>JAZAQC010000007.1:10000000-11250000 GCA_036289425.1 Rhopalosiphum nymphaeae | reverse complement strand
GATTCGATAATTCTTTAAAATCATTGTGAAAGAGAACTATTTCCATTAATTTCAATTCCTAAACATTTAAAAATCCTAAAAATCCCTGATAATCAAGGTGGAAGAGCCAAAATTCATTCATAATCAACAATTATGAAGTTGAAAATTCCAAAAATCGATTAAATTCATGGTAAATGAGCGAATTTTTCTTTAAAATCATTGTGAAAGAGAACAATTGACTTTAATTTCAATTCCTAAACATTTCATAATCCTTAAAATCCCTCATAATCAGGCTGTAAGAGCCAAAATTCTTTTAAAATCATCAACTTTTACGTTAAAAATTCCAAAAATCCATTAAATTCATTATGAATGTGTCAACAATCTCTGAAATCCTGAGGTGAATGAAACCACATAGCCTTCACAGTAATTCATGATAATGAATGTGTTTTTTATGTTCGAATTACTAAAAATTCCCAGTTATTCCTAGAATATAATGGTCAATGAAGTTAATTATTCCAATAATCAATTAAATTCATGGTTAAAGAACCAATAATGCTTTCAGAATCATCAATTAGGAAATTTAAAATTCCAATCATCTTTTAATATCAATGTAAAAGAACCGACAATTCATTATAATTATTGTAAAAGAGAACTATTTCCATTTATTTCAATACCTTAACATTTAAAAATCCTAAAAATCCCTCATAATCAGGATGGAAGAGCCAAAATTCTTTTAAATTCATCAACTTTTAAGTTACAAATTCCAAATATTCATTAAATTCATGGTAAATGAGCGAATTTTTCTTTAAAATCATTGTGAAAGAGAACAATTTACATTAATTTCAATTCCTAAACATTTAAAAATACTAAATATCCGCCATTATCAGGCTGGAAGAGCCAAAATTCTTTCATAATCGTCAATTATGAAGTTGAAAATTCCAAAAGTCGATTAAATTCATGGTAAATGAGCGAATTTTTCTTTAAAATCATTGTGAAAGAGAACAATTTACATTAATTTCAATTCCTAAACATTTAATAATCCTTAAAATCCCTCATAATCAGGCTGGTAGAGCCAAAATTCTTTCATAATCATCAATTATGAAGTTGAAAATTCCAAAAATCCATTATATTCATGGTAAATGATTCGATAATTCTTTAAAATCATTGTGAAAGAGAACTATTTCCATTAATTTCAATTCCTAAACATTTAAAAATCCTAAAAATCCCTGATAATCAAGGTGGAAGAGCCAAAATTCATTCATAATCAACAATTATGAAGTTGAAAATTCCAAAAATCGATTAAATTCATGGTAAATGAGCGAATTTTTCTTTAAAATCATTGTGAAAGAGAACAATTGACATTAATTTCAATTCCTAAACATTTAATAATCCTTAAAATCCCTCATAATCAGGCTGGTAGAGCCAAAATTCTTTCATAATCATCAATTATGAAGTTGAAAATTCCAAAAATCCATTATATTCATGGTAAATGATTCGATAATTCTTTAAAATCATTGTGAAAGAAAACTATTTCCATTTATTTCAATACCTTAACATTTAAAAATCCTAAAAATCTCTCATAATCAGGATGGAAGAGCCAAAATTCTTTTAAAATAATCAACTTTTAAGTTAAAAATTCCAAAAATCGATTAAATTCATGGTAAATGAGCATATTTTTCTTTAAAATCATTGTGAAAGAGAACTATTTCCATTAATTTCAATACCATAACATTTAAAAATACTAAATATCCGCCATTATCAGGCTGGAAGAGCCAAAATTCTTTCATAATCGTCAATTATGAAGTTGAAAATTCCAAAAGTCGATTTAACTCATGGTAAATGAGCGAATTTTTCTTTAAAATCATTGTGAAAGAGAACAATTTACATTAATTTCAATTCCTAAACATTTAATAATCCTTAAAATCCCTCATAATCAGGCTGTAAGAGCCAAAATTCTTTTAAAATCATCAACTTTTACGTTAAAAATTCCAAAAATCCATTAAATTCATTATGAATGTGTCAACAATCTCTGAAATCCTGAGGTGAATGAAACCACATAGCCTTCACAGTAATTCATGATAATGAATGTGTTTTTTTGTTCGAATTACTAAAAATTCCCAGTTATTCCTAGAATATAATGGTCAATGAAGTTAATTATTCCAATAATCAATTAAATTCATGGTTAAAGAACCAATAATGCTTTCAGAATCATCAATTATGAAATTGAAAATTCCAATCATCTTTTAATATCAATGTAAAAGAACCGACAAGTCTTTAAAATTACTGTGAAAGAGAACTATTTCCATTAATATCAATAGGTAAATATTTAAAAATCCTAAAATTCCTCCATAATCAGGATGGAGGAGCCAAAATTCTTTAAAAACCATCAACTTTAACGTTAAAAATGCAATAATTCATTAAATTCACGGTAAATGAGCCGACAATTCATTATAATTATTGTAAAAGAGAACTATTTCCATTTATTTCAATACCTTAACATTTAAAAATCCTAAAAATCCCTCATAATCAGGATGGAAGAGCCAAAATTCTTTTAAATTCATCAACTTTTAAGTTACAAATTCCAAAAATCCATTAAATTCATTATGAATGTGTCAACAATCTCTGAAATCCTGAGGTGAATGAAACCACATAGCCTTCACAGTAATTCATGATAATGAATGTGTTTATATGTTCGAATTACTAAAAATTCCCAGTTATTCCTAGAATATAATGGTCAATGAAGTTAATTATTCCAATAATCAATTAAATTCATGGTTAAAGAACCAATAATGCTTTCAGAATCATCAATTATGAAATTGAAAATTCCAATCATCTTTTAATATCAATGTAAAAGAACCGACAAGTCTTTAAAATTACTGTGAAAGAGAACTATTTCCATTAATATCAATAGGTAAATATTTAAAAATCCTAAAATTCCTCCATAATCAGGATGGAGGAGCCAAAATTCTTTAAAAACCATCAACTTTAATGTTAAAAATGCAATAATTCATTAAATTCACGGTAAATGAGCCGACAATTCATTATAATTATTGTAAAAGAGAACTATTTCCATTTATTTCAATACCTTAACATTTAAAAATCCTAAAAATCCCTCATAATCAGGATGGAAGAGCCAAAATTCTTTTAAATTCATCAACTTTTAAGTTACAAATTCCAAATATTCATTAAATTCATGGTAAATGAGCGAATTTTTCTTTAAAATCATTGTGAAAGAGAACAATTTACATTAATTTCAATTCCTAAACATTTAAAAATACTAAATATCCGCCATTATCAGGCTGGAAGAGCCAAAATTCTTTCATAATCGTCAATTATGAAGTTGAAAATTCCAAAAGTCGATTAAATTCATGGTAAATGAGCGAATTTTTCTTTAAAATCATTGTGAAAGAGAACAATTTACATTAATTTCAATTCCTAAACATTTAATAATCCTTAAAATCCCTCATAATCAGGCTGGTAGAGCCAAAATTCTTTCATAATCATCAATTATGAAGTTGAAAATTCCAAAAATCCATTATATTCATGGTAAATGATTCGATAATTCTTTAAAATCATTGTGAAAGAGAACTATTTCCATTAATTTCAATTCCTAAACATTTAAAAATCCTAAAAATCCCTGATAATCAAGGTGGAAGAGCCAAAATTCATTCATAATCAACAATTATGAAGTTGAAAATTCCAAAAATCGATTAAATTCATGGTAAATGAGCGAATTTTTCTTTAAAATCATTGTGAAAGAGAACAATTTACATTAATTTCAATTCCTAAACATTTAATAATCCTTAAAATCCCTCATAATCAGGCTGGTAGAGCCAAAATTCTTTCATAATCATCAATTATGAAGTTGAAAATTCCAAAAATCCATTATATTCATGGTAAATGATTCGATAATTCTTTAAAATCATTGTGAAAGAGAACTATTTCCATTAATTTCAATTCCTAAACATTTAAAAATCCTAAAAATCCACCATAATCAGAGTGGAAGAGCCAAAATTCTTTCATAATCATCAATTATGAAGTTGAAAATTCCTTAAATCCATAATATTCATGGTAAATGATTCGATAATTGTTTAAAATCATTGTGAAAGAGAACTATTTCCATTAATTTCAATTCCTAAACATTTAAAAATCCTAAAAATCCACCATAATCAGAGTGGAAGAGCCAAAATTCTTTCATAATCATCAATTATGAAGTTGAAAATTCCTTAAATCCATAATATTCATGGTAAATGATTCGATAATTGTTTAAAATCATTGTGAAAGAGATTTATTTCCATTAATTTCAATTCCTAAACATTTAAAAATCCTAAAAATCCCTGATAATCAAGGTGGAAGAGCCAAAATTCATTCATAATCAACAATTATGAAGTTGAAAATTCCAAAAATCGATTAAATTCATGGTAAATGAGCGAATTTTTCTTTAAAATCATTGTGAAAGAGAACAATTGACATTAATTTCAATTCCTAAACATTTCATAATCCTTAAAATCCCTCATAATCAGGCTGTAAGAGCCAAAATTCTTTTAAAATCATCAACTTTTACGTTAAAAATTCCAAAAATCCATTAAATTCATTATGAATGTGTCAACAATCTCTGAAATCCTGAGGTGAATGAAACCACATAGCCTTCACAGTAATTCATGATAATGAATGTGTTTTTTATGTTCGAATTACTAAAAATTCCCAGTTATTCCTAGAATATAATGGTCAATGAAGTTAATTATTCCAATAATCAATTAAATTCATGGTTAAAGAACCAATAATGCTTTCAGAATCATCAATTAGGAAATTTAAAATTCCAATCATCTTTTAATATCAATGTAAAAGAACCGACAAGTCTTTAAAATTACTGTGAAAGAGAACTATTTCCATTAATATCAATAGGTAAACATTTAAAAATCCTAAAAATTCCTCCATAATCAGGATGGAGGAGCCAAAATTCTTTAAAAACCATCAACATTAACATTAAAAATGCAATAATTCATTAAATTCACGGTAAATGAGCCGACAATTCATTATAATTATTGTAAAAGAGAACTATTTCCATTTATTTCAATACCTTAACATTTAAAAATCCTAAAAATCCCTCATAATCAGGATGGAAGAGCCAAAATTCTTTTAAATTCATCAACTTTTAAGTTACAAATTCCAAAAATCCATTATATTCATGGTAAATGATTCGATAATTCTTTAAAATCATTATGAAAGAGAACTATTTCCATTAATTTCAATTCCTAAACATTTAAAAATCCTAAAAATCCACCATAATCAGAGTGGAAGAGCCAAAATTCTTTCATAATCATCAATTATGAAGTTGAAAATTCCTTAAATCCATAATATTCATGGTAAATGATTCGATAATTGTTTAAAATCATTGTGAAAGAGATTTATTTCCATTAATTTCAATTCCTAAACATTTAAAAATCCTAAAAATCCCTGATAATCAAGGTGGAAGAGCCAAAATTCATTCATAATCAACAATTATGAAGTTGAAAATTCCAAAAATCGATTAAATTCATGGTAAATGAGCGAATTTTTCTTTAAAATCATTGTGAAAGAGAACAATTGACATTAATTTCAATTCCTGAACATTTCATAATCCTTAAAATCCCTCATAATCAGGCTGTAAGATCCAAAATTCTTTTAAAATCATCAACTTTTACGTTAAAAATTCCAAAAATCCATTAAATTCATTATGAATGTGTCAACAATCTCTGAAATCCTGAGGTGAATGAAACCACATAGCCTTCACAGTAATTCATGATAATGAATGTGTTTTTTATGTTCGAATTACTAAAAATTCCCAGTTATTCCTAGAATATAATGGTCAATGAAGTTAATTATTCCAATAATCAATTAAATTCATGGTTAAAGAACCAATAATGCTTTCAGAATCATCAATTAGGAAATTTAAAATTCCAATCATCTTTTAATATCAATGTAAAAGAACCGACAAGTCTTTAAAATTACTGTGAAAGAGAACTATTTCCATTAATATCAATAGGTAAACATTTAAAAATCCTAAAAATTCCTCCATAATCAGGATGGAGGAGCCAAAATTCTTTGAAAACCATCAACTTTAACGTTAAAAATGCAATAATTCATTAAATTCACGGTAAATGAGCCGACAATTCATTATAATTATTGTAAAAGAGAACTATTTCCATTTATTTCAATACCTTAACATTTAAAAATCCTAAAAATCCCTCATAATCAGGATGGAAGAGCCAAAATTCTTTTAAATTCATCAACTTTTAAGTTACAAATTCCAAATATTCATTAAATTCATGGTAAATGAGCGAATTTTTCTTTAAAATCATTGTGAAAGAGAACAATTTACATTAATTTCAATTCCTAAACATTTAAAAATACTAAATAACCTCCATTATCAGGCTGGAAGAGCCAAAATTCTTTCATAATCGTCAATTATGAAGTTGAAAATTCCAAAAGTCGATTAAATTCATGGTAAATGAGCGAATTTTTCTTTAAAATCATTGTGAAAGAGAACAATTTACATTAATTTCAATTCCTAAACATTTAATAATCCTTAAAATCCCTCATAATCAGGCTGGTAGAGCCAAAATTCTTTCATAATCATCAATTATGAAGTTGAAAATTCCAAAAATCCATTATATTCATGGTAAATGATTCGATAATTCTTTAAAATCATTGTGAAAGAGAACTATTTCCATTAATTTCAATTCCTAAACATTTAAAAATCCTAAAAATCCACCATAATCAGAGTGGAAGAGCCAAAATTCTTTCATAATCATCAATTATGAAGTTGAAAATTCCTTAAATCCATAATATTCATGGTAAATGATTCGATAATTGTTTAAAATCATTGTGAAAGAGAACTATTTCCATTAATTTCAATTCCTAAACATTTAAAAATCCTAAAAATCCACCATAATCAGAGTGGAAGAGCCAAAATTCTTTCATAATCATCAATTATGAAGTTGAAAATTCCTTAAATCCATAATATTCATGGTAAATGATTCGATAATTGTTTAAAATCATTGTGAAAGAGATTTATTTCCATTAATTTCAATTCCTAAACATTTAAAAATCCTAAAAATCCCTGATAATCAAGGTGGAAGAGCCAAAATTCATTCATAATCAACAATTATGAAGTTGAAAATTCCAAAAATCGATTAAATTCATGGTAAATGAGCGAATTTTTCTTTAAAATCATTGTGAAAGAGAACAATTGACATTAATTTCAATTCCTAAACATTTCATAATCCTTAAAATCCCTCATAATCAGGCTGTAAGAGCCAAAATTCTTTTAAAATCATCAACTTTTACGTTAAAAATTCCAAAAATCCATTAAATTCATTATGAATGTGTCAACAATCTCTGAAATCCTGAGGTGAATGAAACCACATAGCCTTCACAGTAATTCATGATAATGAATGTGTTTTTTATGTTCGAATTACTAAAAATTCCCAGTTATTCCTAGAATATAATGGTCAATGAAGTTAATTATTCCAATAATCAATTAAATTCATGGTTAAAGAACCAATAATGCTTTCAGAATCATCAATTATGAAATTGAAAATTCCAATCATCTTTTAATATCAATGTAAAAGAACCGACAAGTCTTTAAAATTACTGTGAAAGAGAACTATTTCCATTAATATCAATAGGTAAATATTTAAAAATCCTAAAATTCCTCCATAATCAGGATGGAGGAGCCAAAATTCTTTAAAAACCATCAACTTTAACGTTAAAAATGCAATAATTCATTAAATTCACGGTAAATGAGCCGACAATTCATTATAATTATTGTAAAAGAGAACTATTTCCATTTATTTCAATACCTTAACATTTAAAAATCCTAAAAATCCCTCATAATCAGGATGGAAGAGCCAAAATTCTTTTAAATTCATCAACTTTTAAGTTACAAATTCCAAAAATCCATTAAATTCATTATGAATGTGTCAACAATCTCTGAAATCCTGAGGTGAATGAAACCACATAGCCTTCACAGTAATTCATGATAATGAATGTGTTTATATGTTCGAATTACTAAAAATTCCCAGTTATTCCTAGAATATAATGGTCAATGAAGTTAATTATTCCAATAATCAATTAAATTCATGGTTAAAGAACCAATAATGCTTTCAGAATCATCAATTATGAAATTGAAAATTCCAATCATCTTTTAATATCAATGTAAAAGAACCGACAAGTCTTTAAAATTACTGTGAAAGAGAACTATTTCCATTAATATCAATAGGTAAATATTTAAAAATCCTAAAATTCCTCCATAATCAGGATGGAGGAGCCAAAATTCTTTAAAAACCATCAACTTTAATGTTAAAAATGCAATAATTCATTAAATTCACGGTAAATGAGCCGACAATTCATTATAATTATTGTAAAAGAGAACTATTTCCATTTATTTCAATACCTTAACATTTAAAAATCCTAAAAATCCCTCATAATCAGGATGGAAGAGCCAAAATTCTTTTAAATTCATCAACTTTTAAGTTACAAATTCCAAATATTCATTAAATTCATGGTAAATGAGCGAATTTTTCTTTAAAATCATTGTGAAAGAGAACAATTTACATTAATTTCAATTCCTAAACATTTAAAAATACTAAATATCCGCCATTATCAGGCTGGAAGAGCCAAAATTCTTTCATAATCGTCAATTATGAAGTTGAAAATTCCAAAAGTCGATTAAATTCATGGTAAATGAGCGAATTTTTCTTTAAAATCATTGTGAAAGAGAACAATTTACATTAATTTCAATTCCTAAACATTTAATAATCCTTAAAATCCCTCATAATCAGGCTGGTAGAGCCAAAATTCTTTCATAATCATCAATTATGAAGTTGAAAATTCCAAAAATCCATTATATTCATGGTAAATGATTCGATAATTCTTTAAAATCATTGTGAAAGAGAACTATTTCCATTAATTTCAATTCCTAAACATTTAAAAATCCTAAAAATCCCTGATAATCAAGGTGGAAGAGCCAAAATTCATTCATAATCAACAATTATGAAGTTGAAAATTCCAAAAATCGATTAAATTCATGGTAAATGAGCGAATTTTTCTTTAAAATCATTGTGAAAGAGAACAATTGACTTTAATTTCAATTCCTAAACATTTCATAATCCTTAAAATCCCTCATAATCAGGCTGTAAGAGCCAAAATTCTTTTAAAATCATCAACTTTTACGTTAAAAATTCCAAAAATCCATTAAATTCATTATGAATGTGTCAACAATCTCTGAAATCCTGAGGTGAATGAAACCACATAGCCTTCACAGTAATTCATGATAATGAATGTGTTTTTTATGTTCGAATTACTAAAAATTCCCAGTTATTCCTAGAATATAATGGTCAATGAAGTTAATTATTCCAATAATCAATTAAATTCATGGTTAAAGAACCAATAATGCTTTCAGAATCATCAATTAGGAAATTTAAAATTCCAATCATCTTTTAATATCAATGTAAAAGAACCGACAAGTCTTTAAAATTACTGTGAAAGAGAACTATTTCCATTAATATCAATAGGTAAACATTTAAAAATCCTAAAAATTCCTCCATAATCAGGATGGAGGAGCCAAAATTCTTTAAAAACCATCAACTTTAACGTTAAAAATGCAATAATTCATTAAATTCACGGTAAATGAGCCGACAATTCATTATAATTATTGTAAAAGAGAACTATTTCCATTTATTTCAATACCTTAACATTTAAAAATCCTAAAAATCCCTCATAATCAGGATGGAAGAGCCAAAATTCTTTTAAATTCATCAACTTTTAAGTTACAAATTCCAAAAATCCATTATATTCATGGTAAATGATTCGATAATTCTTTAAAATCATTATGAAAGAGAACTATTTCCATTAATTTCAATTCCTAAACATTTAAAAATACTAAATATCCCTCATAATCAGGCTGGTAGAGCCAAAATTCTTTCATAATCGTCAATTATGAAGTTGAAAATTCCAAAAGTCGATTAAATTCATGGTAAATGAGCGAATTTTTCTTTAAAATCATTGTGAAAGAGAACAATTTACATTAATTTCAATTCCTAAACATTTAAAAATCCTAAAAATCCCTGATAATCAAGGTGGAAGAGCCAAAATTCATTAATAATCAACAATTATGAAGTTGAAAATTCCAAAAATCGATTAAATTCATGGTAAATGAGCGAATTTTTCTTTAAAATCATTGTGAAAGAGAACAATTGACATTAATTTCAATTCCTAAATATTTCATAATCCTTAAAATCCCTCATAATCAGGCTGTAAGAGCCAAAATTCTTTTAAAATCATCAACTTTTACGTTAAAAATTCCAAAAATCCATTAAATTCATTATGAATGTGTCAACAATCTCTGAAATCCTGAGGTGAATGAAACCACATAGCCTTCACAGTAATTCATGATAATGAATGTGTTTTTATGTTCGAATTACTAAAAATTCCCAGTTATTCCTAGAATATAATGGTCAATGAAGTTAATTATTCCAATAATCAATTAAATTCATGGTTAAAGAACCAATAATGCTTTCAGAATCATCAATTATGAAATTGAAAATTCCAATCATCTTTTAATATCAATGTAAAAGAACCGACAAGTCTTTAAAATTACTGTGAAAGAGAACTATTTCCATTAATATCAATAGGTAAATATTTAAAAATCCTAAAATTCCTCCATAATCAGGATGGAGGAGCCAAAATTCTTTAAAAACCATCAACTTTAACGTTAAAAATGCAATTATTCATTAAATTCACGGTAAATGAGCCGACAATTCATTATAATTATTGTAAAAGAGAACTATTTCCATTTATTTCAATACCTTAACATTTAAAAATCCTAAAAATCCCTCATAATCAGGATGGAAGAGCCAAAATTCTTTTAAATTCATCAACTTTTAAGTTACAAATTCCAAAAATCCATTAAATTCATTATGAATGTGTCAACAATCTCTGAAATCCTGAGGTGAATGAAACCACATAGCCTTCACAGTAATTCATGATAATGAATGTGTTTATATGTTCGAATTACTAAAAATTCCCAGTTATTCCTAGAATATAATGGTCAATGAAGTTAATTATTCCAATAATCAATTAAATTCATGGTTAAAGAACCAATAATGCTTTCAGAATCATCAATTATGAAATTGAAAATTCCAATCATCTTTTAATATCAATGTAAAAGAACCGACAAGTCTTTAAAATTACTGTGAAAGAGAACTATTTCCATTAATATCAATAGGTAAATATTTAAAAATCCTAAAATTCCTCCATAATCAGGATGGAGGAGCCAAAATTCTTTAAAAACCATCAACTTTAACGTTAAAAATGCAATAATTCATTAAATTCACGGTAAATGAGCCGACAATTCATTATAATTATTGTAAAAGAGAACTATTTCCATTTATTTCAATACCTTAACATTTAAAAATCCTAAAAATCCCTCATAATCAGGATGGAAGAGCCAAAATTCTTTTAAATTCATCAACTTTTAAGTTACAAATTCCAAAAATCCATTAAATTCATTATGAATGTGTCAACAATCTCTGAAATCCTGAGGTGAATGAAACCACATAGCCTTCACAGTAATTCATGATAATGAATGTGTTTATATGTTCGAATTACTAAAAATTCCCAGTTATTCCTAGAATATAATGGTCAATGAAGTTAATTATTCCAATAATCAATTAAATTCATGGTTAAAGAACCAATAATGCTTTCAGAATCATCAATTATGAAATTGAAAATTCCAATCATCTTTTAATATCAATGTAAAAGAACCGACAAGTCTTTAAAATTACTGTGAAAGAGAACTATTTCCATTAATATCAATAGGTAAATATTTAAAAATCCTAAAATTCCTCCATAATCAGGATGGAGGAGCCAAAATTCTTTAAAAACCATCAACTTTAACGTTAAAAATGCAATAATTCATTAAATTCACGGTAAATGAGCCGACAATTCATTATAATTATTGTAAAAGAGAACTATTTCCATTTATTTCAATACCTTAACATTTAAAAATCCTAAAAATCCCTCATAATCAGGATGGAAGAGCCAAAATTCTTTTAAATTCATCAACTTTTAAGTTACAAATTCCAAATATTCATTAAATTCATGGTAAATGAGCGAATTTTTCTTTAAAATCATTGTGAAAGAGAACAATTTACATTAATTTCAATTCCTAAACATTTAAAAATACTAAATATCCGCCATTATCAGGCTGGAAGAGCCAAAATTCTTTCATAATCGTCAATTATGAAGTTGAAAATTCCAAAAGTCGATTAAATTCATGGTAAATGAGCGAATTTTTCTTTAAAATCATTGTGAAAGAGAACAATTTACATTAATTTCAATTCCTAAACATTTAAAAATCCTAAAAATCCCTGATAATCAAGGTGGAAGAGCCAAAATTCATTCATAATCAACAATTATGAAGTTGAAAATTCCAAAAATCGATTAAATTCATGGTAAATGAGCGAATTTTTCTTTAAAATCATTGTGAAAGAGAACAATTGACATTAATTTCAATTCCTAAATATTTCATAATCCTTAAAATCCCTCATAATCAGGCTGTAAGAGCCAAAATTCTTTTAAAATCATCAACTTTTACGTTAAAAATTCCAAAAATCCATTAAATTCATTATGAATGTGTCAACAATCTCTGAAATCCTGAGGTGAATGAAACCACATAGCCTTCACAGTAATTCATGATAATGAATGTGTTTATATGTTCGAATTACTAAAAATTCCCAGTTATTCCTAGAATATAATGGTCAATGAAGTTAATTATTCCAATAATCAATTAAATTCATGGTTAAAGAACCAATAATGCTTTCAGAATCATCAATTATGAAATTGAAAATTCCAATCATCTTTTAATATCAATGTAAAAGAACCGACAAGTCTTTAAAATTACTGTGAAAGAGAACTATTTCCATTAATATCAATAGGTAAATATTTAAAAATCCTAAAATTCCTCCATAATCAGGATGGAGGAGCCAAAATTCTTTAAAAACCATCAACTTTAACGTTAAAAATGCAATAATTCATTAAATTCACGGTAAATGAGCCGACAATTCATTATAATTATTGTAAAAGAGAACTATTTCCATTTATTTCAATATCTTAACATTTAAAAATCCTAAAAATCCCTCATAATCAGGATGGAAGAGCCAAAATTCTTTTAAATTCATCAACTTTTAAGTTACAAATTCCAAAAATCCATTAAATTCATTATGAATGTGTCAACAATCTCTGAAATCCTGAGGTGAATGAAACCACATAGCCTTCACAGTAATTCATGATAATGAATGTGTTTATATGTTCGAATTACTAAAAATTCCCAGTTATTCCTAGAATATAATGGTCAATGAAGTTAATTATTCCAATAATCAATTAAATTCATGGTTAAAGAACCAATAATGCTTTCAGAATCATCAATTATGAAATTGAAAATTCCAATCATCTTTTAATATCAATGTAAAAGAACCGACAAGTCTTTAAAATTACTGTGAAAGAGAACTATTTCCATTAATATCAATAGGTAAATATTTAAAAATCCTAAAATTCCTCCATAATCAGGATGGAGGAGCCAAAATTCTTTAAAAACCATCAACTTTAACGTTAAAAATGCAATAATTCATTAAATTCACGGTAAATGAGCCGACAATTCATTATAATTATTGTAAAAGAGAACTATTTCCATTTATTTCAATACCTTAACATTTAAAAATCCTAAAAATCCCTCATAATCAGGATGGAAGAGCCAAAATTCTTTTAAATTCATCAACTTTTAAGTTACAAATTCCAAATATTCATTAAATTCATGGTAAATGAGCGAATTTTTCTTTAAAATCATTGTGAAAGAGAACAATTTACATTAATTTCAATTCCTAAACATTTAAAAATACTAAATATCCCTCATAATCAGGCTGGTAGAGCCAAAATTCTTTCATAATCGTCAATTATGAAGTTGAAAATTCCAAAAGTCGATTAAATTCATGGTAAATGAGCGAATTTTTCTTTAAAATCATTGTGAAAGAGAACAATTTACATTAATTTCAATTCCTAAACATTTCATAATCCTTAAAATCCCTCATAATCAGGCTGTAAGAGCCAAAATTCTTTTAAAATCATCAACTTTTACGTTAAAAATTCCAAAAATCCATTAAATTCATTATGAATGTGTCAACAATCTCTGAAATCCTGAGGTGAATGAAACCACATAGCCTTCACAGTAATTCATGATAATGAATGTGTTTTTTTGTTCGAATTACTAAAAATTCCCAGTTATTCCTAGAATATAATGGTCAATGAAGTTAATTATTCCAATAATCAATTAAATTCATGGTTAAAGAACCAATAATGCTTTCAGAATCATCAATTATGAAATTGAAAATTCCAATCATCTTTTAATATCAATGTAAAAGAACCGACAAGTCTTTAAAATTACTGTGAAAGAGAACTATTTCCATTAATATCAATAGGTAAATATTTAAAAATCCTAAAATTCCTCCATAATCAGGATGGAGGAGCCAAAATTCTTTAAAAACCATCAACTTTAACGTTAAAAATGCAATAATTCATTAAATTCACGGTAAATGAGCCGACAATTCATTATAATTATTGTAAAAGAGAACTATTTCCATTTATTTCAATACCTTAACATTTAAAAATCCTAAAAATCCCTCATAATCAGGATGGAAGAGCCAAAATTCTTTTAAATTCATCAACTTTTAAGTTACAAATTCCAAAAATCCATTAAATTCATTATGAATGTGTCAACAATCTCTGAAATCCTGAGGTGAATGAAACCACATAGCCTTCACAGTAATTCATGATAATGAATGTGTTTATATGTTCGAATTACTAAAAATTCCCAGTTATTCCTAGAATATAATGGTCAATGAAGTTAATTATTCCAATAATCAATTAAATTCATGGTTAAAGAACCAATAATGCTTTCAGAATCATCAATTATGAAATTGAAAATTCCAATCATCTTTTAATATCAATGTAAAAGAACCGACAAGTCTTTAAAATTACTGTGAAAGAGAACTATTTCCATTAATATCAATAGGTAAATATTTAAAAATCCTAAAATTCCTCCATAATCAGGATGGAGGAGCCAAAATTCTTTAAAAACCATCAACTTTAATGTTAAAAATGCAATAATTCATTAAATTCACGGTAAATGAGCCGACAATTCATTATAATTATTGTAAAAGAGAACTATTTCCATTTATTTCAATACCTTAACATTTAAAAATCCTAAAAATCCCTCATAATCAGGATGGAAGAGCCAAAATTCTTTTAAATTCATCAACTTTTAAAATACAAATTCCAAATATTCATTAAATTCATGGTAAATGAGCGAATTTTTCTTTAAAATCATTGTGAAAGAGAACAATTTACATTAATTTCAATTCCTAAACATTTAATAATCCTTAAAATCCCTCATAATCAGGCTGTAAGAGCCAAAATTCTTTCATAATCATCAATTATGAAGTTGAAAATTCCAAAAATCCATTATATTCATAGTAAATGATTCGATAATTCTTTAAAATCATTGTGAAAGAGATTTATTTCCATTAATTTCAATTCCTAAACATTTAAAAATCCTAAAAATCCCTGATAATCAAGGTGGAAGAGCCAAAATTCTTTCATAATCAACAATTATGAAGTTGAAAATTCCAAAAATCGATTAAATTCATGGTAAATGAGACAATTTTTCTTTAAAATCATTGTGAAAGAGAACAATTGACATTAATTTCAATTCCTAAATATTTCATAATCCTTAAAATCCCTCATAATCAGGCTGTAAGAGCCAAAATTCTTTTAAAATCATCAACTTTTACGTTAAAAATTCCAAAAATCCATTAAATTCATTATGAATGTGTCAACAATCTCTGAAATCCTGAGGTGAATGAAACCACATAGCCTTCACAGTAATTCATGATAATGAATGTGTTTATATGTTCGAATTACTAAAAATTCCCAGTTATTCCTAGAATATAATGGTCAATGAAGTTAATTATTCCAATAATCAATTAAATTCATGGTTAAATAACCAATAATGCTTTCAGAATCATCAATTATGAAATTGAAAATTCCAATCATCTTTTAATATCAATGTAAAAGAACCGACAAGTCTTTAAAATTACTGTGAAAGAGAACTATTTCCATTAATATCAATAGGTAAATATTTAAAAATCCTAAAATTCCTCCATAATCAGGATGGAGGAGCCAAAATTCTTTAAAAACCATCAACTTTAACGTTAAAAATGCAATAATTCATTAAATTCACGGTAAATGAGCCGACAATTCATTATAATTATTGTAAAAGAGAACTATTTCCATTTATTTCAATACCTTAACATTTAAAAATCCTAAAAATCCCTCATAATCAGGATGGAAGAGCCTAAATTCTTTTAAATTCATCAACTTTTAAGTTACAAATTCCAAATATTCATTAAATTCATGGTAAATGAGCGAATTTTTCTTTAAAATCATTGTGAAAGAGAACAATTTACATTAATTTCAATTCCTAAACATTTAATAATCCTTAAAATCCCTCATAATCAGGCTGTAAGAGCCAAAATTCTTTCATAATCATCAATTATGAAGTTGAAAATTCCAAAAATCCATTATATTCATAGTAAATGATTCGATAATTCTTTAAAATCATTGTGAAAGAGATTTATTTCCATTAATTTCAATTCCTAAACATTTAAAAATCCTAAAAATCCCTGATAATCAAGGTGGAAGAGCCAAAATTCTTTCATAATCAACAATTATGAAGTTGAAATATCCAAAATTCGATTAAATTCATGGTAAATGAGCATATTTTTCTTTAAAATCATTGTGAAAGAGAAATATTTCCATTAATTTCAATACCTTAACATTTAAAAATACTAAATATCCGCCATTATCAGGCTGGAAGAGCCAAAATTCTTTCATAATCGTCAATTATGAAGTTGAAAATTCCAAAAGTCGATTAAACTCATGGTAAATGAGCGAATTTTTTTTTAAAATCATTGTGAAAGAGAACAATTTACATTAATTTCAATTCCTAAACATTTAATAATCCTTAAAATCCCTCATAATCAGGCTGGTAGAGCCAAAATTCTTTCATAATCATCAATTAAGAAGTTGAAAATTCCAAAAATCCATTATATTCATGGTAAATGATTCGATAATTCTTTAAAATCATTGTGAAAGAGAACTATTTCCATTAATTTCAATTCCTAAACATTTAAAAATCCTTAAAATCCCTCATAATCAGGCTGGTAGAGCCAAAATTCATTCATAATCAACAATTATGAAGTTGAAAATTCCAAAAATCGATTAAATTCATGGTAAATGAGCGAATTTTTCTTTAAAATCATTGTGAAAGAGAACAATTGACATTAATTTCAATTCCTAAATATTTCATAATCCTTAAAATCCCTGATAATCAAGGTGGAAGAGCCAAAATTCATTAATAATCAACAATTATGAAGTTGAAAATTCCAAAAATCGATTAAATTCATGGTAAATGAGCGAATTTTTCTTTAAAATCATTGTGAAAGAGAACAATTGACATTAATTTCATTTCCTAAACATTTCATAATCCTTAAAATCCCTCATAATCAGGCTGTAAGAGCCAAAATTCTTTTAAAATCATCAACTTTTACGTTAAAAATTCCAAAAATCCATTAAATTCATTATGAATGTGTCAACAATCTCTGAAATCCTGAGGTGAATGAAACCACATAGCCTTCACAGTAATTAATGATAATGAATGTGTTTATATGTTCGAATTACTAAAAATTCCCAGTTATTCCTAGAAAATAATGGTCAATGAAGTTAATTATTCCAATAATCATTTAAATTCATGGTTAAAGAACCAATAATGCTTTCAGAATCATCAATTATGAAATTGAAAATTCCAATCATCTTTTAATATCAATGTAAAAGAACCGACAAGTCTTTAAAATTACTGTGAAAGAGAACTATTTCCATTAATATCAATAGGTGAATATTTAAAAATCCTCAAATTCCTCCATAATCAGGATGGAGGAGCCAAAATTCTTTAAAAACCATCAACTTTAACGTTAAAAATGCAATAATTCATTAAATTCACGGTAAATGAGCCGACAATTCATTATAATTATTGTAAAAGAGAACTATTTCCATTTATTTCAATACCTTAACATTCAAAAATCCTAAAAATCCCTCATAATCAGGATGGAAGAGCCAAAATTCTATTAAATTCATCAACTTTTAAGTTACAAATTCCAAATATTCATTAAATTCATGGTAAATGAGCGAATTTTTCTTTAAAATCATTGTGAAAGAGAACTATTTCCATTAATTTCAATTCCTTAACATTTAAAAATACTAAATATCCGCCATTATCAGGCTGGAAGAGCCAAAATTCTTTCATAATCGTCAATTATGAAGTTGAAAATTCCAAAAGTCGATTAAATTCATGGTAAATGAGCGAATTTTTCTTTAAAATCATTGTGAAAGAGAACAATTTACATTAATTTCAATTCTTAACATTTAATAATCCTTAAAATCCCTCATAATCAGGCTGTAAGAGCCAAAATTCTTTCATAATCATCAATTATGAAGTTGAAAATTCCAAAAATCCATTATATTCATGGTAAATGATTCGATAATTCTTTAAAATCATTGTGAAAAAGAACAATTGACATTAATTTCAATTCCTAAACATTTCATAATCCTAAAAATCCCTCATAATCAGGATGGAAGAGCCAAAATTCTTTCATAATCATCAATTATGAAGTTGAAAATTCCAAAAATCCATTATATTCATAGTAAATGATTCGATAATTCTTTAAAATCATTGTGAAAGAGATTTATTTCCATTAATTTCAATTCCTTAACATTTAAAAATACTAAATATCCGCCATTATCAGGCTGGAAGAGCCAAAATTCTTTCATAATCAACAATTATGAAGTTGAAAATTCCAAAAATCGATTAAATTCATTATGAATGTGTCAACAATCTCTGAAATCCTGAGGTGAATGAAACCACATAGCCTTCACAGTAATTCATGATAATGAATGTGTTTTTATGTTCGAATTACTAAAAATTCCCAGTTATTCCTAGAATATAATGGTCAATGAAGTTAATTATTCCAATAATCAATTAAATTCATGGTTAAAGAACCAATAATGCTTTCAGAATCATCAATTATGAAATTGAAAATTCCAATCATCTTTTAATATCAATGTAAAAGAACCGACAAGTCTTTAAAATTACTGTGAAAGAGAACTATTTCCATTTATTTCAATACCTTAACATTCAAAAATCCTAAAAATCCCTCATAATCAGGATGGAAGAGCCAAAATTCTATTAAATTCATCAACTTTTAAGTTACAAATTCCAAATATTCATTAAATTCATGGTAAATGAGCGAATTTTTCTTTAAAATCATTGTGAAAGAGAACTATTTCCATTAATTTCAATTCCTTAACATTTAAAAATACTAAATATCCGCCATTATCAGGCTGGAAGAGCCAAAATTCTTTCATAATCAACAATTATGAAGTTGAAAATTCCAAAAATCGATTAAATTCACGGTAAATGAGCCGACAATTCATTATAATTATTGTAAAAGAGAACTATTTCCATTTATTTCAATACCTTAACATTTAAAAATCCTAAAAATCCCTCATAATCAGGATGGAAGAGCCAAAATTCTTTTAAATTCATCAACTTTTAAGTTACAAATTCCAAATATTCATTAAATTCATGGTAAATGAGCGAATTTTTCTTTAAAATCATTGTGAAAGAGAACTATTTCCATTAATTTCAATTCCTTAACATTTAAAAATACTAAATATCCGCCATTATCAGGCTGGAAGAGCCAAAATTCTTTCATAATCGTCAATTATGAAGTTGAAAATTCCAAAAGTCGATTAAATTCATGGTAAATGAGCGAATTTTTCTTTAAAATCATTGTGAAAGAGAACAATTTACATTAATTTCAATTCCTAAACATTTAATAATCCTTAAAATCCCTCATAATCAGGCTGGTAGAGCCAAAATTCTATCATAATCATCAATTATGAAGTTGAAAATTCCAAAAATCCATTATATTCATGGTAAATGATTCGATAATTCTTTAAAATCATTGTGAAAGAGAACTATTTCAATTAATTTCAATTCCTAAACATTTAAAAATCCTAAAAATCCGCCATAATCAGAGTGGAAGAGCCAAAATTCTTTCATAATCATCAATTATGAAGTTGAAAATTCCTAAAATCCATAATATTCATGGTAAATGATTCGATAATTGTTTAAAATCATTGTGAAAGAGATTTATTTCCATTAATTTCAATTCCTAAACATTTATAAATCCTAAAAATCCCTGATAATCAAGGTGGAAGAGCCAAAATTCTTTCATAATCATCAATTATGAAGTTGAAAATTCCAAAAATCCATTATATTCATGGTAAATGATTCGATAATTCTTTAAAATCATTGTGAAAGAGAACTATTTCCATTAATTTCAATTCCTAAACATTTCATAATCCTTAAAATCCCTCATAATCAGGCTGTAAGAGCCAAAATTCTTTTAAAATCATCAACTTTTACGTTAAAAATTCCAAAAATCCATTAAATTCATTATGAATGTGTCAACAATCTCTGAAATCCTGAGGTGAATGAAACCACATAGCCTTCACAGTAATTCATGATAATGAATGTGTTTATATGTTCGAATTACTAAAAATTCCCAGTTATTCCTAGAATATAATGGTCAATGAAGTTAATTATTCCAATAATCAATTAAATTCATGGTTAAAGAACCAATAATGCTTTCAGAATCATCAATTATGAAATTGAAAATTCCAATCATCTTTTAATATCAATGTAAAAGAACCGACAAGTCTTTAAAATTACTGTGAAAGAGAACTATTTCCATTAATATCAATAGGTGAATATTTAAAAATCCTCAAATTCCTCCATAATCAGGATGGAGGAGCCAAAATTCTTTAAAAACCATCAACTTTAACGTTAAAAATGCAATAATTCATTAAATTCACGGTAAATGAGCCGACAATTCATTATAATTATTGTAAAAGAGAACTATTTCCATTTATTTCAATACCTTAACATTTGAAAATCCTAAAAATCCCTCATAATCAGGATGGAAGAGCCAAAATTCTTTTAAATTCATCAACTTTTAAGTTACAAATTCCAAATATTCATTAAATTCATGGTAAATGAGCGAATTTTTCTTTAAAATCATTGTGAAAGAGAACTATTTCCATTAATTTCAATTCCTTAACATTTAAAAATACTAAATATCCGCCATTATCAGGCTGGAAGAGCCAAAATTCTTTCATAATCGTCAATTATGAAGTTGAAAATTCCAAAAGTCGATTAAATTCATGGTAAATGAGCGAATTTTTCTTTAAAATCATTGTGAAAGAGAACAATTTACATTAATTTCAATTCCTAAACATTTAATAATCCTTAAAATCCCTCATAATCAGGCTGGTAGAGCCAAAATTCTATCATAATCATCAATTATGAAGTTGAAAATTCCAAAAATCCATTATATTCATGGTAAATGATTCGATAATTCTTTAAAATCATTGTGAAAGAGAACTATTGACATTAATTTCAATTCCTAAACATTTCATAATCCTAAAAATCCCTCATAATCAGGATGGAAGAGCCAAAATTCTTTCATAATCATCAATTATGAAGTTGAAAATTCCAAAAATCCATTATATTCATAGTAAATGATTCGATAATTCTTTAAAATCATTGTGAAAGAGATTTATTTCCATTAATTTCAATTCCTTAACATTTAAAAATACTAAATATCCGCCATTATCAGGCTGGTAGAGCCAAAATTCTTTCATAATCGTCAATTATGAAGTTGAAAATTCCAAAAGTCGATTAAATTCATGGTAAATGAGCGAATTTTTCTTTAAAATCATTGTGAAAGAGAACAATTTACATTAATTTCAATTCCTAAACATTTAATAATCCTTAAAATCCCTCATAATCAAGCTGGTAGAGCCAAAATTCTATCATAATCATCAATTATGAAGTTGAAAATTCCAAAAATCCATTATATTCATGGTAAATGATTCGATAATTCTTTAAAATCATTGTGAAAGAGAACTATTTCAATTAATTTCAATTCCTAAACATTTAAAAATCCAAAAAATCCGCCATAATCAGAGTGGAAGAGCCAAAATTCTTTCATAATCATCAATTATGAAGTTGAAAATTCCTAAAATCCATTATATTCATGGTAAATGATTCGATAATTCTTTAAAATCATTGTGAAAGAGAACTATTTCCATTAATTTCAATTCCTAAACATTTCATAATCCTTAAAATCCCTCATAATCAGGCTGTAAGAGCCAAAATTCTTTTAAAATCATCAACTTTTACGTTAAAAATTCCAAAAATCCATTAAATTCATTATGAATGTGTCAACAATCTCTGAAATCCTGAGGTGAATGAAACCACATAGCCTTCACAGTAATTCATGATAATGAATGTGTTTATATGTTCGAATTACTAAAAATTCCCAGTTATTCCTAGAATATAATGGTCAATGAAGTTAATTATTCCAATAATCAATTAAATTCATGGTTAAAGAACCAATAATGCTTTCAGAATCATCAATTATGAAATTGAAAATTCCAATCATCTTTTAATATCAATGTAAAAGAACCGACAAGTCTTTAAAATTACTGTGAAAGAGAACTATTTCCATTAATATCAATAGGTGAATATTTAAAAATCCTCAAATTCCTCCATAATCAGGATGGAGGAGCCAAAATTCTTTAAAAACCATCAACTTTAACGTTAAAAATGCAATAATTCATTAAATTCACGGTAAATGAGCCGACAATTCATTATAATTATTGTAAAAGAGAACTATTTCCATTTATTTCAATACCTTAACATTTAAAAATCCTAAAAATCCCTCATAATCAGGATGGAAGAGCCAAAATTCTTTTAAATTCATCAACTTTTAAGTTACAAATTCCAAATATTCATTAAATTCATGGTAAATGAGCGAATTTTTCTTTAAAATCATTGTGAAAGAGAACTATTTCCATTAATTTCAATTCCTTAACATTTAAAAATACTAAATATCCGCCATTATCAGGCTGGAAGAGCCAAAATTCTTTCATAATCGTCAATTATGAAGTTGAAAATTCCAAAAGTCGATTAAATTCATGGTAAATGAGCGAATTTTTCTTTAAAATCATTGTGAAAGAGAACAATTTACATTAATTTCAATTCTTAACATTTAATAATCCTTAAAATCCCTCATAATCAGGCTGTAAGAGCCAAAATTCTTTCATATTCATCAATTATGAAGTTGAAAATTCCAAAAATCCATTATATTCATGGTAAATGATTCGATAATTCTTTAAAATCATTGTGAAAAAGAACAATTGACATTAATTTCAATTCCTAAACATTTAATAATCCTTAAAATCCCTCATAATCAGGCTGGTAGAGCCAAAATTCTATCATAATCATCAATTATGAAGTTGAAAATTCCAAAAATCCATTATATTCATGGTAAATGATTCGATAATTCTTTAAAATCATTGTGAAAGAGAACTATTTCAATTAATTTCAATTCCTAAACATTTAAAAATCCTAAAAATCCGCCATAATCAGAGTGGAAGAGCCAAAATTCTTTCATAATCATCAATTATGAAGTTGAAAATTCCTAAAATCCATTATATTCATGGTAAATGATTCGATAATTCTTTAAAATCATTGTGAAAGAGAACTATTTCCATTAATTTCAATTCCTAAACATTTCATAATCCTTAAAATCCCTCATAATCAGGCTGTAAGAGCCAAAATTCTTTTAAAATCATCAACTTTTACGTTAAAAATTCCAAAAATCCATTAAATTCATTATGAATGTGTCAACAATCTCTGAAATCCTGAGGTGAATGAAACCACATAGCCTTCACAGTAATTCATGATAATGAATGTGTTTATATGTTCGAATTACTAAAAATTCCCAGTTATTCCTAGAATATAATGGTCAATGAAGTTAATTATTCCAATAATCAATTAAATTCATGGTTAAAGAACCAATAATGCTTTCAGAATCATCAATTATGAAATTGAAAATTCCAATCATCTTTTAATATCAATGTAAAAGAACCGACAAGTCTTTAAAATTACTGTGAAAGAGAACTATTTCCATTAATATCAATAGGTGAATATTTAAAAATCCTCAAATTCCTCCATAATCAGGATGGAGGAGCCAAAATTCTTTAAAAACCATCAACTTTAACGTTAAAAATGCAATAATTCATTAAATTCACGGTAAATGAGCCGACAATTCATTATAATTATTGTAAAAGAGAACTATTTCCATTTATTTCAATACCTTAACATTTAAAAATCCTAAAAATCCCTCATAATCAGGATGGAAGAGCCAAAATTCTTTTAAATTCATCAACTTTTAAGTTACAAATTCCAAATATTCATTAAATTCATGGTAAATGAGCGAATTTTTCTTTAAAATCATTGTGAAAGAGAACTATTTCCATTAATTTCAATTCCTTAACATTTAAAAATACTAAATATCCGCCATTATCAGGCTGGAAGAGCCAAAATTCTTTCATAATCGTCAATTATGAAGTTGAAAATTCCAAAAGTCGATTAAATTCATGGTAAATGAGCGAATTTTTCTTTAAAATCATTGTGAAAGAGAACAATTTACATTAATTTCAATTCTTAACATTTAATAATCCTTAAAATCTCTCATAATCAGGCTGTAAGAGCCAAAATTCTTTCATATTCATCAATTATGAAGTTGAAAATTCCAAAAATCCATTATATTCATGGTAAATGATTCGATAATTCTTTAAAATCATTGTGAAAAAGAACAATTGACATTAATTTCAATTCCTAAACATTTCATAATCCTAAAAATCCCTCATAATCAGGATGGAAGAGCCAAAATTCTTTCATAATCATCAATTATGAAGTTGAAAATTCCAAAAATCCATTATATTCATAGTAAATGATTCGATAATTCTTTAAAATCATTGTGAAAGAGATTTGTTTCCATTAATTTCAATTCCTTAACATTTAAAAATACTAAATATCCGCCATTATCAGGCTGGAAGAGCCAAAATTCTTTCATAATCAACAATTATGAAGTTGAAAATTCCAAAAATCGATTAAATTCACGGTAAATGAGCCGACAATTCATTATAATTATTGTAAAAGAGAACTATTTCCATTTATTTCAATACCTTAACATTTAAAAATCCTAAAAATCCCTCATAATCAGGATGGAAGAGCCAAAATTCTATTAAATTCATCAACTTTTAAGTTACAAATTCCAAATATTCATTAAATTCATGGTAAATGAGCGAATTTTTCTTTAAAATCATTGTGAAAGAGAACTATTTCCATTAATTTCAATTCCTTAACATTTAAAAATACTAAGTATCCACCATTATCAGGCTGGAAGAGCCAAAATTCTTTCATAATCGTCAATTATGTAGTTGAAAATTCCAAAAGTCGATTAAATTCATGGTAAATGAGCGAATTTTTCTTTAAAATCATTGTGAAAGACAACAATTTACATTAATTTCAATTCCTAAACATTTAATAATCCTTAAATTCCCTCATAATCAGGCTGGTAGAGCCAAAATTCTTTCATAATCATCAATTATGAAGTTGAAAATTCCAAAAATCCATTATATTCATGGTAAATGATTCGATAATTCTTTAAAATCATTGTGAAAGAGAACTATTTCAATTAATTTCAATTCCTAAACATTTAAAAATCCTAAAAATCCGCCATAATCAGAGTGGAAGAGCCAAAATTCTTTCATAATCATCAATTATGAAGTTGAAAATTCCTAAAATCCATAATATTCATGGTAAATGATTCGATAATTGTTTAAAATCATTGTGAAAGAGATTTATTTCCATTAATTTCAATTCCTAAACATTTATAAATCCTAAAAATCCCTGATAATCAAGGTGGAAGAGCCAAAATTCTTTCATAATCATCAATTATGAAGTTGAAAATTCCAAAAATCCATTATATTCATGGTAAATGATTCGATAATTCTTTAAAATCATTGTGAAAGAGAACTATTTCCATTAATTTCAATTCCTAAACATTTCATAATCCTTAAAATCCCTCATAATCAGGCTTTAAGAGACAAAATTCTTTTAAAATCATCAACTTTTACGTTAAAAATTCCAAAAATCCATTAAATTCATTATGAATGTGTCAACAATCTCTGAAATCCTGAGGTGAATGAAACCACATAGCCTTCACAGTAATTCATGATAATGAATGTGTTTATATGTTCGAATTACTAAAAATTCCCAGTTATTCCTAGAATATAATGGTCAATGAAGTTAATTATTCCAATAATCAATTAAATTCATGGTTAAAGAACCAATAAAGCTTTCAGAATCATCAATTATGAAATTGAAAATTCCAATCATCTTTTAATATCAATGTAAAAGAACCGACAAGTCTTTAAAATTACTGTGAAAGAGAACTATTTCCATTAATATCAATAGGTAAATATTTAAAAATCCTAAAATTCCTCCATAATCAGGATGGAGGAGCCAAAATTCTTTAAAAACCATCAACTTTAACGTTAAAAATGCAATAATTCATTAAATTCACGGTAAATGAGCCGACAATTCATTATAATTATTGTAAAAGAGAACTATTTCCATTTATTTCAATACCTTAACATTTAAAAATCCTAAAAATCCCTCATAATCAGGATGGAAGAGCCAAAATTCTTTTAAATTCATCAACTTTTAAGTTACAAATTCCAAATATTCATTAAATTCATGGTAAATGAGCGAATTTTTCTTTAAAATCATTGTGAAAGAGAACTATTTCCATTAATTTCAATTCCTTAACATTTAATAATCCTTAAAATCCCTCATAATCAGGCTGGTAGAGCCAAAATTCTTTCATAATCATCAATTATGAAGTTGAAAATTCCAAAAATCCATTATATTCATGGTAAATGATTCGATAATTCTTTAAAATCATTGTGAAAGAGAACTATTTCCATTAATTTCAATTCTTAACATTTAATAATCCTTAAAATCCCTCATAATCAGGCTGTAAGAGCCAAAATTCTTTCATATTCATCAATTATGAAGTTGAAAATTCCAAAAATCCATTATATTCATGGTAAATGATTCGATAATTCTTTAAAATCATTGTGAAAAAGAACAATTGACATTAATTTCAATACCTTAACATTTAAAAATCCTAAAAATCCCTCATAATCAGGATGGAAGAGCCAAAATTCTTTTAAATTCATCAACTTTTAAGTTACAAATTCCAAATATTCATTAAATTCATGGTAAATGAGCGAATTTTTCTTTAAAATCATTGTGAAAGAGAACTATTTCCATTAATTTCAATTCCTTAACATTTAAAAATACTAAATATCCGCCATTATCAGGCTGGAAGAGCCAAAATTCTTTCATAATCGTCAATTATGAAGTTGAAAATTCCAAAAGTCGATTAAATTCATGGTAAATGAGCGAATTTTTCTTTAAAATCATTGTGAAAGAGAACAATTTACATTAATTTCAATTCTTAACATTTAATAATCCTTAAAATCCCTCATAATCAGGCTGTAAGAGCCAAAATTCTTTCATATTCATCAATTATGAAGTTGAAAATTCCAAAAATCCATTATATTCATGGTAAATGATTCGATAATTCTTTAAAATCATTGTGAAAAAGAACAATTGACATTAATTTCAATTCCTAAACATTTCATAATCCTAAAAATCCCTCATAATCAGGATGGAAGAGCCAAAATTCTTTCATAATCATCAATTATGAAGTTGAAAATTCCAAAAATCCATTATATTCATAGTAAATGATTCGATAATTCTTTAAAATCATTGTGAAAGAGATTTGTTTCCATTAATTTCAATTCCTTAACATTTAAAAATACTAAATATCCGCCATTATCAGGCTGGAAGAGCCAAAATTCTTTCATAATCAACAATTATGAAGTTGAAAATTCCAAAAATCGATTAAATTCACGGTAAATGAGCCGACAATTCATTATAATTATTGTAAAAGAGAACTATTTCCATTTATTTCAATACCTTAACATTTAAAAATCCTAAAAATCCCTCATAATCAGGATCGAAGAGCCAAAATTCTATTAAATTCATCAACTTTTAAGTTACAAATTCCAAATATTCATTAAATTCATGGTAAATGAGCGAATTTTTCTTTAAAATCATTGTGAAAGAGAACTATTTCCATTAATTTCAATTCCTTAACATTTAAAAATACTAAGTATCCACCATTATCAGGCTGGAAGAGCCAAAATTCTTTCATAATCGTCAATTATGTAGTTGAAAATTCCAAAAGTCGATTAAATTCATGGTAAATGAGCGAATTTTTCTTTAAAATCATTGTGAAAGACAACAATTTACATTAATTTCAATTCCTAAACATTTAATAATCCTTAAATTCCCTCATAATCAGGCTGGTAGAGCCAAAATTCTTTCATAATCATCAATTATGAAGTTGAAAATTCCAAAAATCCATTATATTCATGGTAAATGATTCGATAATTCTTTAAAATCATTGTGAAAGAGAACTATTTCAATTAATTTCAATTCCTAAACATTTAAAAATCCTAAAAATCCGCCATAATCAGAGTGGAAGAGCCAAAATTCTTTCATAATCATCAATTATGAAGTTGAAAATTCCTAAAATCCATAATATTCATGGTAAATGATTCGATAATTGTTTAAAATCATTGTGAAAGAGATTTATTTCCATTAATTTCAATTCCTAAACATTTATAAATCCTAAAAATCCCTGATAATCAAGGTGGAAGAGCCAAAATTCTTTCATAATCATCAATTATGAAGTTGAAAATTCCAAAAATCCATTATATTCATGGTAAATGATTCGATAATTCTTTAAAATCATTGTGAAAGAGAACTATTTCCATTAATTTCAATTCCTAAACATTTCATAATCCTTAAAATCCCTCATAATCAGGCTTTAAGAGACAAAATTCTTTTAAAATCATCAACTTTTACGTTAAAAATTCCAAAAATCCATTAAATTCATTATGAATGTGTCAACAATCTCTGAAATCCTGAGGTGAATGAAACCACATAGCCTTCACAGTAATTCATGATAATGAATGTGTTTATATGTTCGAATTACTAAAAATTCCCAGTTATTCCTAGAATATAATGGTCAATGAAGTTAATTATTCCAATAATCAATTAAATTCATGGTTAAAGAACCAATAAAGCTTTCAGAATCATCAATTATGAAATTGAAAATTCCAATCATCTTTTAATATCAATGTAAAAGAACCGACAAGTCTTTAAAATTACTGTGAAAGAGAACTATTTCCATTAATATCAATAGGTAAATATTTAAAAATCCTAAAATTCCTCCATAATCAGGATGGAGGAGCCAAAATTCTTTAAAAACCATCAACTTTAACGTTAAAAATGCAATAATTCATTAAATTCACGGTAAATGAGCCGACAATTCATTATAATTATTGTAAAAGAGAACTATTTCCATTTATTTCAATACCTTAACATTTAAAAATCCTAAAAATCCCTCATAATCAGGATGGAAGAGCCAAAATTCTTTTAAATTCATCAACTTTTAAGTTACAAATTCCAAATATTCATTAAATTCATGGTAAATGAGCGAATTTTTCTTTAAAATCATTGTGAAAGAGAACTATTTCCATTAATTTCAATTCCTTAACATTTAAAAATACTAAATATCCGCCATTATCAGGCTGGAAGAGCCAAAATTCTTTCATAATCGTCAATAATGAAGTTGAAAATTCCAAAAGTCGATTAAATTCATGGTAAATGAGCAAATTTTTCTTTAAAATCATTGTGAAAGAGAACAATTTACATTAATTTCAATTCTTAACATTTAATAATCCTTAAAATCCCTCATAATCAGGCTGTAAGAGCCAAAATTCTTTCATAATCATCAATTATGAAGTTGAAAATTCCAAAAGTCGATTAAATTCATGGTAAATGAGCGAATTTTTCTTTAAAATCATTGTGAAAGAGAACAATTTACATTAATTTCAATTCTTAACATTTAATAATCCTTAAAATCCCTCATAATCAGGCTGTAAGAGCCAAAATTCTTTCATAATCATCAATTATGAAGTTGAAAATTCAAAAAATCCATTATATTCATGGTAAATGATTCGATAATTCTTTAAAATCATTGTGAAAGAGAACAATTGACATTAATTTCAATTCCTAAACTTTTCATAATCCTTAAAATCCCTCATAATCAGGCTGTAAGAGCCAAAATTCTTTTAAAATCATCAACTTTTACGTTAAAAATTCCAAAAATCCATTAAATTCATTATGAATGTGTCAACAATCTCTGAAATCCTGAGGTGAATGAAACCACATAGCCTTCACTGTAATTCATGATAATGAATGTGTTTTTATGTTCGAATTACTAAAAATTCCCAGTTATTCCTAGAATATAATGGTCAATGAAGTTAATTATTCCAATAATCAATTAAATTCATGGTTAAAGAACCAATAATGCTTTCAGAATCATCAATTATGAAATTGAAAATTCCAATCATCTTTTAATATCAATGTAAAAGAACCGACAAGTCTTTAAAATTACTGATAAAGAGAACTATTTCCATTAATATCAATAGGTGAATATTTAAAAATCCTAAAATTCCTCCATAATCAGGATGGAGGAGCCAAAATTCTTTTAAATTCATCAACTTTTAAGTTACAAATTCCAAATATTCATTAAATTCATGGTAAATGAGCGAATTTTTCTTTAAAAATATTGTGAAAGAGAACTATTTCCATTAATTTCAATTCCTTAACATTTAAAAATACTAAATATCCGCCATTATCAGGCTGGAAGAGCCAAAATTCTTTCATAATCGTCAATTATGAAGTTGAAAATTCCAAAAGTCAATTAAATTCATGGTAAATGAGCGAATTTTTCTTTAAAATCATTGTGAAAGAGAACAATTTACACTAATTTCAATTCTTAACATTTAATAATCCTTAAAATCCCTCATAATCAGGCTGTAAGAGCCAAAATTCTTTTAAAATCATCAACTTTTACGTTAAAAATTCCAAAAATCCATTAAATTCATTATGAATGTGTCAACAATCTCTGAAATCCTGAGGTGAATGAAACCACATAGCCTTCACAGTAATTCATGATAATGAATGTGTTTTTATGTTCGAATTACTAAAAATTCCCAGTTATTCCTAGAATATAATGGTCAATGAAGTTAATTATTCCAATAATCAATTAAATTCATGGTTAAAGAACCAATAATGCTTTCAGAATCATCAATTATGAAATTGAAAATTCCAATCATCTTTTAATATCAATGTAAAAGAACCGACAAGTCTTTAAAATTACTGTGAAAGAGAACTATTTCCATTAATATCAATAGGTAAACATTTAAAAATCCTAAAAATCCCTCATAATCAGGATGGAGGAGCCAAAATTCTTTAAAAACCATCAACTTTAACGTTAAAAATGCAATAATTCATTAAATTCACGGTAAATGAGCCGACAATTCATTATAATTATTGTAAAAGAGAACTATTTCCATTTATTTCAATACCTTAACATTTAAAAATCCTAAAAATCCCTCATAATCAGGATGGAAGAGCCAAAATTCTTTCATAATCATCAATTATGAAGTTGAAAATTCCAAAAATCCATTATATTCATGGTAAATGATTCGATAATTCTTTAAAATCATTGTGAAAGAGAACTATTTCCATTAATTTCAATTCCTAAACATTTCATAATCCTTAAAATCCCTCATAATCAGGCTGTAAGAGCCAAAATTCTTTTAAAATCATCAACTTTTACGTTAAAAATTCCAAAAATCCATTAAATTCATTATGAATGTGTCAACAATCTCTGAAATCCTGAGGTGAATGAAACCACATAGCCTTCACAGTAATTCATGATAATGAATGTGTTTTTATGTTCGAATTACTAAAAATTCCCAGTTATTCCTAGAATATAATGGTCAATGAAGTTAATTATTCCAATAATCAATTAAATTCATGGTTAAAGAACCAATAATGCTTTCAGAATCATCAATTATGAAATTGAAAATTCCAATCATCTTTTAATATCAATGTAAAAGAACCGACAAGTCTTTAAAATTACTGTGAAAGAGAACTATTTCCATTAATATCAATAGGTAAATATTTAAAAATCCTAAAATTCCTCCATAATCAGGATGGAGGAGCCAAAATTCTTTAAAAACCATCAACTTTAACGTTAAAAATGCAATAATTCATTAAATTCACGGTAAATGAGCCGACAATTCATTATAATTATTGTAAAAGAGAACTATTTCCATTTATTTCAATACCTTAACATTTAAAAATCCTAAAAATCCCTCATAATCAGGATGGAAGAGCCAAAATTCTTTTAAATTCATCAACTTTTAAGTTACAAATTCCAAATATTCATTAAATTCATGGTAAATGAGCGAATTTTTCTTTAAAATCATTGTGAAAGAGAACTATTTCCATTAATTTCAATTCCTTAACATTTAAAAATACTAAATATCCGCCATTATCAGGCTGGAAGAGCCAAAATTCTTTCATAATCGTCAATAATGAAGTTGAAAATTCCAAAAGTCGATTAAATTCATGGTAAATGAGCAAATTTTTCTTTAAAATCATTGTGAAAGAGAACAATTTACATTAATTTCAATTCTTAACATTTAATAATCCTTAAAATCCCTCATAATCAGGCTGTAAGAGCCAAAATTCTTTCATAATCATCAACTTTTACGTTAAAAATTCCAAAAATCCATTAAATTCATTATGAATGTGTCAACAATCTCTGAAATCCTGAGGTGAATGAAACCACATAGCCTTCACAGTAATTCATGATAATGAATGTGTTTATATGTTCGAATTACTAAAAATTCCCAGTTATTCCTAGAATATAATGGTCAATGAAGTTAATTATTCCAATAATCAATTAAATTCATGGTTAAAGAACCAATAATGCTTTCAGAATCATCAATTATGAAATTGAAAATTCCAATCATCTTTTAATATCAATGTAAAAGAACCGACAAGTCTTTAAAATTACTGTGAAAGAGAACTATTTCCATTAATATCAATAGGTAAACATTTAAAAATCCTCAAATTCCTCCATAATCAGGATGGAGGAGCCAAAATTCTTTAAAAACCATCAACTTTAACGTTAAAAATGCAATAATTCATTAAATTCACGGTAAATGAGCCGACAATTCATTATAATTATTGTAAAAGAGAACTATTTCCATTTATTTCAATACCTTAACATTTAAAAATCCTAAAAATCCCTCATAATCAGGATGGAAGAGCCAAAATTCTTTTAAATTCATCAACTTTTAAGTTACAAATTCCAAATATTCATTAAATTCATGGTAAATGAGCGAATTTTTCTTTAAAGTCATTGTGAAAGAGAACTATTTCCATTAATTTCAATACCTTAACATTTAAAAATACTAAATATCCGCCATTATCAGGCTGGAAGAGCCAAAATTCTTTCATAATCGTCAATTATGTAGTTGAAAATTCCAAAAGTCGATTAAATTCATGGTAAATGAGCGAATTTTTCTTTAAAATCATTGTGAAAGAGAGAAATTTACATTAATTTCAATTCCTAAACATTTAATAATCCTTATAATCCCTCATAATCAGGCTAGTAGAGCCAAAATTCTTTCATAATCATCAATTATGAAGTTGAAAATTCCAAAAATCCATTATATTCATGGTAAATGATTCGATAATTCTTTAAAATCATTGTGAAAGAGAACTATTTCCATTAATTTCAATTCCTAAACATTTAAAAATCCTAAAAATCCGCCATAATCAGAGTGGAAGAGCCAAAATTCTTTCGTAATCATCAATTATGAAGTTGAAAATTCCTAAAATCCATAATATTCATGGTAAATGATTCGATAATTGTTTAAAATCATTGTGAAAGAGAACAATTTACATTAATTTCAATTCCTAAACATTTAATAATCCTTAAAATCCCTCATAATCAGGCTGGTAGAGCCAAAATTCTTTCATAATCATCAATTATGAAGTTGAAAATTCCAAAAATCCATTAAATTCATTATGAATGTGTCAACAATCTCTGAAATCCCGAGGTGAATGAAACCACATAGCCTTCACAGTAATTCATGATAATGAATGTGTTTTTATGTTCGAATTACTAAAAATTCCCAGTTATTCCTAGAATATAATGGTCAATGAAGTTAATTATTCCAATAATCAATTAAATTCATGGTTAAAGAACCGATAATGCTTTCAGAATCATCAATTATGAAATTGAAAATTCCAATCATCTTTTAATATCAATGTAAAAGAACCGACAAGTCTTTAAAATTACTTTGAAAGAAAACTATTTCCATTAATATCAATAGGTAAACATTTAAAAATCCTCAAATTCCTCCATAATCAGGATGGAGGAGCCAAAATTCTTTAAAAACCATCAACTTTAACGTTAAAAATGCAATAATTCATTAAATTCACGGTAAATGAGCCGACAATTCATTATAATTATTGTAAAAGAGAACTATTTCCATTTATTTCAATACCTTAACATTTAAAAATCCTAAAAATCCCTCATAATCAGGATGGAAGAGCCAAAATTCTTTTAAATTCATCAACTTTTAAGTTACAAATTCCAAATATTCATTAAATTCATGGTAAATGAGCGAATTTTTCTTTAAAATCATTGTGAAAGAGAACTATTTCCATTAATTTCAATACCTTAACATTTAAAAATACTAAATATCCGCCATTATCAGGCTGGAAGAGCCAAAATTCTTTCATAATCGTCAATTATGTAGTTGAAAATTCCAAAAGTCGATTAAATTCATGGTAAATGAGCGAATTTTTCTTTAAAATCATTGTGAAATAGAGCAATTTACATTAATTTCAATTCCTAAACATTTAATAATCCTTATAATCCCTCATAATCAGGCTAGTAGAGCCAAAATTCTTTCATAATCATCAATTATGAAGTTGAAAATTCCAAAAATCCATTATATTCATGGTAAATGATTCGATAATTCTTTAAAATCATTGTGAAAGAGAACTATTTCCATTAATTTCAATTCCTAAACATTTAAAAATCCTAAAAATCCGCCATAATCAGAGTGGAAGAGCCAAAATTCTTTCGTAATCATCAATTATGAAGTTGAAAATTCCTAAAATCCATAATATTCATGGTAAATGATTCGATAATTGTTTAAAATCATTGTGAAAGAGAACAATTTACATTAATTTCAATTCCTAAACATTTAATAATCCTTAAAATCCCTCATAATCAGGCTGGTAGAGCCAAAATTCTTTCATAATCATCAATTATGAAGTTGAAAATTCCAAAAATCCATTAAATTCATTATGAATGTGTCAACAATCTCTGAAATCCCGAGGTGAATGAAACCACATAGCCTTCACAGTAATTCATGATAATGAATGTGTTTTTATGTTCGAATTACTAAAAATTCCCAGTTATTCCTAGAATATAATGGTCAATGAAGTTAATTATTCCAATAATCAATTAAATTCATGGTTAAAGAACCGATAATGCTTTCAGAATCATCAATTATGAAATTGAAAATTCCAATCATCTTTTAATATCAATGTAAAAGAACCGACAAGTCTTTAAAATTACTTTGAAAGAAAACTATTTCCATTAATATCAATAGGTAAACATTTAAAAATCCTCAAATTCCTCCATAATCAGGATGGAGGAGCCAAAATTCTTTAAAAACCATCAACTTTAACGTTAAAAATGCAATAATTCATTAAATTCACGGTAAATGAGCCGACAATTCATTATAATTATTGTAAAAGAGAACTATTTCCATTTATTTCAATACCTTAACATTTAAAAATCCTAAAAATCCCTCATAATCAGGATGGAAGAGCCAAAATTCTTTTAAATTCATCAACTTTTAAGTTACAAATTCCAAATATTCATTAAATTCATGGTAAATGAGCGAATTTTTCTTTAAAATCATTGTGAAAGAGAACTATTTCCATTAATTTCAATACCTTAACATTTAAAAATACTAAATATCCGCCATTATCAGGCTGGAAGAGCCAAAATTCTTTCATAATCGTCAATTATGTAGTTGAAAATTCCAAAAGTCGATTAAATTCATGGTAAATGAGCGAATTTTTCTTTAAAATCATTGTGAAATAGAGCAATTTACATTAATTTCAATTCCTAAACATTTAATAATCCTTAAAATCCCTCATAATCAGGCTAGTAGAGCCAAAATTCTTTCATAATCATCAATTATGAAGTTGAAAATTCCAAAAATCCATTATATTCATGGTAAATGATTCGATAATTCTTTAAAATCATTGTGAAAGAGAACTATTTCCATTAATTTCAATTCCTAAACATTTAAAAATCCTAAAAATCCGCCATAATCAGAGTGGAAGAGTCAAAATTCTTTCGTAATCATCAATTATGAAGTTGAAAATTCCTAAAATCCATAATATTCATGGTAAATGATTCGATAATTGTTTAAAATCAATGTGAAAGAGAACAATTTACATTAATTTCAATTCCTAAACATTTAATAATCCTTAAAATCCCTCATAATCAGGCTGTAAGAGCCAAAATTCTTTTAAAATCATCAACTTTTACGTTAAAAATTCCAAAAATCCATTAAATTCATTATGAATGTGTCAACAATCTCTGAAATCCTGAGGTGAATGAAACCACATAGCCTTCACAGTAATTCATGATAATGAATGTGTTTTTATGTTCGAATTACTAAAAATTCCCAGTTATTCCTAGAATATAATGGTCAATGAAGTTAATTATTCCAATAATCAATTAAATTCATGGTTAAAGAACCAATAATGCTTTCAGAATCATCAATTATGAAATTGAAAATTCCAATCATCTTTTAATATCAATGTAAAAGAACCGACAAGTCTTTAAAATTACTGTGAAAGAGAACTATTTCCATTAATATCAATAGGTGAATATTTAAAAATCCTAAAATTCCTCCATAATCAGGATGGAGGAGCCAAAATTCTTTAAAAACCATCAACTTTAACGTTAAAAATGCAATAATTCATTAAATTCACGGTAAATGAGCCGACAATTCATTATAATTATTGTAAAAGAGAACTATTTCCATTTATTTCAATACCTTAACATTTAAAAATCCTAAAAATCCCTCATAATCAGGATGGAAGAGCCAAAATTCTTTTAAATTCATCAACTTTTAAGTTACAAATTCCAAATATTCATTAAATTCATGGTAAATGAGCGAATTTTTCTTTAAAGTCATTGTGAAAGAGAACTATTTCCATTAATTTCAATACCTTAACATTTAAAAATACTAAATATCCGCCATTATCAGGCTGGAAGAGCCAAAATTCTTTCATAATCGTCAATTATGTAGTTGAAAATTCCAAAAGTCGATTAAATTCATGGTAAATGAGCGAATTTTTCTTTAAAATCATTGTGAAAGAGAGCAATTTACATTAATTTCAATTCCTAAACATTTAATAATCCTTAAAATCCCTCATAATCAGGCTAGTAGAGCCAAAATTCTTTCATAATCATCAATTATGAAGTTGAAAATTCCAAAAATCCATTATATTCATGGTAAATGATTCGATAATTCTTTAAAATCATTGTGAAAGAGAACTATTTCCATTAATTTCAATTCCTAAACATTTAAAAATCCTAAAAATCCGCCATAATCAGAGTAGAAGAGCCAAAATTCTTTCGTAATCATCAATTATGAAGTTGAAAATTCCTAAAATCCATAATATTCATGGTAAATGATTCGATAATTGTTTAAAATCATTGTGAAAGAGAACAATTTACACTAATTTCAATTCCTAAACATTTAATAATCCTTAAAATCCCTCATAATCAGGCTGTAAGAGCCGAAATTCTTTTAAAATCATCAACTATTACGTTAAAAATTCCAAAAATCCATTAAATTCATTATGAATGTGTCAACAATCTCTGAAATCCTGAGGTGAATGAAACCACATAGCCTTCACAGTAATTCATGATAATGAATGTGTTTATATGTTCGAATTACTAAAAATTCCCAGTTATTCCTAGAATATAATGGTCAATGAAGTTAATTATTCCAATAATCAATTAAATTCATGGTTAAAGAACCAATAATGCTTTCAGAATCATCAATTATGAAATTGAAAATTCCAATCATCTTTTAATATCAATGTAAAAGAACCGACAAGTCTTTAAAATTACTGTGAAAGAGAACTATTTCCATTAATATCAATAGGTAAACATTTAAAAATCCTCAAATTCCTCCATAATCAGGATGGAGGAGCCAAAATTCTTTAAAAACCATCAACTTTAACGTTAAAAATGCAATAATTCATTAAATTCACGGTAAATGAGCCGACAATTCATTATAATTATTGTAAAAGAGAACTATTTCCATTTATTTCAATACCTTAACATTTAAAAATCCTAAAAATCCCTCATAATCAGGATGGAAGAGCCAAAATTCTTTTAAATTCATCAACTTTTAAGTTACAAATTCCAAATATTCATTAAATTCATGGTAAATGAGCGAATTTTTCTTTAAAATCATTGTGAAAGAGAGCAATTTACATTAATTTCAATTCCTAAACATTTAATAATCCTTATAATCCCTCATAATCAGGCTAGTAGAGCCAAAATTCTTTCATAATCATCAATTATGAAGTTGAAAATTCCTAAAATCCATTATATTCATGGTAAATGATTCGATAATTCTTTAAAATCATTGTGAAAGAGAACTATTTCCATTAATTTCAATTCCTAAACATTTAAAAATCCTAAAAATCCGCCATAATCAGAGTGGAAGAGCCAAAATTCTTTCGTAATCATCAATTATGAAGTTGAAAATTCCTAAAATCCATAATATTCATGGTAAATGATTCGATAATTGTTTAAAATCATTGTGAAAGAGAACAATTTACATTAATTTCAATTCCTAAACATTTAATAATCCTTAAAATCCCTCATAATCAGGCTGGTAGAGCCAAAATTCTTTCATAATCATCAATTATGAAGTTGAAAATTCCAAAAATCCATTAAATTCATTATGAATGTGTCAACAATCTCTGAAATCCCGAGGTGAATGAAACCACATAGCCTTCACAGTAATTCATGATAATGAATGTGTTTTTATGTTCGAATTACTAAAAATTCCCAGTTATTCCTAGAATATAATGGTCAATGAAGTTAATTATTCCAATAATCAATTAAATTCATGGTTAAAGAACCGATAATGCTTTCAGAATCATCAATTATGAAATTGAAAATTCCAATCATCTTTTAATATCAATGTAAAAGAACCGACAAGTCTTTAAAATTACTGTGAAAGAAAACTATTTCCATTAATATCAATAGGTAAACATTTAAAAATCCTCAAATTCCTCCATAATCAGGATGGAGGAGCCAAAATTCTTTAAAAACCATCAACTTTAACGTTAAAAATGCAATAATTCAATAAATTCACGGTAAATGAGCCGACAATTCATTATAATTATTGTAAAAGAGAACTATTTCCATTTATTTCAATACCTTAACATTTAAAAATCCTAAAAATCCCTCATAATCAGGATGGAAGAGCCAAAATTCTTTTAAATTCATCAACTTTTAAGTTACAAATTCCAAATATTCATTAAATTCATGGTAAATGAGCGAATTTTTCTTTAAAATCATTGTGAAAGAGAACTATTTCCATTAATTTCAATTCCTTAACATTTAAAAATACTAAATATCCGCCATTATCAGGCTGGAAGAGCCAAAATTCTTTCATAATCGTCAATTATGAAGTTGAAAATTCCAAAAATCCATTAAATTCATTATGAATGTGTCAACAATCTCTGAAATCCTGAGGTGAATGAAACCACATAGCCTTCACAGTAATTCATGATAATGAATGTGTTTTTATGTTCGAATTACTAAAAATTCCCAGTTATTCCTAGAATATAATGGTCAATGAAGTTAATTATTCCAATAATCAATTAAATTCATGGTTAAAGAACCGATAATGCTTTCAGAATCATCAATTATGAAATTGAAAATTCCAATCATCTTTTAATATCAATGTAAAAGAACCGACAAGTCTTTAAAATTACTGTGAAAGAAAACTATTTCCATTAATATCAATAGGTAAACATTTAAAAATCCTCAAATTCCTCCTTATCAGGATGGAGGAGCCAAAATTCTTTAAAAACCATCAACTTTAACGTTACAAATTCCAAAAATTCTTAGAATTCATGGTAAATGAGCGAATTTTTCTTTAAAATCATTGTGAAAGAGAACAATTTACATTAATTTAAATTCCTAAACATTTACTAATCCTTAAAATCCCTCATAATCAGGCTGTAAGAGCCAAAATTCTTTCATAATCATCAATTATGATGTTGAAAATTCCAAAAATCCATTATATTCATGGTAAATGACCCAATTTTTCTTTAAAATCATTGTGAAAGAGAACTATTTCCATTTATTTCAATACCCTAACATTTAAAAATCCTAAAAATCCCTCATAATCAGGATGGTAGAGCCAAAATTCTTTCATAATCATCAATTATGAAGTTGAAAATTCCTAAAATCCATTATATTCATGGTAAATGATTCGATAATTCTTTAAAATCATTGTGAAAGAGAACTATTTCCATTAATTTCAATTCCTAAACATTTCATAATCCTTAAAATCCCTCATAATCAGGCTGTAAGAGCCAAAATTCTTTTAAATTCATCAACTTTTAAGTTACAAATTCCAAATATTCATTAAATTCATGGTAAATGAGCGAATTTTTCTTTAAAATCATTGTGAAAGAGAACTATTTCCATTAATTTCAATTCCTTAACATTTAAAAATACTAAATATCCGCCATTATCAGGCTGGAAGAGCCAAAATTCGTTCATAATCGTCAATTATGAAGTTGAAAATTCCAAAAGTCGATTAAATTCATGGTAAATGAGCGAATTTTTCTTTAAAATCATTGTGAAAGAGAACAATTTACACTAATTTCAATTCTTAACATTTAATAATCCTTAAAATCCCTCATAATCAGGCTGTAAGAGCCAAAATTCTTTTAAAATCATCAACTTTTACGTTAAAAATTCCAAAAATCCATTAAATTCATTATGAATGTGTCAACAATCTCTGAAATCCTGAGGTGAATGAAACCACATAGCCTTCACAGTAATTCATGATAATGAATGTGTTTATATGTTCGAATTACTAAAAATTCCCAGTTATTCCTAGAATATAATGGTCAATGAAGTTAATTATTCCAATAATCAATTAAATTCATGGTTAAAGAACCAATAATGCTTTCAGAATCATCAATTATGAAATTGAAAATTCCAATCATCTTTTAATATCAATGTAAAAGAACCGACAAGTCATTAAAATTACTGTGAAAGAGAACTATTTCCATTAATATCAATAGGTAAACATTTAAAAATCCTCAAATTCCTCCATAATCAGGATGGAGGAGCCAAAATTCTTTAAAAACCATCAACTTTAACGTTAAAAATGCAATAATTCATTAAATTCACGGTAAATGAGCCGACAATTCATTATAATTATTGTAAAAGAGAACTATTTCCATTTATTTCAATACCTTAACATTTAAAAATCCTAAAAATCCCTCATAATCAGGATGGAAGAGCCAAAATTCTTTTAAATTCATCAACTTTTAAGTTACAAATTCCAAATATTCATTAAATTCATGGTAAATGAGCGAATTTTTCTTTAAAATCATTGTGAAAGAGAGCAATTTACATTAATTTCAATTCCTAAACATTTAATAATCCTTATAATCCCTCATAATCAGGCTAGTAGAGCCAAAATTCTTTCATAATCATCAATTATGAAGTTGAAAATTCCAAAAATCCATTATATTCATGGTAAATGATTCGATAATTCTTTAAAATCATTGTGAAAGAGAACTATTTCCATTAATTTCAATTCCTAAACATTTAAAAATCCTCAAATTCCTCCATAATCAGGATGGAGGAGCCAAAATTCTTTAAAAACCATCAACTTTAACGTTAAAAATGCAATAATTCATTAAATTCACGGTAAATGAGCCGACAATTCATTATAATTATTGTAAAAGAGAACTATTTCCATTTATTTCAATACCTTAACATTTAAAAATCCTAAAAATCCCTCATAATCAGGATGGAAGAGCCAAAATTCTTTTAAATTCATCAACTTTTAAGTTACAAATTCCAAATATTCATTAAATTCATGGTAAATGAGCGAATTTTTCTTTAAAATCATTGTGAAAGAGAACTATTTCCATTAATTTCAATTCCTTAACATTTAAAAATACTAAATATCCGCCATTATCAGGCTGGAAGAGCCAAAATTCTTTCATAATCGTCAATTATGAAGTTGAAAATTCCAAAAGTCGATTAAATTCATGGTAAATGAGCGAATTTTTCTTTAAAATCATTGTGAAAGAGAACAATTTACACTAATTTCAATTCTTAACATTTAATAATCCTTAAAATCCCTCATAATCAGGCTGTAAGAGCCAAAATTCTTTTAAAATCATCAACTTTTACGTTAAAAATTCCAAAAATCCATTAAATTCATTATGAATGTGTCAACAATCTCTGAAATCCTGAGGTGAATGAAACCACATAGCCTTCACAGTAATTCATGATAATGAATGTGTTTTTATGTTCGAATTACTAAAAATTCCCAGTTATTCCTAGAATATAATGGTCAATGAAGTTAATTATTCCAATAATCAATTAAATTCATGGTTAAAGAACCGATAATGCTTTCAGAATCATCAATTATGAAATTGAAAATTCCAATCATCTTTTAATATCAATGTAAAAGAACCGACAAGTCTTTAAAATTACTGTGAAAGAAAACTATTTCCATTAATATCAATAGGTAAACATTTAAAAATCCTCAAATTCCTCCATAATCAGGATGGAGGAGCCAAAATTCTTTAAAAACCATCAACTTTAACGTTACAAATTCCAAAAATTCTTAGAATTCATGGTAAATGAGCGAATTTTTCTTTAAAATCATTGTGAAAGAGAACAATTTACATTAATTTAAATTCCTAAACATTTACTAATCCTTAAAATCCCTCATAATCAGGCTGTAAGAGCCAAAATTCTTTCATAATCATCAATTATGATGTTGAAAATTCCAAAAATCCATTATATTCATGGTAAATGACCCAATTTTTCTTTAAAATCATTGTGAAAGAGAACTATTTCCATTTATTTCAATACCCTAACATTTAAAAATCCTAAAAATCCATCATAATCAGGATGGTAGAGCCAAAATTCTTTCATAATCATCAATTATGAAGTTGAAAATTCCTAAAATCCATTATATTCATGGTAAATGATTCGATAATTCTTTAAAATCATTGTGAAAGAGAACTATTTCCATTAATTTCAATTCCTAAACATTTCATAATCCTTAAAATCCCTCATAATCAGGCTGTAAGAGCCAAAATTCTTTCATAATCGTCAATTATGATGTTGAAAATTCCAAAAGTCGATTAAATTCATGGTAAATGAAAGAATTTTTCTTTAAAATCATTGTGAAAGAGAACTATTTCCATTAATTTCAATTCCTAAACATTTCATAATCCTTAAAATCCCTCATAATCAGGCTGTAAGAGCCAAAATTCTTTTAAAATCATCAACTTTTACGTTAAAAATTCCAAAAATCCATTAAATTCATTATGAATGTGTCAACAATCTCTGAAATCCTGAGGTGAATGAAACCACATAGCCTTCACAGTAATTCATGATAATGAATGTGTTTTTATGTTCGAATTACTAAAAATTCCCAGTTATTCCTAGAATATAATGGTCAATGAAGTTAATTATTCCAATAATCAATTAAATTCATGGTTAAAGAACCAATAATGCTTTCAGAATCATCAATTATGAAATTGAAAATTCCAATCATCTTTTAATATCAATGTAAAAGAACCGACAAGTCTTTAAAATTACTGTGAAAGAGAACTATTTCCATTAATATCAATAGGTGAATATTTAAAAATCCTAAAATTCCTCCATAATCAGGATGGAGGAGCCAAAATTCTTTAAAAACCATCAACTTTAACGTTAAAAATGCAATAATTCATTAAATTCACGGTAAATGAGCCGACAATTCATTATAATTATTGTAAAAGAGAACTATTTCCATTTATTTCAATACCATAACATTTAAAAATCCTCAAAATCCCTCATAATCAGGATGGAAGAGCCAAAATTCTTTTAAATTCATCAACTTTTAAGTTACAAATTCCAAATATTCATTAAATTCATGGTAAATGAGCGAATTTTTCTTTAAAATCATTGTGAAAGAGAACTATTTCCATTAATTTCAATTCCTTAACATTTAAAAATACTAAATATCCGCCATTATCAGGCTGGAAGAGCCAAAATTCGTTCATAATCGTCAATTATGAAGTTGAAAATTCCAAAAGTCGATTAAATTCATGGTAAATGAGCGAATTTTTCTTTAAAATCATTGTGAAAGAGAACAATTTACACTAATTTCAATTCTTAACATTTAATAATCCTTAAAATCCCTCATAATCAGGCTGTAAGAGCCAAAATTCTTTTAAAATCATCAACTTTTACGTTAAAAATTCCAAAAATCCATTAAATTCATTATGAATGTGTCAACAATCTCTGAAATCCTGAGGTGAATGAAACCACATAGCCTTCACAGTAATTCATGATAATGAATGTGTTTATATGTTCGAATTACTAAAAATTCCCAGTTATTCCTAGAATATAATGGTCAATGAAGTTAATTATTCCAATAATCAATTAAATTCATGGTTAAAGAACCAATAATGCTTTCAGAATCATCAATTATGAAATTGAAAATTCCAATCATCTTTTAATATCAATGTAAAAGAACCGACAAGTCTTTAAAATTACTGTGAAAGAGAACTATTTCCATTAATATCAATAGGTAAACATTTAAAAATCCTCAAATTCCTCCATAATCAGGATGGAGGAGCCAAAATTCTTTAAAAACCATCAACTTTAACGTTAAAAATGCAATAATTCATTAAATTCACGGTAAATGAGCCGACAATTCATTATAATTATTGTAAAAGAGAACTATTTCCATTTATTTCAATACCTTAACATTTAAAAATCCTAAAAATCCCTCATAATCAGGATGGAAGAGCCAAAATTCTTTTAAATTCATCAACTTTTAAGTTACAAATTCCAAATATTCATTAAATTCATGGTAAATGAGCGAATTTTTCTTTAAAATCATTGTGAAAGAAAACTATTTCCATTAATTTCAATACCTTAACATTTAAAAATACTAAATATCCGCCATTATCAGGCTGGAAGAGCCAAAATTCTTTCATAATCGTCAATTATGTAGTTGAAAATTCCAAAAGTCGATTAAATTCATGGTAAATGAGCGAATTTTTCTTTAAAATCATTGTGAAATAGAGCAATTTACATTAATTTCAATTCCTAAACATTTAATAATCCTTAAAATCCCTCATAATCAGGCTAGTAGAGCCAAAATTCTTTCATAATCATCAATTATGAAGTTGAAAATTCCAAAAGTCGATTAAATTCATGGTAAATGAGCGAATTTTTCTTTAAAATCATTGTGAAAGAAAATTATTTCCATTAATTTCAATACCTTAACATTTAAAAATCCTAAATATCTCCCTTAATCAGGCTGTAAGAGCCAAAATTCTTTCATAATCATCAATTATGAAGTTGAAAATTCTAAAAATCCATTATATTCATGGTAAATGATTCGATAATTCTTTAAAATCATTGTGAAAGAGAACTATTTCCATTAATTTCAATTCCTAAACATTTAAAAATCCTAAAAATCCGCCATAATCAGAGTGGAAGAGCCAAAATTCTTTCATAATCATCAATTATGAAGTTTAAAATTCCTAAAATCCATTATATTAATGGTAAATGATTCGATAATTGTTTAAAATCATTGTGAAAGAGATTTAATTCCATTAATTTCAATTCCTAAACATTTAAAAATCCTAAAAATCCCTGATAATCAGGATGGAAGAGCCAAAATTCTTTTAAATTCATCAACTTTTAAGTTGAAAATTCCAAAAATCGACTAAATTCATGGTAAATGCGCGAATTTTTCTTTAAAATCATTGTGAAAGAGAACTATTTCCATTAATTTCAATTCCTAAACATTTAAAAATCCTAAAAATCCCCCATAATCAGGGTGAAAGTGCCAAAATTCTTTTAAAATCATCAATTATGAAGTTGAAAATTTCAAAAATCCATTATATTCATGGTAAATTAGCCAATTTTTCTTTAAAATCATTGTGAAAGAGAACTATTTCCATTAATTTCAATACCTTAACATTTAAAAATCCTAAATATCCCCCTTAATCAGGGTGGAAGAGCGAAAATTCTTTTAAAATAATCAACTTTTAAGTTAAAAATACCAAAAATCGATTAAATTCATGGTATAAGAGCCAATTTTTCTTTAAAATCATTGTGAAAGAGAACTATTTTCATTTATATCAATAGGTAAACATTTAAAAATCCTAAATATCCCCCATTATCAGGCTGGAAGAGCCAAAATTCTTTCATAATCAACAATTATGAAGTTGAAAATTCCAAAACTCCATTAAATTCATGGTAAATGAGTCAAAATTTATTTAAAATCATTGTGAAACTGAACTATTTCCATTAATATCAATAGGTAATTATTTAAAAATCCTAAAAATCCCCCATCATCAGGGTGGAAGAGCCAAAATTCTTTTAAAATCATCAATTATGAAGTTGAAAATTTCAAAAATCCATTATATTCATGGTAAATGAGCCAATTTTTCTTTAAAATCATTGTGAAAGAGACCAATTTCCATTAATTTCAATACCTTAACATATAAAAATCCTAAATCTCCCCCATAATCAGGCTGGAAGAGCCAAAATTATTTTAAAATCATCAACTTTTCAGTTAAAAATTCCAAAAATCGATTAAATTCATGGTATATGAGCCAATTTTTCTTTAAAATCATTGTGAAAGAGAACTATTTCAATTAATATCGTTAGGTAAACTTTTAAAAATCCTAAATATCCCCCATTATCAGGCTGGAAGAGCCAAAATTCTTTCATATTCAACAATTATGAAGTTGAAAATTCCAAAAATCCATTATATTCATGGTAAATGAGCCAATTTTTCTTTAAAATCATTGTGAAAGAGACCAATTTACATTAATTTCAATACCTTAACATTTAAAAATCCTAAAAATCCCCCATAATCAGGGTGGAAGAGCCAAAATTCTTTTAAAATCATCAACTTTTCAGTTAAAAATTCCAAAAATCGATTAAATTCATGGTATATGAGCCAATTTTTCTTTAAAATCATTGTGAAAGAGAACTATTTCAATTAATATCAATAGGTAAACATTTAAAAATCCTAAATATCCCCCATTATCAGGCTGGTAGAGCCAAAATTCTTTCATAATCAACAATTATGAAGTTTAAAATTCCTAAAATCCATTATATTAATGGTAAATGATTCGATAATTGTTTAAAATCATTGTGAAAGAGATTTAATTCCATTAATTTCAATTCCTAAACATTTAAAAATCCTAAAAATCCCTGATAATCAGGATGGAAGAGCCAAAATTCTTTTAAATTCATCAACTTTTAAGTTGAAAATTCCAAAAATCGACTAAATTCATGGTAAATGAGCGAATTTTTCTTTAAAATCATTGTGAAAGAGAACTATTTCCATTAATTTCAATACCTTAACATTTAAAAATCCTAAATATCCCCCTTAATCAGGCTGGATGAGCCAAAATTCTTTCATAATCATCAATTATGAAGTTGAAAATTCCAAAAATCCATTATATTCATGGTAAATGATTCGATAATTCTTTAAAATCATTGTGAAAGAGAACAATTTACATTAATTTCAATCCTAAACATTTAATAATCCTAAAAATCCCTGATAATCGGGATGGAAGAGCCAAAATACTTTTAAATTCATCAACTTTTAAGTTAAATATACCAAAAATTCATTGAATTCATGGTAAATGAGCCGATAATTCTTTAAAATCATTGTGAAATAACACTATATCCATTAATTGCAATAGCTAGACATTTAAAAATCTTAAAAATCCCCCATAATCAGGGTGGAAGAGCGAAAATTCTTTTAAAATAATCAACTTTTAAGTTAAAAATACCAAAAATCGATTAAATTCATGGTATAAGAGCCAATTTTTCTTTAAAATCATTGTGAAAGAGAACTATTTTCATTTATATCAATAGGTAAACATTTAAAAATCCTAAATATCCCCCATTATCAGGCTGGAAGAGCCAAAATTCTTTCATAATCAACAATTATGAAGTTGAAAATTCCAAAACTCCATTAAATTCATGGTAAATGAGTCAAAATTTATTTAAAATCATTGTGAAACTGAACTATTTCCATTAATATCAATAGGTAATTATTTAAAAATCCTAAAAATCCCCCATCATCAGGGTGGAAGAGCCAAAATTCTTTTAAAATCATCAATTATGAAGTTGAAAATTTCAAAAATCCATTATATTCATGGTAAATGAGCCAATTTTTCTTTAAAATCATTGTGAAAGAGACCAATTTCCATTAATTTCAATACCTTAACATATAAAAATCCTAAATCTCCCCCATAATCAGGCTGGAAGAGCCAAAATTATTTTAAAATCATCAACTTTTCAGTTAAAAATTCCAAAAATCGATTAAATTCATGGTATATGAGCCAATTTTTCTTTAAAATCATTGTGAAAGAGAACTATTTCAATTAATATCGTTAGGTAAACTTTTAAAAATCCTAAATATCCCCCATTATCAGGCTGGAAGAGCCAAAATTCTTTCATATTCAACAATTATGAAGTTGAAAATTCCAAAAATCCATTATATTCATGGTAAATGAGCCAATTTTTCTTTAAAATCATTGTGAAAGAGACCAATTTACATTAATTTCAATACCTTAACATTTAAAAATCCTAAAAATCCCCCATAATCAGGGTGGAAGAGCCAAAATTCTTTTAAAATCATCAACTTTTCAGTTAAAAATTCCAAAAATCGATTAAATTCATGGTATATGAGCCAATTTTTCTTTAAAATCATTGTGAAAGAGAACTATTTCAATTAATATCAATAGGTAAACATTTAAAAATCCTAAATATCCCCCATTATCAGGCTGGTAGAGCCAAAATTCTTTCATAATCAACAATTATGAAGTTGAAAATTCCAAAAATCCATTATATTCATGGTAAATGATTCGATAATTCTTTAAATACATTGTGAAAGAGAACTATTTCCATTAATTTCAATTCCTAAACATTAAAAAATCCTAAAAATCCCCGATAATCAGGGTGGAAGAGCCAAAATTCTTTTAAAATCATCAACTATGTAGTTCAATATTCCTAAAATCCATTTAATTTATGGTAAACAAACCAAAAATTCTATAAAAACCGTGTGAAAGAGCTTTATTTCCAAGATTATCAATAGCTAGACATTTAATAATCCTAAAAAACCTGAATAATAAAGGTGTACGTATTAACTTTAAGAATCATGAATCGTGAAGTTAAACATTCCAAAAATCCATTGAATTCATGCTAAATGAGCCGATAATTCTTTAAAATCTTTGTGAAAAAGAACTATTTCCATTAATTTCAATAGCTAGACATTTAAAAATCCTAAAAATCCCCCATAATCAGGGTAGAATAGCCAAAATTCTTTTAAAATCATCAATTATGAAGTTGAAAATTCCAAAAATCGATTAAATACATGGTAAATGAGCCAATTTTTCTATAGAATCATTGTGAAAGAGAATTATTTCCATTAATTTCAATACCTTAACATTTAAAAATCCTAAATATCCCTGATAATCAGGATGGAGGAGCCAAAATTCTTTTTAATTCTTCTACTTTTACGTTAAAAATTCCAAAAATCCATTAAATTCATTATGAATGTGTCAACAATCTCTGAAATCCTGAGGTGAATGAAACCACATAGCCTTCACAGTAATTCATGATAATGAATGTGTTTTTATGTTCGAATTACTAAAAATTCCCAGTTATTCCTAGAATATAATGGTCAATGAAGTTAATTATTCCAATAATCAATTAAAATCATGGTTAAAGAACCAATAATGCTTTCAGAATCATCAATTATGAAATTGAAAATTCCAAAAATCCATTATATTCATGGTAAATGATTCGATAATTCTTTAAAATCATTGTGAAAGAGAACTATTTCCATTAATTTCAATTCCTAAACATTTAAAAATCCTAATAATCCCCCATAATCAGGGTGAAAGTGCCAAAATTCTTTTAAAATCATCAACTTTTACATTAAAAATTCCAAAACTCCATTAAATTCATGGTAAATGATTCGATAATTCTTTTTAAATCATCAACTTTAACGTTAAAAATTCCAAAAAATTATTAAATTCATATTAAATGAGCCAATTTTTCTTTAAAATCAATGTGAAAGAGAACTATTTCCATTAATTACAATTCCTAAACATTTAAAAATCCTAAAAATCCCTGATAATCAGGATGGAAGAGCCAAAATTCTTTCATAATCAACAATTATGAAGTTGAAAATTCCAAAACTCCATTAAATTCATGGTAAATGAGCCAATTTTTCTTTAAAATCATTGTGAAAGAGAACTATTTCCATTAATTACAATTCCTAAACATTTAAAAATCCTAAAAATCCCCCATAATCAGGGTGGAAGAGCCAAAATTCTTTTAAAATCATCAACTTTTCAATTAAAAATTCCAAAAATCGATTAAATTCATTATGAAAGAGTCAAAAATCTCTGAAATCCGCGGTGAATGAAAATAAATAGCCTTCACAGTTATTCATGATAATCAATGTGTTTAATGTCTAATTAATAAAAATTCCCAGTTATACGTTGAAAATCATGGTCTATGAAGTTTATAATTCCAATAATCCATTAAATTCATGAATAAAGAGACGGTAATTCTTTAAAATCTTTGTGAAAGAGAACTATTTACATAATTATCAATAGGGTAACATTTAAAAATCCTAAAAATCCCTGATAATCAGGATGGAAGAGCCAAAATTCTTTTAAATTCATCAACTTTTATGTTTAAAATTCCATAACTCCATTAAATTCATGGTAAATGATTTGATAATTTTTTTTAAATCATCAACTTTAAAGTTAAATATTCCAATAATTTATTAAATTCATGGTAAATGAGCAAATTTTTCTTTAAAATCATTGGGAAAGAGAACTATTCCCATTAATTTCAATACCTTAACATTTAAAAATCATAAATATCCCCCATAATCAGGCTGGAAGAGCCAAAATTTTTTTAAAATCTTCAACTTTTACTTTAACAAAGCCAAAATCGATTAAATTCTTGGTAAATGAGCCAAGTTTTTTTTAAAATCCTTGTGAAAAAGCCTTCTTTCCACGATTATAAATAGCTAAAAATTAAATAATTCTATGAATCCCCCATAATCAGGCTGGAAGTGTCAAAATTCTTTCATAATCATCAATTATGAAGTTGAAAATTCCAAAAATCCATTATATTCATGGTAAATGATTCGATAATTCTTTAAAATCATTGTGAAAGAGAACTATTTCCATTAATTTCAATTCCTAAACATTTAAAAATCCTAAAAATCCCCCATAATCAGGGTGAAAGTGCCAAAATTCTTTTAAAATCATCAACTTTTACATTAAAAATTCCAAAACTCCATTAAATTCATGGTAAATGATTCGATAATTCTTTTTAAATCATCAACTTTAACGTTAAAAATTCCAAAAAATTATTAAATTCATATTAAATGAGCCAATTTTTCTTTAAAATCATTGTGAAAGAGAACTATTTCCATTAATTACAATTCCTAAACATTTAAAAATCCTAAAAATCCCTGGTAATCAGGATGGAAGAGCCAAAATTCTTTCATAATCAACAATTATGAAGTTGAAAATTCCAAAACTCCATTAAATTCATGGTAAATGAGCCAATTTTTCTTTAAAATCATTGTGAAAGAGAACTATTTCCATTAATTACAATTCCTAAACATTTAAAAATCCTAAAAATCCCTGATAATCAGGATGGAAGAGCCAAAATTCTTTCATAATCAACAATTATGAAGTTGAAAATTCCAAAACTCCATTAAATTCATGGTAAATGAGCCAATTTTTCTTTAAAATCATTGTGAAATAGCACTAATTCCAAGATAATTAATAGCTGAACATTTAAAAATCCTAAAAATCCAAGATAATCAGGGTGGAAGAACCAAAAACTCTTTCAGGATCATCAACTATGTAATTCAATATTCCAAAAATCCATTTAATTTATGGTACACAAGCCAATAATTCTATAAAATCCCTGTGAAAGAGCATTATTTCCAAGATTATCAATAGCTAAACATTTAATAATCCTAAAAAACCTGGATAATAAAGGTGTAAGAGTTAAATATCTTTAAGAATCATGAATCGTGAAGTTAAACATTCCAAAAATCCCTTGAATTCATGGTAAATGAGCCAATTATTCTTTAAAATCTTTGTGAAAAAGAACTATTTCCATTAATTTCAATACCTTAACATTTAAAAATCCTAAATATCCCCCATAATCAGGCTGGAAGAGCCAAAATTTTTTTAAAATCTTTAACTTTTACGTTAACAAAGCCAAAAATCGATTAAATTCTTGGTAAATGAGCCAAGTTTTTTTTAAAATTCTTGTGAAAAAGCCTTCTTTCCACGATTATAAATAGCTAAAAATTAAATACTTCTATGAAGCCCCCATAATCAGGCTGGAAGTGTCAAAATTCTTTCATAATCATCAATTATGAAGTTGAAAATTCCAAAAATCCATTAAATTCATTATGAAAGAGTCAAAAATCTCTGAAATCCGCGGTGAATGAAAATACATAGCCTTCAAAGTAATTCATGATAATGAATGTGTTTTAATATTCGAATTTCTAAAAATTCCCAGTTATTCCTAGAATATAATGGTCAATGAAGTTAATTATTCCAATAATCAATTAAATTCATGGTTAAAGAACCAAAAATTCTTTCAGAATCATCAATAATGAAATTGAAAATTCCAATAATCTTTTAATATCAAGGTAAAAGAACCGATAAGTCTTTAAAATTATTGTGAAAGAGAACTATTTCCATTAATTGCAATAGCTAAACATTTAAAAATCCTAAAAATCCCCGATAATCAGGATGGAAGAGCCAAAATTATTTGAAAATCATCAACTTTAACGTTAAAAATCCAATAATTCATTAAATTCACGGTAAATGAGCAGATAATTCTTTAAAATCTTTGTGAAAGAGAACTGTTTCCATTAATAACAATAGCTAAACATTTAAAAATCTTAACAATACTCGATAATCAGGGTGGATGAGCTTAAATTCTTTCAAAATCATCAACTTTAACGTCAAAAATTTCAAAAACCCATTTAATTCATGGTAAATGAGCCGAATATTTTTTAAAATCTTTGTGAAAAAGAACTATTTACAATAATATCAATAGGTAAACATTTAAAAATCCTAAAAATCCCCGATATTCAAGGTGGAAGAGCCATAATTCTTTTAAAGTCATCAACTTTTACGTTAAAAATTCCAATAATTCATTAAATTTATGGTAAATGAGCCGACATTTCTTTAAAATCATTGTGAAAGAGAACTATTTCCATTAATTACAATTCCTAAACATTTAAAAATCCTAAAAATCCCTGATAATCAGGATGGAAGAGCCAAAATTCTTTCATAATCAACAATTATGAAGTTGAAAATTCCAAAACTCCATTAAATTCATGGTAAATGAGCCAATTTTTCTTTAAAATCATTGTGAAATAGCACTAATTCCAAGATAATTAATAGCTGAACATTTAAAAATCCTAAAAATCCAAGATAATCAGGGTGGAAGAACCAAAAACTCTTTCAGGATCATCAACTATGTAATTCAATATTCCAAAAATCCATTTAATTTATGGTACACAAGCCAATAATTCTATAAAATCCCTGTGAAAGAGCATTATTTCCAAGATTATCAATAGCTAAACATTTAATAATCCTAAAAAACCTGGATAATAAAGGTGTAAGAGTTAAATATCTTTAAGAATCATGAATCGTGAAGTTAAACATTCCAAAAATCCCTTGAATTCATGGTAAATGAGCCAATTATTCTTTAAAATCTTTGTGAAAAAGAACTATTTCCATTAATTTCAATACCTTAACATTTAAAAATCCTAAATATCCCCCATAATCAGGCTGGAAGAGCCAAAATTTTTTTAAAATCTTTAACTTTTACGTTAACAAAGCCAAAAATCGATTAAATTCTTGGTAAATGAGCCAAGTTTTTTTTAAAATTCTTGTGAAAAAGCCTTCTTTCCACGATTATAAATAGCTAAAAATTAAATACTTCTATGAAGCCCCCATAATCAGGCTGGAAGTGTCAAAATTCTTTCATAATCATCAATTATGAAGTTGAAAATTCCAAAAATCCATTAAATTCATTATGAAAGAGTCAAAAATCTCTGAAATCCGCGGTGAATGAAAATACATAGCCTTCAAAGTAATTCATGATAATGAATGTGTTTTAATATTCGAATTTCTAAAAATTCCCAGTTATTCCTAGAATATAATGGTCAATGAAGTTAATTATTCCAATAATCAATTAAATTCATGGTTAAAGAACCAAAAATTCTTTCAGAATCATCAATAATGAAATTGAAAATTCCAATAATCTTTTAATATCAAGGTAAAAGAACCGATAAGTCTTTAAAATTATTGTGAAAGAGAACTATTTCCATTAATTGCAATAGCTAAACATTTAAAAATCCTAAAAATCCCCGATAATCAGGATGGAAGAGCCAAAATTATTTGAAAATCATCAACTTTAACGTTAAAAATCCAATAATTCATTAAATTCACGGTAAATGAGCAGATAATTCTTTAAAATCTTTGTGAAAGAGAACTGTTTCCATTAATAACAATAGCTAAACATTTAAAAATCTTAACAATACTCGATAATCAGGGTGGATGAGCTTAAATTCTTTCAAAATCATCAACTTTAACGTCAAAAATTTCAAAAACCCATTTAATTCATGGTAAATGAGCCGAATATTTTTTAAAATCTTTGTGAAAAAGAACTATTTACAATAATATCAATAGGTAAACATTTAAAAATCCTAAAAATCCCCGATATTCAAGGTGGAAGAGCCATAATTCTTTTAAAGTCATCAACTTTTACGTTAAAAATTCCAATAATTCATTAAATTTATGGTAAATGAGCCGACATTTCTTTAAAATCATTGTGAAAGAGAACTATTTCCATTAATTACAATTCCTAAACATTTAAAAATCCTAAAAATCCCTGATAATCAGGATGGAAGAGCCAAAATTCTTTCATAATCAACAATTATGAAGTTGAAAATTCCAAAACTCCATTAAATTCATGGTAAATGAGCCAATTTTTCTTTAAAATCATTGTGAAATAGCACTAATTCCAAGATAATTAATAGCTGAACATTTAAAAATCCTAAAAATCCAAGATAATCAGGGTGGAAGAACCAAAAACTCTTTCAGGATCATCAACTATGTAATTCAATATTCCAAAAATCCATTTAATTTATGGTACACAAGCCAATAATTCTATAAAATCCCTGTGAAAGAGCATTATTTCCAAGATTATCAATAGCTAAACATTTAATAATCCTAAAAAACCTGGATAATAAAGGTGTAAGAGTTAAATATCTTTAAGAATCATGAATCGTGAAGTTAAACATTCCAAAAATCCCTTGAATTCATGGTAAATGAGCCAATTATTCTTTAAAATCTTTGTGAAAAAGAACTATTTCCATTAATTTCAATACCTTAACATTTAAAAATCCTAAATATCCCCCATAATCAGGCTGGAAGAGCCAAAATTTTTTTAAAATCTTTAACTTTTACGTTAACAAAGCCAAAAATCGATTAAATTCTTGGTAAATGAGCCAAGTTTTTTTTAAAATTCTTGTGAAAAAGCCTTCTTTCCACGATTATAAATAGCTAAAAATTAAATACTTCTATGAAGCCCCCATAATCAGGCTGGAAGTGTCAAAATTCTTTCATAATCATCAATTATGAAGTTGAAAATTCCAAAAATCCATTAAATTCATTATGAAAGAGTCAAAAATCTCTGAAATCCGCGGTGAATGAAAATACATAGCCTTCAAAGTAATTCATGATAATGAATGTGTTTTAATATTCGAATTTCTAAAAATTCCCAGTTATTCCTAGAATATAATGGTCAATGAAGTTAATTATTCCAATAATCAATTAAATTCATGGTTAAAGAACCAAAAATTCTTTCAGAATCATCAATAATGAAATTGAAAATTCCAATAATCTTTTAATATCAAGGTAAAAGAACCGATAAGTCTTTAAAATTATTGTGAAAGAGAACTATTTCCATTAATTGCAATAGCTAAACATTTAAAAATCCTAAAAATCCCCGATAATCAGGATGGAAGAGCCAAAATTATTTGAAAATCATCAACTTTAACGTTAAAAATCCAATAATTCATTAAATTCACGGTAAATGAGCAGATAATTCTTTAAAATCTTTGTGAAAGAGAACTGTTTCCATTAATAACAATAGCTAAACATTTAAAAATCTTAACAATACTCGATAATCAGGGTGGATGAGCTTAAATTCTTTCAAAATCATCAACTTTAACGTCAAAAATTTCAAAAACCCATTTAATTCATGGTAAATGAGCCGAATATTTTTTAAAATCTTTGTGAAAAAGAACTATTTACAATAATATCAATAGGTAAACATTTAAAAATCCTAAAAATCCCCGATATTCAAGGTGGAAGAGCCATAATTCTTTTAAAGTCATCAACTTTTACGTTAAAAATTCCAATAATTCATTAAATTTATGGTAAATGAGCCGACATTTCTTTAAAATCATTGTGAAAGAGAACTATTTCCATTAATTACAATTCCTAAACATTTAAAAATCCTAAAAATCCCTGATAATCAGGATGGAAGAGCCAAAATTCTTTCATAATCAACAATTATGAAGTTGAAAATTCCAAAACTCCATTAAATTCATGGTAAATGAGCCAATTTTTCTTTAAAATCATTGTGAAATAGCACTAATTCCAAGATAATTAATAGCTGAACATTTAAAAATCCTAAAAATCCAAGATAATCAGGGTGGAAGAACCAAAAACTCTTTCAGGATCATCAACTATGTAATTCAATATTCCAAAAATCCATTTAATTTATGGTACACAAGCCAATAATTCTATAAAATCCCTGTGAAAGAGCATTATTTCCAAGATTATCAATAGCTAAACATTTAATAATCCTAAAAAACCTGGATAATAAAGGTGTAAGAGTTAAATATCTTTAAGAATCATGAATCGTGAAGTTAAACATTCCAAAAATCCCTTGAATTCATGGTAAATGAGCCAATTATTCTTTAAAATCTTTGTGAAAAAGAACTATTTCCATTAATTTCAATACCTTAACATTTAAAAATCCTAAATATCCCCCATAATCAGGCTGGAAGAGCCAAAATTTTTTTAAAATCTTTAACTTTTACGTTAACAAAGCCAAAAATCGATTAAATTCTTGGTAAATGAGCCAAGTTTTTTTTAAAATTCTTGTGAAAAAGCCTTCTTTCCACGATTATAAATAGCTAAAAATTAAATACTTCTATGAAGCCCCCATAATCAGGCTGGAAGTGTCAAAATTCTTTCATAATCATCAATTATGAAGTTGAAAATTCCAAAAATCCATTAAATTCATTATGAAAGAGTCAAAAATCTCTGAAATCCGCGGTGAATGAAAATACATAGCCTTCAAAGTAATTCATGATAATGAATGTGTTTTAATATTCGAATTTCTAAAAATTCCCAGTTATTCCTAGAATATAATGGTCAATGAAGTTAATTATTCCAATAATCAATTAAATTCATGGTTAAAGAACCAAAAATTCTTTCAGAATCATCAATAATGAAATTGAAAATTCCAATAATCTTTTAATATCAAGGTAAAAGAACCGATAAGTCTTTAAAATTATTGTGAAAGAGAACTATTTCCATTAATTGCAATAGCTAAACATTTAAAAATCCTAAAAATCCCCGATAATCAGGATGGAAGAGCCAAAATTATTTGAAAATCATCAACTTTAACGTTAAAAATCCAATAATTCATTAAATTCACGGTAAATGAGCAGATAATTCTTTAAAATCTTTGTGAAAGAGAACTGTTTCCATTAATAACAATAGCTAAACATTTAAAAATCTTAACAATACTCGATAATCAGGGTGGATGAGCTTAAATTCTTTCAAAATCATCAACTTTAACGTCAAAAATTTCAAAAACCCATTTAATTCATGGTAAATGAGCCGAATATTTTTTAAAATCTTTGTGAAAAAGAACTATTTACAATAATATCAATAGGTAAACATTTAAAAATCCTAAAAATCCCCGATATTCAAGGTGGAAGAGCCATAATTCTTTTAAAGTCATCAACTTTTACGTTAAAAATTCCAATAATTCATTAAATTTATGGTAAATGAGCCGACATTTCTTTAAAATCATTGTGAAAGAGAACTATTTCCATTAATTACAATTCCTAAACATTTAAAAATCCTAAAAATCCCTGATAATCAGGATGGAAGAGCCAAAATTCTTTCATAATCAACAATTATGAAGTTGAAAATTCCAAAACTCCATTAAATTCATGGTAAATGAGCCAATTTTTCTTTAAAATCATTGTGAAATAGCACTAATTCCAAGATAATTAATAGCTGAACATTTAAAAATCCTAAAAATCCAAGATAATCAGGGTGGAAGAACCAAAAACTCTTTCAGGATCATCAACTATGTAATTCAATATTCCAAAAATCCATTTAATTTATGGTACACAAGCCAATAATTCTATAAAATCCCTGTGAAAGAGCATTATTTCCAAGATTATCAATAGCTAAACATTTAATAATCCTAAAAAACCTGGATAATAAAGGTGTAAGAGTTAAATATCTTTAAGAATCATGAATCGTGAAGTTAAACATTCCAAAAATCCCTTGAATTCATGGTAAATGAGCCAATTATTCTTTAAAATCTTTGTGAAAAAGAACTATTTCCATTAATTTCAATACCTTAACATTTAAAAATCCTAAATATCCCCCATAATCAGGCTGGAAGAGCCAAAATTTTTTTAAAATCTTTAACTTTTACGTTAACAAAGCCAAAAATCGATTAAATTCTTGGTAAATGAGCCAAGTTTTTTTTAAAATTCTTGTGAAAAAGCCTTCTTTCCACGATTATAAATAGCTAAAAATTAAATACTTCTATGAAGCCCCCATAATCAGGCTGGAAGTGTCAAAATTCTTTCATAATCATCAATTATGAAGTTGAAAATTCCAAAAATCCATTAAATTCATTATGAAAGAGTCAAAAATCTCTGAAATCCGCGGTGAATGAAAATACATAGCCTTCAAAGTAATTCATGATAATGAATGTGTTTTAATATTCGAATTTCTAAAAATTCCCAGTTATTCCTAGAATATAATGGTCAATGAAGTTAATTATTCCAATAATCAATTAAATTCATGGTTAAAGAACCAAAAATTCTTTCAGAATCATCAATAATGAAATTGAAAATTCCAATAATCTTTTAATATCAAGGTAAAAGAACCGATAAGTCTTTAAAATTATTGTGAAAGAGAACTATTTCCATTAATTGCAATAGCTAAACATTTAAAAATCCTAAAAATCCCCGATAATCAGGATGGAAGAGCCAAAATTATTTGAAAATCATCAACTTTAACGTTAAAAATCCAATAATTCATTAAATTCACGGTAAATGAGCAGATAATTCTTTAAAATCTTTGTGAAAGAGAACTGTTTCCATTAATAACAATAGCTAAACATTTAAAAATCTTAACAATACTCGATAATCAGGGTGGATGAGCTTAAATTCTTTCAAAATCATCAACTTTAACGTCAAAAATTTCAAAAACCCATTTAATTCATGGTAAATGAGCCGAATATTTTTTAAAATCTTTGTGAAAAAGAACTATTTACAATAATATCAATAGGTAAACATTTAAAAATCCTAAAAATCCCCGATATTCAAGGTGGAAGAGCCATAATTCTTTTAAAGTCATCAACTTTTACGTTAAAAATTCCAATAATTCATTAAATTTATGGTAAATGAGCCGACATTTCTTTAAAATCATTGTGAAAGAGAACTATTTCCATTAATTACAATTCCTAAACATTTAAAAATCCTAAAAATCCCTGATAATCAGGATGGAAGAGCCAAAATTCTTTCATAATCAACAATTATGAAGTTGAAAATTCCAAAACTCCATTAAATTCATGGTAAATGAGCCAATTTTTCTTTAAAATCATTGTGAAATAGCACTAATTCCAAGATAATTAATAGCTGAACATTTAAAAATCCTAAAAATCCAAGATAATCAGGGTGGAAGAACCAAAAACTCTTTCAGGATCATCAACTATGTAATTCAATATTCCAAAAATCCATTTAATTTATGGTACACAAGCCAATAATTCTATAAAATCCCTGTGAAAGAGCATTATTTCCAAGATTATCAATAGCTAAACATTTAATAATCCTAAAAAACCTGGATAATAAAGGTGTAAGAGTTAAATATCTTTAAGAATCATGAATCGTGAAGTTAAACATTCCAAAAATCCCTTGAATTCATGGTAAATGAGCCAATTATTCTTTAAAATCTTTGTGAAAAAGAACTATTTCCATTAATTTCAATACCTTAACATTTAAAAATCCTAAATATCCCCCATAATCAGGCTGGAAGAGCCAAAATTTTTTTAAAATCTTTAACTTTTACGTTAACAAAGCCAAAAATCGATTAAATTCTTGGTAAATGAGCCAAGTTTTTTTTAAAATTCTTGTGAAAAAGCCTTCTTTCCACGATTATAAATAGCTAAAAATTAAATACTTCTATGAAGCCCCCATAATCAGGCTGGAAGTGTCAAAATTCTTTCATAATCATCAATTATGAAGTTGAAAATTCCAAAAATCCATTAAATTCATTATGAAAGAGTCAAAAATCTCTGAAATCCGCGGTGAATGAAAATACATAGCCTTCAAAGTAATTCATGATAATGAATGTGTTTTAATATTCGAATTTCTAAAAATTCCCAGTTATTCCTAGAATATAATGGTCAATGAAGTTAATTATTCCAATAATCAATTAAATTCATGGTTAAAGAACCAAAAATTCTTTCAGAATCATCAATAATGAAATTGAAAATTCCAATAATCTTTTAATATCAAGGTAAAAGAACCGATAAGTCTTTAAAATTATTGTGAAAGAGAACTATTTCCATTAATTGCAATAGCTAAACATTTAAAAATCCTAAAAATCCCCGATAATCAGGATGGAAGAGCCAAAATTATTTGAAAATCATCAACTTTAACGTTAAAAATCCAATAATTCATTAAATTCACGGTAAATGAGCAGATAATTCTTTAAAATCTTTGTGAAAGAGAACTGTTTCCATTAATAACAATAGCTAAACATTTAAAAATCTTAACAATACTCGATAATCAGGGTGGATGAGCTTAAATTCTTTCAAAATCATCAACTTTAACGTCAAAAATTTCAAAAACCCATTTAATTCATGGTAAATGAGCCGAATATTTTTTAAAATCTTTGTGAAAAAGAACTATTTACAATAATATCAATAGGTAAACATTTAAAAATCCTAAAAATCCCCGATATTCAAGGTGGAAGAGCCATAATTCTTTTAAAGTCATCAACTTTTACGTTAAAAATTCCAATAATTCATTAAATTTATGGTAAATGAGCCGACATTTCTTTAAAATCATTGTGAAACAGAACTATTTCCATTAATATCAATAGCTAAACATTTAAAAATCGTAAAAATAATCAATAATCAGGGTGGAAGAGCCAAAATTCTTTTAAAATCATCAGCTTTAACGTTAAAAATTCCAAAAATCCATTAAATTGTGGTTTATGCCAAGTACTTGTGGTTTGTTGCAAGTATTTGGGGTTTATGCCAAGTACTTGGGGTTTGTTGCAAGTACTTGGGGTTTGTTGCAAGTACTTGGGGTTTATGCCAAGTACTTGGTGTTTATGCCAAGTACTTGGGGTTTATGCCAAGTACTTGGTGTTTATGCCAAGTACTTGGGGTTTATGCTAATTACATGTGGTTTGTTGCAAATACTTGGGGTTTATGCCAAGTACTTGTGGTTTGTTGCAAGTATTTGGGGTTTATGCCTAGTACTTGGGGTTTGTTGCAAGTACTTGGGGTTTATGCCAAATATTCGGTGTTTGTTGCAAGTTATTTTATATCTTGTAATATTACTAATATGAATTATATATTTATATTATACTTATAATATTAATTTATTTCCTTATTTTAAATATTAATAGATCATATGTATATATTTTTGTATATCGACCTTTGTAAAATTAATGGATGTCTATTCTATAAAAATTGAAACTTTTTATAGTATCGTTAGGGTATGTGTTATTGAGTTTTTTTATGATATTATGGCGTATTGCCAAATTCCCAGATTAGTAAACTGTAGGTACAAATTGGGATTATAAAAGTTTTATAATTTAACACGTTTGAGTTCAAGTCAATGTGATTTCTTCGTTAATGACAGTGAATGGAGCTTCGCATCTTGAAGTGGGAATTATTCTTTTAACTTTGTTCATTTAGAGATTATATTTAATGTTTATCATTAAATTATCCCTTTCCGTTTACGGGCATGCGATTACGCTACATTATTTCAAAAAGCTGTTAAATATATACTTATAGACTAAAATGTTAAATGAGGTTAAAGATTTGGCTTAATTCCGTTGTATTATATCATCTCAATATTTATTTAAAAGATTAACATTAGACTTGTCGACTTTGAAAAAATAGTTCTGGTGTTGAAGCAAGTATGATAAGTTGTATATTATGTTAACAATTCATTGTTATAATAAAATATAACACTGTCATTAATGGTCATTAGCAAATTTCACTAGTGCAATGGTTTACATAACACGTGTCCCCTTCTGTGTTTCAAGGACATTTTTAGTGTATCTCTCTCTAGATATTAAACGTGCGAGGGTGTGGATGTTGTACCGACGTACAATACGAATGATCGTAATTATTCATATCGGCAATAAGAGTGATTGGGCGAGGTGTTTTCGACGCACCGATTGCAGTTTAGTTGTTTTTTTTATTACTTTGTAAGCACGCGGGTGCGATTATTGTGCACCGACACTTTATTATAAATTATTATTATTATTATTATTATTATTATTATTATTTATCAATAGTCAACGGTCAACATCGAATGATGATTATTGCGGATTAAACCAATCGACGAATCCGTATATTGCGGATACGGCATATATTTTTTTTTATATAATATAGCAGGTGAGGGTTATATTATCCTCCCATAACACAATATAGTTATGTTATAATATTAATATAATAATTAAATTTCTGTTGTTGTATGATATTTTATATTATAGTAATATAAACAATCAACTTATTTAACTACTCATTCCATAATGTATGTCTGTTTATTTTTAAATTTATATATTACCAATATGTATGTTGCCATAAGTATCTACTTTTTTAACTTAAAAACTTTAACGATTAAAAACAGTAAGAATATACTTATTTCAAAAATGTTGCTTATATTTGATTTAAAGTATGTAAAAAAATCATTTTAAAATCGTTGTTAATATTTTTCAATTTTTCAGATAATGAGCATATTTACTGTTCAAATAATCACCGTGTATTGGTTTAATGCTAAAAATACTCAATCTAACAATTTTTGGTTAACTTTTAAATGTATAACTCACTACAAAAATCGTTGAAAAATTATTTACAAAATGTAAAAAGTATCTATCATATACATATTTAAGAAATTATATTTTAATCAAAACATATTTTCAGTTTTATTTTATGAAAAAATAGTTATTAAATATAGAATTTAAAAGATTTGAAGAAACCTGCTTATTATTAAATTCCACAGTTCAGTAAGCATTAACATAATATGTTATAAGAACATGAAGTTTATAACATGTTATGAAATTACATAAGATTTATTTGATATTTCTCAGAGAATATAATGAAAAATATAATATGTATAATATACTATTGTTGAGTATGTATAAAATGTGAAAAATAACTAACTATACAAAAACAATTTGTAGCGTTCATTGTGTGGTTACACTTGGTAACATTTTATACATAATATGTCCATCTTAATAAATGTAAGACATTGAGAAGGTAATAATACTTTTTTGAAAGTACAAAAATAACATGAAGTGTATTGAATCAAAATAAAATGACAATGACACATTTTTCAACTTATATAAAGTTTAATCATCATAATAAAAAGTTTTAAAAAGTCTTGAAAAAAATCTAAATCTTTAATTTTTTAAAGTTCCTTGAAGTCTGAATAATAATGACATATTGAAATAATATTCAATTTAATAACAGTATAAAGTTAGGATACATTATAATACCTATATAATGGTCGAAAAAATCAATTAATGTATTTTTTATGTGTTCACCGATTTTAATTTCCACTGGTGCATAGTTAAAAAAATAAAATTTAAAATTACAATTAATTTCGCAATGTTATTTCTAAATATACAAGTACAATTTGTTTTACATATTTTTAAGTAGGATTAATATATAACTAATTTTCCTAAACATTTTAAAGAGAAAATAACAACTTTTAAATTAATCATAATATAAGCCATAGTCATTTTTAACGTTTATACTTATACATGAACTACTGTAGAAATTATTTTGTTATATTGAATTAATTGATGTAATATTATATTATAATGAATATTTTTGATATTATTTCCAGTTGAATAAAATTATCGCTGTAATTATTTTTATAATTATAAGTCTGAATATACAGTTAAAAAGTGCATACCAATGTAGCTGGGGATATTTAATAAATTACTGTAAGAAACAATAATCTAGTTGTTATAAACAATTCAAAAACATTATATGCTTGCAATAAAAATATAATTATTATATTTATTATGGTTTTCTTTGAACTAAATACAGTGTAGCATGATAATGTTATAATATTCTATTTTTTTAAATATATTTATATATATATATTTATGGCATTAAGATAGAATTATTAATCAATACAAATATTATTATTTATTATTAAAACAATTATTTAGAATATATCTATACTTATATGTACATGTAATATATTATAAAGTACCAACAACATCCAATCTGCTATCAAATACCATCTTAAAAATTGAAAATGTATTCATCTTTACTATTTTAAATTGTGATAAAAACAACACAAAAAATAAAAACACATCCTTGTTCGTAAATCCTCATTCTTCCGTTTGGAATCTAACATAGGAATTTCACATCACGAAGAATTACAATTAACTAAACATTATTATACTTGTTAGATATAAATTATATTTCATATAATTTTACTTATTTACAGAGTCAACAAAATATTACAAATATTTAACTTAATGATGAAATAATATAAATAAAATAACCGTTACTAAACGTGGATAATTTCATTATGAGGATGTATAAAATGTATGAAAGAATATTATATTTTCCAATTTTTCGAAAACAGAGCAATTTTAAAAATAGCTCATTAAAATACAGTTTATATTTAATTGCCAACTTATAGAAAAATTGATTTTCTATACTTATGCAAAAAAAAGGTTTAAAAAAACCAATTGTAATAACCCTCTTTCAACTCAGAATCTTAAATAAAAAGAATATTTGAAACAAACTAAAATAATAACCTAAACTTTACACGTGGAAGGTGGTATTTTGCGTATCAAGAGAATATTTTTACTAGATCACTTAAACTACTGACCTATCCTCCAGGGTCATGTTTCTGTATTATGTAGTTTAAAATAATTTATAATGCAGTATTACGATACTGAATAGAATCGTTTTTTACAACTTCTCTCGAATAAAAGAGATTATTTATATATTATTATTACCAATTTGATTTACTAAGCAAACCAAAGGTTTTATTTTTTTTAAATTATAATATTACTATTATACTATTACTCATATTTCTATATTTTATTTACGGTATATGAATTATGGTTATATTTTTTAACAATGAATACTCATAAAAATATTTATTATTTCAAAAACTGTGAACTCATTAATTGTGAACTCTTAAAATTTTATATATTAAAGTTTCGTTTAGCTATAACTACTTTAAAATTTATAGATCAATAATCTAAGCCAGGAAATTCCAACCTTTTTAATAGTCGTCTGATCCTGAGTAATGTTTCAATATCGTAAACCAAAATTATTTGGCGGATGGAGTAATAGATTGGAAAGATGATGAATCATTTTATTTTACAGTGATTTATTAAGCTCTTAAGAACTTATTTTATAGTAATTAGGCATTAATAATTATGAAAAAACATGACAGATTATGTTAAAAAAAATATTATGACATATATTATAGTAGGTAGTAAATATTACATAAAAATAAATAATCATAATATAATAGCAACAATAGCAATGATAATAATATTGTTTAATTTAAAATTTATGAATTACCAACAACCACATTCACAAAGAATTTTCCGAATAACAAAATAAAAATGTTTTAACTATCCTAAATTTTTTTACTGACTGTATATTATGCGTTCTTTAATTTATCTTTTATAATTTTAATAATTTTAATAAACTCAGTTTTACATTTTTTATTATTACAATTTTTGCAATAAACATAAAGTACATAATATAACGTATGCTTATTTGTTATTAGTACATTAGGGACTCATTTAATTTTGCTTCACACAAGTAGATCATAATTTAAAAGCATATAAAAATGTAGATATTCATTTTTATTTTATCATTTAAGTCATTTTTGCATACAATTAATGTGAATAATTATTTATTCTTACTAAAAACGTCCAAGTAATCGTTTAATTTACATAGATAACTGGTATAAAAAATACCATGGAATGATACACTTCAATGAATAAACACTATTTATATATATTATATGTTTTCAAATTTGATCATCAATGATACGAAAATAAATACTTATAAAATATCATTTGTTCATTGTTGTATAGAGATATGTCATTTATTTTTTTATGTCAAAAAAGATACATCACTGAAAATAGAAAATTGACACAAAAAAGTACACTCTATTACTTTCATAATGTTGTTAAATCAAAACCAAATGTAGACACAGTCACACAAAAGATATGTTGAATGATTGCTAAAAAAAATGTTTTTGGTGTAAAAACACATTTGTTATTGTTATTTAAAATGTTAAATAGCTTAGTTTTTGGATACTATACATGTAGACATATATAATACATACACCATTTTAATAAAATTATCCAGCTTAAATTTTAAAACCATTTAAGAAAAATAAACATTATTATTTACTATTTATTCTAAAGGACTACAAAATATATTGTTGTTACTTATATAAAACATTTAAATGTGTAAAAGTCTCAGCATAATCTTTGTTAAACATAATAAAATATAATATAAAAAATAATTGTTAAATATTTTAAATTTGTTATTTATATAAAAAATATTTGATGTATAATATAATTGTAAAAAAATGGCTTTCTGTAAATCTTATTAATTGTAAAATATAATTCGTAATCATTATTAAACCTATAATTGGCGATTTCTGTTGTGAAAATAAGACAATGATCGATTTTTAATGAACATTTAAAAACATCAGGTACTTTATTATAAAGCTGTATCCAAATAAACAGTTATTTTCAAAGTAGAATCACCTTTTTACAAGTAATATAATTAAATGTAAATAAGGTATTATTTGAACAACTTTTAATGGAAAATAGTACTAAATAAACATATCACGTGTTTGTTTTTTTTACTCGAACACAGACCCTAAACTTTGTGTCCTCACTTTAGTACTTAACTTATAAAATAAAAATTTAAATTAAAAATTAAAGAGTTCTATAAATACAATTATATCTGTATTCAATAGTATATACAAAAAAATACATAACTGTACTCCTATTATCTATTCATATTCACCGTGTAATACATTATATATTTATGCAACCTATAGCGATTTGTATCAGAATAATGTATCGTAAATGTGAAAAAAAATGTAATATAATTAAATTAAAACAATATGAATAATGAATATTATTCTAAATCAATTTCATTATGCCTATATTTAGAAAACTTTTTTAATAAATTATCTATATATTATTACATTTTTATTTGAGATTATTTATAAAATTGAAAAATTAAAAACGAGATTATTCAAGTTAATTTCTTAACAAATCGAATTTAAAATAAAATATTATATATATATTTACTATGCAAACTAAGCTGTTAAAATATTAATTTTTTTCGGATCCGATAACATTTAACACCTGTTATCATATTGCCGGAATTCTATTATTAAGTAGGAAGATAAACTTAATTAAAATTCTTGTTAAGTTTCGGTTTACTAGTCGATACCAGTTTTTCACATTATTTGATTTTTGGTTCAGAAATATTATACTTAGTTTCAATTTATTATACCAGATATCCCGAAATTTAAACCTGAAACAAAACCAGCTACGACTTTAATAAAAATATATTTGTACTTATACCATAGTGTTGGCGAGAATCAGTTTAATAAATTTAAAAAACATTTAAACATAAGTACTACATAAGAAAATATTATACATACATGTTAAGCCGATATAATTACTCACTATTTGAACTTTCAAATATTATGTAAATACGTGGTGTTCATTAATATAATATAAATGGTTAATAAATCGTAGGTCTAAAATATACGAAGAAATTAAATAAACCTCTGAAAATAAGTATTTATGTTATTAAATATAATTCTATACTAAATCATTTTATATTTTCATAAACGGCATTTAAATAAATCTTGAAATTTATTTTTAGAATGATATTCTATTGTACTGATAGCTGTAAGAAAATTTGCTTTTCAATACATGTTTTTCCAAGTATATTTTATGTATAAACATTTTTTAAATAAAAATAAATTTGAGTTTTTAATAATATACACATTTTAAGAGGACATTATACCCGCATATATGCAAAATTTGTGTTCAGTGGAACTGTAATTAAAAATTGTAATTTATAATTTGTAATTAATATTTAATCAAACTTGTAATAGCATGTAATATACTGAAATATTTTAATTTTAATAAATAAATAAAAAAAATATTTTAAAGTGAGTTATGAACATTTTAAAGTTGTAATATTTTACATAGATCAATTTACTCTAAGATTAAAGCTAACATCACAAAATCTGTTCTGCTGAACGAAAATTTGGTATGATGTATGTTATAAATAAGTCAGAGGCAACACATGCGGGTATAACGTCCTTTTAAGTGATATCCTTAATCTTGAATCTTTTCGTTAAATTAAAGTAAATTTAATATGTTTTGGTCGATTATACACTATTTGTCTGCTTCTGATAATATTATGTTTGGCACGTACCAATAACTATATTATAAGTTAGTAAATGGTCAAGTAGAAAACACCAAATTTAATAATAAAAAAAAAAAAAATACTAGATACAAAGAACTAGATGATTGAAAGGAAATTGAAAAAGTATATTGTATAGAAGAACCAAGATAATATTATATTAAATTAAGCAAATAAAGTTAAATTTTGAAAAAAATAAATAAAACAAGATAAATAATTTTCAATGATAGAACTTATTTCCAAATATTTATAAAAATAGAAATTGCGGGCAAGTAGGTAACTCCCCAGCTGTACAGTTTTATGTTTCAAGTGTACCTCATTATTGATTAGATCACTGTAATAGAACTATAGAAGTTTTAAATTTGAATTCAATGATAATGTGAAACTCCGACCAGAAATGGTCTATCAGTAGTCGTATAAAGTACTATTAAGTATATTTTATTTTATTATTATATTATTATTATAGTAATATATTTTATTATTAGTAATAAGACAGTAGAACCGATTGGTTGAATTATTTTTGTCGAAAACAAGGCATTTATTGTATTATTAATAACTATTATAATAATACATATTTATATCATATGTTATTGTCATTACTTTTTTGTTTAATACTGCCTTACCGTGAAACATCCACTAAATAGGCATTAAATAGATAATAGCTTAAAACTATTGAAATATTTTGAAAATGTTATATATATTAAAGTAAAATAATATACATAAAAGTTTCAAGTCCCCGTGAATAATATTTTAAAATGACAACAAAATAACTAAAATCGTTATTCTTCCTTAAAATATCCAATTTTGTAATAATTTAAACTTCAAATGTCTATATAAATAAAATATATTATACTCAGTAAAACTGAAGTATAATATTTATATATATATATATATATATATTTATATACAACAAGAGGTTACATTAAGTGCAAACACTACTTAATTTTTATTATTATCCATTGTTTTATTTTATGTAATGTATATATACGATAGACAACTAAATTTATAGTGATTAAAATATATATTACATATTATTATTTATCTTATTTAGTGATGTTAGTAGAATATTTCAATAAAGAAATTTCCATTTTTAAAATTTCAGACTATCATACATTTTCAGAAAATATTTCATAACAACAATTTAACATTTCTTAACTTTTTATATAATACAATAAAATACATAATGTAACTTAAAGAACAGATTACGATCTCGTTAATTCTTTTTATTTTTATTTCTCAATAAATAATTGAAATTTTATAATATTGTTATCACCATAATAGGTTTTAAAATACTTAATAAGTTTGGTTGAAAACCTAATAATTAACAAAAATATATGTCAGTATAATATGTGACAGCCATCTGAAATTTCATAAAATTCTATTTATAAAAAAGTCTATAAATTCCAGGGGGAATCCTTTTAGACAATTAAAATAAATAACAAGTATTATACATTTTAACACGAATATTATATATAAAAAAAAAACACAGAATTGTCAATCACCATATCATATACTACCAATGAGCATTTTTATCATAGTAGATAGATAATATAAGTAATCTTGTATTGATAATAAACTATCTAGTTACTTCATTATAATATTTGTTGAAAATATAACTATTGCTTTGCATTAATGAATGTTGAAATACATCTAATATCTAATTCACGAATGCTTCTAATATTTTAATTCAACATTTATTTTTAAATAAAAAGCTCAACTAATCATTAAATTGTTAATTTTAGAAATTGTACATTTGTACCATAATAAGTTAATAAATACATAACACATATAGAAGTTAAAACTATAAATATAAATATTTGTTTTAAATTAATATTATGTGTGTTGTCCGGGTTCTAAAGAGACATACAATTTCATTAAACATGCCTGTAAAATCCTTAGGGAGTTTTGAATTTCAATATGTTGTTTTTGTCAAGTGCAGAATTATATTCATGCAAAGATCTGGTAACAATTGACAATTACTGTTTTTGAAACCAGAATGAAGTAAAATATACTTTTTATATAAATTAACCGTTGTATAACTCCCTAAGACATTGAGTTATATAAACAGTTTAATTAGCCTTGTTTAGCTTTTACAAAAAATGTCTACTACGTAACTATATATTATATTTGGTATAATTTGGTTCGTTTTAAAATAATTTAACATAGGCTTGTATATTAAGTTTGTTATATTTGGTTTTGTTTTCGTTATTGTATAAACTTAATACAAAACTAAATTATTTAAAATTATCTAAAACAACATAAGTTTAATTGAACACATAAAGTTTTTTCGACGTAATTCACTAAACATGATCATTATTTGAAAGCGTGAAATAATTAGAACTCTGGTAGGTGACACACTGATATTACTTGAAATAAATTGCATTTAGTTCAGTGGCTAAACCATTCTGCTATAAAACAGTTATAGGTAATAACTAATAACTATAATAGTAAAAAAAAATAATATTATATTTATTTCATCATATATATTATATATCAGGTGTAGACGACGAAAAATTCCGTTCAAAGTCCAACGTCGATAAACCGATAAAAATAATAAAAAGATTATCATAATGGCGATATTATTATAAATTACATTAGATTTCACTAAATTATATTATACAACACAAAATTTAAATTTTAATGTAGTGAAACAATATGAATTTATTATGTTTTCATAAATATGAAATTCTTAAACAATGTATTATAAGTATATAAATACATTATGATAAATAGTTGTTAGTTAAAAATTTGAACTAATTGTTAATAAAATACATTATTGTACTTTATCTACAAAAGACATAACGTATGTCACATAAGTGTTCAAGAGTATCGTAGCTGCCCGTGTTTGTTTTTATTTATTCATGGAAAAACGGAATAAAAACACAATTTGAAAAAATAAAACTCTAATCTAAATGTATAGTATAGTACTGTGGTTTTTGAATTTACTTAAAATACCTGCACATTTAAAAATACTCAACAATTCGTGAATGTTTTAGACTGTATTACATACAGTATTTATTTCGTTACTTCCGACACTCTATTTGGAAATATTTAGTAAATTATATAAATATTAAAACATATTGTACGTTTTGTAAGACATATAACATGAACCGGTTTTTTTTTTCATTTATTAAATGCATCAATAAAAATGATGTACAATACAATTTATACGAAAGATCAGAAAATAATAATTTAAAAAAAAAACCAAAACCTAAATGTATCTCTTTAAAATGTCCACAATAGATACATCGATATCCACAAGTATTTTCTTAATAATATTGACATGACTATTCTTTAGTTAATAAATGATTTTTTTCGTTTCTATCAAACTTGAGAGCAAGATCTGTATAGCATACCTTACTTTAAAATGTACTTTATGATTAAATGTACGTTCGTTAACTAAAGCTGTCTTAAGTAAAAGATAAAATATAAAATTTTGAGAATGTATTGTACAATTGGACTACTATGTATTCAAATTTATTTCATAATACTAAAAAACTAAGTCAATCGGTGTTATTAACTATCTTTGTTTATAAAGCTATATAATAAGTAATTACATTTTAGTGTTGTTATTGTTGTTGTTGTTGTTTTTTTTAAATACGGTTTCAGAAACTCAAATGAACTATTTTCAAAAGATGTTTCTAAATTAATTTAAATTCATTGATTATATTATATTCGTTTGAAATTAAACAATTGTAGTTAAATGCATAACGCGAAAATCTATTTAGTCAAACTAAAAAACTATATTAATTTGATTTTAAATCAGTGATTGTAATGTTAAATAGTTCATTGTCAGAACAGACACATTTGTGAAAATAAAACTGATTTACTTAAAGCTTATAAAATTATGTAATTAAATAATAACTACGTTTATGGACTTTGAATTTTTATGTCATGTTTCAAATTTATAAATATAATCAAAAAATACGTTTCTACAAGAGTGATTTCAACGACTAAACTGTAAGCCATTTTTGGACAGCTGAAAAATCGGTATATAATTATGTGTGTGGTTACAATCGCAAAATTAATACTTGTCAAAAGCATTTATGTTGACACATTCAATTATTCTGATTACTTATTGTATAATTTTATTCTTCTCGCCACATAAATGATGCAACGTTGATTTACGAACACCATTGTTTAAATATTTATGATATAAACTAAATAAGATCTGGTATACTTACTCCATAAAATTTGGTTTAAACCCTTCCACTTAAAAATAGTATCAAGTATATGAAATCATAATTAATAGATGAAAAAAATATTCAAATAGAATATGTAAATCCCCAACCTTAGTCCAAAAAAAAACAACCAATAAGTCCAATGAATAATCAAAGATGAATCAATGAAATACTTAGATGAAACATCAACTTAGAGAACCCATATTAACAAAAATCTTAAATAATGATACAAATCTTTACCCTTATTTTAAATCACAACTCAGCCTTACATATAAAACGTATTTTACTGCTAAATATGACAACAATAAGGCTGCTCTTAACTTATGCGGCTTACTCTCCAAAATATATTCTTGAGAATATCACAATAAGCTCCCTGGCTCATGTGAAATAATAGTTTCATACAAAAATATGAGGTTACGTTTATCTATCAACATTGATGAAAAATCATTTTAAAACGTCTACCACGTACTAAATAAAACCGGGGGAGCTCTTCTATTTAAAATACCCAAGTCCAAATAAAGCCACTCCTACTTTAAGCTATTTCTATAAAAGATATGAATAAAAAACAGACAATTAATAAAGATGATATTTTTCTGTACATTATTTATAATGGGTACTGTCTGCCATTGTTATAATTTAAATTATTATGTATATTGGCACAGTTGAATAATAATGATAATAATACAAATGTGTATCATATTATATTCAAAATACAAATAATAATTATTCTACGGGCAATGTGTTTTAAACAAAGATGTAATTTTATGACTCAGTTGCGACTATCACCGAATACTGCTTATATATTTATCTATATAGCAATAGGTATTAGGATTTTACAACAAGACATATAACATAATATGCTTAATATTAAATTAAGATAAAGATTACGTGAAACTAGTTAATAAGTAATTTAAGTAAAATGTTTATTAATTTACACACATTAAACATCTGTCGTATTTCACTAAGAACTCCAAATTAATAATACATATATATATATAATACTATGTATACATATAGTCACACAAACTAAGTAGCTTGTTGATGCGTTACAATAATCAAATTCTTTAAAAATATAATAATTTTGGTTATTTACGAATATTACGAAGTTATTGAGTATTTAACTACTAATTTAATGAGCAATTGACATTATTTCAAAGACACCATGTAATGGACCAAATTAATTAACAATAAATATATAATTATCAATAGGTATATTTATTATACGTCTTCAATACCTTCTATTCATCCGTAAATTTATTATTTTTCCTCAAACAATTTTTTTTTTATTTTAGTTAAAAAAAAACTGTAGATACTTGACATTTTCAACATATGTTGAATATAGTTGAATATATTATTTTTTAAACAAAATTTTGTCATACAAATTGGTTTCACACGAATTCCGTCCCGAAATAAAAAATATTATAAGTGAATACACAAATAACGTCTAGCTTTATGTAAACGACTACACAAATTGCATCCGGCTTTATCTAAACAATTAAATGAGTTGCATCATGTTTTTAAAATCTCTAAGTGAAGTTGATTCAAAATTTTTTATAACCCATGGCTTGAAAAATTATAATTATAATTTTCTTAATCAACAATATAGATTTGTTAAAAAAATAATGTATTCAGTAACTGTAATACTTTAAACTGAACTATGGAGTTCTTCAAGGAACTGTACTGGAATCTCTACTTATTATTATTTACATTAATGATCTTCTAGAATTAAAAAATGATGGTTTGAACTTTATTATGTGTTTTGCTTATGATACCACACTACAAATCAGTGATAAAAATAAAGCCAAACTTATTTCTAAAACGACACAAATTTTGTCTGATATTAATAAATGGTTTAGTTTCAATTATTTTGAAATAAATTATGAAAAAACATGTTGTATTCTTTTCACGATTTCAAAGAAAATAAACTTTCAAATCATGATAATGTTAGTTGTAATTGTATTCATATTAAATCTGTAGACTCAATAAAGTACCCTGGTGTTACTATTGATAAGTAATTAAAATGGGAAACACATATTGGTATAGCTATAAAAAAAAATTAGAAGTCTTTTCTATAAATTCAGAACCTTAAGGAATATCTTATTGCCAATATTCTTATTAGGTAAACGAAACCGCTATTATATCAGTTTGAATTATTGTAATTATTTTGGTATTAATTTAAACAGTCTTGATAACTTAAACTTATATCAAAAACTTGTTATTCATTAAGTAACAATAGTACCAATCGAATAGCAAATATTTACCTTTATTTACTTTAAAATTTTGTATTTATTTTAATATAAATTATAATTATATTCAACAGTGTTATTTTTTATTTTTTATTTGCATTTAAGCTTAAGAACAATGTTGTTAAGTATTGGATATACAAGGAATGTTTTCAAATCTTGTCTCCCCACGAGCTCAAGCTTTTGGAGACAACCTTTTTTTTCACATACTATTATTTTTGTATTACATTTAATTTGAAACTATTTTTAAAAATAACAATAGACTAATACTTATACTAATACTAATATTCTTAAGATTTATCCGGTGCAGTATGAATCATTGACGGGTTTGCATTTTCATTAAATTTCTGTTTACACCATGTTGACGTATTCAAATAATAGTTGGAATAACCTATAAATAAGATATTTTGGTCAAACATAATTTATTATTTTTCATAATATTTTATAAATATTTAACACTCTTTCATTTTTGAAAGATGATTCTAGTTAGCAAATTAAATCTTGTTACTTGTTAATACATTGAAAGGTCAATATAATAGATATTTCTCAGTGGGTATTTTTTAAGATAAATGGAAAAATAAAATTAAAAAACGATAGTAAAAAAGTCTATACAAATATGAAGTTTGTGTTTTAATGAAATGTTTATTTAAACAATAAATAAAAAATTTAGATTTTTTTTTAATACTAAAATTAATAAACAAGAGTCTATCGTTAACATTTAAAGTTTATATTTGGACAAATCACGAGTAATTAAACAAGAGATAACGATGTTAGATATATTTTTATCTACTTTCCCCCTTTTTTTTTCATATAAAGCAATTTATAAACTATTTTTCACGAAAATACGTACTATTTCTGAAATATGCACTATATAAAATCTTTGCGTGATAATACCAGTATTCTCTTACTCTAGCTAAAACAGATAATTGTATGGATTAATTTATTTTGATCTGATCAGTAATTACTTTTATATACATATTATAGTATGTTACTTATAATATTATATTACGTATAATATACATCAGAGCCTCGATAGTCCGGATGAATTCAGACCGAACATCATTTGGATTAGCAAAGATTTTTCAAGATAACCTACTCAATGTCTAAGATTATTATTTTTATTTCCACAACCTTTATATTTATTGCACTTTAAATTACAAAAATAAGTAAATTAATAGTTAGGTAATAAACATGACGACATTTTTTATGTCGATAACAGTATTTTATAGATTAATTGGGTTCCGGGAATTCTAAATAAACTACATATTAAATTAAGTTCATTATTTTTACGAACAAATGGATTTATATGCAATCCAGATTACCGCATCTCTGAATTATGGAAGTCCGGACTATCGATGCTCTACTGTGTTGGTCATTAATGCATTAAAATTGAATCCACAACCAATACAATTAATAATACTCTTCAAAATTGTAAGAATATCTATCACATTTAAATTTTCAAATTTATCCTATTATAAAATTGTTAATAGCTATGAATTTGAATGAATAATGAATAATAATTTAAATTTTTTAACTTTAAGACGTAAAAAGTAATAATATTAAAAATAAATTACTTTTCAAACTTTTTATATATGTATACAACCCTAAAATAACGGTAAAAGTACGATTTAAAATGTGGTGATAAAAGCTAATAAGCTTCTTACTTTACGTAAACAAAAGTAAACTATTACTATTAGATATGCCTAATATACAGGTTAGTTATTATATTTAGGTATTTATAAATTAAACTTGACTCCACAATCAATACAATTAATAATACTCTACAAAACTGTAAGAATATCTATCACAGATTAAACATTCAAATTTATCCTATCATCAAATTTTCAATAGCTATGAATTCGAAAAAATAATGAATTATAATTAAAATTGTTTAACCTTAAAACGTAAAAGATAATAATATTAAAAATAAATTACTTCTCAATCTCTCTTCAGAACGATAATAATCTAAAATAACAGTAAAAGTACGATTTACAATGTGGTGATATAAGCTAATAAGTTTCTGTGCTTTACGTAATAAAAAGTCATCTTACTTCTACCACCTTTATGCCAGGTTGCATGAAACCGAACTTTAAAATTATTTAATGAATAGTTTTATCGAACCGTTAAATATTTTTACAGACGCGTTTGGGTTGCACAAATCGTACAATAAAAATATATTGGTATTAACATGATTCCAAGATCTGTGTAGAAGTTTAAGACTATCTCAGAAAAGTACTATAAGGTCTATGGTGACGATGTACCTACTACTGATACCTACTACTGATAACTGTAGGATTATCGAATAATTAAAATTTAAAGAGCCGAAATCGACTCATTAGTTTAATGAGCTGGTAATCTATATTTCAACGGCCCAATAAAACTGTTGAACGATTAATGATTGTTTAACGAATTAATGAATTTATAATTATTCGTTTGGTTTATTAAACGTTTAGTGAACGTTCATGCAACCCGGTATTAGAGAATTTTAATATTAAAATATTCATACAATTATAAATAGTTGTTATATTAAAATTATAAATTATGATTATGATATTTGAAAGTTTAAAATTTAAGATTTAAAGTACTTACGTGCATTTTTTTTAAGCTTTTTGAGGTATTCTAAGAAAAAGGAAATAAATATAGTATTAAATAAACCGGTAAAAACTATAGATAACAGGTTCTCTTTTTTTAATCCAGTCATAACTATAAAGTATATAAAGTAATCATAGTACTGCAAATTGTATGCACTATGATTTACTATAGCATAATTAAATTGTAAGAATAAAAATGTAAAAATGTGAATTAGTCTTTCCATTGTATATATTACCATCTACATATTCATGATAAGGATCTACAAAATACAGTTAAAAAGTATTAATTATACCAAACATTAGTATTTCAGATACTAGAAAACACATTTTAATATTTGAAGAATTGTAAAAAAATTTGTTCGATAAGATTATTATAATAATCAATAATCTAATATTATATTGTATTATACAATGTATAATTTTAAAACCTGCTTCACAATTTTTAACCTAACGGTTCTCAACCTGTTGAGGTCCACATCCCACCTCATCACAACTATAAGATTGACGTATGCACAATTATTATATACATATAATATATACAGCATAACATACTTTAAAGTTGGTTATGGTATTAATATGAATAAAACTTCAATAAAGTATTTTTAATATTAAATTAATTTATTTGCAAAAGAAAAAATATATACCGGCACGGAAACGTGTCCATTTCTCAGAGTTTTTCAACATTTTCATATTCCCCTTAAAATTTTGTCACACTTCCCTAAGTCCCCCCCCCCCTCCCCAAGATGAGAACCCATGTTTTAATCTCAAATGATTGTTAAAATATTTTTAAAAAAAATAATTTTAAAAACTGAAATTTCAGAGTTATAATTTATATTACTAATAAACAATGGAAAAAATAATGATTTGCAAACTCTTCATACTATTAAGTGCACTTTACGAAATAATGTATACACCGAGCATGTACACTGTTCAACTATAATTGCTAGATATAACCAATAATTTACCAATGATTTATCTTCAAATTAAAATTTAATACTTGCATTACAATAATTTACTCAAAGTAAGATACGTTTGATACATAATATATTCGATGATCAGAGGAGTCATTAGAGTTCTGATTTTAAAGGATCTGAATAGAGCATTAAAACTCTTAGTACTATGATTGATGTAGACCTAGTTCGTCAGGTCACATATTTTGGAATAATTAAACTGCACCAAAAATATTAGATAAATGTTAAAGAAGTATATTAAAATCAATTTTTTTATTAAATATTTCAATAATTATAATATTTTATTTTGAGAGAAGAAACGAAAGTATGACTACGTAATATAATATTATGTGAAATATTAAGTATTTAAGAACCATAATTTGTAACACAGCTTATATATACTATGCAACAACTATCATTCAAAAAATAGTGTTTTATATTAAAATTAATGTAGTATAAAATTATGAATAGCCATTACTAATTTTAAATGCTGAATTATAATTTTACTTTTTAAACTTAAAAATCTACAATAATTATATACAATTTAAATTACTTGGCATATCATCAAAGATTTTATGGTTTTCTACAACATTAAATATAATTACATAATTAAGAGTATTGCTAAAAAATGAAATTGAGGTATTTTAATCTATTCCAAGTTATTATACTACTATATAACATTATTTCAAAAGAAAAACTTGTACTTTATGTAATTTTATATTTTACCTTGTAAATCATTTTTATCCGTTATAACTACAAAAAAAAAAAATATATAAAAATGTGATTTTTAATTATATTTATATATATATATATATTATTATGTTTATTGGCTCTTGATGATTATTGGAATTTATTAGGAATTGTAGTAATAATTGTAGTAATTTACAGTCTTAATAAACTAAATTATTTCAAGATATAATAACTCCGTGTATTAATTGTGTTGTCATAAAAACATTGATTTATTTTGAAATGTACAACGAACTACTTATTTTATTGTATTATTAAATATCATACTACATAATAAATGAAATTTTTTTATACTTCGTGGAAATAAATGTGATAATTATGTTAAAGTTTATAAATATTTATTTTCTTTAAACGGTGAAATAATATAAATATTCATTATATCCGTTTGCTTGTACCTACCCACATATAATTCTATCAATTACTATTTTATTTTAAAAATTGTCATCTAATTATTTATTTAGTAAATTTATAAGTTAAATCTATACGTGACATGCAGTTCCATCGATATTTTTTTCAGCACTTTGTGTTATTACATGAGTAATATATAGTTATATCTTAATTAAATTTAGATAATATAGTATATAATAAAGTCCTTACGTATTTTGAATGATTCGACAATATTTTTGAATGGATTATGACCTAATAAATAAATAATAATTATAGTATTAGATAATTGGTACACTTATTATCTTAGTTCAATACATTTTAATTTTAATGTTAGTTTACAATAATATAATAGTCACTCAATTAAATATATAATTAAAATATTTTTTATAGTTATATTGGATGAAGATGTATTGTTTTATTTGGAGTGGTCGACTAAATAATATTTGATTGCTATTAACTAATTTAGCATCCTAAACTATTTAGTTATAGTTAGTTATAGTTACATTTTATGTAAAAGGTATGACTATGAAAATATTTTCTTTTGATTAAAACCACAATTAATTTTCTTCAAATATTAAAATCAAAAGAAATGTATAATTTGTTGTTTATTTTTTTTTCTTTTGTAAGTCTAATCAATTGATAAGTCTATGTCAGATGGTTATCTCGTACATTTTAAACTGTATTTTTAAAATATTTAAAAAATAAACTCATAACCCTGGTCAATACTTTAATAAGTAACATTTCTTTCAACTTAGTTACTTTTTTTATTTTAAGTTACATATTTTTAAATTTAATTTAGTAATATATTGTAATAAAATATGAAAACTACAATCATATAACTTGCTGTTGAATATATGAGTATTGTTATTTCTTAAAACATTAGGCACTAATATAATTTTGATTGTTTTTGCTGGTATACTAAATAATAAATACTACCTCAGTGCGATTAAAAAATACACACACCTTATTTCATAGCATGACAATGACACAGTAATAATACTAATAGCATATGCGAGAAAATTATTTATAATAATTGAAAACTAATAGTATACAAAATAATTCATTCCTGGTTAGTGTTATCGTATTATTATAATAATACTACACATCTTAAACTTTTTTCGTGTATAATAATATACTTGCTTTTATATATTTCAACTATATCCACTGTTAAAAAAGAATAATAATATTTTGTAATTAAACATTGACAAAAATCAATTTATAACATTATTATTATAAATAATGACATAATTTCAACATTATAATTGTACATATTAGTACTTTTATAATAATATTTATTTGAGATTCATATTTTCAAAACGCATAAGTAGGTACATGTAATTTTGATCTTTTATTTTATGTTTGAAATTATTTTAATTTTTTATTAGTTCATATGGCAATAAGACTTCTAAAATATTGTGAATTATATAAATTATGTTACAATTTAAACTATATTATGTTTGCACATCTTTTAACATTTGGAGTATTTCCTGCGGTAGTTGATTTCGGGGTTTTTTTTTGTTATATTTTTTTCACAAGTTTCAATTGTAGATTTTAATTTGTTTAATATATTCTTGAGATTCAGGAGTGTCATGTACCCATATTTATTCAACACATTTCATGTTCGTTGAGATTATACTGATTGAAGATTTAGAAATTACTTGGCCGTTTGATTAATTAAGGAGAGTGTTTTAAATTAGAATATAAGTATATATATACTTTTTAATTCATATCCGTTATCATATAGTCTTGACTGTGTTTTCTTGTCTGATGGTATAATTTTAAGGGCGTCATTAAGTGTAGTGTTTGTTGTAGTTGTTAACACTGACACTATTTATCATTATTATTATTACCATTTCTATTACTAATTACTATTAGATTATTATCATTATATCTACAACCGCTATAAGGTCATGTCGCCTAGACATCATTATATTTAATTAAATAAAGCATAATATAACAATACACATAAAACAGTGTCAGCACTACATCTCAAATAAAGTTAGCACTTTTTCGGAAACAGAATATATTATAAGAAGAAATATTTAATGATAAGGTTTTCTGTCAAAATTAATAAATTTATCATATAACAAACACCTTCTAGAGGAAATTGAATAGCTCAGTTACTTTTGAGTACGAATTAATATATATATATATATATTAATTCGTGCTTTTGAGATACATCATATCTCCACTTAACCACTTATTAGTCATTGTTATATTTTGTAAATGGATCGAAATACCAACCAAAAATATTAAAAACGATTTAAACTATTCCAGGTTTATTCTAGGCAGATACATTGTACAAGTCTTATATTTAATATTTATGTAACAATGGTAGGCTGTTAACCTAACCTTGTCTTATGCTACATTTTGATATTGTACTGTATGTTTTCCACGAGGGTTGGAACGTTGTTGGGTTTTTTCTGAACTTGTATTTTATAATTTTATTTAGGTTATTTGTATTTTAAATAATAAGTTATAAAAAATCGATTTTCTACGTAGAATGTATTTGTTATTTAATATTACCAACTATGTATTTTTTTAATTACTAATAAAAGATTGTTCTATAAAGTGATAATCGATCCTCTAATTATTTATTGATAAAAACAAGAATTATATTTATAATTAATATTTGTAAAAAAATAAAATGGTCAACACAATTAAATAATTCTTGGGCTTTTACATTTGTCATATAACATATTGAATAAAATAAATTTATATACTAGTCAAATATATTTTATTTTATGTCAGAAATGTTACCTGTACACTCTAAAAGCAACAAACAAAGATTGCGAATTACACAAATATTTTCATAAATATATTTAATGTAATCTTACAGTAATAGGAAATTAATATTATTCTTGTAATGTAACATATAAAAGCTTTCCACTAGCTAGGTGTTTAACTCGTGGATTTCTGAGTTATTACGTTAGAAGCTGTGAACGGAAAGTTTATTAAGTGCAAATTTTGACCAATTGAGGCAATCTTCCAATTGCAAGTTGGAATGTAGCTCGGTGTGATTTAGTTTGTTGCAAGCCAAAAAGTAGAATATAAAATTATTGCGAGTTTAAGTATCTAATATATTTACTAATCACTTATCACTTTCATTATTAAATTCGTGGCTTGGGCTATATACTTATGAATAATATTACATGATTTTTTTGATACACGTAAGGTATACTTTATACAAGTCAAAAACAAAAGTTTAAAACAGAATATCAGTGTCTATTAGCAATCAATATATTTAGTGATATTCCAAACAATAAATTCAAAAGTCTGGAGTAATGAAATATGATTGGAAATGTTGATCATGACGTAAAATAAAATTGTTTGTGATAAGTTGAGGTAATAAAAAAAACTTGTATTAATTTAATCTAGATAATAGATTAAATATGTGGTCTAATGTTTTAATTAAATAGTATTATATTATTACTTAAATCAAGTAATATCGTATAAGTAGGTATAAATTAAAGTTGTAAGGAGCTATTTGATGGTAACGATAAAGCCAGAGGTGATTTTGTGTCCGAAAACTTTAATTAATTCTTAAAAGTAAATTAAAAAATATTAAATAAACATAAAATAATGTATTATAAATTATGTAAAATAATATATACAATTATGAACTTACTAGAGCTAACTGTGAATGAATAAATTATATTAATTTATTTGTATTATAGTTTATAAATCAAAAATTATTAAAAAATACTACAATGGTTATAAGTAGGTTTAATTTCATAACATTATAAAGTACCTTCATTAATTTATAAGGTGTTCAATAAAAATATGTTTATATTACAATTTCTAAATACTATAAGTATATGCAAAATATGTGCATAGTACATTTTATCGATTGTTTACTGTGGCTTAATATTTTAAGAATTCGGATGTTTGACAACATGGGCAATTTGACAAAAAAAGTATTTTAAAGCTCTATCATATGGTATGGCAATTAATAATATCAACCAATATCACGTGCCAGACCAATTTCATTATAATATGTTTGAAACAAAAAAAACAGATAGGACAAGAAGTTGAAACGTATCAAAAAATGTGTTCAATTACTGATAGCGTTCATAGCTTCATCAACAGCATCTTAGTGACTGAACATTAAAACAGAAAATGTCTGTGGGCGCCTGCCACTTGGTTTCCAAAACCTTTATCTCACCGTCATAATTTTTAATAAATCGAATAGTATAATAATGGTCAATAATATTAATTCTCAATTTCTCAACCGCTTCTTTTGTTCAAAACCTACATCTTACATCTTTAACTATAACCCGTCAAGCTCAATTATAAATACCGTTGATATATTTTGTTTGCTTTTGTAATACTTTATAAATAGCGAGATTTTATATGCAGTCAGGTTCTACAATAATTTAAATATCTCAGAACAACAATAATGGCGTATATCTTATGCAGTAGAGGGCCAACAACTGCTTGTCGAAAAGATCGTGTCAAATGATGATAATGACAAAAATATTCTGTGTTTTTTTTTATTAAAAATATTTCTAAGTTCAAATGACAGAGTTCTGATATAGAATGGCGTGAAGGTGCTTGCGCTAACTCTAGTAGATTCACGTCTATCGGAGTCCTCTCCAGGTCCCCCTTATATAGTCGGTTTCTCCTGACCAGTATACCCATCTCTCTTCTGGCCTATTTCAAATTTGTCATTACATTCTCAGGCTATTACAGATTTCAGGAGGCACTTTCGATGATTAATCCCAATATGATATCCGGTGACGCTCTGACCATGCGCAGGTGGTCAACCACCATCATTGTGTCTGAGTTTCTCGGAACTTAAATTTATGATTATAAATATAATTATGTAACGGATATAGTTTTATATTATATGCCTACGGTTGGGCTAGGTTAATACATCATAGAGTATACGTCTATCAACTCCGAGGGTTAAGTCAAAGTGACTTTTATTATTATTGTTTTTAGGTTAATACAATACCGTCTCGATACCACGCCTCGAGTGGTCACCCTCCTATCATTATTTGGTAGGATGTTTATTTCTACGTCGTATAGTATCCTTATTGCGTGTTATAGTATTGTAATATATTAGTATTTGTGATCCTAATATTTATGCCTACGTTGCAATATCCTTATTATGTATAATGTATGGGATATCAGAGCACGTAGCACTTACGAGGTGTGTTCAATAAATACCCAGACTAAAATTATTAAAAATTATATTCCAAACTTACAAATTATTTAAAAGGATCACCTTCAAAATAGTGTCCTTTAGCTTCAATACAGTGCTCCCAACAGTCTTGCCACTTTTTGAAACACCTTTGAATTTCTTCTATAGTTATAGCCTTTAGCTCTTGTGTCGCGTTATGAATAGTTTCGTTAACGTCTTCAAATATGTGGCCTTTGAGGGTACTTTTTAGTCTCAGAAACAAAAAAAAATCACAGGGAACTAAGTCAGGTGAATATGGTGGGTGAGGTACCATTGGAATATTTTTAGATGTCAAAAATTCACGTACGGAAAGTGCAGAATGCGCCGGTGCATTGTCATGGTGCAAAAACCACAACTTTGATTTCCACGCTTCTGGCCTTTTACAGCGTACTTTTTCTCTTAATCTTTCTAGTACTTGTTTATAGAACACTTGATTTACTGTCTGACCTGTATGTACAAATACATAATAGACTAAACCATAAAAATCAAAAAAAACAATGAGCATTGCTTTGATGTTTGACCGGACCTGACGACATTTTTTTGGACGAGGTGAATTTGAAGTATTCCATTGCGATGATTGGAATTTGGTTTCGGGATCATATCCATACACCCATGTTTCATCGCCCGTAATTATTGGTTTTATAAAACTTGGGTCATTAGAAACCCGATTTTTTAGATCCAAGCACACTTCAACGCGATGTTCCATTTGCTCCTCGGTTAACAATTTTGGCACTAATTTTGCGGACACTCTTTTCATACCCAATTCATCTGATAAAATCGAATGACAAGTACTAATTGATATGCCAACTTCATTGGCTAATTCTCTGACTATTAATCTTTGGTCGTATCTAATTTTGTCTCGAATTAAAGTAATGGTATCAATTGTTTTTGATGTTGATGGACGCCCAGGACGATGATCATCTTCAATGGATATACGACCTTCTTTAAATCGTTTGAACCAGTCAAAAGTAACACAACGGCTTAGTGCAACATCTCCAAAAGCCAATTTTATCAATTCAAAAGTTTCCGTCGCATTTTTCCCAATTTTGAAACAAAATTTAATACACGAGCGTTGCTCAGAAATATTATCCATCGTGAAATCGCGATTTTATACAAAACGACCAATTTTGAACGCGCACTGTCGATGACTGATTTGAGATAATGATTATTATTATATACTGAAATAATGGTCATTATCTCTAGTTTATTTTGGTGTAACAACATTATCGATAACATTAAATATTTTTCTGCAATAATTTTAGTCTGGGTATTTATTGAACACACCTCGTATCTTATAGAATGGATTTTTGAACCATAAGATGAGCTGAAAATTGTGGTACAAGTATTTGAGTAAATAACATATTTTTAATACTATCTTAACGAATATCTATTAAAAAACCAAATACTTTTTAAAAGCCAAAAGAGTTATTCGTCACAATCTTTTGGATTATTTTTTGATTACAATAAAATTATTAAACATTTATTGATTCTATATTTCATTAAGGATCTTAATTTTTTAACTAATATTATAATAAAGTAAATTTTTATTTTTTTTAATAATTAACGCCAGACAGCAATAACATAGTTAGATAATATAAACAAGTTATTGAACATAACTATAACAAGAGTGCATAATATATACATTAACTCTCGGGTTTATGTATAAATAATAATAAACAATATTAATAAAGAATAAATATAATAAAACAATATTTTTAAATATAAGTAAAATAAGGATAAGCTAATAGTGGAATATGGGAAATAAAACTGAGGTAAAAATAAAAAATATTTAGCAATATAATATATGAAAATAATAATTTAAAGTTAGATGGTGTGTATAGGCATTCTGTGTACAGGCAGATTATAATTAGTACGGTGGGAAAAGACATATAATAAGAATTGGTGTCTTAATGTATAGACAGATAGATAAGAACACGAAAATAGATTGATGAAAAAAGATCAGGGGCATCTATAGAACTATTTTTATTGCGGAGATAAAATGAATGTTCCCATCAAAACGGCCAGGGGAAAAAATAGAGACATTTAACGATGAGCTAATAAAGGAGTATAGTTATGAAGAGGATAAAAAGTATTAAGAAAAAGATCAGCATAAAAATGAAACCGGTGTTGAACCCGTTCAATATATACATGGTCCTTGGCTAAAAATTTGTGCCAGACAACCACGTCATAATTTAATATAGAGCAAAAAATAAATAAAGAAAGAAAGGTAGAGGAAACATGGTAGAAGATGGATATAAAAGGTCTTGCATTCTTTTTTATTAGCCCAGCACTTTTAGAGCTCTACCAAAAGTTGTGTTGATATAGTGATCAAAAGAAAGAGTTGAAATAAGATAAAACTCTAGATCTTTAACACCAAATATGGGTTTGTATGAAGAGTCATTAAGAGAGTACGGCTGGATTAGTGAAAGACGCTTAAGCTTCTATAAGTCTATAACCTATATAATGGTGTTTAATAAGGTTGAGGATTAGATCAATATGTTGAGTCTATTCACAAAAGGAGACAGAATTATAAGTGGAGATAGTCGTGGAGTGAATACCAATGGCGAATGGTTAGTGACTTGGTAGCAAATGGTACAATACTACTAGTAAATATAAGAAACGAGTAACAGTTTGTTGCTGCGATAGGTGAATATACAATTTCCAATTTAGTATTTTGGGAGTAGAACTCAAAGCCTTAAGCTTCCTTTAAGCTACGGCGCTGATAATAATTATATAAATATTTGTAATTCATACATTAATAATAGTATGTAGAGATACGATTAAAGCATGTACTTATAACAATAAAAATACTAACACATAAATATATAAACAGTGTTAATAAATTAATAATCAGTATTAACATACACATCGGGGTAAACCATTACGTGAATAAATCTGGTGAAAATATTACTGTCGGCATAATTAATTATATTTGGACGAAGTGCTAATCACAATGACGTTAACTGCGGTGTACAATATCGGTTACAATCAACTCAACTTCTGTGCCTGTTACAATAAAAATATATTTGATCTCAAACCTATATCAGGTAATTAAGTTTATAGTGAAATATTATGAAACGTTAAAAAAATATTTGTTTGGTATTCTCAACAGTCTTGTCTTGTATAGTATGATAAATCCACCTACTGCCAATCATTTTAGACAATTTTTGCAGGAAGTTTTTATCGCTGATGATCGTCCTTTAAATGCAAAATGTATTGCAGTCAAAAATACACTATTTTTCCACTATACGCAATGTTTAAATCCCTGTATTGTCTGTGTATTATTTTGCAACGGTGGCTTGTATGTAGGGGTGACAGGGCGGTCGCTTCTCCATTCTTAAATTGTAACAAATTATTTACTAAGAGGTTGGATAGGTATTGAATTAAATATCAACAATTATTTCATATAATATTATTGATGAAATTAAAAACAGTTTTCCGTTATTATAAAACTACTATCAAATAATCGGAGTTTAAAAATATAATATGTTGTCAATAATAATATAGTTGAAATATCAAATAAATAATACTCATTTGTGCAGTTATCGAGTATAGAATCAGTACAATATTATCTTATCTGTTGTTAGGATTTCCTAATTTTCTATCATCAACTTATAAATAAATATATAATAATACAATTTGATTAAAATACAAAAACAAAAGAGGGGGATGCGGTAATAATAACGCCACCGGAACGATACGAATCATCTGACATGCATGTAGACTGCAGAAATCTATACGTAATAACTAAAAGTATATTTTACTGTTTGTTTGTGAGTTTCTTATGTTGATTTTTTGTAATAAAAATTGTAAATGTGTTTATAATTCTGTTTTAATAATAATATTTTAAATTGAAATATATTATTTGTATTTTATAATTTAAAAAAAAAATTAATCCCCCCCCTTCACTTGCAGAGCAACAAGTAGCCACTGATTATATTGTATAACCTGTCCGTTCACTAATCACTAAGAAGTTTATATTCGTATTAACCATTGTGTAAACAAGTATATGATATCTAATACATAAATCTAACTAATGAAGGTTAATCAATCTACTTATAAATTATTATTCTAACAGTAATAATTGTAAAATGTAAATTAAAAAAAAGATTTTCAACTTACAAAATATATCTGAAATTAAAGAACAATTAATCATTATTTATAATAAATATTAAATATAATACTTCACGTTTTTTATAATAAATTGTTTGTGTTTTTTTGCGATGGTTAATTCATATTTTCTGTTGTCGCATTTTGAAGCATAATTATTAGTAATTATCAATTATTCTTAAGGTAAAAATACTTGTAAATAATATAATATGAACAATTTCTTATTAGTTATTTTCAAGAAAAACTAAAAAAATTGAAAATTTATTAGAAGATATTCGAGATATTTTTTATGGTGGAAACTCAAAGCTCTCTATATCATATATTGTACAGCTATAATTTTAATATAATAAGATTAATTAAAAGCTATTTCCAAATACCTCAAATATATAGATATATAAGGTAATAATGATATATATTATGTATATATAATATTATACTTCAAAATATAAAATTTGTAAAATTTAAATTAATTTTTTCATACTATTACTCACGATGTTTTTCACAATACTCTACTGGACTCAATATATTTTCTGTAAAGAAATCAAGAAATAAGTATGGTATTCAGTACTTCAGTTTGATTGTCTTTTGCACTTGTTACATTATAAATAAAAGCATAGACTTATACAATTTATGGGTTGAATACTGTCAATTATTGTTTCAGTAGGTATAGATTTGTTCTCATTTCACTTTACACTATAATTTTATTTTTTCGCTTAATCTGGGTCGATTCCTTTGAACTTTCCACCTCGGTACCTAATTTTCATTTATTAATCCAATATTTAAAATAATTTTAAAATTCTTAGTTTCCAATTGTTATCATATCTTTATAGTATCAATTATTCTTAAAATTGTTTTTAAAATTTAAAACTAATTAATACTTTTCAAAATATACCTATTTATTTCGTAAAAGTATGGTTTATATCTTATATTATGTAATAAATCTCAATAACAAATCGTATATCTGTTAAACATTACACTTAAAATTATTTTTTCCAAAGTTTTCAAATTGATACTATTTATAGTTCAAAAATACTTTGACAAGATGTATCATAATTCATATTTTCTTCATTATTAGGTTCAAAATGTAGTTTTGCAAATCCATTTCTGCCTTTGACCATTTCTTTAAATTTTTAAAGATCGCAACTTGTTAAAATTAAAATTATAATTCTAAAATCATTGATTTTATCGCCGTTGTTTTACAAGATGATCACTTTTCTCTTTAATTATTTAATATTTTAATTACTAATATTGTTTGTTCAATACTTAAGTTTCGTATACCTATTAATTTTATCTAGTAATGCAATAATATTTTAAGCTATATTATTTACTTATACTTATACGCTTAGTACAACACAAAATATTTAATAAGTTTTAATACTTTGTATAGTTATATTAGCAGTCTATCTTTAAATATTAACAAATGTCTAACGGTTATTAAAAAAAAAAACTGAAGTACCTTCTAGCTTGTCTGTTAACAATAGTATAAATAATGTAATTTTATTTTCGTAAAAATACAATAAATTAAATAAAAGGTACTTTTTTCGACACTAAATTGTGTACACAACTCTCATTGTACCTCTATTAACGCTCTTTTCACTTTTATGATATATTATTTTTATGTTTATTTACTTCCTTTATCAGACCTCATTTTAGACTATGTTACAATTCTCCGAGAGTCCAGATTTCGAATAATTAGTTTTAAATATAACGTTGGAATTTTAATCATGGCAATATTAATAATTTTTTAAATCTTATATATATTTATCATATTATTTAAAATGAGATTCTTGTTTTACTTTAAAAATAAATCTTGAATAATAGAACAAAAGATTCACTTAAATTTTATTGAATTCGTAATCAATTGTTATAATAATAGAAATCTTTGTTTAATTTATGTTTGTCATGCCTCTCTTAGAAACCTACCCTATTAAAAATAAATAATAGTAAATAATTCTATTAGTATTGATTTTGTTTATTTTCTTTGATACATATTGTTATTATTATTGCTTTTATTCAATCCGATATCAATTAATTTATAGATATATTTTGTTATTTTATAATTTTTTATTACTGCATTTATATTTTATACTTAGACTAATGTCCAAAACCAAATTAATGAAGATTCAATCTTTTTTAATATATAAAACAATTACATTGAAAAATTACACTTACCATGGCATTTTAATTTTTGGTTTTCATAGAAAAACGCATCAACCGATAAACCTATAAAGTATTATTTTTAATTTTTAATTTCAATGAAATAACATTTATAATGTCATTGAAATGTATAGGTACGTATTAAATTCTGTTTAATAATTATTTTGATTATACAAAATGTAAAAGTATTCATAAGATTGATAAATTGAATGTATTATTATTTATTTATTAAAACGTAAACAATAATAATAATGTTGCTTTACATTTTTTGTTTCAAATTAATCAATTTAACATAATATAATTATAATAATTTTCAACAATTAGAAAATTATTTTCTACATTGGTGTAATCAGAATGAAATGAACTGGTTTGATAAATGAATATGAAATTGTATACTATTTTTAATCGACTATAATAATAGTTTTAAAATTGCTTGACAACCCTGACTTAGTTGACTGTTGAACATAAATGGATTAATCATAGGCAAAAAATCTACGTAGTGTGCCGGGTGTGCTAAGGGGCACACTCTAATTATATAAACAAAAATTAAATAATAACAATTAATGATATACATTCACATTAATACAATTTTAGTTTTTTCTTAAGAGGACGTCGTGCCCGCGTGGTTGTCTCCGTCTTACACACGTACATAGACAAAACGCGTTTACGCAGTTTGAGTAGAATTCACTCAATTTTGGTTCTAAGGTAAATATACCTATTATAATATTAAAATACTAGCTGTTCCCGTGCACTTCGTTGCTCGATGCACAAAATGCATCCGTGTTAAGTTTGGTTGCCTAATACTAACATTTAACGTGAGGATAAAAACTATTTTTGGTTTCATGATTTTGTGTATAGATGATATTTCCGAAACATCAACTTAACATAACTGTCCCGCCCAGCATTGCATTTTTTCAATAGATTAACCGGTAATGTATCATTCGTTAAAAATAATCTGTTATTCAAATAATCGATTAAATAATCGCAAAGCCGTAAACATAATAAAGAGGTAATACGTTGAGGTCATTAATCTGGATAAAAACTATAATATCTTATGACAAAGACAAAACTTATCACATTGATCATAATTTCTTCAGAATCAGTTGAGTATTCTCGGAATGCATAAAGAACATCATACCTGTCTTACACCAAATTTTTATGTACAGATATACAGATATACTCTATTCCAGCTAAGAGTGAACCGCTTTTGCGCACGCCAACTGAGCCGCCGATCGTTGTCTGATCCCCCCCTGGTGACGGCTAGGCGTTCTTTTATTGACTGTCGTTAATTGTTGACCGCCGTGCAAACGTTCATGGCGGCACTCGTCTAGTAGTGTAGATGCGCAAACAAAACGAATTTTGGTCGACCGAGAAGTTCACTCTTAAATGGAATAAAGTATATATTTTTAAATTGTACTTCTTAGTAATTCATTCTCTCTATACATTTAAATATTTATATAAATATCATATATTTAATATAATAAATTAAAAATTACAAATGAGTTATAATTTTTGAATAAGGAAAATATAAAATATTTCTACTTATTTACAAAAAAATTATTTTAAAAGTATTTATAATACAACTATAAATTCGTAATTAGTAGGTATCTATTTTTATTGAATACCAAAATGTTCTTATATATGTTCTAATGTATTATAATATGACATACTTACATGTCTATAAAACACATAAAAGAAAAAAAGGCAGATTTCAGGTAGCTTGAAACCCACGGGTCGCCTTGCAGTATACATGTATACAATTCACACGTTTATTTTAATTATTAACTTTGTAATTAATCTTTATCGGACTTTATCGGATTAAATTTATGCCTATGACACTCATAAAGAATGTGGCTTTCTATTGGTAAAAGGATTTTCAAAATTGGTTTAGTAGATCCAGAGATTACCCATAACAACGTCAAAAAACGACTTCTCTTTATATACTACTATAGACGACAATATTTCGGAGAGCAAGACTCTGATGTTTTTTTAAAAAATTGAAATTTCGAAAAGTTTATGTTTGTTTAAAAATGTCAGAATTTTTGCTAATTATAAACGATTATGATGAACGTTATATTGGGAATGATAGAAAAACTCAGCGTCGTACCTTCCGAAATATTGTCATCTTTTAATTTTATAATAGGTTTATTTACTTTAGGACAAAAATTGAACTAGTTCTACTCAAATTGCGTAAACTAAACGTTGTCTATGCCATACGTGTGTAAGACGGAGACAACAGATGTGGTTGCGACGTCCTCCTAGGTGTTCAGAATAAATTCGAAATAATATTTATATGTATTTTTTACCAATCGTTATTTTACGTTGTCAACGAAATTTGGATGTTTAGAATTTAAATCACTACACGGTTTAGGTACACGTAGGTACTTGTTTATCGTTATTGTTAAATTGTATTTAATGTTATTGTCGTCAACACGAAATCGTTGGTCTAATAGTTGTTAAATAGTGGTGGTAACTATTTTATAAAAAAAATATTGCCTTTTCTCGAAAACTGACACCGCGCTGATAGCGATGATCGATATAAAATAATATTTTTAGTATTTCTGATTTTATTTAACGTGATGTCATGATTCAAGTAATTCACAAGACACTAGGTAGCCATAAAACATTGTAATCGTTAACTTTGTGTACCTATAACGATGGGTGTTTAAATATTAATATAAATTAATTTTTGTTTTTAAAGAAAATAACGTTTATTGAATATTTACAATCTACCGTATGTATAAATGTATTATAAGCAAATGAGAGGGGGGAATGAAACATATAAATATCATATAATATAAATATTATACAATTGGTTATAGTATTGGTTGGTAAACAAGTGCACACTCAGATGTAAAACTCTGGGTCCGCCTATGGAATTAATCGATACCGTGTTAATTTAACTGAGTAAAACTTTGATTACTGTTCTGAGTATTCTAAAATATTTATTACACATCAAATATCATTACGTAAGAAGCTTACGATAAAGTTAATTAAAAAATATGAATAGTATGGCCGGTGTGGATGCAATAGCATTACATCTAATTTCTGTAACATCAAATGTTACAATAATATTATGCGTAATAATAGGAACAAAAAAGAATTTAGATAATTTAGTTGTTTAGAATGCATAATAATTAATTCTAAGACTAAGATGGTTAATTAAAATCTATATTTTTCATTTGTGAAGACAGAAGAGTACAACAATATCCTAAAAAATGTTATTATTCTATCGAAATGTTAAGATGAATTTAAATTTCACACAAATACCATTGCAACATAATAATGTCCTTAAAAGTACATTTCATTACATTCATTGAATTTATCAATTTATCCTTTTAAATATATAATGTATTCACAATTTATAGCAATCACATCTCGCGGGTTGTATTATTTATGAACAAATAAGTAATGTAGGACAGTAACTATAGTAATATTAAATATTTAAACAGAACCCGTGGACTTGCAATAACCAATAATTTGAATAATACACGAAGTTTTGGATGTAAATGATCAGCATTGCCATGATAAGATTACACAGACCTAAAAGTACACCTACACAATTACTTGTTAGAAAAAGTCAATATATTAAAACATTTCTAAAATACCTTCAAGTTATAATAATGGACAGTCATTAAAGCACACGAAATGTAGGCTGGCACCTAGTAGTTAAATTATCGCATCTGGCTCGTTTTTAACTATAGAGTGAACAGTGAACATGCCTGTCAACATGTATTACTTTCTTTCTAAATTCATCCTTATAATTTCCTCATATCACTTTCATTTTCATCATCTTATTTTTATTAATTATTTAACTACCTACTTATAATTTCTACTAGTCACACTTTTCTAAAACATTGAGAGTATAAACCTTAACTAATTAATTATTTATATATATATACTCGTAATTTTAATACACAAACTATTTAGTCATAAACTCGTACAATAATAGAAATAAAGACGTATACTATATACTATATACACGATGATTACGACCATATATTTGAACACCTGAACATATCAACATAATAATCTAATGTGAAAAGGCTAAGTAATTCTGTTATTATTTCATACAAGTAAAAAAACTTACCACTGTAAAAACTGAAGGTACAAGAAGACTTGAGTCGTAGATAAGTATGGAAATCCTCTAAACGATCTGGTATAATAAAATTTCCATGGCAAACATCCGTATACGTGAATCATCGACGTAAAATGCACAAAAAAGTTTTATATTATACAAAACATATTTATTATAAATATAGATATGCCATATGCTTCTAACTAGGGATGAAAAGTATGACAAGTTGTAGAAATTACATATTTTTATTTTTCATGTCTTTCATTTATACCAGTGGTTCCCAACCTCTTCTATTCTCCGCTCCCTTTATAGATTTGCAAAAATCTCGCGCCCTCTCCTATAAATTGAAAAAAATTGATCACCTTTGTTTGTGTACTTTAAAAATAAACTATACAATATTCGGAATGATTACTTTTCTATTGATGATAATAATTATAAAATATAAATAATAGTAAATAATAAATTGTATTTCGTAATAACTGCTTGCGTCTCCCTAACAATGCGTACACGTCCGTCAAGGGGTCGCATATGGTAATTGAAAGATACTATATATACTATATACTATACTATACTATATTATATGGTTTATAAAAAATAAATGGAATACGTAACTAATAATTATTACTGTTGATAGTGTGGTATAGTATGGTACTCAAAATCATATTAAATTTATTTTAAGATATATAAAATTATTAAAACTTATAATATAAAATATTTCAACTGTAAATAAATACATACAATACATACAAAGTGTATCACAAAGTACTGGCAAATAAAATAACTTGTGTTTTAGTCATTATTTTAAATTTCTCTTTTTCTCATAAAATTAATAGTAGGTATATAATAAATAAAAAAAATGTATATTATACATATTGTACAAGCGTCTATTGATTTTATCAACAAAAAAAAAAAAAAGTAATAATAATAAAATAAAATAAAAATTTATTGATTAGAACAGGTTATTTCATTAGTCAGAACTTCGTGATATAATCTGTACCATTAATTACAATAAAAAAAACCTATTTAATAGATGACTTTTATTTATGAATTATTATAACTTTAGATTTCTTACAAAATTGCATTGAAATGATGTAGTTTAGAAAATCAAATCGATCTGCAAAAATGATAAATAATACATTTAATTTGTTACCTTATGTAACATGTTGATTATTCTAATATGTGAATATTATCGGTTAATTAGATACAATTATTATTAAATAATTGTATCTATTTTAACTAGAATATAACAAAAAAATATTGATAAAGTTTTGGATTTTTTTTGTAATATATAGAAATAATGAATAAAAACATTTTTGTTAATTTCTACTTACCAGTAAATCCAAGTACTATTAATCGTCCTATTTGACATTTAATTACATCAAACATATTTTTTTAATAAATTAAAATTATAGAAACGATTTATTAAATTTGTAGTCTAATCTGTATAATTTAAAAGTTAATTTTGACTCCTGTAAAGATAAATAGTAGAGTTGAGTAAAACAATTCAAAAATTGAACCTATTTGAAAAACCAAACCAAACCAAACTCGAATAAAAAGTTTGAAATTTTAATTCGAATTTCATAATAATTCAGATTTCAAAGAAATATCCAAACTCCAAAAAAATAATGAAACACTCTCAACTCTGCCAAAAAAATCTTTTTGGTGTTCATCTTTAAATTTTTAATTTATCTATTAATCGACGAAAAATGTTTTCTTACTTAATACTTTTTTTTTTATTATTTTGAGCCCACGGGGGAAATACTATTTTTATTTTTATTTTGGATTGAGAATGAGTTCTGTTTTTAATGTAGTAGATATGTCCTATGGTAAGACGGACTGTCTCAAAATCTTAGAAATATATAGTGACAGTTGAATCCGGAGTATCAATTTTGTCCAATTTGGTTTCGCCAAGTTCGTGGTCGATCGATCGTAAGGATGTAAGGCTGGACATGCAGGCTTCCGTTACTCTACCAAGTACTAGTGTTAATACCAAGGCCAGACACACGCAGACGGAGGGCACACCGAAATCACTAACAATACTTCCAGCAGTAGGATTCGAGCGGAGACCACATACAATAATTTATTAGAAGAGATGCGAAGACAATTTGTAGCATTAGAAAGTGCAGTACACATAGCAACTTGATGCCAAACTAAAATTGGACAAAAGCTCTTGGCGAAACCCTTAGGAACTTTTTAAAGGCAGCCCAGACTATCGCTATCGGTATCGTCAGAAGCCTAGAGAATCTGGATCTATGAATGAGAATACTGCATGAACAGCAGTAGCAATAAATACAATAAGAACAATAACTCGTTATCCATGTTCAAAATTGAGGTACTGAGTACAAACCAGAGAAGTCAAACTACACTAGTAATAGATCCTGGCCCCAACCCTATCACGGTAACTAATCAAACGCATATTATAACAAAAATAGACAAAAAAATTGATTACCAATCGAAAAAAAACAAATATCTCCACTGCACTAAGATTTAAATATATGGAAAATAACGAGAACTGCTAAAAGTGTCTGTTCTACTACCACGAATCCAAAATATGCCTTGGCCCGATTGTACAAAGTTCTGCACTAAATGTAAGACGACGGAAATAGAAGCTACAACAATAGATAAAAAAAAAAAAAACAGTTAAAAAAAGAGAGATCAAACGAGGAAATAATGCGATTGGTGAGTGACAATGAAGCACTCGACGGAGATAGCTCATCAAACCTATCTCACATCCAAATGACTACCAAAACTAAAAAAATCGAGGTAATCCTGGTAAAAATCAATTATCAAAGAGCAGGAAAGAACCTAGCAATAGTCACAGTAACCAACCGATAGTCAGTAAAAATGGCGCCGATTGGTAGTGTTATTAACGAAAGATCATCCATGGAGCTATCGTCTTTATATTGGATATCTTTATAGATAACAAAATCAGCGGGGAGAACGGATTTCGATGTCTAAAAATCAAACGAATAAGAATCTACACTGTTGCCGGTTACTCAATACCACACTCGCGTACTATGATCTTAGTCATATACCTTAATTATTTAAAATGACAATAGTAATTATAAAAATGTTTTTCTTATTTTTATAGATATTGAATACGATGATTGGATCATTTTTATTGTTTCAGAGGAAAAAATTAATATTATAGAAATAAACACACATTATTGTAAAAACAGTAGAAATTAATCGTTTCCACTCAGAATCTTGAACATTGTAAAAAAAAAAGTGTAATATAATTGAATACCGTCAATGTTTTTCACACAATCAGCCAAATGCCATTGTATACATACATTTTAAATTTAAATATATTATTCGATATAAATTTTCTTACTTTTACATGTGCCTAAAAAAAAAATAATTTAATTTATTCAATATAATTATATTAAAAAGAAATGAATACAACTAAGGATATGACATACATTTTTTAAATACTCTTATTAATTAATTATGTAATGACTAATATTCTTCCAATTACTACAAATTCTAATAATTATCGGAAATATTTGTTTTACAGCAACGGCAAAACTTTGTGCTCGTCATTGATAGTTGGTGGTGTGCAAATATAGAAACCAAAACCATTTAATTATACATAATTAAATACTAAGTTTTAATATATTATTATACGGGTTGTAACAAGCCATACAAGTTTCGACATATTATTCAACTAAATTATTGACCTCGAATCTTAGAAGTGGAACTCATAGGTCAATTATTTTTTTTAATTAAATTTAATGAAATTGAATTTTGAATAGATATACAGTTTAGATGATTATTTGCTACCATTTTCATTTGTACCATCACAGGTTATTATAAATAGTATAGTAAGTTAATCAAGACTTTATAAGAAATCATCGTTATTGTTCAGAAAACTAAAAAGATTTTTCTTTGCAAAAATATATTATTATTATTTTTTGAATATGTACGTCACAGTATTTTTGTATTTATTTATTAACAACTAAGTAAACAGTTCATACATATATGTAATATTATACTATATAAAAACGATATACCTAGGTACTAAATAATTTTTAGTTTTAGATCAATATACAATATGAACAAATAAATTACACTTGTGCGTAAAGAAAACTCCCACTTCAAAGAACGTATTTAAAACTTATGAAGGGTTTGGGTTATTTTTTATACAATTTTCAGAGTTTAAAAGATGGTTATGGTTATATTTTTAATGCGGTGAATTGTGTACATGTGGTGGGGGGGAGGAGATTAGAAGACAAAGTATTAAAATACTGAAAATACATATTATATAAGTTCCTAAGCGGTAAAAAAAAATAAGTATATTAGTTCCTACACGGTAAAATAAGATAGCAACGTATGTAAAAATTGTTAGATTGCACAAGATATTTTTTTTTTTTTTTTTGTTAAATATCAAAAATAGTAATACATTTATATAATCAAAATTGAATTAGTTACAGAATTGATTAGCCTATTCCTGTAAGCTTATTAAGAATGTGTTGGAGATATGGAGCTATGATTACTACTAAAATATAATAAGTAAAAATAAGTATAAATAAATATGAAATTAAAAAATAAAATATAGAATGAAACAACTCTATAAATCTAAAAAATCTAATCTAACTAATTTATTTTCTAAAAAATAGTGTTAAAGCAAACAAATATATACAACAATTCAAATTGAAAGCTATAGGTACAGATACATCAAATAAGAAAAAAAAAGACAAACTAGGTTATATTATCTCAAAGCCTTGTCTAATTCAACGAATAAATATTTGTATATTAAACCTTTAATATTTTGAATTTTACCACCGAGTATTATTTTTTTAAATTCATAAGGCATAGAATTAAAAAAAGTAGGACTCTGATAGTTCACAAAACGCTGACTAAAAATCATTCTTTCTCATTTTTCTTATGTAGCTCAACTCCAGTGATCGTTATTTAATTTAAATTTCTTAACAAACCACATAATTGATTTTTTTTATGTAAAAACCTTATAGGCAATATACCAAATTCTTTATAGTTAGCGTTCGTAGATCGTTGCAGAGTAAATTTATTTAAACAAATCCTACTATAATATTTTGATTAACTACTTATGGGTTTAAGATGTTATCTCGGAGGCCACCCTATACCAATATGCCATATTGAAAATTAGATTGATATAGTGCAAATTAAATTGTTTTCATTTTTTATTTTGGTACTAAGTTTTTGAGTTTAATCATTTTATAGGCTATGAAACGTAGCTTTCATAATAAATTGTTTTTATGAAAATTCCATCTTAAGTTAATATCAAATATAACACCCAAGTGTCGAATTTTTCAACTGTTTTAATAATTTTGCAGTTTTGTGGATTACAAATTTTGTTATTGATGCAGCCATGAATTGCTAAAACGTTAGAGTTAAGATCTGCTTTATTAATTAAGATCGGCATAAACACAGTTTTATCGATGTTTAAAGATAAACTTCTATGATTTAAAACTTTTATTATCAGACTGAAATCTCTGCAGGTTTTCTCATAAAACCCATCCCATGATTTAATTTTCACAGTCTATCTTCTTTTATGTAAGTAGCTTTTGAATCAGTTAAGGCTCAAGTTATTTATTCCAAAGCTCGGTAATATATTTTATAAAATTTCATGATTCACTGAATCAAAAGCCTTCGATAGATCTAAAAGAATTGCTTTTGATTTATTGTTATTTTTTAAATTGTTATATAAAAGTTGAGTAACTTTATAAAGAGCGTTATCAGTGCTTAAACCTGGTCTACAGCTAAACTGGTTTTTTGATAATTAATTATTTTTTCTAAAACTGCTATCAGTCTAACTTTGATAATTTTTTCAAATATTTTAGGAATATTGCTCAACATTGATATTGGCCTATAGTTGTTCATACTCGATTAACCACTATTTTAAACAAGGTTTAACATATTAAGCTACTTTTAAGGTTTCAGGAAAAATATTTTGAACAATACTTAAGTTATATATACAGGCAAGAGGATGCATCACAAATTTACTAATATGTTTTTTTAATTTTCACGGATACTTTATCCAAACCTGCAGCTGTATCGTCTTTAAAGATATTTATAGTATCAATACGTCCGACAATTAGATTTTGTTGAGAAGCACATCATTAAACGAAACGTTTTTATGAACATGACATATCCCTGAATTGTTTGGTTTATTCAAACTATTCTGAATAATATTTATAAAGAAGTTATTTAACATATTAGATGCTGTTATTGGATCATTTTTGACATTTATTTTATAGTCATAGTTTTTTAGTTTGATAATATCATCATTAGAACTCATTTTATAACCGGATATTTCACTTATTAATTTACATATCATTTTTGGATTAAAACTTACATTTTTGAATTTGTGTTCATAACATTTTAATTTAATAAGCCTTATAGTTTTTGTGAAGTTATTCTTGTGTTTTTTTATAGTACAAAGCTAACGATGAATTATTTGGATGTTTTTTTTTTCATTAAGAGAAACTGTTTTGGTCGGGCTGAAGTTAGTAAACCATTAGTCATCCATTCTTTTAAGCGTTTATTTTTGGATTTTATTGATATACAGGTTGAAGATTTATCAATTGACATTTTAATTATTTTATCAACGACATCATAACAGCCATCATATACTTCAGTCCAGTTTTCATTGGTTAATATTGATGAGATTAAATTATAATAAATTTTACTAATCATTTGTTGATTATTAACAAAATTAACAATAGTTGGAATTGACACACAAATTGTACAGTGGTCCGTTATATCAGTGAGTATAACACCAGCATTAATTTTACTCGTTACGTTTTCATTACTATTAATAAAAATATGATCTAAACAAGAATGATTAAAACCCTAAACGCAAACGTTAATAATAGAGATAAAAGCACTTCCAAGATAACGTGTTAAGATAATTATTATTATTATTCTCATGCATACCAATTATATTCACATTCATATCACCTATAATTACTGTCAGAACATTACTACGTTTTAAGTCAACAATGACATTCCTTAATGAGTTTATAAAGTTATCGTTATCGGTACCGGAAGACCTATATACACATATTAAATTAATCGGTACATTGATATTAGATATATAGAGTTTTAAAATATCATAATCAACTAAGTCATATTCAAAAAATTCTACACTTAAGTAATGTTTTGCAAATACTATCACACCATTCTTTTTATGGAAAAAAAATACAAGCAATAGCCATGTAATACATAGTTACACAATAGAACATTATGCCAAGTTTCTGTAAGTACAATTATATCTACATGATTTTCAAGAAACAAGAGTAGTTCATCAAAATGTGCTTAAGAGGACGCCACGCCACCCGTAATTTGATTATAAAAAAGAGTTTTGTGCAGGACAACTTTTCTCGCACCATATTTTGTTGTAGAGCTACCAAATTTTCACAACACATAAAGAAGAACTTTATCGTGTAATATTGTGCTCTAATTTTTGATAGCACGTTCAACCATTTTTTATAAGTAAATGGAAAAAACAAAAAAACAAAATATTTGGAAGCAAGTAACTTTATTTCTATTTATGCTATCTGAATTATAAGCACGTTATTGCACAGACAATTTTCTACACTATATGTTCAGAAATTTTGTAGTCTCTACTATAAATATGGTGCGAGAAAAATTGTCCCGCGTAAAACAGTTTTACTGAAAATCAAATTATTATTTCGATGGATATGTGTTGCGCTCATATTATGTATACGGCCGCGTTCAGTATTACAGCGTTCATCTCTACTCCATTATTCGTTGGGGGCGTCCGAGTTTTGACGGTCAGCGACCTTCCAGACCGATCGACTACGATATGACCAAAATAGAAATAATGAATTACTTATTACATTTCCGAAAATTGTAATTTTTTGTACAGACACAATCAATTACTAGAATTATCATAAAACTGATTGAGGTATACAACATTTAGAATTTATATCGACCTATTATTAATATTTAATATTTTTCTTTAAATAATTTCTATATCTATTTCTTCTTTGTTGTATTTTTAACAAATCTATATTGTTGATTAAGAAAATTAATATATTTATTATACAAATATTTCGTTAAAATATATAAACTATCACTTTTATAATCCCTATATAATATGAGTTATGCGACTTAATTAATATTTTAGTTTAAATACATAATGATTTTTAGTTGTTACCTTCTGTTTCGGAATCGTCACAGTTTATTATAAATATGACAGTTAATATAATTAAAACTTTATACAAAATCATTGTTATATTATTAGGAAAACTACAAAAAACCAGAATAAATTTTGTTTTACAAGAAATATAATATCATTATTTTTGAAAAGGTACATTGTGATATTTTTATGTTTGTTTATTAACAACTATGAAAACACTATATTTTATTTATGTAAACACCATTCGTGGCAGGTACAGTTGCTTAAACTATAATTATAAACAATTTTGTTTTGACCTCTTTAAAGTACTAACTAAATCCAATTGGTTATCTATAAACCACGCTTAAAGTGAAAATTGAATTCTTTTATCGACGGCTTATTAAGGATACAGACACATCTTATTTTTAATACATATAGGATAAAGTATTAAAGTTATACATCATATAGTTCAGGTTTTGGCCTATTAAAAGATTAACAAATTATTATTTTATTAGAATGGATTACCTTAAGTTTTTATAACTGTACACTATACGGTTTGTGTCCCGAAATCTCTTTTCCGTGTGAATTGCGTTCAGTGGTATTTAATGAGTACAGAAATTGCGCCCCAACATAGACAATTATTTTTTTTTCCATTTTATACAGACTTAAAACTGTCAATAGCAAATTATGACTATTGGTAAGTTAAAAATATTAATTTTTGTCGCTGTTATACAATTAAAAGTAAGTAAAATGAAAATGTTTAGGTTTAAATGATAGGAATGTAATATAATAATTTAAATAAAATAATATTAAAAAAAGTTATTAATATAAAATTAAAAAACTAAAAAACTGGTGAAAACTTAAAATTAATGGAAAACCTAACCTTTTTTTTGTATTCTCTACTCAAACCAACCTTTGGAATTTTCCTCCACCAACTTTGACCTAAATGAAATCTGCATCTTTTCATTTGAACCGATAGCCACATGATTAATAATGAGTGAATTGCTTTTCAAAATCGACAAATATTATTTAAGATGAAAAATTGATATTATTTTTTAGAAATTTAGATTTGAGATGTGTAAATGCTTTAGTATAAGTATCTATATTCTTACTAGGAAGTAAAAATAATACCAGTGGTATATAATTATAATTTTTCAAGCCATGGATTATAAAAAATTTTGAATCAACATCACTTAGAAATTTTAAAAACATGATGCAACTCATTTAGTTGTTTAGATAAAGCCGGATGCAATTTGTGTAGTCGTTTACATAAAGCTGGACGCTATTTGTGTACTCACTTATAATGTTTTTTATTTCGGGACGGAATTCGTGTGAAACCAATTTGTATGACAAAATTTTGTTTAAAAAATAATATATTCAACTATATTCAACATATGTTGAAAATGTCAAGTATCTACAGTTTTTTTTTAACTAAAATAAAAAAAAATTGTTTGAGGAAAAATAATAAATTTACGGATGAATAGAAGGTATCGAAGATGTATAATAAATAGAAAAATAGAAAAATATTCTTCAAAACAGTAAAATATAAAAATCAAACCTAACCACGTTTCAGGAAATCTATATCATTTTCAAATGCTGTAAGATGAATCAATCATTAAAAAAATTAAATTATATAAATTAATATTATAACATCTAAGTTTTGGCTTTAAAATCCTCAAAAATATAATAGCAGGGGTGGCGACCGACCTTAATTTTGGGAGCCGAAAATGTATGAAGCTAATTTTAAGCGAACCACGTTGTTCAGAGATGCTTATAAAATTATGAAAATAGTTAACAATTTTACTTTAAGCATGATGTTACGAGCCTCGTTGTGGCCACACCTCATGTATAGTGTTTAAATTAAATGGAAAATTAAACAATTAATATAACCATCGAAATAAAATATCCAATAAATAAAGATTGAAGACCTCAAACCATCTTCACTCTTACAGTGAGAAACTTCATGGAGAGATAAAAACGAAACTTATTATACAGTAGAGCGATTTCTAAGGCTTCTTTTGTTTAATTTTGTGTTTTTATAACATTGTCTATTTAAAGACGAGGCTACAACAGCTCACTTACTCTAAATCGGACAGCTCATTCTTAACCACACTGTTCACTCTTCACTGAGCAGATTACTCTTAATCAGATGTCTCACTCGGACACAGACATTATTATTTTATACATGTGGTACTAGAACTGAAGGTGGCATTGACGTTAGTCATTTCAACCCCTCTCACCAGTTCAATAATTTATTACTACAATAAGTACTTCAGGATACAATCAATTAGGTTAATACAGTTTTAGAGAGGATCTATTCTCCTAACGTTCGCCTTCGGCGAGCATCGTACTGTCTTAATTAAGTTATTTATCTAAAAAGAAATTGGTCCTTGTGTTCTACGGATTTTTCTCAATCATCTTCTTTATTCTTCATACCGTCGTTGATAGAGATATTGAGAGTCTTCCACTTTTACTCGGTTGCCAGTATTTGTTGTTGCACGTTATCTGCGTTTAGAAATATGTCAGTTTGACGTCTCAGGAGCAACAGATTCGAATATTGAGTATTATACGCTGTCTTTTTCATTATTACAATACCTGGAGTTAGGTTAATCCATCTTTTAAATGTATATAAGAAAAAAATTGTTTTAGTTTGTAATTTGTCTTCCCGAAGCGTCTATTTACCTGAAGTACTATATGTTTTATTAACATCTTGGTCCATTTTTGTACCGTTTTTCATTGACGTACTTCTGTCATTTAATAATCGTTTAGCATTTCACAAAAGTATGTTGGTACACTTTTTTTCGTTTCTGATGGAATACATTATTCCAGTTAGCCGAGTTGAAGGCATTTTTAACGTTAATAATTAGTATTTCTATAGTTTCTCAGAGTCTATTGTCCTATCCTATGTTTCTTACTTGGTTTATCGTATTAACACATATGGTGGTGCTGTTTTGGTCTTCATCTATGCCACTACCACACCTATCTCATTCGTCGTAACTTGTTGTATTACTCGATATATGGTTTGCGTAGTAAGTTTCTGTCAATATGTTCGGGGTACAACACTCTCATAATCTATTCTAACATTCTTAAGTGTTTTGATCCCCGATATTTGACTGTTCTTAAACAATTTATCTGTTACAAGTCTGTATGATAACTTAACAATACTACAAGATACAACACACTAAAGAGCTTGTCATCTTGCATAGATCATATTTTGTATAAAGATAATATTGGTTTTATTAGAGTAAAGGGATATGTATGTAAAAATACTATGAATGGTCATTGTAATTCTTTCTTTAAATAAAGCTAAAAATTGATAACATACATTTTGACGAAATTTCAAAAAATAAAATGATCAAACATATAAATTTCGATTAACTTAATAAAGTATGTAAAGATGAAACATAGTCGGATTTTTAATACAAGTAATATCAACGTTGCAAAAATTTCATTCTTCTATAAAATAAATAATACTATTAATTTTTCTACAAATACCAAACAACTTCATCTACCTAAATTTAAATATAAAATTAAAAAATGGGTCACTACAAGCATAATTGTATGGATGTGGCATAGAAATAAAATGTTTGATGAAATTAAACAACAACTCTTCTAAACTCAAATCTAGCTACAAAATATGTATAGTAAATATATTTTTTTTCTTATAAAATAAGTAAAGTACAAGGAGATTAAAAAAAGATAGGGAATTTAATAAAAGTATCAATACAAACAGTAAAGATAATAAAAAACTCCAAATAATGTTACATCTTTAATGAATGAAAAAAGTCATTATCATATTATCCACGAAAGTAAAGATATTTCCAATAATTTTAATAATTTCTTTACAAATCGCCAAAAAGACTAATTTACTTTCATCACCAAATGTCACTATAAATAACTCTGATTCAAAAAATGTAAACTCTATATTTCTTAGGCCTGAAGATGAAATAAAAAATGATATCCTCAATAGTAAGGAAAAGAATCCTTGTCATATTATAATACAGGCAACTGATTATATTTTAAAATAGATTATTTATGATATTATCATATCTTTGATTATATTTTTAGTTTATCATTAACTTCTGAAATTTTCCCAAATGTACTTAAAGAAACTACTATAATTCCACTCTTTAAACAGGGAAATAAAAATGCTTGTACAAATTACCACACAATATCTCTTACTTATATTTTAGCTGAAGTGCTGGAAAAATTATAAAATTAATATTATATGAGTTTCTTGAAACTACACAAATTTTCTCTGATAATCAATTTGGGTTCAGAAAAATAAAGGTAATCTATAAAATATTGTAAGTGGTATCTATAAAATACTTGATGATGATAATTTAGTAACTAGTATTTTTCTAGATGTTGAAAAAGCTTTTGGTTTGTAGATCATAATTTATTATTTAAAAAAATGGATGGATGACATTTCAGCGCAGTTATTAACAGTAACACACGACAATTCAGCGATGACATTTCGACACAAGACAAGTCGCGCATCATGTTTATTAAAATAAAATAAATTTATTTAACTTAATAAATATAATAAAATATCAAATTAAAATCATGTTAAAAATATTCTTATCGCCGAATAGCAAATACATGTTATATTAAAAATAAAAATATGTATAGGTACCTCTATTATAATCATTTGTTTAAATTAAAATTATGGACTATCATTTTTAAGTACTTATTGAGTAATGGGTTTTAAAAATCTTAGCATACATGTAATATTAATTGTTTTGCTGTATCGTTATACTTCTTCTTTTTTTTTTTTTTTTGGTGGTACATCTCCAGCAATTAACTGTTCAATAGTCTTTTTATGAATACTTTCTTCTTTTTTGTAAACAATCAATAAATTTCCATATTACTGGATGTGAAGACGCAGAAAATCCATTATGCCAATATAGTTAATAGTTATTGGTTCTTGGTAGATCATCTTTCAAACAATTAAAACAATTCCAAATAGTAATTGCAAGGTTAGGTTATAGATATAAAATTATCTCGATTATATATATACTAAATTCTATCGATTAGATATAAATATATTTTTAAATTATATATTTTCATTACGCTAAAATGTCGTATTCACTAATTTGTCATGCGCTATATACTTACCACGCCCAAATATCGTGCACTGAAATTATCACGTGCAATTGACGATACACCAAAAATAAAAACTATGGAATTATGGAATTCGTTGAGTCATAAATAATCTCATAAATTTGTTTTTAACAAATTATAGACAAAGAGTTAAAATAAAAATTCAGTAACTGTAATACTTTAAACTGAACTATGGAGTTCTTCAAGGAACTGTACTGGAATCTCTACTTATTATTATTTACATTAATGATCTTCTAGAATTAAAAAATGATGGTTTGAACTTTATTATGTGTTTTGCTTATGATACCACACTACAAATCAGTGATAAAAATAAAGCCAAACTTATTTCTAAAACGACACAAATTTTATCTGATATAATAAATGGTTTAGTTTCAATTATTTTGAAATAAATTATGAAAAAACATGTTGTATTCTTTTCATGATTTCAAAGAAAATAAACTTTCAAATCATGATAATGTTAGTTGTAATTGTATTCATATTAAATCTGTAGACTCAATAAAGTACCCTGGTGTTACTATTGATAAGTATTTAAAATGGGAAACACATATTGGTATAGCTATAAAAAAAATTAGAAATCTTTTCTATATATTCAGAACCTTAAGGAATATCTTATTGCCAATATTCTTATTAGGTAAACGAAATCGCTATTATATCAGTTTAAATTATTGTAATTATTTTGGTATTAATTTAAACAGTCTTGATAACTTAAACTTATATCAAAAACTTGTTATTCATTAAGTAACAATAGTACCAATCGAATAGCAAATATTTACCTTTATTTACTTTAAAATTTTGTATTTATTTTAATATAAATTATAATTATATACCACAGTGTTATTTTTTATTTTTTATTTGCATTTAAGCTTAAGAATAATGTTGTTAAGTATTGGATATACAAGGAATGTTTTCAAATCTTGTCTCCCCACGAGCTCAAGCTTTTGGAGACAACCTTTTTTTTCACATACTATTATTTTTGTATTACATTTAATTTGAAACTATTTTTAAAAATAACAATAGACTAATACTTATACTAATACTAATATTCTTAAGATTTATCCGGTGCAGTATGAATCATTGACGGGTTTGCATTTTCATTAAATTTCTGTTTACACCATGTTAACATATTCAAATAATAGTTGGAATAACCTATAAATAAGATATTTTGGTCAAACATAATTTATTATTTTTCATAATATTTTATAAATATTTAACACTCTTTCATTTTTGAAAGATGATTCTAGTTAGCAAATTAAATCTTGTTACTTGTTAATACATTGAAAGGTCAATATAATAGATATTTCTCAGTGGGTATTTTTTAAGATAAATGGAAAAATAAAATTTAAAAACGATAGTAAAAAAGTCTATACAAATATGAAGTTTGTGTTTTAATGAAATGTTTATTTAAACAATAAATAAAAAATTTAGATTTTTTTTTAATACTAAAATAAATAAACAAGAGTCTATCGTTAACATTTAAAGTTTATATTTGGACAAATCACGAATAATTAAACAAGAGATAACGATGTTAGATATTTTTTATCTACTTTCCCCTTTTTTTTTTTCATATAAAGCAATTTATAAACTATTTTTCACGAGAATACATACGTACCTTTTGTATGATAGGCATTATATAAAATCTTTGCGTGATAATACCAGTATTCTCTTACTCTAGCTAAAACAGATAATTGTATGGATTAATTTATTTTGATCTGGTCAGTAATTACTTTTATGATTGAAACTATACTATATTTATTTCTTAGTTTTTTTTGAATTTCTATTTTATAAATTTAATATTATGAACTACAAAATAGAGATTACAAGGTGGGTATTAATAAATTTCATTAATTGCTTATACAATTTTCTACATAATTTTGATGTTATAATAGAAATGAAAAAAGTGAATGTCGATATAAATTTAATACAATATTTTAATTTAAAATTATTAAAAGCAAAAAATCTGTCATCACCTTTTTGTGGAAATGTTAACCTTTAAGGTTTTTATTAAAACATAGATTTATAGTTGATACTTTAGGAAAGCGGGAAAAGAAAAATGTCTTGAATTTTAAATTTTGTATTTACCTCAATATATTTTTGTAGTTATAGGTAATCAAAATAATATTAGAGGCATGCTAAATTCTTAATGCACGTCTCCATGTTACAAACTTATACTATAGTAAATTGCACATAAAATGTCACCGATGTTTTGCATTCCAAATTCAGATAAACTGAACATTTTAAGTCACTTTGACCTGTAAACCTTGACTCTAAAACCAAAATTATTGGTTACATTTTGAATATTTGTACGAATATTTTTTTTACATATTATGTTGCATGCTATAAAATACGTAAAATAATTCAAAAAATAACTAATAATAAATAATATAAATGGTTTTATGCATTTTAATGAATTATAAAAATATATTATTTATTAAAATTGAATTGGTTCTCGCATTCAGTCAATTTCATTTAAAAAGACTTAAAAAAACCAGTTTATATGAATTTGAAATCGGGAACATTGGTTGCATTTAAAAAAAAATGCAATATGTATTAAAAATGAGATTATCGAGAGAGTTAGAAAGTTGGAGTTTATTTAAAAATGTATATCTATGTATCATTAGTTCGGACTAGCTAATAAAAAAAAAATTCAATATATTTAAATATAATATGGCCTTGAAATTTTTGTTCCCAAAAATTGGTGAACACACGATATACCTATATAACCTATGTATTTAATCCTTAATAACAAGACTGTAGTAAATAGTTAATAGGTATATTAAAACGAATTATCTGATTAAAATTTAAAATATATAAAATGTATTAAGTAGAATGAAAATTGTCCAATTTTAATGGGGTTTCATATGCTGAATAGATATTTTTCTATAATTTATGTCTTTTGTAAAAAACTTCTCTATATAGTAGGACCTTAAGCTCAGTATTGATTTAATAAATGTTTAGTTCGTGCAACCCAGTTACGTGAACGATGTAGATTATTTAATCTTTCACATAATTTATTTTGGGTTAAAAAAACTGCACCCAATATAAAAATAAGATAAAAAAAAATTAAACAAAAATAACAAATAAAATTCTGTATTACAATCAATATTTTTTTATTCATTATTTCAATTTTAATATTTAACATTTTGTAAACAAAAAAATAAACAGATATACCTATTATACAGGTTAAGTATTATAATTAGGTATTTATTAATTAAACTTGAATCTACGTCCAATAAATTAATAATATTCTACAACAGTGGTTCTCAACCTTGGGGGCGCGCCCCCCTAGGGAGTCATGACAAAATTTCAGGGGAGGCGTGAAAATGAGCCGTTTTCTACGCCGTGCATTGCCGGTGTATTGGTCGCCGCCACGGTCGATCAGTAGATACACTGAGCGACTATTACAATTATATAAGACTGTACAAATCATATTATACGTATGCTCTTTAGTCTTGTGGGTATTAATAAAATCACTGTTTCGACGATAAAAAGCCACTCAACGCGATAAGAACAAGTTTTGGTGACCCGTAAATAAATATTATGATTATACTAATAGTCTTGTACAATGTACAACATAATATGAGATATTTACTATAATTTTGTATTGTTATCTATTTAGTTATGTCGTAGCTATCGTGTCATGCTTATTGCAGTTTATAATTTCGTTTTTAATATTGTATATTACTGGTTGTGATTTGATATAATATTAAAATATCATAATTAAAAATGTCAAAACCAAAAAAAAGATTGTATAGTGATGATTATATTAAATATGGATTTACTATAATTGAGAAAAATGGAAGTCATTTACCTCAGTGCGTGATTTGTCATACAGTTTTGAGTAATGATGCAATGCGACCAGGACGATTGGAACATTATTTAATCACTAATCATCCCGGTTTAAAAGACAAACCAATCGATTTTTTTTATGCTAAAATAAACTCGGTAAAACGCATGAAACTTGATTCAACTGGTCATTATGCAAAGCAAAATGAAAAGCTTATGGAAGATTTTTACGAGATTGCCCTGTTGATAGCTAAAGACAAGAAACCACATAATATTGGTGAGTCCTTTGTAAAACCTTGTTTACTTACTGCATGTAAAACTATGTTGAACAAAGAAAGTTATGCTAAATTTGCAAAAATGTCTCTGTCAAACGATACAATAAAATGCAGAATCGATGAAATGGCTCACGATTTGAAGAATCAAATAATAAAAAATTTAAAAAGTCTCCATTCTTTTCACTTCAGTGTGATGAAACAACGAACATTTCGCAGAATTCTCAATTACTTTTTTATTGTAGATTTATTGATGATAAAAAATTCAAGGAAGAAATGTTATTCTCTCAAACTCTTATAATAACAACAAAGACTGTTGTTGTATTTTCTGTTCTTTCTGATTTTATGATATCTAATAATTTTTCTTGGGAGCAAGTAATTAGTGTATGTACTGACGGAGCACAAGCTATGACCGGCTGTAAAAATGGTTTTATTCAACTTATCAAGGAAAAAAATCCAAACATAATTGATTCACACTGCATCATTCATAGATAAGTCTTGGCTTGCAAGACTCTACCTGAATCACTAAACTCCGTTTTGAATTTGGTAATAAAAATTGTCAACTGTGTAAAATCTAGTGCTTTGAGTAGTAGAATTTTTCAAGTTCTGTGTAATGAGTTAGAAAGTGACTATCAAACTCCTATTTATCACACAGAAGTCCGTTGGCTGTCTAAAGGTAATATACTTAATAGAATGTACAGTTTAAAGTCAGGTATTGAAATATTTTTAACGAGTACTGGGAAATTAGATCTATACAACAAGTTTACAGATGAAAAATGTATTTTTTATATAGCATATTTAGCAGACTATTTTGGATTCCTAAATGTTCTAAATTTAAAACTTCAAGGACATACAAATATTCTGAAGCCGTATGATACAATTCAAGCTTTTTTAAAAAAAATATCATTGTGGCAACGCTGTCTTTGTGAGGCCAAACCTAATGTCTTATCTTTTCCATGGCTTAATGAACTTCTTGATGATACCGAAAATCATATATTAAATATCGAGAATGAGTTTAAGGAGTTAATTTCAGCACATCTAGTATCTTTAAAAAACCAACTATCAAAGTATATTCCTGATATTTCTACAGAGAATTGGCAATTTAAATTAGTATTAAATCCATTCAAAATTTATGTGGACATACTTGCAGATTATCTTCAAAAGCAAACCATTGACCTTAAAAATGATTCCCAAGCAAAAGAAGACTTTTCAAATAAGACTGTTAAAGATTTTTGGCTGTGTTATCTTTCTGTATATCCAGAAGTTGCCAATGAAGCTGCGAAGCTATTAGTTCAGTTTTCTTCCGTCTACCTCTGTGAGTCTGGCTTTTCGGCACTAGCTTATATAAAATCTAAATATCGAGCACGATTGGACGTGGGCAGTGATCTGAGATGCGCATTATCACAGATGTCGCCAAACATTCAAAAATTGATTAAAAAAAAAAACAGAGTCAACACTCTCAATCATTTTATATTTAATAATAGTTCATTTTAATTTTAAATTGTAATTATATTTTTTTTTCTTGTGCAAATAAATTCATTTAATATTAAAAAACTTCATTGAAATTGTATTCATATTAATTCAATAATCAACATTAAAGTATAGTTTACATATAAATATTATGCATACATCAATCTTATAGTAGTGAGGGGGTGGGGCGCGAACTCACAAAATAGTTTGAAAAGGGGCGTGGACCTCAAAAGGTTGAGAACCTATGCTCTACAAAATTGTAAGAATATGTATCACAGATTAAATATTCAAATTTATCCTATCATCAAATTTTCAATAGCTATGAATTCGAAAAAATAATGAATTATAATTAAAATTGTTTAACCTTAAAACGTAAAAAAATATAATATTAAAAATAAATTACTTTTCAATATCGCTACAGAATTATAGAACTCTAAAATAACAATAAAAGTACGATTTACAATGTGATGATACAAGCTAATAAGCTTCTGTGCTTTACGTAATAAAAAGTCATCTTACTTCTACCACCTTTATGCCAGGTTGCATGAAACCGAACTTTAAAATTATTTAATGAATAGTTTTATCCAACCGTTAAATATTTTTACAGACGCGTTTGGGTTGCACAAATCGTACAATAAAAATATATTGGTATTAACATGATTCCAAGATTTGTGTAGAAGTTAAAGACTATCTCAGAAAAGTACTATAAGGTCTATGGTGACGATGTACCTACTACTGATAACTGTAGGATTATCGAATAATTAAAATTTAAAGAGCCGAAATCGACTCATTAGTTTAATGAGCTGGTAATCTATATTTCAACGGCCCAATAAAACTGTTGAACGATTAATGATTGTTTAACGAATTAATGAATTTATAATTATTCGTTTGGCTTATTAAACGTTTAGTGAACGTTCATGCAACCCGGTATTAGAGAATTTTAATATTAAAATATTCATACAATTATAAATAGCTGTTATATTAAAATTATAAATTATGATTATGATATTTGAAAGTTTAAAATCTAAGATTTAAAGTACTTACTTGCATTATATTTAAGCATATTGATGTATTCTAAGAAAAAGGAAAAAAATATAGTATTAAATAAACCGGTAAAAACTATAGATAACAGGTTCTCTTTTTTTAATCCAGTTATAACTATAAAGTATATAAAGTAATCATAGTACTGCAAATCGTATGCATTATGATTTACTATAGCATAATTAAATTGTATGAATAAAAATGTAAAAATGTATATAAGTCTTTCCATTGTATATATTACCATTTACACATTCAACATTTGGATCTAAAAAATACAATTAAAAAGTATTAATTAACTGTGGTGGACTAACCAACAACTGATTGCAGTTGCGGTGTAGCCGTGGTTAAATAAATAAATTGTGCAAATATTTTTTAAAGTGTGGATTTATTGATAAATAAAATATACTGTAAATTATTCTAAGTGTATTTAAATTAGAAAATTAGACTAAGTCACAGAGATTAATTCGCGATGACATTTGACGTAAAAGTGCTCTTGTTGACTCTGGTGTATCACGTCTGCTGGGGAGCTCTCCAGGACCCCCTTATATAGTAGATTTCCCACTACCTATTCTTATGCTGTCCCTTCCGGTCAACGGATGTGACTCATTTGTTGTGCACACGCTGTTTACGCGGTTTAGGATTCCGCGAACGTGCGATGACCTAGTTAGACACGTATCAGATATTGAATATGACTAAAAAGTCTTCCTATGCACTTTTGCACCGAATTCGTTAACCTAAACGATCTATCTTCTGATCATACACCTGTATTAATTCTCATCGATGCCTAACCCTTTGTGAAGCAAAATAGATCAACCATCACTCTTGGTTCTACAAATTAGAATAAATTCAGAGCCACCGTTTCAAACAAAATTATTCTTAACACCAAATTAAAATCACCTTGTGATGATGACCATGCGATCGGCAAACTCTCCAATGCCGTTCAAATCTCTGCCAAGGATTCATCTTCCCAGCTACCACCCTATTCTCAAATACCCAACCTATTACCGGAACTAAGATATCTTATTGCTGAAAAACGCAGAGCCAAATGAAAATGGCAACAAACTCACTATCCAGCAGATAAAACAAAATGTAATTCTATTTCCAATAAACTTAAGTCCCTACTTAAAACACACAAAGACAATCTTTACAAAAATCACCTACAAAACCTCTGTTTTACAAATGAATCTCTCTGAGTTAGTCTCTCGTCTAAGACAAAGTCATTACTACGAATTAAGAACTCCCCTCCGCCTCTCCGCCAAGCAGACAACTCACTTGCTTCTACAGACAAAGAAAAAGCAGATATTTTCGCTGAAGAATTATCGAGCGTTTTCAAACCACATCTCATTTCTACACTAGCACCACACATATCGTCAGTAATGGAGTCTCTTCAGTCAACTTTACCTATGGCCTACCTACAAAACCTACTTCCACAACGGAAATAGTGGGTATTATAAAAAAACTGACAAACAACAAATCCCCAGGTCATGACCTCATCTCTAACAAAGTTGTAAAAACGAGACCCTAAACTCCGATCTCAAATTACCCTTCATCGACAATACAGCTGCTATCTACTACAAACGTTTCCATGCCAAACTTCAAGATACTCCTAACCAACTAATCAATGAGTTAGCTTCTCTAACACTTCTAGGTAACCCAACCAAACGCCTCAAGAGGAAATGGTGCCGAGATTTGATAACTTAAGTTAAAACTTATAAATGTAAGAGGTGTCACAAATGTGTGATTCCCTCCTCATGTGCTTATTCCTGTTAATTGTCTGTACATTTTTATTATTATTATTTATTGTATTAAGTATGGATCGTAATTTTTCAAATAAAGTCAAATTTTTTAAAAATAAAAAAGGTATTTAAAATTATGAATTTTTAATTATTTATCTTTAAAATTTTAAATGCTGAATTATGGTTTCACTTTTTTAAACTTTAAAATCTACAATGATTATAAACAATTTAATTTACTTGGTATATTCTTTAAGATTTCAAGGTATCCTATAACATAAAAATAATTACATAACTAAGAGTATTTCTAAAAAATTAATTTGAGGTATTTTATTATAATATTAAAGTAATATTGTACTGCTTTAATATATGATATTATTTCAAAACTTGCAAGTACTTTACGTAATTTTATATTTACCTTTTGGATCCTTTTGACCCGATGAAACTACAAAACAAAATATAAAAATGTGATTTATAATTATTTTATTTATTTTTTTGATGACGTTTATTGGCTCTTGAACATTATTGTAATTTATTAGGAATTATAGTCAATCGTAACAAACTAAATTATTTCAAGATATAATATAACCCTTAATATACTCCTTATATTAATTGTGTTGTTATAAAAACATTGATTTATTTTTAAATCTAAAACAATCTACTTGTTTTATTGTATTATTAAATATTATACTACATAATAAATGAAATTTTTTTTACTTTGTGGAAATAACTGTGATAATTATATTAAAGTTTATAAATATTTATTTTCTTTAAACGGTGAAATAATATAAATATTCATAATATCCGTCTGCTTGTACCTACCCATATAATCCTATCATTTAATATTTTGTAGTTTGAAAAATAAATTGTCATATAATTATGTATTCAGTAAATTCATATGTTGAATTTATACGTGACATGCAGTTCCATGTACATTGTTTTCAGTACTTTGTATTATTACATGAGTAATATAGTTATATATTAATTAAAATTAGATATAATATATAATAAATTCCTTACGTATATCTAATGATTTGACAATGTTTTTGAATGGATTATGACCTAATAAATAAATAATAATTATAGTATTAGATAATTGGTACACTTATTATCTTAGTTCAATACATTTTAATTTTAATGTTAGTTTACAATAATATAATAGTCACTCAATTAAATATATAATTAAAATATTTTTTATAGTTATATTGGATGAAGATGTATTGTTTTATTTGGAGTGGTCGACTAAATAATATTTGATTGCTATTAACTAATTTAGCATCCTAAACTATTTAGTTATAGTTAGTTATAGTTACATTTTATGTAAAAGGTATGACTATGAAAATATTTTCTTTTGATTAAAACCACAATTAATTTTCTTCAAATATTAAAATCAAAAGAAATTTATAATTTGTTGCTTATTTTTTTTCTTTTATAAATCTAATCAATTGATAAGTCTATATCACAATCCCCGATAACGTTATAAAATAATATGTAAATAATATATTAATTAAGAAAATTATAATAATAACAATAGTAGGGCATGCGATTAAAAGTAATAATAACAATATAAACAATCAAGATATTATATAATAATTATATTCAAATGGTTGAAACAAATATATTTAAATTTTAATGTTAGTTTATAATAATATAACATAAATAATGTAAATTATACATTTTGATTATTATTTAATAATATTTTATTGCCCATTCAGTGATGTAGTTAAGCGGATTTAGGAAATAGCTAAGGTGTCCCAACTCAATCATATCCTAACTCAAAAATAAAATTTTTTTAATAATGCAAATCATTAATTTTTTTTATAGATATTGAACAATATTAATAATTTTTAAGTACAGAGTCACCTTAGTTATTATTATTAAGCACACTATGATTGGGGATAATATGATATATAAAGAGGCTTTTCCAAAATTTAGATATATATTTCTATAAAATGTTATTTTAATTTCAAAAACAATTGGAAGAAATTTGCCAAGCTTGTAGTGAATGAAACACGGGTTAAAAACATGAAATATTAAAAAAAAACTTAAATCATTCAATTTAAATATGAGCAATATCAAAACATGGAAAAATATTTGGAAATAATTTATAATATAATCTACAAAAAAAAAAAATAACAACCACTCGATTAAATATATAATTAAAATACTTTTTAAAGTAATACATTGGATGAAGATTAATTAGTTTAATTTGTGTTGGTTTGCTATATAATATTTGGTTACTATTAATTATTTTGTCACCCCAAGACTTTTAGGTATAATCAGACCTATAAGTTTTGGCCAAGTGACAGGACTATAAAAATAGTTTCTTTTGACTAAAACCACATTTAATTTTTTTTAAACATCAAAATCCGTTACTGGTTAGAGCTATTTTGTTGAGTTAAATAAGATACTATAATAGTATGAAAACTCTTTTTTTATATAATAATATACTTGCTTTCATATGATTCAACTATTGCCGCTGTGAAAAAAAAATTAATACTTTGTAATTAAACATTGACAAAAGTGAAAAATCAATTTATAATATTATTCTAATAAACAAAAAATAATTTTAACAATAATATCATCGTACTTATTAGTATTATTTATATAATTAATATATTGATAAAATATATTTGATGAAACATCGATAATGTTACCTGTACAATCTAAAAGCAACAAACAATAATTTAAAATTAAACATGTTTTCCAAAAATTTATTTAATGCAACCTTACAGTAGCTGAAAATTATTATTATTTTTATAATTTTTAATATTTATTTATTTATTTATCCATGGTCTTCAATCCTAATAGAAAGTATAATTTATAGTAATAAATAAATTTGAACAATACTATATGGACATTAAAGTAAGCAAACAATAGAATATATCAAATAAACAAATGATAAAAACGAAAAATTTGTAATTAACAGATTTCAGTAGGTACTATTATTAATAAAATCATTTAAGAAAAGTCAAGGCACTCATTACTCATGTACATCATACGACGAATGGGATTACTTCTACCACAGTTGGTGTTGTGGAATGGCACACCACAGGAAGAATTAGACCTAGTAAAGTGAAAATAATCTTTAAAGTTAAAAGTGTATTACAGAAAGAAGAGAAGAAGCATCCACATAATATATCCGTCATTCGGTCTATGAAAAAATACCAAATTAGCTTCAACTCTTCTATCTATCAGAGAATAGAAGTCCACGTTTATTCATCACTGGCCTATAATTTTGCAATGAATCTGAAATTTGTAAAATAAATGACGCAGAAGAACAAATAACCTCTGGACTCACTCAATGTGGGAAAAGTCAGCTGCCATAAAAGGGCTCCAGAGTATAGAAGAATATTCCAAAAGAGGCTGCACAGGACAGCAATATAAAATTTGGGAAGAACTAGAAATCTTTAGTTCTTTTAGATTTACATCCTAGGACATTTGACCTTAACAGATAAATAAGATTTGAACCAAGATAGAATGAGCTGCCTAAACCCAGCTTTATAAAAAATCTGAATTAGGATTTTATGATCAACTTGATAAAATGCTCTGAAGAAATTCATAAAAATAACATCAACCTGAGTTTGTTCTTCAATGTCTTCCAATATAAAATTATGGAAAACCATCAGGAATGGAAGAACGATTATTATGGCTTTCTACTAGTTAGATGAATAACTCTTGGATTAATGAGTTACTACGCTAGAATCTATAAACAGAAAGTTTATTAGGTGTAACTTTGACCCAATTGGAGCAATCATTCAAATGCGGATTGAAATGTAGATCAGTGTGATTTAGTTTATTGCAAGCCAAAAAGTATAATGTCAAATTATTTTGAATTTTAGTATCTAGTAATCACTTATTACTTTCGTTATTATATGCGTTCCTTAGATCATATATTTGTGAAAAATTTGTTGTGATTTTCTGATATATGTGAGGTATATTTTTACAAGTCAAAAACTTAAATTCAAAATAGAATATGAATGTCATTTAGCAGTCATTTATACATTTAGTGATATTCAAAACAATAAATTTAAAAGTCTGGAGTAATAAAATATGATTGGAAATGTTGATCATGAAGAAAAACAAAATTATTTGTGATAAATTAAGGTTAAAAAAAAAAACTTGTGAAAATGTATTCTAGGTAATATATGAAATTTGTAGGATGATGTGATGATTTAATAGTATGATATTGTTACTTTTATCAATTAATACCGTATAAATAGATATAAATTAAAGTTGTGAGGAGCTATTTGTTGATAACTGTACGGGCCGGGAGCGTAGATATTAATACGCGCGCCCGGTTACTTAACTGTATCGTAAACCGCACGCACACACCGACCGACCTGTGTAAATGATGTGTATAGAGGTATATAGCACTCAACAGGAGTTGGGCAGGGTCGCCGAGCAGCAAAACCTGTGAGGGCTAGTGCGTGGGTGGTGTGTGTATGTGACGTATGTGTGTTTGTGTGTGGGCTTAATCTAGGGACACGGGTAACTCTGCTTAATGATAGCTCAAAATGTGAGTGTCAAAAAGTGGGTTGTATAATAATGTAATGATAACAATAGTAACTACGGCCCTTTGGGGCCAACGGATAAAATAATAAAATAGTAAATCGCCGGTTCGGCACAACCACTAGGTAATAAGTATAATTAAAATATTAATATAAAAAAATCATAATAATCGGCTATAGAGCTGAATATCAAATGTATGCTTCCGGCCCAGTAGCAATTACAATAACAATAATATAAATAATAATAAATAATTGAAAAAAGAATTCACGATTTGTCGGTGTACGGCTGGCTATATAATAATTGTACACACAAAACACTAAAATAATAAATAAACGAATTGGTGTCTATAAAAAATACAATAACTAAAATAATATGTCGATTAGCGACAATAAAACAATGTGATAGAAAATGAGGCGATTAGCGCCAACGACGCGAAATACAATATTAATACGGTGATTCGCGCACGTATACGCAGAAATGGCCAACGCGATGCAATGTACTAAAAACTATTATACGATAATAGATAATGCGACCAAAATAAAACGGCGATTATAACAATGTTCAAAAAAAAAGGAGTAATCACTGGCAATTTGAGCCACTAAATAAATGTATGATAAAAAAGGGATTAGCGCATTTTTTGAATATAATAGTGTAATTCACGACGGCCCAACTCACACGACGTATGGCGAAAGACAAAAGACTACCGCGGGCCGTGTTAATTTACGCGTCCCGGCGGCGGCAGATGACGAGCCGTTACGTAGTTTACGTAATACAGTATAATATAATTCACAAACAGCCATACTACAATATGAAAATACAATAAACAATTAAAAACTAAAATAATTCACGTGTGTGTGTGTGTGTGTGTGTGTGTCAATCGGTGGCGGCGGCGACCGTGCATATTACGGCGCTTATTTTAACAGCAGCGCCAACAATAACAATAACGTCAAAGTTGGTTTCGTGTCAAAAATTTTAATTAATTAAGTAGATCAAAAAAATATAAACAAAGTATGACATAAATAAATTAAGTATAATATTATGCACTGCGGACTCACCATTGATAGCTGTGAATGCATAAATTATATTAATATATATATATTATAATTTAAACATTTAGAACTATTACAAATACTACAATAGATATGGACGGGTTTATTTCCATAACATATGAAGTACCCAACATTGAATATTTTTAGTACAAATATTTATGATGGTAATTTATTAATTAATAATAATATAATTTTAAGTCGTAGCTTTAATCATTGATATTAATATTTAATGTAATAAATGTCGTGGTCTAAAATATTAGAAAAATGTCTATATTAGGGCCAATTTTTTATATATTTATAGCGAAACTTGTTTTTTATTTTCCTAGAAATGGTTTATCTATCGTCGTCGATGATTTAATGATAGCATAACAATACTTTCATTGTGACTGAAGTACCAGCATATAGTTATAATATAAGCGTCAGAGTACCAGATTATATGAAAACATATAGGTTACTCCGTACTCGGCCGAAAACAATGAGGAAAAAAAACAAGATTTTCTGATTGGGTGCGATCAAATCAGCGTAGCTGCATGCATTTATTTAAATTAAATTATGGTTCAGATATTATACTATATTACTGTATATTTGTATATACTTCCGTTTAACAATGATCGTAAATCATAATTAGTTTTGTCTTACTAATAGATCTATCTAATTTTTCGTGGTAATTAGTGAGTTAATGACATATAAAACTGTGAATGGCAAATGGTGATAGTTATTAATGCAATTATTAGTGAACACAAGCTTTTAGTATAGATAGTCTGTGCTTTTAACTTTACTCTATAAAATAAAATTTACAAAGGTAAGTACAGATCATTATTTTTTCATAACTTAATTATGCTTTATTCACAATAAATTTAGTGAGTAGTACATTAAATTATAATAAAAAATAAAAATAGAAAAAATACATTTATTTAATTACAATAGGTACGTCAAAATAATTATAAAAATAATACAATTTAAAAAAAAAAATGCTTTAAAAATGCTGTAAAAATATTAACTTTTTGTTTTTTACTTATTTCTTTAAATACTAATGGTCTATTCAAAAATGTAATTGAAGCATAAATAACGCGAAAAAAACTTAGTTAATCTTTATCAAAGTTGGGATATGGATATTCATAATCAATATTAGGCATTTTCATTTTAGTTTATCACCTATTCCTACTTCAACAGGCACAATAGAAAAACTATTTATAAATTATAAACATCATTGTAAACATTTTATGAGGCATATTTAAATTTACAAAAGTTGAATTTTCAGTATTTTCATATGCTTTGAAAAAACATAACAAAAATGAAGGATCTAAATTGTATTATGTTTTTGCATACTCTAATTATATTTCACATGAGTTTGGTTAGACATTTACCTATAATGTATCCACAATCATAAATGAATGCACTTTGATCAGAAATTTCTTAATTTCAATTATCAACTTACCTAATAAAAAGTAGACACGGTTTTTTGAATTTAAAGAGTATTTTAGCTAGGGTCCTACACTTCGACTAAATACATGTGCAGTAAAACAAACATTTATTTTCTCAAATGATCCAGGAAAAATGAGATAATGTATTAATTTTGGGGCTGCTCTTAAACAGAATTTACTGTTTTGTTCAAACTATTATATTACGTGTTTTTTATTTCAATTAAATTGTTATTGAATTTAAAATTGTGTTGGAAAAGATATTTATTTGATTTTAATAAATTGGGTCAAAAATATATATTATTTTATTTTCACAAACTTTTAAAAAAAAAAGGTCGAATTGGTACAACATTAACATTTTTACTAAAACTAACAAAGTTATAACCCCATATATGTAATAGACATTTTTTAATTTAATTCTATTTAAAAATTGTTTGAATAGTTTCAAAATTTAAGTGCTTCAAGGCATATCTGGTGCAACTAATTGATACTAAAAAGTATGTAATTATGTCCAGTTTACATTTATTCCTCTGACCATTAGAAAAAATTGGCAGGATTATAAATCTTTGTTTTATTTATTTAACGAAACCCTATAAATTCGTCTTTGTTCAACATAATATAATAAAGTTTAGATTTTACGGCCATTTCATCTACACATAGAACATTTTCTTTAAATTCCTCAGAAAAATATTTAATTTTATACTTAATAATATCAATAAGAAAATCATTCAAGCTATGTATTATTTCAAATTTTTAAATTAGACGTTTTAAAGTATAAATAATTGATGGCAGAGAAAGAATATTTAATAAAACTTTATAGACCCTCAAAAGTAAATATTTTACTCTACTAATTGTTTAATTTCATTATTATATCTATAACCTTATTTTTGTTTTTGTTTTAAATTAATTCAGGGAATTGACAATAGTAAATAATCCAAGTGATAAATATTTTTCACTTATCATATATAATTTTCAACTGTACCATAGTTAGTTAATTGTTAGACTTGCTATATAGTCTTCTTTAATTGTTTTATTTATGTTTTCTTAATGTACACAGCTAGTTTTTGTTTACTTGGTGTATCCAAGTGTTTGGTTTGAAAAATTAATAATTATGGTTGAGCTGTAAGATTCACTTAAAACATTGCAAATATTTATGGATCAACCAAAATGACTTGATAATTGAAGTGCCTTGAATTGAACAATTTATTTATTCTTTTGAATTATTATCAAAATACTGTAGATCTTATGTATTTGATTGTAATTTAGACAATTTTGATCTTTCAGTTATTTCATCTAAAAAATATAATTAAAAATTTAATTAAACCAAGAATTAATTAATTCAGACAAAAACTAGTTTTTGAAATGATTTTGATTATTTTTAAACATGCTTTGATAATTGTATTATTTACTTACCATTAAATATTATTAAAATAACATTGAAAACCAGTCGGTTTTTTTGTTGTAGAGTTCAAAAACATTTAATCTATAAAATGATCCATACATATTGTATAACTATTTCTTTTTTTCTAGTTCCTCAGTCAGATTTTTTATACCACAATTTTTTATCTATAATGCAAGGCAATCGTCTTTTGTATGCTGGAAAAAACTAATATTTCTAATACTTACTTCACTTTTGCAAAATTTTACAGAGTAACGTATTCCAGTTTTTTTATTGTCAATTTTTAAATTTTGTAACACAGCACTACATTTTATGTTAAAAAAATATTACAAAGCACTTGGTCAACGATAAACTAATAGGTCACACGGAAATCACACGAACAGCAACCAGGGGCCAACATAACTTAAAGGATGTAAAAGGTTAAGAATAACTAAAGAATGCAAGGCTATAGAGGGAAGTTAGTATGAATTTCAATGTAGGCATCTGGTATCAATTGATACATTTTTTTGTCGTGGACCAAACGATATTGTATAACTGTACTGTGATCACATTGACTTCGTCATGGTAATAATATTCTTAGTTTTTGTATATATTCTGAGTGAGCTATCTGTTTTTATATAATCTGTGATATAAGTAATAAGTCTATATTATATAATAATTTTATTAAAATACCCCTATACTAAGACACGATAGAGGGATCATCAGGTTTAAAAACAAGTGAAACTGAACAGATTTTCATACTACAAGAAAAATAATGTAAATTAATCAATCTACTTATAAATTATAATTCTCACAGTAATATGTAAATTAAAATATGATTTTTGACTCACAAAATGCATCTGAAATTAATTATAACAATTATTGAATTATTAAAGATAATACTTAACATTTTTTTCAATAAGTTGTTCATGTTTTTTATATTTCCTGCTGCCACGTTTCGAAATATAATGATTTGTAATTATCAATTATTCTATAGGTGGTTCTGTGTCAAAAAGCTTGAATATATAATATAAACGGTTTTTTATAAGTTGTTTTCGCTTAAAAACTAATTATTTCAAAAATATATTAAACCGTATTTGGGATATATTTTATGGTGGAAACTTTAAGCTTTCCGCCATATTGTTTTTTTAAGTATAACTACATTTTTAAAATAATTAGATTAATTGAAAGCTATTCAAAAATACTTCAAATCTATTGATATCATTCTAAGAAATGTTGCCAAATATAATATTATTTACGAAAATATAAGGTTTATATTATGAAATTTTAATTAATTTGTTCATACTATTACTCACTTTGTTTCAGACAAAATGTTGCTGGACTCAATAAAGTTTCTATAAATAAGTTAGGAAATAATTAAAGTATTCAATTTGGATGTCATTTATACGTCTTGTTACATTATAAGCAAAAGCATAGACTTTAAAATTTATTAGTTTAATATTTTCAATTATTATTTCAGTAGGTATAGATTTGTTCTCATTTCACCGCACACTATAATTTTACTTTTTCATTAAATCTGGGTCGATTCCCTTCACCCCGGCAATTTGCATTTATTAACCTCACTTTTAAAACAATTAAAAAATTCCTAGTTTCCAATTGTTGTCCTATCTTTATAGTATCAATTCTATTTAAAATTGTTTTTAAAATTTAATATTATATCATATTTTTAAAAATATACAAAAGATACCTATTTATCTTGTAAAAGTATAGTTTAGATGTAATAAATCTCCAATAACAAATCGTATGTTTGTTAAACATTATATTTAAGATCATTTTTTCTAAAATTTTCAAACAGATGCTAATTATACGGATGTTGAAAAATCCTTTGACAAAACGTATCATAGTTCATTAATTATTAGGTTCAATATGTATTTTCAACTTTTTTTATTATAAAACAAATTACCTTGTAATTTACACTTACCATGACATTGTAATTTTCGGTTAGCATTGAAAAAATCAGTAAGCAATCCTTCTATAAAGTATTATATTTGCTTGTTAATTTCAATGAAATAACATTTATGATATCATTGAAATTTATTGGTGCATATACATATTATATTATGCTTAATAATTTTGATTATATAAAATTAGAAAGTATTCATGAGATAGATGAATTAAACTTATTATTTAACATGTAAACAATAATAATAATATTGTTTTACATTAAAATTTATCAATTTAATATAATATAAATATTATAATTTTAAATATAAAGTAATTATAGTAATATTAAGTATTTAAACAGAACCCATGGACTTGCAATAACTAATCCACAAAGTTTTGGATGTAAATTATCGGTAATTGTGATGATAAGATTACCTAGGCATAAAAATATACCTACACAAATATTTTATAGCAATGGAATAAAAAACTACAAAATACGTTCATCTTATAATAAATTAAGCACACTATGTGTAGGCTACAGTGCCGTAGCCAGGGGGAGCTACCGGGCTTAACCCCCCTCCTTCGAAATGTCAGACGACAATAATTTAATTTATTTAATTACTGTTTGTGTTGATTAGGGCTCGGATTTATATGTATTTACGAAACCAAAATATGTATTTATGCTACCAAAATATGTGCTAAAAAACTCAAAATATGTATTTTGTTAATTATATAATATGTCCATATAAGTTTCTAATAAAACGAATTATATTTTAAAAAGTAAAATTATTTAAAAAAAGGTATTAAAAACCATAAAATAAAAATATTAATTATCTTAATTAAAATTTATGATAACATGCATTTATAAATTTTCAAATTTAAAAGATCTTCGATTTGGTCATAAAATTGCCTTACACCGACTAAATGATCTTTCGACTTCCACTGATGTTCCACAGATGACAATATTGCATTTTGACTATGTCTGAAGGAGTAAGTTCTGCATCCAATGAAACTTTAGAAGAATGATCAGTGTGAATATTTTTAAAAGCAGGCTTTCATTTGTGCAAAATCAGAATTTTTTTGTAGAATGTATTTTCTTGGGTATTTATAATTTTGCCAACTTTTCCTTGTACTTCTTCAAGTATTTTTACTATTTCGTCTACAATATTCAAACTTTCAAGTCACGAGTTACTAATTTTATAATGACATCCACTAAAAAATGTAATTTAAATTGAAATATGTAAAAACATATAAAATAAAATGAAGTTCATTTCATCGGTAATCCTTTGCAACGAAATTATCACTCACCTAAATTAATTTATCAAGTCACAGTAAAAATATGTATTTACATATAAATCCGAGCCCTAGTGGTGATCATCGAGATAGATAACAATACTAGAGTGCGTACTTCTTATATCCACAACATAAAAAAAACGATCAGGTCACGATAAGCCTGCCACCCCATTACCTAAAAAATGTGTAAGAATATAACGGTGAATTTTTTAATTTTAATACTTTTTTTATGTGCGTACACTTATATAATACATTATAATTAATAATATATTTTAAAATACCATGATACTAATATAAATGTTTTTATAAAAATATGTACTAATGTAAAAAAACATTGCCCCCCTCCAAAAAAAAAAAAAAAAACAAAATCCTAGATACACCACAGCCCCATCGTATTAAGATTTAAAACATTCGCCACGGACGCCCGGTTAAACTTCCACAGTACTATTATTAAAAAAAAAAAAAAAAATAGCCACCTCTGACAGCTCCTTTTGTCTAGCCCTAAGTATAACCATTGATTATAAATACTATAGTATTTATAATCAATAGTATAACCCTACCCTGCCTATACGTAAATCTGGTAATAGCTGCTTCAATAATAATTAATAACTCATGTTTGTGTATACCTATTGTATTTTGATTTTAAACTATTTGATGGATAATTCATATAGATTATAGACGATTAGACGAACTAAATGAACTGAAGAATAATTCATTGTGGTGAACTAAAAGAACTAATGAACTATTCTCTCAAACTAACTAAATTTTCTTATAGTATTGTTATCTATCTCGATGGTGGTGATAAAGCAACACCGCTCTTATCATACTTCATCATGATTTGATAATATGTATAATTATAATATGAATTATATTTTCAGAAATACAGTGCAAACTTAATTTTTTGCAATAATTGGCCATCAAAAATTAAGCCTCCCTCACTCTAAAAAAAAATCCTGGCTACGGCACTGGTTAAATTAGGTTAAATTATTATATTTGGTTCTTTTTTAACTTAAGAGTAAGCATTATCTCTTTTACTTTCATATTCTTTCATTTTCATCTTCTCTTTACGTTAATTTAACATTACTATCATTTCTACTCGTCACCCTTTTCATTGCGATTTTTAAACTTATTTTTAATTAATTAACAATTTATATATATATATATATTTATATCTTAAATTCACAAACTATTTAGTCATAAACATATACACTAATAGGAATACACATGTATGTACACTATATTTACAATAAATTATTAGATCACATCAGTATAATAATTTAATATGAAAAGACTAAAAAGTTACGTTGTTATTGTTGTAAAACATATTGCGTAAATCAAAAAAATTGTATTACATAAATATAAAAACTTACTTTCAACATGATTTACTTTATGCTCAAAATAATTTTTCAAATAACTATTAAAATCATATTCACGACCTAGTATAATGAAATTTTCATGACAATCATTGACACACATCGTCGAAAAATCAACAAAATTAGTTTTATAATATAATATTTGTTATAAATGTTTATTCAATAACTCTATATCAGATTAAATGTATATATCTACATGTTTATCTGTTTATAGTAAATATTTTACTATAAAAGGACATGCGAGCATTTGTTAAAGGATTTATAACTGACGAACAATAACGATAAATGTTTACAAATAAAAAAAAAATAAAAACTAAAGAATCCAGCACGATTATAGTAAATACAAAGAGTAGTATACATATAAATTGAGAGAGTGTTTTTTCATATATGGTAATCGGAGGATACTATATAAGTATATAACAGGTAGCCAACTTGCAGCTCGTGGGCCATATGTGGCTCTTGTCATTGTCAGATGTAGCATATGTCTAATTTATAAAATTAAAATATACTTATTATATTATTATTATTGATTTAAATTGTTTACGTATACATTTATAAAAATGTATCTATAAACATCTTTACATTTTGGCTTTTTATATTATTTTATTTATCCATTTGGCCCTCGAACGTATTAATGTTAGTCACCCCTGTTACATAATAAAAATGTAATACACAACTACAAATATTGATTGTATGCTAATTAAAACCACAAACAATTAATTGTAATATGTAATATTATTAAAAATTATTATATAATATATTTCACTTATGAAAATTTAAAATTTTAAAAAAATACATTAAAATTTACAATGCATCACGAAATCCTGACAAATGAAATAACATTAATTTTTTTTTCTGATAAAACTAATAGTACATAAAAAATAAAAATTGTAATATTACATGAGTTAATAGTACAAAAATATATTAATTATATGAGAAAAAAAATTGAAAATAATGATTAAAACACAAGTTATTTCATTTGCCAGAACTACACGTGATACATCCTAAACCTATAATAATATAAAAGAAACCCAATTTAATAGATGGAAACTTTTATTTATGAATTATTATAACTTTAGATTACTTACAAAATTGCATTGAAATAATGTAGTTTAGAAAACCAAATTCATCTGCAAAAATGATAAGTAATACATTTAATTTGTTACCTTATGTAACATGTTGATTATTCTAATATGTGAAAATTATCGGTTACATATAGATACAATCATTATCGAATAATTGTATCTATTTTAACTAGGATATAAAAAAAAATATTGTTAAAATCTTGGACTTTTTTGTAACATAAAGGAATAATGAAAATAAACATTCTTGTTAACTTCTACTTACCACTAAATCCAACTTTAATTAATTGTTCTATTTGACATTTAATTACATCAAACATATTTTATTAATAAATTGAAATTACAGATAAAATATTATCTTGTAAAGCTAAATAGTAAAATTGAGTAAAACAATTCAAAAATTGAACCTATTTGAAAAACCAAACCAAACCAAACTCGAATAAAAAGTTTGAAATTTTAATTCGAATTTCATAATAATTCAGATTTCAAAGAAATATCCAAACTCCAAAAAAATAATGAAACACTCTCAACTATGCCAAAAAAATCTTTTTGATGTTCATCTTTAAATTTTTATTTTGTCTATTAATCGACGAAAAATGTTTTCTTACTTAATACTTTTTTTTTTATTATTTTGAGCCCACGGGGGAAATACTATTTTTATTTTTATTTTGGATTGAGAATGAGTTCTGTTTTTAATGTAGTAGATATGTCTTAGGGTAAGACGGACTGTCTCAAAATCTTAGAAATATATAGTGACAGTTGAATCCGGAGTATCAATTTTGTCCAATTTGGTTTCGCAAAGTTCGTGGTCGATCGATCGTAAGGATGTAAGGCTGGACATGCAGGCTTCCGTTACTCTACCAAGTACTAGTGTTAATACCAAGGCCAGACACACGCAGACGGAGGGCACACCGAAATCACTAACAATACTTCCAGCAGTAGGATTCGAGCGGAGACCACATACAATAATTTATTAGAAGAGATGCGAAGACAATTTGTAGCATTAGAAAGTGCAGTACACATAGCAACTTGATGCCAAACTAAAATTGGACAAAAGCTCTTGGCGAAACCCTTAGGGACTTTTTAAAGGCAGCCCAGACTATCGCTATCGGTATCGTCAGAAGCCTAGAGAATCTGGATCTATGAATGAGAATACTGCATGAACAGCAGTAGCAATAAATACAATAAGAACAATAACTCGTTATCCGTGTTCAAAATTGAGGTACTGAGTACAAACCAGAGAAGTCAAACTACACTAGTAATAGATCCTGGCCCCAACCCTATCACGGTAACTAATCAAACGCATATTATAACAAAAATAGACAAAAAAATTGATTACCAATCGAAAAAAAACAAATATCTCCACTGCACTAAGATTTAAATATATGGAAAATAACGAGAACTGCTAAAAGTGTCTGTTCTACTACCACGAATCCAAAATATGCCTTGGCCCGATTGTACAAAGTTCTGCACTAAATGTAAGACGACGGAAATAGAAGCTACAACAATAGATAAAAAAAAAAAAACAGTTAAAAAAAGAGAGATCAAACGAGGAAATAATGCGATTGGTGAGTGACAATGAAGCACTCGACGGAGATAGCTCATCAAACCTATCTCACATCCAAATGACTACCAAAACTAAAAAAATCGAGGTAATCCTGGTAAAAATCAATTATCAAAGAGCAGGAAAGAACCTAGCAATAGTCACAGTAACCAACCGATAGTCAGTAAAAATGGCGCCGATTGGTAGTGTTATTAACGAAAGATCATCCATGGAGCTATCGTCTTTATATTGGATATCTTTATAGATAACAAAATCAGCGGGGAGAACGGATTTCGATGTCTAAAAATCAAACGAATAAGAATCTACACTGTTGCCGGTTACTCAATACCACACTCGCGTACTATGATCTTAGTCATATACCTTAATTATTTAAAATGACAATAGTAATTATAAAAATGTTTTTCTTATTTTTATAGATATTGAATACGATGATTGGATCATTTTTATTGTTTCAGAGGAAAAAATTAATATTATAGAAATAAACACATATTATTGTAAAAACAGTAGAAATTAATCGTTTCCACTCAGAATCTTGAACATTGTAAAAAAAAAAGTGTAATATAATTGAATACCGTCAATGTTTTTCACACAATCAGCCAAATGCCATTGTATACATACATTTTAAATTTAAATATATTATTCGATATAAAAACTCTTACCACTGCAATAGCCTAAAAATATATAATTTAATTTATTAAATATAATTACATTGAAAAGAAATTACTTCAATTAAGTATATGACATACATTTTTTAAATACTCTTATTAATTAATTATGTAACGACTAAAAGTCTTTCAATTACTACAAATTCTAATAACTATCGGGAAATATTTGTTTCATAGCAACGGCAAATTTTTGTGCTCGTCTTTGATAGTTGTGGTGTGCAAATATAGAAACCAAAACCATTTAATTATAATTAAATACTAAATTGAAATATACTATTATACGGGTTATACGAGCCATACAGGTTTCGACATATTATTCAACCAATATAATGCTAAATTATTGACCTCAAATCTTAGAAGAGGAACTCATAGGTGAATCATATTTTTAAATTAAATTTAATGAAATTGAATTTTGAGTAGATATAAAGTTTAAATGTATATGACGTTAAATAACGAGACTTAAATAATCATACCTACTAATAATTTAATATAAATACAATTCAGTTCCACTATATCATCAAGTAGGTACTCAAATTTTACGACAATTTAACAGTTAGATTAGGTATTTTGTTAAATAAATATTTTGACAAGTAAATATTAGATATTCTATAAGAATTGATTAATGATTAGTTTGTTTCAAAATTATATTTTCGTTTAAAATTATATCAAAAAGCGATTAAAATTAAAATTGACTCATTATTAATATTTAATACTATCATAGTATTATTTAACTATCTGTTCTTAATATATTTTTAGCAAACCTAAATTATTGATTCCTAAGACAAATAATATATATAATGTACATACATAAATTATCACTTGTATAGTTTATCTGTTATGTTTAATGTGTTTATATATCATACTTAAAATCAATTTAATATTTTAATTTAAATACAAAATGATTGTTAGTAGTTACCAGGCTCGTTGAAGCCATCACAGCTTATTAAAAATTGTACAGTTAAGGTAATTAAGACTTTAGAAGAAATCATCGTTATTGTTCAGAAAATTAAATAACAAGATTACATTTTACTTTGTAAAAATTGAAAAATGTAATATGATTATTTTTTGAATAGGCGCGTTTTAGTATTTTTTGTATTTATTTATTAACAACTAGGTAAACAGTTCATGCATATATGTAATATTATACTATACTCAAAAGATATATCTACTATTATATATATTTGTTGTTAAAATTGACTCACATTGCATATAACATTAATAATATGTACTCGAATATTATTTTTAAAACATTAAATTTACATTTTGTTGTTTATTTTCTGTTATATGATATCTGCGCGTCGAAATAATATATTGCTTTGTGGCTCGTATGAGTTTCACCCATTATACGAGTATATATATATACCATATCGATATAATAAATGCCACATGTTATTTCACATTAAAACACCTGTGAAGGTGGATATTCGATAAACAATATACGCTTGAATATCGACTAATAATACTCTAATTTTTCTGTTGAATACAAGAAGGAAAATATTTTTAAAATCACTGTTGAGGCTCAATAACCACCGCCGTTGCCGGCAAACCACACGCACTCACATCATTTTTTTTATAATATCTTATTTTTGTTAATAACTATTGTCAACTGCACTTCAGGATCATGCTAATAAAATCGACGGATGGGCTAAAAATGGATAATTAAAATAAATACAGACAAATCTATGCAAGTTATTTTCACGTTAAAAAAATCTCCCCGTGAGTGCCCCCAATTAGTCATGAACAACGTTTCCATCCCTATCCGAACCGAAATAAAATACTTAGGCATAATACTTGATAGAAGACTAACCTGGGACACCCACCTAAAAGAAAAAAGAAAATCAGCGAACATTAGACTTCATCTCCTCCGATCCCTCTCCAACTACACAATACTACTCCAAAACAAACTTATTATTTATAAGTCAATCGTAAGAGCAGCTTGGTCTTATGGAATAGCAATATGTGGTCAGGGCAAACCCTCGAATATTATGCTAATCCAGGCTTTTCAATCAATTGCTCTAAGGTTACTAACCAAATGCTTCTTTTATGTTTTTAATTTTTCCTTACACAATGACTTAAAAATAACAACTACCACTAAACTAGTCAAACAAAATGTACAAACGTTTCCACCAGAATTTAAGCACGCATAATAATACTCTAATATCACATAATATGTCCACCAACACGCAGAATAAAGCGTAAATGGTGTAGAGATCTATTAAATTAGTAAGGGAAGCGTTACTGATGGGTTTCTTCCTCATCACGTTATTCATGATATTTTTATTCTATGCAAATGCATAAAATTTGCTTATTGCAATTATTGAATACACATTGTAAATTGTCTTTTCTAATAAATAAAAAGTGATAATTGTCATGTGAGTTATATTATAATAATATAATATTATGCAAGGACGCCCGCCGCCATTTCACCACAGGTACGAAAAATAGCACGGCTGTCGCCCGGTGGCATATTTGTGTATAATTATTAATTACCAGTGTATACGTTTTTATATGTTAGTGTTCCGAAGAATCTCATCGTCATGGTACCGTCCCATATCTCGTCGACTTAGTGTAATTATTTATGTGCCTTTTATTGTGTGCGCTGATCGCCACATTCATTCATCATATTTTGCATAGGCACTAATCGCCAATTCTGTAAAGTATATAGGCGCTAATCGCCACAATGCATATTATATTATTGTGAGCGAAAATCGCCACTATTTTTACTATACACTTGTAAAGCACTAATCGCTATAATTATTATATTTATTATGCTTACTCACAATTTTTATTTTATTATTTTATTCAGTGTTTTGTGTACGTGTGTGAAACTTTATAGGTATAAGTAGCAGCTGGCCAGCCGTGCACCGACTGTACACGTAAGTTATTATTGTTTAAATTATTATATCTATTTTTGTTTTTTATTATCGTTGATTGTAGAAGTAGTAAGTATTTTTTTTTAATATTTATTTGTACATTTTCTAATTTCAATTCAAATTTTAACTTTTCTATCATCTGCAAATTACAAATTTATTTTTACCTATGTTTTATACTTTTATTATCTAAACTAATATTACTAAAATACATTTTAAATAGGCTTCATGTTTCAGTATAGTAATTAGTAAACTTTTTTTTGTATTTTCAAGTAACTATTTTTTAGATCTCAAATTAGTTAATGAGCTTTCTTGAATAGTTTAAGAAGGGAAGTATAATAATTTCACAATTGCTGTAGTTGCTAGACAGTTAAATTTTTTTGTGCTATTTAGAGAAAATCTTTTTTTAACACAAATAGGATGATCATTCTATAAACTTTAAAAAAGTAAAAAAAAATAAGTTATTTGATTTTAAAAATGTATGGAAATAGTATTATTACATGTGTATTTTTTTTATATTTGTAATCAGTTCCATTTACACATTTAGAATAAATGTGCTGTTTAATTAAAAATGGACATAATTTTAATTGGCAACTCTCCGTGTTTAAGTGAAAATCTAAACTTTGATATTTCTCCTAAACACATTTTAATATTGTTGGTTTTATTAATTTTGAAATTCAATTAATAACTATCTAAACATTCATACTAATTAATAAATTAACTTCATATTATAATATTATATTGACTTTGACACAACATAACCAAAACCTAATTCTAACCAACGTTTAGTAAAACAATTTAAGTTACTCGATTATCCTTGAATATAAATATTATTTACTATTTTTGAATTGTCTAGAAAACGTTCAAGACAGTTAAAATACATCGTGTCTTCCATTTTAATAAAAAAAAATTTTAAAAAACCAATGATAATTCAAAACAAAATTAAAAATAACTATTTAATTTATGAAAGTAAGAAATACTGCATAAGTAACTATGTTGTCTGGATGAAAGTATTAGATTATTGATAAAATAAGTTGAATTTAATCTTTAATGTTCTGACTATTTGTTTCGATATTATATATAAAGATATATAGTATATACATTTAACAACCCACCAGTGCCATAGCTAGGATTTATTTCGGGTGGGGGGGGGTCTTAATTTTTTATGGCTAATTATGATAACAAATTAAATTCGCACTGTATTTCTGACAATATAATTAATTTAAGCATACATATTATCAAATCAATATCAAGTAAGTGTGATAAGAGCAGCGTTGCTTTATCACTATAAACGGTTAATAATTATTTTTTTTAGCTATTCTCCGTATTTGGGCAGCGGTTTATCACGGCATCACGCATATAAAATTGTATTTTCAATTAAATTAATAAAATTATTGTCTTCTGACATTTTTTGGCAGGGCTTGACTGCTTGAGCCCGGAAACCTCCGCCTGTCTACGATACTGCAACCTCTTAGCTGGAATTTTTGTTATAAATTAATGTATGATAAATACATTATATTCATGTTAATATGATATTGGATTATTTTTTTTTTATATATATTTTTTTTTATTTGAAGATCTATTATGGAAATAATATTTTTAGTTGTATCATGGAATAACATACAAACAAACAAAAAGTGCTTTTTAGAAAAATAATTTTTTTTAATTTCATTAATTATGGAGTTACAAAAATATGGGACTATATAGAAATATTAAAATTACATAATATAACTTAAACAAATACAATACAATATAATATTGTTATACAATTACTATTACTATTACTACTACCTGCATGTTTAATGTTGTCAAAATAGAAATTTTTATAAATATGTAATAAGATTTACATTTATTTGTAAATTGGTAAAAAAAAACAAAAATGTTATAACATAAACACATTTTTAAAAATATATAAATCCTCCTGGCATACATATTATATTTATTTAGTATTTTAAATCGTATAATTGAATATAATAAATAAATAGCTTAAAAGTAACGATATACTCTTGGAACATACCTACTATACATCAGAACTGAGTTTTCTGGTTTTTATTCTTACGATTAATATATATTTTTATGATATATTAGGTATAGTATAAATCTTTTACGAATTTGCATTATTTGAATTTTATTATTTTAAATTCGCACCATCTTGATGTGTTCAAATAATTTTTTTAATCAGCTACAAATATTGAATTTTGGTCACACATTATTATTTTTTATTTTTTTCTGTAATAACTGTTACGTCGTGTTAAAATCATAAAATTATTTATAAACATTGAATACTCCTTCGTTTTTAGAAGATGATTTAAGTTAGTAATAATAATCAAAAAAGTTATTTCACATACTTAAGTATACAAACTTACATTCAATAAAACTCATTTTAGCAGGAAAAATTATTTTTAGGTAACTTTTGAAATCCTCTATACGATCTGGTATAGCAATATTGCCATGACAAACATCCGTAAAAAAATTTAATAAATAATAGTAGTAATTAAGTAAAAAAAGTAAATAATTAGTAGTACCTACCTATAATAACACAAAACAATTTTTATATATATTTTCGAGTTTTTTTTATGCATTTTTGTACGCATATTTTACCAATTTACCTGCTACAACTTCTCATTCTTACTTATAACGTACTCTGACAATCATTATTTTTATTTATACAATTATATATATATACGTATTTATCTTGATGGTAAAACACTAAATAGACAACTTAAAATTGTGAGTATCTAAGTGTTGCCGCGCTCGGCCCTCAACTTAAAAGCTATAAAATAAATGAGGATGCCTTCACGACTATGAGTAGGCAACTACACATGCTGCGCTACTCACACAATTAATTTGAACAGAATAATAATAATATTTAATAGTACATGATAATAAAAATATAAAATATGAACTGACAAATGTCTATATCGACCAAACGCAGTAATAAACAAATAATAAAATAAATAAGCATGAAAATAATTAAACAATTCGTGCTTGTGTCGGCTATACGCAATAGTTACAATTATAGAAAAATCATAGCCTGTATAGGCTAAACGCAATAATGACAGTAATTTAATAATTCACGCCTATGTCGGCTAAATGCAGTAAGAAAACAATAATAATAAAATCAGTGCCTATGTCAGCCAAAATGAAATAATACCAATGATAAAAATGCGTATAAGAAATTGTAATGTTAATAATAATGGCTTCTCGGCCTTACGTAAACGAATAAACCACAACAGTGGCGCCGAGTCCTATGTTTGTGCATAATGCGTACGAAAAACACGTAATTTGCATGCCACTAGATCACCAAACACATTAAATTCATCTAAGTTTTTCTGTTTACGTTCCATGCGGCTTTTTTGAATAGATTTCATCATTTTAAATACGTCTTGAAACTTATCTTCAATTTCTTTAGAACTTTTGGGTGGTTTTTTAAACATATGTGATATTTTTACCGACTTATTAGTAATGTCTGATACATTTTCAGCATTATTTAGCATTTGCATTGGCTCTTCATTTATTTCATCAACTTCAGATAGATTCATTTTCATTTGGTTTTGAAATAGTTGAGCATACCTCAATACTTTCGTTATCCTCATCATTACTGGTTGCACAGTAATTTTACTAAACCAACAATATTAAAATAATTTCAATAACTCCATACCTATATTTTTGCAAAACTAAAAATTAAAAATTAATTAATTAAATTTTGAATTCAAATTTAATACCATTCATTATTACAGTGACCCATTTGTAATCTACTGTACAGCAGAGCGACATCCACTTGCTCAGCTTTTATATTTTATTTTTTACATAGGTCCAGGACCCGTGATAATAGGTCCAGATACGGGGGGTTTAAGGAGTTCAAACGCACACACCAACCGACCCGTGTAAATGTGTATGTGTGTATATAGCACTCAACAGGAGTTGGACAGGGTCGCCGAGCAAAATTTGTGAGTGCTAGTGTGTGGATGGTGTGTGTATGTGTGTATGTATGTTTGTGTGTAGGCTTAAACTAAGGGTAACTTCGAATAATAAATGGTAACTCAGTGGAAATTTGGTAAAAAATATGATATAATAAATAATAATAAATACGGCCCTTTTGGCCCAACAGAACAAAATATAAGTATAAAATAAATAATTAATACACGTTAGGGCCCTTCTGGCTCAATATGATAAATGCAACACTAATACAAAATCAAATAATAATAATAAAAACTCACAACTTTATCGGTGCACGGCTGGCCAGCTGCTACCTATATAAAGTTTCACACACACAAATACACAACACTGAATAAAATAATAAAATAAAGGTTGAGAATAAGTATATAAATATAATAATTATAGCGCTTAGCGCCTTACAAATGTATAATAAAAATAGTGGCGATTCGCGCTCACACAATAATAAAAACAGTGGAAATTAGCGCCTATACCAATATGACAAAAAACTGGCGATTAACGCCTATGTAAATATAATAAAAACAGTGGCGATTAGCGCCTACAATAAAAAGTATGTTGAACGCAATTCCACCAAGACGGGACACGGGATGGTACTACGACGATATATAAAATAAAGGTGGCGATTCGCGCCCTCGCAATACAGTAAAAAATATATCAAAAAGAAATGTATTAGGATCGGACTCGGGACAATTCCACGACGGTGAGTATTTTCGGACTGGACAATTACGGCGGCAGTGCTAATCGTCCGTGCATCAGCCGGTTATCGGCGGCCCTTAGCGCGTCGTCATAATCTAACTATTACATAATAAAATAATTCACGACAAGTATACTAATAAATAATAATACAAAAAATAAAAATAACAATTAATATGCGTGCGGGTTTGTGCGTGTGTCGGTCGGTGGCGAGGTATTAGCAGCAATGATTGTGTTGCTCTGGGCGTCAACACCCCCTTTAACGAAGTTGAAAATGTAAAACTTTCTAGTAGGTATATTTTAAAATATAAATTGTTTATTTTTTAAACAATTTTTTTATAATTTACGTTTCATAAAATATTTTCTAACTATATTCAAATACTTTAAAAAAGCGCCTCACACAAACCACTATAGTTATTTTTCTAGATTCGACCCTACTGTTAATGATAATAATAGTGAAATTGTCGCTCGATCATCCGAATTAATATCTATTGGTTATTGGTATTGATCAAAATCAAGTACGTATTTTTTTTTTTTTTTTTATAAATTGGTTAAATATTCCTATTATACAGTATATTTATTTGTTATTATTCATTTAACAATATTTTTAAATGATAAGTTGATATACATTTGCTAATAAATCAATGAAAATTCCAAATTTAAGTGGAAAAAATCACTTTATTTTATTTATGAATAGTTTTTGGGCATACTGCATACATATTGCATATTTATGTCTAGTGACTGAAAAAAATCCCCGTTATACCTATATGTAATAAAAATATATAAAATATACAATTATAACACATTTATTAAAATTATAAAAATATAATATCTTATAATAATATTATTTAAAAATATAAAAAAGCATTTATTCAATTATAAAAGATCTCTTTATTATATTTTGTCATATTTATTTTAAAAAAATAGGAATATCTGCAGATTTATTTTCATCAAAACATTGATATAAAATATGATATAGGTCCACCATAAATAATAATAATTTAATAATATTAATAAGAAAAAAAATTAAATAGAAATACGTATACATATTTATAGTTCGGTTCTAGATTCGAATAGTTCGACCCATCACACTAATATCAATATATTAAATATATTATTTTAAATGCAATTTAAAATAAAGTTTTTTATAAATAGTTAAAATTATTATCAATACATCATGTAAATTGGAATTTAGTTTATTTAATCAATAACAATCAATCGATATAAACGTACAATTAAAATGCCTAAAATATAACGTGTAATGAATATTTTATATCATAATTTTAAATGCCTTCAAGCTTACAAGAATGGAAAAAAATTGCTTTTGTTTATAATAAAATTTGGAATTTTCCTCAATGCGTCGGACCTATAGATGGAAAAAATGTCGTCATTGAAGCATCAATACTAAGTGAAACTAAATTTTAAAACTATAAAGGAACATGTATCATTTTACTATTTACAATTGTAGATGCTAACTATAATTTTATTGACGCTAATGTGGGTTGTCAAGGTCGTTTATCGAACAGAGGAGTATTAAAAAGTATAGGATTCAAGTGGATTCAAAAAGCTCATGGCAAATTCTACTTTGAACGTTCTAGAAAAAAGTGCGCTGCCAGGTGGGGACAAATTGAGCACATAAGTTTTCATAATGACGCTATTTTCTTTCACCCAATATATTGAAGCCCTATTCTGAAAATCAGCCTAATGCTTCAAAAAACCGTATACTTAATTACCGTCTCAGTCATGCTAGGAGAATTGTAAAAAACTTATTTAGTATAATGGCATCAATATTTAGAGTATTTCGAAAACCTATGATACTACAAACAGAAAAAGTTGATAAAATAATATTGGGTTGTGTTCATCTTCATAATTATTTAAAAACCACTTACAACCCACCAGGTACATTATATTCAAAACAGTTAGATAATGGAACAGTAGAACAGAATCTTGGAGAAGAGATCGTCAGATTTTAAATTTTCAGTTTATTTGTCTACATTACTTTTATTGCCACTCTCACTGCTTTCAAGATACCTACCACTCCTAATAACATGACCGAATAATCTTAACCAATACCCCCTCTACTTATCTACAATTTTTACCATTCAAACAAAAAAATCACTTTACTCATTATTTAGTATACTAATATTTACCAATGAAAAGTTCAATTATCTGATATTATTGATTCACAATATTTATTTTCACACCAATTATTTACATGATAGTTATTATTTTGTGTCTATTTATGGATTAATAACATTATTTTTTCCTGTAAGTATTAAATATATTTTAACTCAAATTAAAATTTATTGCAAAAGCATCTTAAACGTTTAAAATATTTGTATCTAATTTAATGTACAATTATTTTATACATTTTAGTCATATATTAAAAATACAAGTATATACAGAGCAATTCTATTATCAAAGAACACTCATTATTTCAAAATGTATTAATGTATTTGATCATTATTTTTTTTTTATTTTTTAACTTTTCAAAAGACAACATACATTTTTAATTTCATATCCCAAAGTAGAATATTTAGCATTTCAATTGCATAATTATAATTGCTTTAATGCTTAATTTTGTATCATAAACATATGGTTTTATAAATACCTACACAAATATATATTATAATGTATTAATATTGATTTTTGAATTGTATTTAATTATTTGTTTAATGTAAAAAAATACAATAAATAAATAATATTGTATTACCAATAATCAATTAAATGATTAGTATTCTAACTTGGCATTTCCTTAACTAGGTATTAAACTGTGTAAATGTATACATATTTAATGTATACATTTTATAATAGTATGCAAGAACTCAAATAAATGCTTATTAATTATTTTTCATATATTCTACAATACTAAGACATAACAAAAAATTATTTTGCAATTGCTCCCATGTATTATGTTTTGATAACTGCTCAATACTATTGATCGCTTCTGGTCGTTGAGCCAATGCACGTCCATTATATTTTAAAAATACGCCCAAATATGATTGTGACAATTCAAAATCTTTATTATCTGCAGGTATCTGTTTTAGAAGCTCTAAAAATTTAACCATTAGTTCATATGTTCCACCAGCTTCAGGAGACAAGCTTCGTACTTCATAGTTCAAAGCTGACGGTCCCATTAATTTTAACTGGTCAAATAAAACTTGATAATCATTTAATGAAGAGGCTTTTAAAAGTTGTTGAGCAAAAACAGTTTGCATTAATGTTTCTGGAATAACTTTAGTATTAGAATCATTTTTATCAACTCCTTTTAAATCAAATTGAAAGTCTAGTGATTGTATAGTAGGTAGGAAAAATGGAGCAGCAGATGGAGCTTTCGGTGGTTGTAATGGTTTGTTTCTTTTTTTGACAGCATCCAAATTTAATATACTCTGCCATCTAGCATCATTTAGGCCACTCATAGTTATGGTGTTTTCAATTTGCACTTTAGAGATATATTCATCTGTATCTTCGTCAATAGGGCATTCTAAAGTTTCTTGATTAATTCCAGTCAATGGGAGAGGTTCTGTGATCTGATCTCCTTCAGTGATGGGTCGTAAACTAACATGATTGTATAATGTTTTATTAAACCATAAATATATTCCCAAACGGTCAGCATGCGCTGTAGCCAGATAATTTCCAGTTGGAGAAAATGTCAATGAAACGCATGGTGTATCAACCTAAAATATTAAAACAATTAAATAATATTTATTATCAAATGATAATTATGTCAAGTAGTTTACTTTAAGTATATCGATCATTGATGATGATGGAATATCCCAAGTGCGAATAGTTGAATCCATTGCTGATGTAACTAACCATCTGGAATCTGGACTAAACGTCAAATCAGTTAATGGACCTCGATGACCAGTAAATTTTCTTACAATGGTGCGTGTATCAATATCAACCAGACAAATATCATAATTATCTAAAGCGACTGCTAGAAAAGAACTTTTTGTGTGCCAGCTAAACAATGAAACTGTATCTTCCAACTCCAATTTAGACAATAAATCTGAAAAAATTTTTTTTTAATAAAATAATATTTAACCAATAATTTTTAAAATAAATTTGACATACTTAATTTTTTGAAATTCCAGAATTGTAAAAATGTATCTGAACCACCAGACACCATTATTTGATTAAGTGTATCTACATAGACTCCACGTACATATTTATGGGCAATTGGTTGTCCATAGATTCCTCTGTGTAAGCCTGACTGAATGTTGTACTTATCAATGTGACCAGAACTGTACCCAATAACTGCAAAATTACCACAATGTGTAAGACATGCACACGTAGCACTGATTCCTTTCTGCCCACTGACATTTTTCTTAAATCTTTCATGACATAATTTATGCTCTCCCATTTTACTCTTGTCAAATGACCAAGTAGTTACGGTCGGTATACCTCTATGTACAGCAACAATGCTGTCCCATTCTTTATCTCGAGTGGTTTCTGATGTGAATGTAGATATTGGAGGCATTATAAGAGGATCAGCCCATTTATTTCCTTTTCTTTTGGAAGCTTTACGATTATATGATGCACGTCCAAAACTCTTATTTGCAATTTCAGTAATTGTATTGAAGACACGCAATGATGAATCATTACCAGAACTCAAAATATTAGCACCATCTGCCCCATGAAAACGAATAGAAACTGGAGGTTTGAAATGACCTTCACGTATTTTAAACAGACTGGCCGAACCATCAGACATGTCAAAACGCCACATTTTTAAAGAATTGTCAGAAGACGAAGTCACCAGAAGCGGTTCGTCTGGTAAACACTGAAGACCACAAACAGGTCCATGATGCGCTTTAATGATTAAGCTGTCAACTTTTCCTTCTTCGAGATTCCAAACTACTACAGTGCCTTTTGGACTACCGGTTATCATTAATTGTCGTTTAATAAGAAAACTTATACGTGTAACAGAGCCCCAATCTTGAGTAAAACTTATGTTGGTTACATCAAATTTTAAATTGTGCAAAATAATTTTTCCATTACTCAATCCTATTGCCATCATATCTTCTGCTGGAGCTGGCTCTAAGCTGGTTACACAACTATTCCAACCCTTAAATTCGTGTATCATGGTTCCTGTTTTTATATTCCATAGCTGTAGTTTTCCTTCAGCTGAGCCAATTAATAATTTATTGGTATATGTTGGTGGATGGCATATAGCTGTTGCAGTAAAGTCTAATTGAATTTCTTTGTAAATACTTTCCGTTTTTACATCCCAAATTTTGAGAGCTCCTGATTCATCAATAGACACTAAATTGGCCGCAAATGGAAACAATAATTTTATTGCTGCTTTGTGACCTGTATATGTGTGTTTCAGTTCTATACCACGTCGCCATGCATATATTTGGTTTCCACAACTAGTATATACCAGGTAACTATCTGCAGCTAAACAAGTAATATCTGTCTCATGCTGTGGGCTTACAGATAGAAGCTGAAACCTATCAGAACTGTATGTGTGAAAAGCACGTCCAACACACGTGATTATGAGATTTTCTCGTCTGAGGTTTATGTAGCGGGTAACAAGTGGAATCTCATTACTGACATACCCTGAAAAAATTTAAAAATAATTTTATATAAATGACTGAACTATTATAATACAATAAATATTTATTGGTAATTATTAGATATACCTAGTTATGACTCATGATAAATTAACATTTTTAAAATTGTAATTAATACTCATAAATAGGTACTTAAATACTTGTAAATTGTTAAGATAGATACTTTAATTTTGTTATTCTATTTCATTTGAAATAAATATAAAATATATTAAAATGTTACAATGCTAGTAAAATGTATATTGAGTATTGACTTATGTATTGAATTTGTAATTTAAATATTCAATAACAAAAAAATTGGCAAAATACTCAAAACTGGTCAAGAATTTAATTAAAATATATATTAATTTTTAAATTGAGTATAATACCTACACAAGTTGTAATAGAATAAAATAAATTTTATGATATGAGTGAAAAATTAACATGTTCAGGGAATGATAGCATTACCTAAAACTAGTGGCACGGATGAAATTATTAAGAAGTAAATCTAATACAAAACATGATTAAATAATTTACTGTCATATTTTTAACTACCTATTATAGTAAATACTAAAATTCTAGTTACCCATAACTTGGAGATAAAATTTCTCAATTACCCTCTTAAATATTATAATATATATGGTCCACAATTTAATTTATTAAGTTAATACTATAGAGGCATCATTATTAACTTCTAAATTCTAATTTTATTATTATTACCAATACACGTATAATGTTTTATAAAAAGTAGTACTCAAATTTCAAATACTATTGACAATTAAATTTTCTTATTATACTTCAAAAAGTAAAACGTTTTATAATAGTATAATAATAGATATCAGAATTCTTAAATAAATATAGTAAGCCCTGCTTTTGCAGAAAAATTATGGTCACAATATTGTCATGATTTCTTGATTGAAATGTCAACACTTTTGTTAACACACATTAATAAAATATTTATTATTATAAAGTATTTTAATATTTTTTCAATCTAAAATATTACAATAATAATAATATTATAATATAATATATTATATATAATTTTTTATTATAATATTTCTGACCTAATACTGATAAATAGTTTACTCTCTATTATTAATCTAAAACCTCAAGGTTATGATTGCTTTAATACACAGTGAAACTTCTAAATAACAGACACTCTCGATCACCAAAATTTTATCTGCTATTCAGAGGTGGTAATTTTTTTAAATTTATAAATGGTAAATGTTTTAAAGGAAAAAATATGCATTATGTTAAATTTAATTAAAGTGTCTTAACAATTGACAAATTAGTCAAATAAAATATAACTAAATAAATATTATTGTTTATATAGGTATAAAATATATTATAATACTAATATAACACCCAGTTTCTTTTTAAAAAAAAATCAAAAGATAAAAAAGGTGGGCAAATGTCGAGTGGACTATTTTAATGGATGTGTTCAATTTAAATTAATAATTATACCTATCATTTTATATTCAATTTTCAAGCTTCTGAGCCAAACAAATGTTACCATGTGTATCAACGTTTAAAGAGAAAAGATTGGAAATCCCAAATTTATAATAGCTCAAAAAGAAAATATTTAGAAAATTAATTCATGTTGGAAATGCTAACAAAACTATTTTGTGAAAATGTCAAGTATTTACGGTTATTCATTTTAAAATTTGTACACTACACTATTATAAATATTTATATTTATTTTTAATTGTGTAAGTATACCACATAATTAAAATTAACTGAAATGAAAATTAAATAATTATGCATAATATTGTGAATTTTTTAAATTGCCATAGAATTTTCTTTAATAATATATACATAATATAAACAATGAAATGCCATAATATGTTTCAAACTATTAAAAAATTAGTAAAATAATATATAAAATTAAAAAGATTTAAATAGTGAACTTTAGATGCTTATCATAATTCAGGTATCAAATTATAAAAATAAAATATCTATTAACTAATAAATTTGTTCCCTATTTATGTGATTCTTAAACTCAGCTCCATAGATTATCATAAACATAAGTCATCAACAGAATAGGTACTATAGACTATATTTAATTAACAAAAAATATAGTGCTATTTTAGTGTTCTGACCCCACTAACGCCAGTAGTTGACAATAATAAACAAATGCATTTTTGTCTAATTATAAGAGTGACAATAACATCAATCATCGATGTACACCATTTATACAAAGAAAAATATATATTATATTACACGCAAAAAGCATTTCAAGATCCAAATGGTATAAGACAAGGCTATCCAATTTATTTTGAAAGCAAGCTTTAATATTCCAATTACATTTAGCTGGTGGGCCATCTTATGAACAACACTTGCTTACACTTAGGATTTTTAGATAGTTAATATATAATATATAGGTATTTAAATCAAACAATGTTTCAATAATATCAAAAATCTATTGATAAAAAAATAATACCGATAAACTTGCAATAAATATAACCTAGTACTAACTGGTTGGTATTAATGTATTATAAAACAAAATACACAACAAAATTGAAAAAAGTAATAACAATTAAAAATACAGTAGATGTCGAAGGGAAAATTCAAATGCGTTTACGGGCCTGGGTTTGAGCAACCGTGTTGTAGAAGAAGGCTAACGAAGAAAGAAAAGTGCACGGAAACAATTAGAATTGAGTGTTCTATTAAGTACTTCGTCCGGTGTCTAACACATTCTAACAAGGTCGATTAATTTTTGGAAGGGAACGAATAACGATGCAAACGTGACAACGTCGTTGTTGCGAGGGCAGCCGGCCATGTGCAAATATAAAATAAAAATGGACAACAGTACTCACCGAGAGCTCGGTTCTGCAAGAATATTTTACTGGACGACATCGCTCGGGACTGCAATGCGTTCGACAGCGTTCTGCCTGCGACTTGTTGTTGTCGATCTAAACACTGCCTGCGATCTTTGTAAATGATGGACACGAATGACTGAATAGCAGAGAACGATAACCGATGACGGTCCAACCCACGTGGGTACAGAAACTCGTACACTATCGAATATCAACAAACTGTAGCGGCGGTCGCGCCGACAACCGTTATCATTTAAAATGATTATTATTGTTAAACTTCTTTGCGATTATCTTTTTTTAGGTTGAGTACATATATCTCTCCTTATCCTCAATCCAATCGTCCGGACGTCCGATACCGTTACAACTCCGATCACGGTCGTCTTAGACCGCACAGTCCGACTGTGCCATTGAGAGTATAAAATCTGTATAACTGCATCGGTAATAATGTAATACCTATGTTCTCGTACGGCGATGTTGTCGTTTGCAATGTTTTGCGCGACAAAATTCACATCAATAATATTCTACCATCACGTATAGTAACTACATTTTTCATACTTTCGACTCGTACTGATAATATACAGTAGACGCCGCTTATAAGACTCGCGGATATAAGGTTCAGTCGCTTATTAGACTCAAATTTCGTAAAATAAACAGTAGAAAATAAACTTTTTTGGGTATAATTTAAAAATAAATTGGTATTGAAAAATTAAATAATATTCGTGTTGGTTTTTTTCTAGTTTCTATTTATGTCTTAAGACTTATTTATTTCATTATATTATGTAATATAGTCATGTGGATATCTCCTGTAAGATAAAATGTATACATAAAAAATAACATTATCCCGAAATTATTTGTTTGAATAATATCAATAAATAATAATTAATAGTATATATTATACAGTGACCGTATTATATACGCGTGGCCGAATGTTTTCGCGTGTACTCACCGCTGTGCACATTTGGGACAAAAAAATACATAGTTTGTAACATTCCATTCGGATGCGTGCTGGGCGGGTAAGTACTTGATACCCCCCTATTTGCAAAGATTATTTTCGGCCAACACTGTGTGTAATATATTAATGTACTATATTACAATATGTGTCAATTGTGTTGTACACAGACGATGATTTCTCTTTCGATTCTTAACAGAACAACGAACGCTCGGTAAGTGTACTCGAAGGGCTACAAACGCATTTCGATGAATTTTTTCCAACCTTTTATGCTCACAATAATAAATTACCGTGACCGATGAAAACGTTTGGATATATAGTACACACTACCTACGATTTTTCCATATGACACTATATACGGTTGTAAGTGAATATTACTAACAATACTAACATATATTATAAGTACATTTATGAATTCAATATGCTATCGATTATTGTAATACAACTGTGCCTGTTTTACTATTTTATCCTGCAAAACCGCAACATGATTACACTCTATAAAATAAATGTGTTCTTTTAAAGTTTTAACAGTTTTCCAATACACTAGCTATACAAAAAAATATTAATACATTGCAAAATAAACAGTTGTATTTTTCCAATATGCATAAAATAAAACGTATGTTGTTTTTTATATTTTAATACTTTTGAATAGTTCATTGTGGCCATAGGTACTAAAGTCATAATATAAATTTCCCGGAGCAGAATCTTATTGCATTTTTATTCATATAAATAAGTATAACGGGTGCAATTTTCTTGTGGAGATGCTGGCACACATTTTCTTTTCATAATTATAGGATGTGAACTATAAATAGGCAATAATGCAATAGCATAATATTAATCTGAATATATTTATTATATTTCTAATTTAAGTTATAATTCAAGTTGTAATCCATTCTTTGAATTGTTTTTTTGATTTGTTTACTTAGTTTTAGAATATGAAGAATAATCTATAAATTCTTTAAGTTTAGAATTAAAACTTCGTCCATAGTCCATAAATATATATATATATATAAATATTCAGATCTAAAACGATATTTTAAAAATAAACATATTATTATTATTCTTATTATATCAACATTTTCATAGTTGAAACAAGAATGCATTTTAAATATTGTTAAATAAATAAATTATAGAGAACTTTTTATTACATTTTCAAACTTTTAATCGAAAAAAACATTGTTTAACGATATCCATGACCATTTATAAAAATAAAACAAATCAAAAATATTAATTTTTTTTAAATGACTCAAAAAAATCAAATATTTTAATAATCATATCATATAAATAGATATACAATGTTGTTTGTAATAATGACGTGAAAAACACAGTTGAACGGTGTAATTAAGTTTATTGTATGATCTATAATAAATAGGTGGTAGCATAAAATTAATCTATGTATTTTGAAAATGTAATTTGTAAATACAAAATATTATAATATATATATATATATATAATCTTCAAATTGTTATATTTTTTTGATGTACAACAAAAATATAGCTAAAACTGTTAATATTCATTAAAATATCAAATTTCTTTCAAATTAGAACTTCAAATGTATATGAAAAAAATAAGTTTTTTTTTTTTTAATTACATTATACAATATGATGAATCATGTACTATATTTTATAAAATTTTAACTGACTGATTAAGGATTCTATATTATTTTATGGACAATGAAACGCTAATCTTAACGCAAAATAAAAAAAAATACATAATCTGTCAATAAATCCGCACATTGCGTCGAACATCTAATCGAGTGAACATTAAAGGAATGCACAAAAAAAATGAAGATAACAAATAGATAGGTTTTATACAGATCGATATAATAATTGATCAACCAACGTCGGCACATATTATAAACAAATATAATTCTATAGCCAATAACACTGAAATGTCTTCTTTTCATAAGTACTTATCAAAATAATATTCTGTAAATGAGTCAGTTTAATAGATACTAATCGCAAGTAATTATTTATACTCAACGCTCATCATACCTATAGCAGAGCGACTTGTCGGTATCTTTTTTAAAGGTTTGCGATTTGAATGAATAAACACGAATGCTTTAATTCAACTGGGTATTGAATTATATGTTTATCCAGAAATATGTGGGTAGATGTTAATGGTCTCATAGCCGCCTATAAAAAAACCAAAATTTAATTTTTTTTTAAATATAATAATATGACAACATAAACATGCTAAACGCATGCATGTTGATTTGTAGTTGGCAAGATAGGGTCGGTATATAATGTCACCTTTTTTAAACGAATAAATAAAAGCACGTAACAAGTATTGTCTTTCATGCTAAAACTTGTAGTGATAATACATAATATATATACATCCATAATCTCTACTTTTTTTTTTACAATGCTCTTAACACACTATTTCCGGTGCGTCGATAAGTACTATGAAGAGCGTCCAACAAGCAATATTAAGTATATAAGGCAGGTATATCCTGAGTGGAAAATGAATCTATAGTAACTACTGTAGTATCAATATACCCATATGATATATATATATATAAATAATAAATGTACCTTGTATATAGTTGTTATCGTATATATTTATAATGATATTATTACGTTCCAACAACAACCAAGCAATGATACAGTATCAATATCGATGTAAATATTGAAATAAATTATACTTTTTGTTATACATATCCGAAAGACTTATTTATTTCATCATATGTAACAAACCATATGTACCCGCAGCTGCGCACGTTATACAAATATACATAGATGTCATTTCATCCGGATAACTAGACACCGTGCTGGGTGATTAAGTAGATACTTGCAGGTATAAATTACTTTGTACACCGTTGGCAAAGAATATTTTTAGTCAACATAGTGTGTCAATTGTGTTGTAGCCAGACAACGATTTCTCTTTCGATCTTAAACAGAATAATGAGTCCTTAGTAAGGTACCCGAACGGCCACACGTGGGTTTCGGTGAATTTGTCTCTTGTCTTTTATGTTCACAAATCCCAATAATACATTACCGTGACCGATGAAAACGTTTGCGTACTTACGGTTTTTCAATATAATACCTTGATTTTATGTGGATATGAATTAAATATAATGCTACAATTATTATTGATTATTTTACCACATACAGACCGGATACAGTGGTTCTGAATTCGATATTAAAATATTTAACAATTTTAAGTAATATTGTGTTAAATAATAACAGTTTAAATTATTATACGAACATATTCATTTTTCGAATACTGAATATCTATAAAAAAAATTATCGCTCAACGTCTTTTTATAGACACTTACGTTTTTTACATATTATTATTGATAAATTCAAAAGTATAATAATCCATATTTTAAGTTAATAATTATGAGTTATGACAATAGCGACAATTATCGATTGTAAAAATGTAAATAATAAATATAACGATGATTATTGAATTTAAATTAAAACGTCAATAATTAAAGTTTATGATACTTACCATAAGTAAAAGTATTTTATCCTAATAATTATTATTATCTTAATTAACGTAATATTTAACCCAATTTTAATGAAAAAACAGGGGGTGCTGAAGCTCCTCTATATTTTTTTTATGATGTTATCTTAAGGTAATGAATACCTGTCTTGTTACTATTAAAATCTAAATGAACATGAAACAACTTGGGGGTGCTAAGTACACCCAAGCATCCCCCCAAATTTCGACTATGGTTATAATATGTTTTATTTATATTAATTAGTTTTATGATTTTATTCGTAATCAATACATTAAGCAAAATTATACCTTTACTTTAAAGTAATTACACACTATGTATTCACATAAATGAACACAATATACTAACACCTCGTGTATTTATAAAATTCTCTTAAAAATATTAATTGAATAAAATAAAGATAGATAAATGGATATCGCTTTGTTATACATTGGATGTCGAGTGGATCATTATTATATAGGTGTCTTAAATTTGAATTCAATGATATATCAGTATCATTGTATACGAAAAAAGATTTTGAGATTTCGAGTGGAGATGATCTGTCAGTCAGCAACATAAAATAACGCTAATTGACGTGTTTATTTGAAATAGCAATTAGTCATATTTTACTCTTAGTATTTATATTGAGGTGATATATTTTTTTCCAAAAATATTGCATTTATTATATTATTAGTATTTAATTATTATAATAATTAATAATATATAAGATTTATACAATATTATATCGACTTATATAACTTAAAATTTAATAACAACTTTTTCTAAATAACATAAAACAGAAAAAATAGATTCATATAATTATTATCAATTTAAATTTAATTTTTTAATATGGTATATGTAAACATTTTAAGTTCTTGTGATCAATGATTTTTAATGATTCAATATTTTTTTATAATCGTTATTTATCGTTTAAATAAGTAATTACAGTCCTAATTGGAATTTAAAATATCTTTAAAAAATAATTGTCTCTATATATATTTTAGATTTTATGGATTCATTTATGCATTCAGTTTACTTATGAAGAATCTTTTATTAAATTTTCAAAACTTGATACAAAAAATTCTAACTTTAACCGCTTATACAAAAATATTGTAACAATAGATTTTTGATATTAATTTTTAAAGGAGAAACAACTATAAGGAGCTTTGTATTATATTTTTAAGTATTTCTACTCAGATAATAATTTTAATTGACGTTTAATGGAAAAAAAATTAAAATCTATTATACCTAGTATATATAACTCAAAAATGGTAAAAATGTTTTGAAATGTTAAAAAATTTACTGTAAATAGAAAAAAATAATATAAACATTCAGTGAACATTTTAGGTTACGATGGTTGTTGGTTTTCAAAAATTTGCGTAAAAATTCCGTGATTTTCTTAATTTTTAGTTGGTTTTTACCAATTATAAAAATAAGTACCCTAATGTTAAAAATATATTACACATATGTTTAAACTAAATGATTTTTGTAAAAAATTAAATACATATTATATGCAATTATATATAATTTAATAATTCTCATTAAATTATTTTTCTTTGATACCACCAAAATATTTATATTATATTATGTTAGGTCGTTGAGATCACAAAATTAACTATTGTCTTCATTATTTAAAAAACTCTTTTAAACAAATCTTTTTCTTAATAGATAAATAATAAGTCTAGTGCAATGAAATAACTATAAGACGAACATTTTTATTTATTTGATTTCTTATGAAGAAATTCTTTAAAAAAAAAAATACATTCAAATAATTTGTTAAATAGAGGTAGTAATTGACGATTGTTAGACTTAAAAATAGTATATTATGAGTTTCAATAAATAAATAGAATTACAATTTATGTTAAAACTATTTTATCATATATATTTATATATTTAGAGATAGGTATTTTAATTTATTTGTAAATTTTATATTTTTTTTTAAATATTTCAAGTGTTTTGAATGTCAACTTTAAAAATTCAAATGAGAACCTATACATCTTATGTAAGTATAATATGAAGGCATTTTTTTTAACACATTTTAATGATCTAACAATATTAATTTTCGCGAAACTTTAATTATTTTCATGCATAAAGTTTCAAATTAATTAATGTTGTTCGACTACTAAAATGTATTAAAAAAATATTTTTAAAATTTTCTTATGTATAGGGTCAATTTTCTAAAGTTAACTCTCAAGACCTTCCAAATATATTATAAAAATATAAAACATTTTTAAATAATTTAAGATGTTATTAAGTGAAAAAAAACCTTAATGCTATACATTTTTATCTATTTTAAATATTAATATAATAAAATACATTTTGATATGTATATTTGAAATATGGTAATGATATAAAATTGAATAATTATGATATGTATAATATTAATTCAAAAAATAAAAACAGATGAGAATATCAGATTATAATCTGTTATTACTTGAATTTTCTACTATCTGCATAAGTTACAATAGGAATATTGTATACATAAAATATTGGTTGTTCACGTGATGGGGACTGGGTTCTGCGCCTTACTTTTAAAATGATCCTTTCTTTCGGAGGTATACTAAATTTTCCCAATCTGCTGTCGGGTATCTAAGGACAGCATCTAAGACTTCGACTACCGCAGGAATCTAGGAATATGATTCTACCGTAATATTCGGTATTACATATTGTTTTGGCCATACAAATATCCATCGAACCATTATTTATGTTACACGGTTCAACTAAAAAAGAAATTAATATTGTTATTGCATACAATCTTGCAAATAATTCAATAGGTCCGCAACCAGGAGTTGAGAATATTGACATAATACCACTGTCTACTGTAGTTATGCTGTATAAGAGTTAATTGTCAACTAGTACGTAGCTAAAGTTGATGATTTTATATAAATAAAGGGTTCAATTGAAAGTTGATGATAAGGACGGTAGTTGAAATATACATTAATTTGGTCGTTTCCCTGAGAAATTTATAATAAATGGAAGAATGAGTTATAGAATTGCAAAATAAGAAGATACGTAAATATATCGGTTATATATGAATGTCAACCCACCGCCCATACACACATGCATACACAATAATAATCGCATAACTTACTGCATAAGCCTTTGCATATTTCTCAGCTCTGAGGTAGGCATAAAATAGCATACTTCAGCAATACCCGCTTTATGAGTACCTTAAGACTTCATAAATTCTACATAATTACTAAAATGTTGGAATTCCTTCCAAGTTGGTCTAAAAATCATTATACCAGTTTGAGAACTAAAATCTTTTATCATAACCTGGAATAATATAATATTAAAATTAGTATTTTTATCATGGCAAATTAAAAAAAAAAAAGGTTTCGAAAAACTCACTCCACTCTGTATTATCGGGTCTTGAGGACACCATTCAACCAGTTTTCTTTAGTTATTGCTGAAGGTCTAAGACGACTCTGATTTTAAGAGTCACAAATACAACTTAAAAAAAAGATAGAGGTGTAAATAGCACTTAATTGACAAATAAATTTATTATCTACTAATATTTCCTTATAATGGGTAAGAACTAAAAACGTAAGAGATTTTTTACAGCGCTGTCTGTAAAACACTTTGTTATAGCTGTACTTGAACGCTGTTTCAACATTAATAATTGTCTGGTACAATGTATATATTTTAAAATATAAACAAACACGTTTGGATTTGAATCTATTGTTTAACGAAATCCGGAACTGGGGCATAGGTTTCTTAGAGTAAAAGAAAAGAAAAATCGAAAGGGTTTTTATACCTAAAGCTTATAAAAATATGTTCAAAGAAACTTGTGTAGAAAACTTTTGTTTTTGGCGTAATTCCTTAAGCCATTTAAAAAAAATGTACACTAACTCAAATAAAATAATATTTATATTAATAGCATATCGTAGAACGGAAAAGTTAATTATTCATAAGTCTAAATTGCTAAAAATTATCAACACGTTTCATTGCGATCAGTGCCCGTCGATGTTCACACCGAGGAATTCGTTTTCCGTGCTCTGTATGCATCAAGGCATTCAGTGTCATGTCAAATCTTAAGAGGCATGAGAAAAATGCTCATGGTATGTATACTTATTTATTTTTATTATTAATTTATATCTAATACTTTTTCCAAGGCATTGTTTCGGTTCATCGTCAGCCTGCACCGATTGTTGCTCAACCCACTCGACAGAGTGTCATACAGTTCGCGCCTCGCGTTGCTCCACAGGGAGACATACAGATTGCCCCTCAAATTTTCGTCCCTGATATCCCGACCGGTGGCTCGAACATGGTATCCGAGGTTGAGATTTGCATGGCAGCTATGGACGAATTTGAAAATGAAAAAGTTCAAGACGATAATACAGGTTAGTTTTATTTTTAATATTATAGATGGGATATGATTTTCAAAGATTCGTATAAATCATAAATTTTATTTATATACTGGTGGGTTGCACCGGTTTGGTAGATTTAATTTTAAACGATACATACAATTTTTATACTATTAAAGGAAAATTAGTTTTTCTTTAGATTTATTAGGGTTTTTTTTTTTTAATTTTATTTTTAAGACTCTTATACAACTACGGGCGTAAACGGCAATCAAGTTTCCACCGCCAACACCACGTTGGCTGCTAGGGCGAAAAAAGAGCGCATGGATATGGTGAAGTCCCCCGGGTTAGTTGAAATTTCATCGTCAGCGGGTCGAAAAATCATCTGGTATTTCGCTAAAAATTTGAATAATGTTAAAAATTATACCGACTTTCTACGTCTTCTTGCACCGGCTCTGTCAGACATGCTGAAAAATCATATTCTGGGACACTCAATAAAATTTAGCTTGAAGCTGGAGGCTACGTATAACTGACCAAACGTACCTAATTCATCTGAAAATAGAGCGTTTAAAACATCAGCAGTTGAAGTTTTTTCGGGAAGTAATATTGCTGAGATTATTGAAAGGGCTTATATAAAGTTATTGGCCGAGGAAGAAGCTTATACTAGCAGAGGAAGCGGGTTTACCCTGGAGTCTATAGATGGGCTATTGTTGGCCGTGTACAAATACACGCCGATGGGCGGGTCGTCATACATACCGCTGCCTGCGTGTATCGATGGAAAACGGGGTACAATAAATCCTCAGAATGTAGACCAATAGTGCTTCAAGTGGGCTGTATTAGCCAAGCATGTGACGGGGGAAAATAAATTTCGTATCGGTGAGAATTATAGACAACACGAGGACAAATACAATTTCAATGGTATATCGTTCCCAACGCCATTATCCGACGTTCAGAAATTCGAATATAATAACCCGACTGTCTCTGTGAATGTGTATGGGTTAGACAAAAAGTTCCAGTCACCGCGTAAATATCCGACGTACGAGGTATTATCGTGTACGAAGTTGACTCATACCCACAAAATTTACATGATAAGCATAATGACCTGCCTTTCCTGCCACAAAACGGTATACCACCAGGCTCAAAGGTGAAAAAATTGATGGCAACGTTTCAGCAGAAGAAAAATTATATTATACATTACCGGAATCTGCAGCAGGCAATTGGAAATGGGTCGATAATTGAAAAAGTAAATATTTTTATTTTACAAGATTTAAATTAAATTTTTAACATTATTTCTTAATTTATAGGCACATAGAGTTTTAGAGTTTAGCCAGTCTGCATGGTTGGCAGATTATACTAACCTCAACACTGAGATGAGGCAGAAGACGAAAAATGACTTTGATAAAGACTTTTACACGCCTCCTATCCATCCGTCCTACACTACAGCTAGGAAGAAGGTGCCCAGGTTTTTCTCGGATGAATTAAAAGGACATACGATGACGGAGTTTTGTGCACTACGTGCAAAATCATACGCGTATAACATATATGTATATATATGCATTACAACAATAAGATGAATAAAAAAATTCATATAGGATGCGGTGGACTATAGATCATACAGTGCATGTTTCGTTTTGTTGTGAAATCGATAAATTGTTAGATATTCTTAGGTACTACAAACACGCACGCACTAAAAAACGGGCACGGATAAGCGCATGCACACACATGCGCATCCCCACCCTTACACGAGTGGCCGCTGTTCGAAGGTAACAGTCAGTCATGTGTTATATTTCAGTACCACTCGCACTACCTGAATCACTACTACAAATATTACATCAAAGCAAAACTCTAACGATGTTCACCACCAAACTACACGTCCTAGAGCTGATGATATTTATCATATTGCTAATCACTGGCGGTCAAGGAAAAGGTATCGTATTATAATTATCATGATTTATATTTTATTTTAAAATTAAATGAATATTCTACATCTATATGTATTACACACAATACTAATAAAGACACGAAAATCAATTTAATGTTCTTTCTTCCTTTTTTTTTATTGAAGGACTATATAGGGACTATATAGGGTATTTATTCTATATTTTGGATACACTTTTATAATAATGTTACGTTTTGATGGTTTATCCGTGTATCATAAGTGGAGGGTAGATGACAATTTGTACATAATTTGTATGATAAGTATTTATAAGTACTTATTATAAATATTAATAAATATACAGTTTGGTAGTTTTCTGATGACAACGCTTAATTTTTATATAAAATATATGTATTTATTTTAAAATTTAAAATAAATTATTTTTGATGAAAATGATATTTAAAATTTCTTATACGAGCTTATATATATCATTATTTAAACTTAGTATCCTTCGACGCATTGTAGAACTGTAATATTAATTTCTATTTTTTTTCCTAAGATGACAGATGTCGCCGTCCAGTTACTAAAAACTGTAATGCGTCAGAGTCGTATATCGATGGCTGGAAATTTACCGGGTGGTACTACCACACGGAGTTAAGAATGTGCCGACCTTTATATACGCCGAATGGATGGCACACTTGCACAGAAAACTATGAACTGCCCGAGGCCAGAGAAATGTGTGAAGACTTATGCGGTAAGTTGCAAGATGTTAGATATTGTGGGAGACTGGGTAACCAACATTTCATAACTTACTCGTTTATCTACCTCTTTTATTCTGCAATTTCATCAACATAAAATATAACTTATTATTACACCTGCTAAGAATATCTTAAGTAAACCACCGTTGGATATAGCACAAATAAAAACGAATTTCAAAAGAATTATGTTGAAATAAAAATCGGAATATTGTGTGCACCCATATTTTGAAAAACAATTAAAATAAATAACTATAAAATACTTCACAGATAAAATTAAAGTGTGGGGATACAGAAAGAGCATTGTACCACTATTTTATCAATTATTTACCATTCTTTCATAATAATCTTCAGTTACACAATTTATTTAAACAAAATCTTAAATCAAAAAAAACTTTTATGAATTTCTAACTTCAAAGTTATTTGAATAATTTCAAGAATTGAAACCCTTAAAAATTTAAATTATGATTATAAATATTCAATATCATTTTTATTGACTTATAAAGCATCTTGTACTAATTTTTTTTATCAACAAATACAAAAAAAAAATCACTTATCATTGCAAAATCAATACATTCATTCTTTTGTTCAGAATCTAAAGTCTAAGGTGAAACCCGAAAAGTGAAAAATCATTGCTTAATGTCTTGGTATTTCAACGCTGGCCACGGATATTGGTCTACTAGATTTTATACTTCATACACTAAAAATATTGATATACGAAATTTGTTATTTTTTTATTTATATATATAGCTGAAGAGTGCATCATGGCTAATGGTGCACCGGGTATTTGTATGTCCAATGCAATATGCATGATTTATAATCATAAGCCCCTCGCACACAAACCATGCGACAGTAACAGCTTAAATTGCTGTGCCAAAGTAACCGACAAAGGGTTGTTACCATACACTGGGCCTGTAAAAGACATGGGCGGCATCGTCCAAGTTGGAGTCCGCAAAAAACTCTATGATCCAGGATATCCACGCGATGTATTTAGCTACATCTATTTTCTACCGTATCATATAAATGATGAGGGCAAACGCTACAAATAATAACTTATCGTACTCGCACCAATAGCATTCAATCAGTTCCATCAGTTAATATGTATTAAAAATAGTCACCTACTGGATTTTTTTCTTTAGTTAATATTACTATTCTAATTGAATTATATATTATAAAAAATGTATAATCTAATAGCATTAATTACACTTGATTTATAAACAAAACGTAGGTGTTCATAATTTATATATATATTAATACAAAACGCATTTTTTTAAATGATTTAACTAAAAATAATTTATTTAACGAAATACTATATATTGTAACAATTTATATAAACTCAATACTTAATTCAACCTATTCTCTGGATGTTTCTTTTTATGATGAAATTGTTTATTGTATCATAATTAATCAAATACAAATTTATATTAATAAAAAAAATTAGTTATTAATTTATTGAATTAACTTTTTATCTTCTAAGCACAGTAATATATTCGTTTAAAAATATATTTCTTATAATCAAGACAATCAGTAAGTATATTATGAACTTGGGGATATAACCAAATCTGTAATCGAACCAAAGATAAATAATCTTATGAAAATTATAAAATTATAGGTACATAATGGTATACTGTATATGTCTATTTCTCTAGATTTTTATTTTCTGAATTGTAGTTTATTGTTTTATTTATTTTAAATCTTAGTATTTTGTGTAATACTACCTAAAGAATGGTTTTTTATTGTTTTAATTTATAAGTCAATGACTAAAGGAGCAAGGACTCTAATTAACTATTTGTATAATTTACAAATTATTTTTATATTAAATGATTATAGACCAAACATTAACAATAAGAAAAAAGTACCGTGTTTAGAATCAACGTTTAGAATAAAACTGCTTATATTATAAAAATATTATTTTATACTACTTACTTAAATATAAAAGAATTATTTAGCTTGAAATGTAATATTAATTATGAGTTATAACTCTGAAAAAACAAGCAGGTAAATAATAGTGGTTTGAAACTATATAATTGTTAAAATTTGTTTAAATTCATGTTATCAAAAATAATAAAATATGTGTATTTATATTTTCTAGATTAATTTTTAGTATAACTTTTAAAATGTACCATTATATTTAGAAATATAACCAGTATATTTTGCTAATATTAGTTATGAATTAATATTAGTCGTGATGATAGATTTAAAACATAAAGGTATAAATAAAATAAATTTGTACATGTTAATTTAATAGCTGTATAATGTGCATAGAAATAGCAAACAAATTTGGATTCATTTTATAAAAATATTTTCCAATGTTAAAAAAGGTAGAACTCAATGTTATTAATAAAGAGTTTTATATTTTATACATTGTATGTAAAGATATGACTATAATCCAATCACATTTATTTATATTTAGTACCTAGTTAAATTTTAGATATGCAGTTTAAATATTAATATGTTGGGTAGAAAAATTAAATTAATTAAATAATAAAATTCTTCTGAAAACATTGATGAAAAAACTTTATTGAAATTCTTTTCTATTAGTTACTATAGATTCTAAAGATAAATTAAAAGTAGATCACTTATAATGCATTATAACAAATTATACAGGAATTTTAAATATAAAAATTAATTTTCCAAATTACTTATTTAAAATTAATATCTATTAAAATTAAAATTTTTTTTTATCAAATAGCCTTTGCAAAATTTTAATTGCCTGAAAATTGTATTTTTTTCCTGTATAATATATTTACATATATTATTAATTAGATCTTAAAATATGTTTAAACAATTAAAGTAATGAGGAATTTAGAGATTTCAAATTTTATTACAAAATGATCATAATAGTATATTTTATACATTTCTTATAGGTAATTCATAAGAATTTATATTAATAAATTACTATCAAATTACTAAAAAGTAATAAATATTCTTACAGTAAGGAGTGACTTTAGTTGAGTTACTTTTCTACACAATAGTATTTTTTTGTTTTTATACTTTAAATCGACAAATGTTTTACCTATCTGTTTAATAGCATTGAATATACATTACCTATGAGATAATAAGACAAATAAATGAATTATGTTTTACATTATTTTATGTGACAATTGATGTTTTAACAATATAATGTTTTGAAATAATATTTTTAAATTAAAATTAAGAACTAAAAACAATAATGAGTCACATGGTCAGTATGAAAAAATAAAATTACTTTTATATTCTTACAATATATTTTATTCCGAATAAGTCAGTTAAAAGTTAAACATTTGTATTCACTAATTTTTATAAAAGTGGTTATAATTGAATTCTAAAATAAATTTATTATATTTTTAGCGCTGTTATTTTGTTAGATTATTTAAAAAAAGGTTACTAAAGGAAAAGCTTTATTGTCAACTTACACAAAATCAAGTTTATTGGTTAAAAATAGCAGAAGAAAGTTGTGTCAATTCATTCGAAGAAAAGAATTTCAAGACAAATCAAACAAAACTTAACGTTTGTTATATTATAAATTGTTGAAGTTTTTCCCAAACTTATCTTAATTTTAAAAGTAAGACTATACTTGTGTTTTACTTACACAAGAATAAAATTATAGTGTTTCAATGTTTGTCTGTAAAACCATAATTTTTTTTTAACATTATTTTACTTTTAAAATTAAATATGAGAATAGTTTAATATTTGTTAATCATTATAGGCTGTATTCAAATATTCCCCAACAATGTTAGTGTTATGCGGTTATGCCCAATGAATGAACATATGTGACTCTTAAAAAGTAGTATCTAGAGTTATTTTATAAATTATAACTATATTATAAGGAAAATAAAATAATAAAAAATTAATAATTAATAAGAAATAATATTTTTTTTTATAACAAGAGTAACAATTTTTTTTATTTTGTATATAAGTAAATTGTTTGATTTTCAATACTTTTAAAGCATTTATATATTATTAATAAATTACTTTTATACATGAATTACTATTTTTATATATATTTTTATTTCTATGTATATTTATATTTCTTACAATTATTGTTCATTTTTGATTGTATTTTATTATATGTATGTAAATAAAATGTTATAAAATATAACTAAAGATTTGAACTATACATTTAATATTTATAATTCATTTAGTTAATATTAATAATATTCTTTATACATTTATATTGTATCTATGATAAAATTATTGAACTTTTAAATGTGTACATGATTTTGTTTTACTTATTGATAAATTTATGAATTGTCTACCTGTGCCTAATAATATGAATAGTTAAAAATGTACAATACACAATAAATAATTTATTAAATTTTAATTAGGTAGGTCATTCATTAACTGGTCACATATAATACAAGAAATAGATATAGGTACCTACTAAATTGTATATAAATGATAAATTCATATATATTCAATTCAGCAACAGTAGCAAAACCAATTGTAAAAGTTACATTTAGGTATAAACTATAAATTAACTTAACCTAATAATATATTATATTAAATTAAAAATGTACGCTATGGTTATTAAAATACCGTAAAGGCGTTAATTATACACAATTAAATTGTTATTTGTGCAAAAATAATTATGACTTTCAAAAAAAAAATTGTTTTAACAACCCAACAACTTGGTAAAAGGTACATATCATTTTGTTTGAAGTTACATGTTTGGTAAAATTTATCAGACTGAATGACTGTCTACAACAGAAATGTTATGTTATCATTGCTGAAGTTGGTTTATATAAAATGTATTGTACTCGTAACTATTACAAAATATATTGTTGTCACGGACGAAACCGGCATTTTTAGTAATGACTATCATCATATTCTAATATTATCATTGCTATTTATTTTTTCCGTGCACAATGGTCAATAATTAGTAGTTATTCAGGTACTATTTTTATGATATATTTTTTAATTAATTACACTTACACAAATGATTATCTAAGTTTTAATACTTGAACAGCACTATTTTGATTTATTTTGTCTACTTTGTCCGTATTAATCTGTTCTACGATTTCTTATTCGCCCTGGATTCTGCATACGCCAAGAATGGTCAAATATATTTTTATCCCATAAAATGTGGCTAGGTGTTGGGTGTTAATAATCTCATAGCTGCCTAGAAAAGAAACCGAGAAATTAATTTTATTAGAAATACTATAGAGTAACAAGGTCGGTATATTATATTATAGTGTCATCTTTTTTAAACGCATAAAAATATAAAAAGCAAGTAGTATACGTCTTTCATGCTAAAACTTGCACTTATAATACATAATATATATATATATAAGGTATTATATATATGGCCATATGGACAATGTGTATACACCGCTGCGCACGTGGATACATCGAAATACACAAATTCATACATTTTATAACATTGGATGCGTGCTGGGTGGGTAAATACTTGATTCACTATTTACAAAGAATATTTTCGGCCAACGCCTAAGTGTATAATACCTATTATATATTAATGTACTATATTATAACGGGTGTCAATTGTGTTATAAACAGACGATGATTTCTCTTTGGATCTTAAACAGAATACTGAACGCTCAGTGAGGTACCCGTATGGCCACACGCGCGTTTCCGTGAATTTTTCCCTGTCACTTATACCCACAATAAATTACTGTGACCTACTAGCTACGGTTTTTCAATGACACCACGATTATAAATGCACATTACTATCCTATATTTCAGAGGCGGCCAAACTTTTTTCGGCCACGATCTACTATAAATATACTTCATCTTTGAAGATCGACATTTTTGGAAAATTTAACCACCACGATTAATTTTCGTGCGCGTGGCCTAAAAATAAATTCTAACATGATCGACTTTGAAATCGTCCGCGATCGACCGTTTGGCCACCCCTGCTATATTGTATGTACATTTATTAATTCAATATACTGTCAATTTTTTTTTTTTTTTGGTACAATTGTGCCTGTTTCGGGACACAAAATATATACATTTTATAACACTCCATCCGGATGCATGCTGGGTGGGTAAGTACTTTGTACACTGTTTGCAAAGAATAGTTTAGGACAACGCTGTGTATAATATATTAATGTACTATATAATATGTGTAAATTGTGCTGTTCTAGAAAATCTACAGAAGAGAAAAAATGTGTATATACGTTACCTACATATATATATATATATATATGATAAATTATGATGTTATTTGTGTGGGTTTTAAGACGTATACAAAACTACCAGCCACTATATTTTAGAAAACATTTCGATTTGCTCAACTATTTCTATAGAAAAAACCCGTAAATCTATTCATCTCCTCCTTCAAACGTTACAAATATTATTGCAACAGAATTATGTATATTTCATCGAAACATAGTTTATAACATATCATAGAAATTATTACTTAGGTATATGCATTATACAAATGAAAATAACTGAATAACTAGTATAGGTATATGTTTATTACCGTGACTTAATATTGATAAAATAATTCATAAAATTTGATGAATACATGTGGGTATACGTATTATTTATACCATACATAATATATGATTGTTACTAATTTTTGAATTAGTACCACTTTACCGTAAAAATGTTTTAACACAGTTATGGCAATACATTGATAATGTCTTAAAATTAAAGTACCTACCTAATACCTATTTTGAAAATTCTATTGCGTAGAGTAAAATTCATAATGCACCAACCTACGTAAATATCTCTATTAATAATGTTATAAAATTAAAAAAATAATAATTAACATCATTATCGATCGTAATTTCGTCCAAATTTGAATTTCATTTGGCTATAAGAAAATTATAATTTTGTACTTCTTAAATTATTTTATTTCAACTTATAAAAACAATCCTGAGCGTAAACGGTTTGTCAGACTACTTCACTAAGTATATTTTACGATATTTTTTCGATACAATACATTATATTATTGTTATTAACTTTTGAGTGATTATTTCTCATTTATTTAAGAAAAAGAAAGAAAATAAATCATTAAATTATTTAAATTATTGCGTGGATGAATATCAGATAATACCTGTTAGTATTAAAATATATAATGTATTTATTTATATTTTATTATTTAAAATAATATATTTAAGCTTTTCGTATTTGTACGTATTGTTATTTTAGGTTGAAAATTATGTATTTTCTAAATACTAGGGTTTTAAACAACTAAAAAGTTTAATTTTGACTTATAATGAATATCATAAGTGCTTTTATTATTATACCGTCAACAATTGTTTAGATGGGGCACAGTATTTTCTGTTATAAGAAATAATTACCTACGTAATCTGTTTTCAATTCGATAATAACAATAATAAACGTTTCTAATATTATATACGATATTTCAGAATCTAGTGTTACATCTACTTAACATTAGTGTAACTACAAAATATTTAATGTTTAATGTTTAATGAGCTATAAGAACTGCACAGATTAAGGAATATTAAAAGTTTAATACCGACAACATTTTTCATGGCCTGTTAAATTCAGGAAAGAAAAAAAAACACAAAAAAATTATTATTTTTAGTTATTATTATTCGAAATTATTTATACATTGTTTGTTATTATTTTAAATTATTTAAAATATTAAATCAAGAAGATTAGATAAAGCTATTATCAGTCGGTACATTAAAACTTCCAATAACGGTCACTTCTATGTAACGGCAATTCTTTTTAGTCCTGTCAAATGTTACGGGAAAAATACATTAATATTTCTGTATAGCGGGCACTCTAAATAACGGTAAAATTATAAGATGAAATAATAGAAATATATAGTATTACTATATTACTTATACAATAGTATTACTGCCTGGATTTTTGCCTAAATTATTTATGACAGTTTATAGTTATCTTATCGAACTTTAAAATTTGTCCATATTTTTAATTTTAATAAATACAACTTTTAAATTTTAAATTGAATATACATATATAAGTAACTTTAGTCACAAATACATTTTTTAATATGTGCATATTATTATGTATGTATTTGGTTTTGCTATACAAAATACAACTATTAAAAGAAAAACTTACATGGAATCTGTTGTATTAAATATTTAATTTTTTTTACCGATCAATTTAAACAATACCTAAAAAAATATTATATAAACAAATTTCAAACACCTGTAATATAAATAGTTCAAAATACCTAGCTAAGTCTAAATATTTTGAAAATCGTATTGAGTAAAAAAGTAATAATTTAATTACATCGGAATTATTCAAGTTGAGACAATTCATATTTATAGAATAATAATAAAATAGAATTAAATTAATTTATGAGAAATTTTTATTTTATGTGTAAATGTCTCGAAATTTTAATTGGTAAAAAATGATTTACACCTTATACTAAGCTATTTTATTTCCCATTAAATACACTTTTGAGTAATCTTGTATCAAATTGCTAAGTCTTTAGGGAAAATGTTATACACTGTCTACAAGAATTTAATATCTAAATTTCTGTCATTTCCATGGATTAAAATTTTTAATTTAATCTTAATGACAAAAAAAAAAATTGTGACTTACGTAGTTTTAATAATTTTTATTCGTGGGAAAAAAAAAACATTGAGGGATCTTATGTTACATTCTTTTGTCCTAAGGTTTTTACTCACATAAAAACCAAATATATTTTTTTTAAGTAGAAAATTCAAATACCTACGTATTATGTATAAATATCACAAAAACATTCAAAATATCTTAAATATTGTATAATAATATATATTGAGTACCTATTATTTATATTAATAATTGGTAAAAATATCAAGTCCTACAGTAATTTATTTTTGAATTAAGTATAACAAAAAAAACCAAAATCCGAAAACTGCAGATTTGATGCTATAAATTGCTGTTGTATTTTTATGTACCTACCTACCTTTTTTATTTTAAACTTATTATAAAATAATATGAACATTTTTAAATTGTAAATATCATGTAGATTTTTATATCATTATTTTGATTTATAAAGGTACCCAAATATTACGTATTATTAATACTCCATTGCAGATCTTTTCGACTTGAGCATTTATTATTTTCATAATAATTTGAACCTAGTTTATTGTTAAAAAATTACCTATTTATTTTTTATTTATATCACTTCAAGCTACGACACTATGAATTTGTACTAGTTTATACATTTATTTTGGGCATATTTTAGTTTGTATGTAATCTACCTATATTGAAATACAGAATTTTAATTTAGACATATTACTCGTTTTGAATACCTATTTACTATTTTGCATTTAAATTATTCTTTACCAAAATAAATAAATATCTACCTGTTTACTATTTAGTATCTGCCTACTTTAACGTTATTTTGGTTCCAAGCATTGCTAAATAACTAGATAGATATAAATAGTAAGAATACAACTAGTTATTTAGTTTTTGAAAAGTTGTACTTACTTCAGTTGGACGATTACTATTCAGTATTTACTGCTTAAATATATTTATACTGTAGTTACATAGAGATACATTATACATATATTGGTTAAGTTATCACTTTATCAGTTCAATTTAAATTTTACATGGTCTTTAAGAGTTTAGGACTTATGTGGATATATATATATTATTATGTAATACTCCCATATATATAAAAAAATTATTATAAGCAGTGGTTTTCAACATTTTTTTTGTTCATGGTCATAGTACCTTTAGATTTTTTATAAATCCCGTGATACCTCACTCATATATGAATGCTTTAAATTTTTAACAATTTCGCGGTCCATCTTCCAAGGTCTTTGTACAAAATTAGTATAATATAATACCATTTACAACATAAAGATCTTACACTTCTAATTATATAAAATAACTATGTACAACACATGCGATGGTGGTGTAATGGTCAGCATAGTTGCCTTCCAAGCAGTTGATCCGGGTTCGATTCCCGGCCATCGCAGTCTCACTTTTTTTTAAATTTTTTTTATCCATCCCCCTTTAATAAATTCAAACTTTTCGCGTTTAATTATTTTTTTTTTTTAGTTCATTTTATATACTAATTTCTAAGTTGTGAATTACTGCTGATGAATAATTTTTAATGGATTCTTTAAATACAATTTATTTAGAAAATTAATGGTTATATATACATAATTAATAAACCAATAATAGCAGTGGCACAAAAACTTATCTAAAAGCCTAACCACAACTATGATTTATGAACACATACGTATAAATATATATTTTTGTAATTAATAATAATAGAAAACCCTTCTAAATATTTTTTAATGTTGAAATAGTAATAATATGATATAAAAATTATAACAATATATTGATAGAAGTATAATATTTTATCTGAGTACAATATAAATACACAAATTTATCTATTGTATTGATTGAACGCATGAATAATCCCGGAAAGTAATCTCGCGGACTATAGGATTTCGGAATTGAAATAGGCAGACCGGATAACTCCGGAAAGAATTAGCAAACATATCGTATTATATCGTAGTCCAAATTCTATGTGCCACACACGCTATCATGCAATGTAATATATCATAGGAAATGGTTCAAACTTTCTAAGGGGTTTCAAATTGACAATTTAAAATGTTTAATAAGAAAAATTTAAATGTTAGGTGTAATCTAAGTATATTTATTTTTATTTTACAAGATCAAAAATACTTATTTTGTTAAAATAATATAATATATAATTATAATAATAATTAAATCCCATTCTTAAATCTGACGTGCTTGCCAAATGTTTATCACTTTTGTATATTTATACTTGCTATTTCGTGCAAATGCAAACAGTATACTTTTATAATCGTCACTTCTGTGTTCGTCAAAGACTGTCGATAATTATAACACTAGGTAGTCAAAGAAACAAAAAGTATTCTGTGAAAACTATACGTCTATCTATACTACAAACTTAGCCAAATTTATATTTATACATTTTGTGTAACATTAATATTGTATAAGTTATAGTATTATGCTATTTTTTTAATATAGGATTTGTTTGAGTACTTACTTTATTGATAAATGATAATATTTCAAAAAATTAAAGTAAAAACATTTTATTTTAAAAATCATACTAATTATTACATAAAATGGTGCATATTTTAGGACAAATTATGTGTTTATCTGGGATAATCAATTGATTTTAATGATTTTTATTAATTTATATTGATAATGTAATATTCTATAAATATCTACCTAAGAAATGAAAATACATCATTAAAATAAATTATTAATACAAAATATACAATTTATAAACGCACATATTTTAATTAAATTATCTAAATATTAACTGCCATGCATTTAGGTAGTATCTACAGAACGCTATAATTTGATAAAATACCTTATCATAAAATATGAACTAATATAATATGATATTATTTTTTTTAAATAATAAAAAAATATTATGATTCATTAATATTTTCGTGTACTTAAAATTGTGAAAAAATAGATACTACTTTGTTATTATATAATTAAAAATTGAATATTACATTAAATACTAAATATAAATTACAGCAACCTGTACGATTTTGAGTTATAAAAATGTATAGTATAAATTCTAATCTTTTTGAATCAACAATTTAAAATGTATAAAATAATAATATGTAATAATGTAATAATCTATAGCTCCTTTGGCTTAAAGGACATCACAACACAAAAAACAAGTTTGCTTAGATTTAAAAAAAGTACGTCATAAACTAATAAATATGGTGTGGGTCTCACATTTAAACATTAATTATTATTCAATAAGATACAGGTATTTGAAAAATTGCGTATGACGTTATAGAGTCAAAGTTGGAATAACGGCTTATGTTTTACGCACAAAAGTGTCTAAATTAACATAATGATTTCAATCGTTAATTATAATATTATAAATTTTTTTATGTAACTTTAAGTGTTTTTTTTTTGTATTCATGACACTGGTGTGATTATAATTTTGATATACTTTCAAGTTTCTTTCTATTAGATAAAACTATTATAGTCAATTTTGTAAAATTTATTTTACCACACAATACAACGCGAGTCGTGATCACAGATGTCGTCGACCGGTAACTGAAAATTGTAATGATTCCGAGTCTTATATTAAAGACTGGCAAAATACCGGGTGGTTTTATGATCCTAGTTTGAGAGCGTGCCTACCTTTTAATACACTCCAGAAAGCTGGCATACTTGCACCGAAAATTATTACCTGCCTCAGACCAGAGAAATATGTGAAGGGTTATTGTGGTAAGTTATGCGTTTATTATATGTTTGTGTGTGTATTATATTCCATATTATATAAACACTTAATATAAATAATTAAACATATACAATCTACTGAAAGAACCTAAATAATAATTAATGTGTAATTTAATTGCCATTCTCCTTATTATAATCTGTTTTTAATTAAATAATTTATTTAATTATTTACATCAACTTTAGATACATAATAATTGACACTTGACTCTTATACAGCTGTACTATATTTTTCCCAAGACAAAAAACATAGTGCCCGTTCAAAAGTAAATTTATAAAAATATATAATAAGCTGCCGTGTGCAGATATATAGTGTACATTTTAGTGTTTAATAACTTCAGACTTTGGATCCGGGAGATTGCGTATGCGTTACCACAGTGGATGGTAGTATTATGTCAATATTCTCAACTCCTGGATGCGGACCTATTGAATTATTTGTAAGATTGTATACAATAACAATATTAATTTCTTTTTTAGCTGAACCGTGTACCATGAATAGTTCAATTTGTATGGCCAAAAAAATATGTAATACCGAATTTTACGGTAGAATCATATTCCTAGATTCCTGTGGTAGTCGATAATAATAAATAAATCTTTAATAATAAAAAATCTATTAAATAAAAATATTATTTCATTACACTAGGCTTATTAATTATCTATTAAAATAAAATATTTATTTAAATCACATATTCTTGCGTTGCAATTAGTGGTCGATATATAAGATACAAGTATACAAAACAAATTTTATCTTAGAACCAATAATTCATATTATTTATATTTATTACAATTCTATTTTTATTTATTGTTATAATAATAAAATATACTCATTTAAACAAATATTATCATGATTAACGATTCAGTAACTATTGAGGTTATAGTTACATATAAAATTTAAAATCAAACTATTTCATTACCTATAACTTTTTATGCCAAAATTTAAAAAAAAAATACTAAATAATTAATACCAATTATAATAAATTAAAATAATAATAATAATTAAAAATATAAGTAAAATAATGTAATACCTATTATAATTATAATAATTCTGTGATAGTAACCTATGGTAATATGTGAGAAATTTCAACGCGGATGTACACGTTGAGCATTTAATTCAGAAACTTGTTACAAATATTGGCAATTAAATAATATACTGTGACTACATTCATAGTATATAATATAAAATTGTTACACAGTTGTGCCCATTTTACCTTTTAATCCTGCAAAAATGCAACATGATTGGTCTCTAAAAATAAAAGTGTTCTTTTAACAATTTTCTAATACACTATCTATTTAAAAATATTAATACATGCATAATAAATAGTTATATTTTTCCAATATGCATAAAATATAGTGTATTTAGTTTTTTTATATTATAATATTTTTAAATAGTTTATTGCGTATATGTGTACTAATGTTATAATATAAAACAATTTTCAACAAATTCAATTATGTACTGTTGTTGGCAGTCCTAAGCCTATAAATTTAAAAAGGAAAACAAGTGACTATCACCTTTATTACTTGGAGTACAATCTTGTTGCAGAGATGCTGGTACACATTACCACTTCTTATAAGTATAATAAATATTATCTATAAAAAATATTCATTGCTGTAGGTCAAAAGTTCCCAACTGTTTTATCGTCGAGTACCACCAGACACTTTTATGATCAATACATGTGCCACCTTAATTCTAAAACTAAATCAAGAGTAAAATTTTTTACATATATTTTTATAATTCATTCATTTATCAGTATTTTTTTCTTTTTAGATATTTAAGAAAGTAAAAAAATCTTTGTTTTTAGTTAAATCTTGATGTTTAAATTTAATGTGATATTTGTTGTTTATTTTGTACAAAAATATCAATATCAGGCTGAATAAAAATTATTTTCACTCTTAAGTCATTTTGAACATCAAGCCCACTTCTATACTTAAAATAATAAAATACAGATTGTTTCATACAGCTGATACAGGATATATAGCAATACACTAAAACTAAGATAACTCATTGATATTCCATTTGTATATTATCCAATAATCAGTGGCGTACTAACGGGGGGGGGGGGGGATAAACCCCTCCCAAATTTTTTGATGATTTAATTTATTATGAAAAAATTAAAATTTCTAGTAACTGTAAATTATCCATTATAATAAAATAAACAACGTACATTTTAAAATATCTTTGTAATATTGTTCTATGTAATTATGATTATAAATATTAAATAGTACAGCTTACATTATCTAAGGTGGATACTTACGGGAATATGAGTATTTTCACGAAGATATTGTAGATATGGACGTGGACGATCGGTGTAATTATTATGACAATCTTTTATCGTCGTCATAAAACGTATTTTATTTTGTGCGATTTTAATCTATAATCGGCAATCGTTGTGATGTTCAGGTGTCACGTTATCCAATATGTTAATTAAAAAAATTAACCCCTCCCCCCAAAGTTCAAGTCTAAGTATGCCACTGCCAATAATCATTATCGCTAATTAAATGGCCATAACAATATTATATAAAATAAAATATAAGTAACTCCAACATTAAAACTATAATACACTTTATTGATAATTTTATAGAAATTATCATTATGTAAAATTCTAAAATCTAAATTGCTACTATTACAAACCCCAAACCCCATATCATAGATATTTATAAAATTAGCTAATATCAAATAAACTAAATAATATTGAATGCAAATAGTAATAAAAAAAATTATATCATAAAATGTCCTTGCGTACCACGGGGTTGGAAACCTCTGTTGTAGGTAATTATATAATAAAAACAATTAATATAATATTATAATTTTTGTTACTTTGGTATTATAATTGATGATAAATCAACATTATAATATAAGTTAAACTTTAATTTGAAACCATTCAATAAAATATTACAGGTATTAAATATTGCAGGTAATGTTGTTTTAAAACATTCATAATTTTTAAGAATTTTTAGTATTCTATGTTATTGGCCAACCACCAGTCTAATAAATTATTATTAAATGGTAACTCATCATCAGTATTAATTTTATTATGTCTAGGTAAATTATTTACTCTATCTATAAAGTTAGTATATTATTGAGATCATTAAAAAAAAAGTGCTAATTGAATAATTAATATTTTATTATAATTATTAGGTAGTTAAATTTAAGTGTTAATAATTAATTATAGGTACCAAATTATTTATTCAACATTTTATTTTTAAATAGGTATTGAAATTCTTAGAAAAATATTCTGTTATTAAGAATATTTTTATTTTTATTTTTTTTTTATTTACAAAAGGGTAAACACAATCTGTACAATAAGAGCACAATAAGAGTTAATGCTAAGTGAAAAAAAAACATGAAATGCATGATAGCAGAAGATACCCATTGGTGACACTGCCTTAACATGAAGTATTATTAGCCATAGCTAATATAAATAATAATAATAAGTAATTTAAGTAATTAGATTAGTACATAAAAGAAAAAGAAGAAAGAAAAAATAATAATAATAATATAATAATAAAGAAGATTAAGAATATTAAATTAAAAATATATACTATTAATCAAACCCTTAAAAAAGGATAATGATAAAACATAGTAAAAAGTGGGTAAATTTAAATTGTTTTCAACAATTTTAATTTTTAATAACTACCTAAATTATTTTAAAAAATATTTCGAAAAATTTTTCTTTCATTAAATACATACATATTTTTTCACATCATAATTATTATATAATTTATTGTACGACATATTATGTGTGTTTTAAATTGCCTATGGAATATTGTTTAATTTAAATAAACAAAAATACTATTATATTTTATACCAAGCAAAAATGTTATTTAACCATCATTAAATCCATGTATTATATAATAAAATGACAATTACAATAGGTACCTACCTACATACATTTTTCTTGTATAAAATAAAACTAAGCACATGTTTATTATTATTCCTATTTAATATAACATTATTTATAAAACTACAGTAAAAGAATACAATATAAAGTAGGTACCTATTTTTTAATAATACAAATATTAATAATTAATTAAATAACTCTTTGATAAAGTAATTTAGTCTACTGTAAACCTGCTATATAACTAAATTTTTGTTTTCAAGGAAACCGTAGAGTTTTATTATATATTATTATAATGGCTAGTGCGTAATGACCGTAATGCAAATATGATAAAATGTACTTACCTGTTACAGTTGTTACGAATGGTACCATCTACTTATATAATACGGAATGTGAAAAACAAACTGACAAAAACAAAAACAATTATTGTATTGTTGAACGAATTCTTACAGAATAAGAATATAACAATTAACTAAATTTTGAAACTTGAAATACGTGAAATGTAAAATGTGATAACTGATAATGTGACAATTATTTGTCTATAAGGAATGTTATCATTATATTAATATGATCGAAGTTGTCGTATCACCGCCGTATTGTTACGATATATTTTCATATAATAAATATACGAGACTATGATTATTGTTTAACTGTGACAAGTGGCGGCGAAGTGGACAGCTGACGGGAGAGCATCGACCGTTGCATATTTACGAAATACGGAAAAACCCGCTTATACGATGTAATGTGTTTATACTTATACATAATATTTATATAGAATATTAAAATCACATATAAATAAACCATCATTTATATATCTTAATTCGTGGGTTAAACACAGTTAACAATTATTATTTTTTATAAAAATAACGATAACCGCGAGACTTGACGAAATGACATTTTTATGATATTTAAAAATCATAAGTTTACAATCTATTGAATTTATTGTACCAACTACTAATAACATATTTCAAAAATCAATTAGGATAAACGTTAGTAAAACATTTGTTGAATCATTATGGTTAATATTGAAAGGAACATTATGTATACAACATTTTTGTAACATAAATTGAAAAATATTGTTTCCAAAAAAACTTAAAACATATATCCCTATTACCATAATATTATTAATATGTTATGTGTTAGGTGCATATTTTTTACATGTGTAAATTTTGTGTGAGTGAAAATGGAAAAATGCAATTTACATACTTTATAAGAAAAATAATATACTACTTAAAATATCATAGTGACATAGGTACATTACAACACTGCATGTTATGATAAATACGCTTTAACATAGGTAATAAATAATATATTAATATAACTAGTAAAATAGAAATATCAGCTTAGGATAAACTAATAATACCTGTAATGGCTGTAATTTTTGTATTTTAAAATTACAAAATATTCCATATTTTTAGGTATAAAATGGGTACATATAAACTTTACCACAAGTACCTTTTTTTTGGTATAAACTCCGCCAAGAAAATAAAACAGGTAAAATTGAATTCATATAGACTCTGTCAGAAAAGAAAATCTGGTAACAGTATAAAAGGAATACCTATAAAACTTATATTATTATTAAAAAAAATTTAAAATTTTTACAATTATAATTTGTCCACATTAAATAATAGTTAGGTAGGTGTACCTACGGCGTAATGTACGCATATGACACGTATTATAATTATGATGACCAGACGTACTAATTTTCGTAGGACAATACTATTTTGATGTATATCCTAATGTCCTTAATAATAGTGTTAAGTACATAAAATTGTACTCTTTTTTTGAAAATATTATGGGCTAATACATGTTTATAATTTTTATAAATTTGTATTAATTTATATTTTATCGTTCGACCCAATGCACTCTAATTGGTTGGTAGCATAGTTAATTTAATTTGTTATCTGTTAATATGTTTTCTACATATTAACAACATTTTGTATTTATTTATTCAAATTTTACACGTGGTATTTTTACCAAAAAAAAATTACTTTTTATTACTTTTTTTTTTAATTTTTATATCTGGTCACCATAATTATAATGTACTAATGTGTATTACGTTAAATAATCATAATAATAATAAATAATCGTAATAGTCGTTAAATATATATAACACTTATTTTTTTGGATTTTCGAGTTTATTTGATTGAGATATACCTACTGTTAAGTTTTCTATATCAACTTTAGAAATTTCGATGTACCTATGTCATTATACAACGGATGTCAACGTATTCAATGTGGGAAGACCTTAACACTGGCAGAGTTTCCATGTACACATTACAGATAAGAAAATAAAACTAGTGAAGTTTATATTAGACCTTTTCATTACCATTTTATCTAACCGGTATTCTGGCGGAGCTTACAATCACACATAAAAATGCAGTGAAGTAGGTAACCACTCTACTGTTCTGAATGTTATTAATATACACCTCGTCAAAAGGTTTACAGTAACTATTACACCAGTCAGTAATAAATTAGTACTTAATCCTTATATATAAATCAATTATATGTTGAAAATTATTATTATTTTTAATATTATATTGATAATTTGTATAATAATTTTGTTAATCGATAGTTAAATATAATGGTAATATCGTAAAAAAGAGCGTCCGCGCTCCGCAGGTGAAAATTCATAGAGGCGTAGCCTCAATTTGAATTAATAGTCAAACATTTTTATTAATGTATGTATTATATTATATTGTATATAGTGTATCATGTGTATTTTTAAAAAATTTAAGGTAATATAAAATAATTATATTATATTTTACACTCATAACAACTAATTGAATACAAATTGAAATTTTATATTACTTTTCCTAAATTCATCAAAACTTTTTCTATTAAATTAAGTTATCATAAATCTCTTGGGGTTGTCACCCTCACCTATGAATATTAATGAATTTTTCGTTCACATACGTAGACCAAAGTAATATTTTATAACCACTCATTAACTTCATTAACCGATCAAACAAAAACGAAATATTATGAAAAAATAAAAATTTATAAAAATGAATTATATACTACATTTCATACAGTAATCGAAATAAAAATCTCCGGAAACAAAACCCTGAAATAAAATATCACGCTTCCTAACATTTTGACAGTGATAGGTATATAAAATATAAAAATTTCAAATGTTACCTATAAACGAGTATTTAATAATATAATACATTATATATACCTATATAATATATTATGAGTTCGTGAGCCCATTACATTTAATAAGAAAAATGAGATTCGAGGTTGCTGCGGATTATGCAAAATTAGCATTAGATAAGGTTGAAGAAAACAATAAGCTAACTACTAAACTTGGAAAAATTATGACAAAAGAAAAAGGATTGAAAGATCTTTGTACCAGATTAGGGAACTTATTAATTACCAATTATTATTTTTTTATATTGTCATTTTCCGATGTTAACTATAATAAACATAATATACATAGTACATTGAAAATATTATTTTATTTTTTTTTATATAGTTTTATTTAAAGTTGGTCGTACTAAATTCAATCTACGGATTTTTAAATCTTATAGGGTTGTGGTCATTAGAAATCGACATTATTTAAGTACAATGTATGCCATCTGATACCTATGGCGCCGACGACCAACCCATTGCCTGTCATGATTAATGGTTTTGGGGTTCAATTGATATAATAGAATTGTACATAAACATTTTTCGTGTACAACTACAACTACACTATATAACAAGAAGATGGGCATTATAAAACGGGTCACTATATGTTCGCATTACAATGCTAATCCTGGTTGTGTTATGTTACTTGACCCATATATTTGTATTGTATTTTATTCAGTTTTTTTTCGTTTATTAAGATTATAGGAATACACATTCCAATGAAACTTCTGAAAGGAATCGACGGTGGTAGATTTTGCTGTTTTCGTATATTATTTATAATACAAATGTAAAATAAAAATGTACACGTACTTACCTACCACCTACGGTCGATCTGTTTGAAAATTCTGTTTATTCGATTATATATTAACTTTTAATAATATTTAGCAATCATATATACGTATTATTATACAAAAATTACTGTGAGTTGTGTATATATAAGTAGTAAATAGATATGAGACATAAGTATATAACTATTATTGTAATTTGACAAAAAACGCTATGGAATGATTAACCATAAAAATTATAATACAGTAGACATATATTTATAAATTATAATGGATTCAAAAAAACAATACTTAATGTTTCGATTCCGGTTGCATATTATTTAAACAATTGTTTGTATTTTTAACCAATATTGAATAAAAAATAATATTTTTATCTTTATATGAAAATTTATAGTTATGCTTTGATATTAAATATTTTATTTTATTATAGTATTATAACTTATAATCATGATAAATCTATCTTAAAAAAGTATATATATTTGATATTACAACTCGTACTTTATTTTATTAATTGATGGGCCCAGGTAAATTATATAAGATTAAACATATTAAATATTATTTTAAGATCCTATAATTATGTCACAATTAATTTTATAGAAATTAATGTATAATTTATATGCAATCACACTCAATACACTCATACACTTTGTATGGAGAGGACTAAGTAAGAGTTAAAAAATTCCGATTAAAGATGTCTTTAATTTAAACTTTTGTAATATCATATATTATATTTAATAGTTTATACAATAATTTATATAAAAAAAAATAGTGCTTAAAAGTACTTAAAACAATAATGTACTATAAGTAATATAATATTAAAATATAAGCTAAAATAAACACTGTCAAAATGGGATGGCTATAATCCCCTTAGCCGATAATACAACAATAAAATACTTTTTGGATTCATTATAAAATATAAAATGGAATTTCTACAACCTTTCGGTGACTAGCATTATTTTTACGCATACCTATACTTAGAATACAATATTATAATAATTAATATTAATATTTTTATATCTACCAACAAAACAATTTCCATACTCAACGATTCATTTGTTTTCGCTAAGTATTGGAGCATTAGGCACTTGGACCTAATGGTGCAAAAAAATATCTTTCAATAGAACTCAAAAATTTTAATCTAGGGATAATTTATTATTTTTACCTCAACTCCGACAAATATGTTTTTGTAATATGTCCTAAAATACAATAGTAAGCCAAGGACAGAATTTCATACACATTTGTGCACAAACAACGCACAAACAATCTGCCCAAACAGAATGTAAAAATTCCAATTCGGGGTTGAGGGGGGCTACCGTTTCTACGCCCCCCCCCGAATTTGATTTAGAGATAACCTTCACAATGTGTGTGCACAAACTACGGGACTTTGTGCACATTCGTGCACAAACGATGCACAGACGATTTGTGAAAACAAAATGTGAACATTCCAAAAAGGGGGGGGGGCATAGAAATGGACCCCGACGGCGACATCTTCCTATCCATACACCACTCCGTCATATTAATCGCAATTATTATAATATTGGTATGTTTTATTTATTCTCCTTGTTTGTTTGTTCACTGTGGAAAAATTATTGGTCGACCTTTTGCCGCATAATATGCATATACATATTATGTATTATCATTCTTTTTCGTATCAACTAAACTTGGATAAATTATGACAAAGAAAAAAAAGATTGAAAGATCTTTGTACCAGATTAGGGAACTTATTAATTACCAATTATTATTTTTTTATATTATCATTTTCGGATGTTAACTATAATAAACATGATGTACATAGTACATTGAAAATATTATTTTATTTCTTTTTATATAGTTTTATTTAAAGTTGGTCGTACTAAATTCAATCTACAGATTTTTAAATTTTATATGGTTGAGGTCGTTAGAAATCGACACTATTTAAGTACAATGAATGCCATCCGATACCTATGGCGCCGACGACCAACCCTGTTATGATTAATGGTTTTGGGGTTCAATTGATATAATAGAATTTGTACATATACATTTTTCGTGTACAAATACACTACGAGAGGATTTTACAAGAGAATGGGTATTATAAAATGGGTCACTTTATGTTCCTGTTACAATGCTAATCCTGGTTGTGTTATGTTACTTGACCCATATATTCGTATTGTATTTTATTCAGTTTTTTTTCGTTTATATAGATTATAAGAATACACTTTCCAATGACACTTCTGAAAGGAATCGACAGTGGTAGATTTTGCTGTTTTCGTATATTATTTATAATACAAATGTGAAATAAACATGTATACCTTACCTACCTACCACCTACGTCGATATACTGATTCTTATTCTGTAGACATGTTTTATTTCGAGGTAAAATCTACTTGTGGTCAACAACATTTTCATTTTTATTTCCATAAGTCACGCAAATTGTTTATAATGAAAATTGGGGTTTGGTTTATAGATAGTAGGTATGTACTAGATAGTATCATTAATTATATTGATTTTGATTATAAATATTAATATAATTTATTATAATCAAGGTTAGTATAGATTATATAGTAAATATTATAGATTCGGAGTATATATGCATCAACCTAACCATTGTCATTGGCGTTATGTATGGTAAATGTGATAAATTTAAATGCAATAATAAACAACAAACATGAGGTTAATGTGATATTATTATGTTGTGTTGAGTATCATTTTGTCGATAACTTATTTTGATTAAAGCGGTTCGAGTTTATTTGAATAACTACGAAAAATGTGTTCAATTTAATCTATTCCAATTATTATTGTAAAAATCATGTAAATATTTTTTTATTTGGATTCATGTTTAATAATAATAATAATAACAATTTAATTTTTTAATAAAGATAGGTAATGCTCAATTTTTAACAAATGATAATATATTTGAATTAAACCAACAGCTAATTAATGAACATAATAAAATACTAAATAGAGATGTATAAAAGATGTATAAAATATAGGCTCATAAAAAGGATACAAAATATGCATAAAATATGTTTGTTTGAATAATAATTACATAATATAATGTATTATAATAGCCAATAGGTATATTATAATATAATATTTTTTATAATATTTTGTAACTTAAAATTTAAAATCAAAAATAATTTTTTTTTGATCCCGATTAGAGCAGAAAACCTACATTAGTTTAATAATTATGGCGTGTTTTTTTTAATTTGATTTTTTTATTGCACCCAACCTCTTTGGCTTAAAATCATAGTTTTATTATTCAATTTTTGCTATCAAATCCAAATTTAATAAATCTTTAATAATGAAATACTACTTAAGTATAATAACGAGATACGCTGAAAACCTTTAAATGCATACGTTTCTACACGGTGTCAGTGACCTTTATCAATCTGCATTTTTCCTAATATTAATAAAATAATGAAAATTTGTAATCTAAATACATAAAAATAAAAAATAAAATTGTAGATAGGTTTAAGTTCTGCATTGCTATATATTTGGTGTCAATTAAGTCATTATACATTAAGAATTAACACGCGCATGTGTTGTCTCCGTCTTACAAATACATAACATATGAAATTTACGCTAAGCAGATCACATTTAGCTCATTTTGTTCAATAATTGGAGTGATTCGACCTATTATGAAACTTGATAAAGGTAGTTGAAGTTTAAACATGACTGTCGACTGTGTCATTTTTTCATAAATACAATTTAAAAATCAGAAAAAATATTATAATGATTGTTTTGTATTAGGATAGTTGATTATTTTGTATCTCTTAAAATACTTAAAATACTGTATTGCATATTACAATATTTACATTGAGCAATGCCAGATAACACTGCTGTATTAATCTATACATTTGTTAGGTATTATTGCCTATTGGAGTACCTTGTTAATTGTATCATTGCAGTAAAAATTAAACAATTTTGACATAAAATGATTTCCAAGTGATCGCTGTCGGTACCACCGTGAAAACTTATGAACAAAATAGCATCTACAATGGCTACAATAAGCGTTTTGTCGTCCTTAATAATATTTAAAAATCGGAATTCATAAAAATGTTCATTAACTAAGATAAAAAAAAAAATTGGTACCGTTTTCATACTTTTTGTACATGACTCTCTGTACTTTGTTATGTTAATTGTTTGTACATAAATATTTTATGATTATATTTTAAATTAATTTTTGAATGAAGACACAAGATATATTGACATTATAAATAAATGCGGTTTTTACTATAATTGTACGTCTTATACCAAGACAGATATATACACATATATATATATATCCAACTTGTCTTATACATTTTATTACTATCAAATAGGTACATAATAAATTAATAACTTATTCTGTATCACGATTAAATCGTGTTCTGTACCGATACACGCGGGTGCGTGTAGTATCCTCGTAATTTATTATATTATAATAGGTATTATATACATAATTATGGCGTTTGTTGTTGACTTGTTATTTCCTATCGATTCGGATTTATCGTCATTTGTATCGCCGTTTCTATGTACCGAAATAGTTTGGACGATTGCAGCGAATTACAAAATTGAAAATACCTAGTATGTTTATAATATATACACCGCGCCGTAAGTAAAGACAGTGCCCTCCCTCGGCCGGAAAGACCGTAAGACCGACGTAAGACGTCGTGTGTGAGAGCCGTAAAATTTAATTTTGTCAATGGAATAAAAATAATCGAAAATTCTGAACGATTCCTTTTTCTTCGTCCGTCGAATGACTTCAACGTTCATCTGCAGTATCTAATGTCCTATTGGTATTTTATTGTTGCCATGATTGTCGTAATTGCCTAATGGTAAGTACCTACTTAATAATCACTAATCTGGGCTAGTTTTTATATGCTATAGCTTGGATTTTTGTTATGTTTAAATAGTTTTAATGAGTACATTACTGTATACGATTATATTTTTCTGACGGAAATGGTACTTTTTTTAATTTGCATATTTTCGCACAATATATTGGACTTAAATGCATGTTTTTGTATATTTTATTTAAGTTGGTAATTGTTAAACTTAAACTGATTAACAAAAACCGATCATTTATTTTCAAAAACTTAAAACAATGTATGGTGATCGAATGCAGTTATAATACACGCATTTTCACTGTTGAATGTGAATTAATATAAATAATTTTTAATATCAATCATAGTATATTATGACTATAATAAATAAAACACGAACAAAAAAACTCATATTTTCTCGTTTTTATTAGCATGTAAATCCTAACCCTGTTAATAATATATAATAGTTAGAACTTGATTAATTTATATTTTTCTAAATTATATAATTATTTAACCACTGCAGGTTAACATCAACGTAAATTTATTGTGAACATATAAAACAACAAAATATACCACCTAACTAGCTAATCAAATTCGATATCTTATGTACTCATCAATATTCACAATTGACTATTCAGTGTACGTATGCTTTATAAATAGATACCCTATGTTAACTAATTATATACATACCTACTTATTCTGTTAATTATTTAAAGTTTTGTAAATTTTATTTTAAAATAATCTGTCCATGTTTTTCTTAAATTTGCTATATTATGTAATATTTAATGATTACTTATGTTCTAGATTATATTTTATACTAAATTATAATAATTTTAGCTAATCGAATAATTGTTTTTAAAAAGATTTTATGGTTATTATTTAACCCCATTAATGAATTATGTCTCGTCAAATTCACAATAGTTTAACCTTAAATGCATAAATTAAATAGTACATATCTGTATTCTGTAAAAATAAATTCTCGGAATGTACGACAATCATAGTTTTAATCGTTTTCTAAATTTAGCCAACCTACTGTTTAACTACATTAATTTTCAATCGGGAAAAAACCATATTATGATTACGAAAGATAATATTAATATGTATTTAACAGAATGTATAGTTTATAGTTTATGGTTAAATATTTTTCATACCTAAAAATTATATTTAATTACATACTGACTAGATAATTACCTACTTTTTTTATGAATTTTGGCGTCCCGGATTTCTTAAAATTAAATCTGGCCACCCTATGCTAATCTCAAAGGTTGTTGTCAATATACAGTGTACACAGTCGTCAATTGTTTTAAATATTTTATTTTTCTAAGCAACTATATTATATCAAATACGCATATTTTTCTACGTAAATAGCTGTATTTCTTTTAAATCTGGTATTCGGGTACCTACCTTCCTTTTTTGCCAATCGGTCGGATCATACTAATAATATACCTACATATATGAGCGGTGTTACATAGAAGGGTGACTAAAATCGCAAAACTCAATACCAGGATCACATACATAGGATATTTATCTTTTCAGCCGGTCAACCATTTCGGTGTCGCCTGTAGTTTACAATGACTTTCACGCATTATTATCGTCCTTTGTAAATATGAGTGCTATTTATTTTAAACCACTTTACCTTCCGAATATCGTTTACGAATGGATTGCAGTGGTCAATGGTTCAGACTCTACTGCTAATATACCTATATTTGTGGTGTTATTTCGGAGGGTGACTTAAAACGCTATATTAGGTACCAGGACCACATCCATAAGATATGTAATATTTAATATCAGAACGATCATCTCGGCGTCGACTGGTGTGCAGTGTCCAACACTTCAACAATATTATAATACAAGTAGGCTTAACTGAATTAAATAAACATTTTATTATCAAAAGAAAATATTATCATAATTGAATAACAAATATTATATTAAGAGGACGTCGTATCTGTATGTGTTGCAATCTCCGTTTTACACACGTCTGACATGGATAAAACGCTCTTACGCAGTCTGAGTAGAACTCGTTCAATTTTGGCATTAGAGTAAAAATGCCTATTATAAAATTAAAAGATAACAATATTTTGGAGGGATAGACACTGAGTTTTTTCCATTCTTCCTAATATAACGTTTCTTATAATCGTTTAGAATTAGCAAAAATTTTATAATTTTTAAATAACCTTTAACTTTTCAAAATTTTAATTTATTTTTAATAATTTCATAATTACTAAAAATTCCTTTATATTTACATAAATATTAAACACTTTTCTTATTCTTACATGCCACTGCATTATTGTGAACAGCAGATGATACTGGAATGAACTACCTGTTAGCAAGTTACACCTTACGAATGTGATCTTTGTCCAAGCCAAAAACAATTAAATACAATTAATAATTCTTATTATAGCGTAATTACGCACAATATCACACGCGTATTCTACCGCTACCGACCGGCTCACACACATACACAAACATACACATTTTAATATTAGTTAATTATTATCGTTGAAATTATAAATTATATAATATGTTAAATTTATACTCATTGGCCGCCGTCTCTTTAACGTGTTTGTCCATAGTTTTATTATTATTATTGGTTTAGTATTGTTTTTCTTATTCTCGCGCACACAGATGTACCACGGCGTCACAAGGTTTATTTTTGTTTAAATAATATGGTCCGCAATTCGCCACACTTTTATTATTTTTATTATAAATGCAAAAATGAATTTTTAGTGTTAAATCCACAGGCACAAATTGCCATATTATTATTTCGCAGGCACGAATTGCCATTTTTATTATTATTATTTATTTGCAGGCACGAATTGCCGTTTTATTATTATTGTAAACCCTTTGGTATTATTATGTGTGTATGTGAAAATCATATTATTATTATTTAGGCACAGGGTACCAGCTGGCCAGCAGTACACCACCAATCTGTGAGTTTTTGAATTATTTGTATTTATTATTATTATTACTTATAGAAATATATAATATTATATTGGTTCTGCCACACAACAGCAGCATATATTTATATTATCAATTATTTTTACTTGTTGTCTAGAAGGGCCATATATTATCAAATTTTTATATTATTTAAATTATGGACCAATACCTTATAAACAAAAAACCACGTTACCATTTTATTCAATGGTTTTAAGTACACGCCATACACACACATACACACGCAAACACACTCATATCACACGTAGCTCATCAGCATTTGATCGGCGATCCCGTCCACTGCTGATTGAGCTATTTTCATCAACACTCATACAAACATATACAAATGTCGGTCGGCCTATATATATATATATATATACGTATATATAATATAGTAGCATAGGAATTATACTGTATACGCGCACAAAGTAAATTAGATAACCGGGCTTGCGTCTTATATTATTATACGCTCCCGGCTCGTACAATCCTGGTACTAAATATTGCGATTTAAGTCATCCTCTCAAATAACAGCATATATATAGGTATATTAACTGTAACATAACATTCTGACAGACAATGATAGCATTTACAACTTACAGATGATGTGATCCTGGTACCAACATTTTCGATTTAAGAGGTTGCAACACCCGCATATGTTGTCTCCGTCTTACAAGTGCGCAACATAGATAATGTATGCTCAACAAATCACATTTAGCTCCATTAGTTTAAAAATTAGAGTGAATTGGCCAATTATGAAACTTTGTTAAATTGTCTCTAATTATTGAACAAAATGAGCTAAATGCTAAACATGATCTGCTGAGTGTAAATTTGCCATGATATGTACCTACTTGAAAGACGGAGACAAGTACAGACAATACATGCGCGTGTAACGCTCTCTTAATGTATAGTGACTCAATTGACACAAAATACATAGCAATTCAGAACTTAGTACTTACCTACAATTGTATTTTTATTTTTTATGTATTTAGATTACAAATCTTTATTGTTTTATTAATATTAAGAAAAATGCGGACTAGTAAGGGTCACCGACACGATGTAGAAAGTATTCATTTAAAGGTTTCCAGCGTACCTCGTTATTATACTTAAGTAGTATTTCACTATTGAAGATTTATTAAATATGGATTTGATAGCAAACACTTGAATAATAAAACTATGATTTTAAGCCAAGGAGGTTGGGTGCAATAAAAAAATCAAATTTAAAAAAACACGTCATATTTATTAAACTAATATAGGTCTCCTACTCTACTAGGCATCAAAAAAAATAAATTTTAAGTTACAAAATATTCGAAAATATTATATTATAATATACTTAATATAATACATTATATTATGTGTACTAAGAATTCGTGTAATTATTATTCAAATAAACTTATTTCATGCATATTTTGTAACATTTTATTAATTTATATTTTTCTTTTATACTAAAGATTATAGATCGACCGTAGGTGGTAGATATGTGTACATTTCTATTGTACATTTGTATTATAAATAATATACGGAATCAGTAAAATCTACCACCGTCGATTCCTTTTAGAAGTGTCATTGGAAAGTGTATTCTTATAGTTTATAAACGAAAAAGTTTAATAAATAAATTAATAAAAACGTAATAAAATACAATACGAATGTATGGGTCAAGTAATATAACACAGCCAGGATTAGCATTGTAACGCGAACATATAGTGACCCGTTTTATAATGCCCATCCTCTTGTTATATAGTGTAGTTGTAGTTGTACACGAAAAATGTGTATATACAATTCTATTATATTAATTGAGCCCCAAAACCATTAATAATGACAGTCCGTGGGTTAGTCGTCGGCGTCGTAGGTATAGGATGGCGTCTCGCGGAAATAATACGAAAGCTGTTCCCGCGGCGTTGTTGGTTATAAACTGGAAAAATAAAGGTATCGGATATGACATACATTGTATTAGGACCATAAGATGTGTAATACTGAATAAGAAAACGATCATCGCGGTGTCGGCTGTAATGCAATGTTCAACTCTTCAACAATATTATTATCATAATAGAAGTATGCTTAACTGAATTAAATTGTATAGGTCTATTTGATTCAGGGAAACCGGAAAATTAACTTATTGTGAAATATTATTACTAAATATTGGATTCACTATGAAAATCTATATATTTAAAAAAATATTATTATTATTCCTATTAACTGTCGAACCGTCTTAATTCAGAATCGTTGATATACAACGATTTATATTATTGAATTCAAATTTAACACATAAATTAATGTTATTATAATACCTACTATTTTGAAAAGTCATTGTGATATTTTGTATATAAAATAATAAATTAAGTAATCGTGGTAAATTAAAATCTTTACGATTATTTCTTTTTAAATTAAAAAATACAATATTGATGTTCTATCCAAAAACACGATAAGATAAGCAGATAAATAAAATACTTATTATTGTAAACCTGCAGCAGTACTTTCACTTCACTCAAAATATATAAAACAAAGAATAAACTATAGGTACTAACATAATGTATTCACTTACTAGTGATTATGACAAACTACATTAGTACAACTAATTTATGGCAACATTTTACGCTGCGAAGCATCTAAGTTAGTTATTTGTTATATTATCGTATAAAAAAATATCATAAGTACTAAAATATAAAATTCAAAATCATTAATGAATCAAATCAACTTATCTTTTATCTTACATTTTCTTTTTTCAGCGCTAATATAATGCTTTTATTTTTATTATATTTTTGTACTTAAATTTGGCTTGAATGGGCTGAATGATAAATTTACTAATAAACCAAGATAATTTTTTCTATTCATTTTTGATACGCAGTATTAAAAAAATTAGGTAAAGTACATTCAATTCACGAAAACAACTGCAAATTATGACAATTATATACACTTAGAACAACTATTGTATAATAGACAAAATATTGTTCATTGACCAAAAATGTTAACACCCATAATATTATAATCAGAAATCTGGTACCTATCTATTAAGTATTTTGTTAAAAATTGGTATTTATTGTCATTTTTAAAAATAGTAATAACGAAAACAATTATTGCCGTGGTTGGCTAAAAATATTATGCACACGCACGCGCATGTCATTTAAGTCATTATTATAGACCAACAAATTCAAAATCAATTAATAGACATAAAATAGCAGTCGCTCTAACAAAAATTACGCTATAATTCGTTTGCGCACATTCAACATTTTTTATCTGAAAATTAGCGACTCGCCTGCGCATAACGACATATTCACACACATGTATAAATCGTCACAGACTGCAGTAAAAATTGTCAAATATTTGATGGCAATATAATCTTATAATCGATTTTGTAAATTATATCATTTTGGATTTTCCGTCTTAGATACAGTTAGCTTCATATTTTAGAAAATTATATTAACCTTAACAATAATTTTTCACCAATCTTGTGGGCTTGTGAACGTCGACCGGTTACAAACAATTGTAACGCTTTAGAGTTGTATATCGATGGCTGGAAATTTACCGGGTGGTACTACCACACGGAGTTTAGAGCGTGCCGACCTTTATACACGCCAAATGAATGACACACTTGCCAGCAAAACTATGAACTACCCGAGGCTAGAGAAATGTGCGAAGACTTATGCGGTAAGTTGCACGACGTTTGTGCGGTTGGGGTAACCAAAATATTGATAATCTATTCATTTATTTAGCTTCTTTATTTTGCGGCTTATCAGCGCATAATAATATAATATACGTATACAGTCGAATCGCGATAAATCAAACCTCAATAACTCGAAAAACTTGACAATTCGAATTTGTTTATTCTCCTAGAAATTAAATTATACATAAATTAATGAGTAAGATATCTCGAAGTGAATTTTTATCTCTCTTCAACTTCGAGTTATTGTGACTCGACTTTATATATATATAATTATCAAAATTTGAACTACAAATGCATATAAAAAATTAGTTTGTCTTTTCAGTAAATTATTTTAAAATTAAATTTTAAGGATTTATAAAATAACAATTAATTTTTTAATTTGAAGTTCTATAAGCACAAAATAATTTTAATATTTTCAAGAATTTACAAATTTCATCGAAATTCTAAATTTAAACACCTACGGTGATCATTAAATTTGATATTTATTTATTTGCATATGAAAATCTTATACGAAACATTGAATTAAATTTTTCAAACAAATTTATCCATTAAATAACTTACTTATTTACTATATACATTTATTAAAGATAATAAAATACCTATTTCAAAATATGTCTATAGTTAATGGTTTTTAATTTACACCAAAAACCTGACTATGAGTTGACATAATTCCCTGGGCTTGTTTATGATAAAGGCCAGATTGTCTTTAGAGACAATTCTCGAAAATGATCCAGAGTATCAACAAGAGGCATTTACTTACATCTATTTTTTACCGTATATATATGACGAGGGCAAACGCTACAAGTAATATCTTATCGTACTATATTACTATGTATATCATGGATTTTTTTAAATTATTTAACTTATAATATTCCATTTAATAAAATATTATGTATTTTAACATACTTGTAATTGATCATTGGTAATAAACCTATTCTCTGGATGTCTTTTTTTGATATAAATTATTTATCGTATCATAGTAAATTAAATATAAATATATGCCTATTGATATTTATAGTTATTATTTTCATTGTACGAAATGTCATTAATTTTTATCTTCTAAGCACAATAATAAATTCATTTAAAAATAAATTTCGTATAATTAAGATAAGCGGTAAGTATAAGGGTTCGAACCAAAGATAAATAATGTTATGAAAATTATAAAATTATAGGTACACAAATGGTTTATTGGTATACTTTGTACATATTATCCATAGGTTATATTTTTATATTGTATACTTAATTTCTTATTGGTGTTTTTATTTTTAAATGTCAATTGTATCTACTGTAATTTTAAATCTTAATATTTTGTGAAATATTAACAACAGTTTCTTTTTATTGTTTTTAATTATAAGCCAATGACTAAAGAAGTTGAGCTAACTATTTATAAAATTATACAAATTATTTAAACATTAGATGATTATTGTCCAAACGTTAAGATTTAAGGTATGTAGCGAGTTTAGAATCAACATTTTGAAAAAACCTGCTTATGCTATAAATATATTATAACATAATACTTACCTAAATACAAAAGGACTATGTTACTTAAAACTTAATATTTTTTTAATTTTAACTCAGAAAAAACTATGTAGGTTAATATCTAATATTGGTTTTATATATATGAAATTATGCGATTATTGAAAATTGTTTACGTTTATATTATCAAAAATGATAAAATATGCTTACCAATACGTTTTATTGGTAATAACTTATAACTTGTAAATAGGGCTGTGAATTTGTAGGAAATTGCATTTTTTTTTGTGATTGTGAAGCGTAGCTTTGTAAGTACATAATTTGAACTATGTAACAATAAATCCATTTATGAAACTTTTATTTTGCATATTTTTGCATTTTAGGTCATGTTTTTCTTTATTAGTTCATTTCCCGGTATTTTTAATTACATTTTGTCAATTAACATTCTTTGAAAACCTTTTAAAAAATGTTTCTGGTGAGAAATCAACTTCAAAATTCAAATTCAAATCAAATCAAACCAACTTGTTTATAAAAATGTTATGCATATAATATTGTACGACCGTGAGCGTAAGATATTAATACGCGCGCCCGGTTACCTAACTGTATCGTAAACTGCACGCACACACTGACCGACCTGTGTAAATATGTATATAGGTACTCAAATATATAGCACTCAACAGGAGTTAGACAAGATCGCCGAGCAAAACTTGTGAGTGCTAGTGTGTGGATGGTGTATGTATGTGTGTATGTATGTTTGTGTGTAGGCTTACATCTAGCGACATGGGTAACTCTGCTTAAATGATAACTCAAAATGTAGGTGTAAAAAAAGTAGGTTGTATAGTAATATAATAATAATAGTAACTACGGCCATTTTGGCCCAACAAATAAAATAATAAAATAGTAAATTGCCGGTTCGGCATAACCAATGATAGTAAAATTAACAGTAGTAAAATAATAATTTTTATACGTTAGTGTTCAGTCGGATAAACATTTAAAAAATAGTCGTAAAATTCGTAATACCAAGCTTCAAAATTGTAAAAATTCGTTACATAGCGAGAGCTTTGGTCAAAAAAAACTTCGTTATACTGAGGTGACTAAAATACATGTAATTTTTCGTTATATCACGAGATTTTTAAGGAACCGACAGTTTTATTCGTTATATCGAGATTTTCGTTATAACGAGCTACGTTATATCACGAGTTGACTGTAATTAAAATAATTCACAATATAGACGGTGCTCGGCTGGACAGCTGCTACCTATCCTAAATAATATAATAATAACACAGACACAATTAATACACGAAATAAAATAATAATATATAAACGTTAAATAAATAGTAGTGGCAATTAGTGCCTTGACTAAAAGGTATAAAATAAATACGGCGATTCGCGCGCGTACACAATATAATATGATGGAACTGTGGCAATTAGCGCACACAATATATAATATTAGCAGTGGCGATTTGCATCTTAGCAATATAATATAATAAAAAGAGGCGATTCGCGCCTTGCAACAAAATATAATAAAAGAAGGCGATTCGCACCTTGCAAAAATACGACAAAATAAAAACTGGTGATTGTCAATATAATATTATAATAATTAACATACTAATTAGTAAAATGAACACTGATTTATAACAATACAATTATTTTGGCACACGCTAGTCCTACCGCGACAACGTACGGGACGAGCGACAAAAGACTACTGCGGCCGTGGTAACTTACGCGAAACGGCGAACTGGCGGCGGCAGATAACAAGCCATTAAAGTATGGTTTCCCTGCAGCATCAAGACGCCGCGTCATGACGCCGTACTGTTCCACTTTTTGATGCTGCAGGGAAACCGTACCTTTACATAGTTAACTGTAAACTGTTTACGTAATATAATATTATATAATTCATAAACAACGATACTACAATATAAAAATACAATAAACAATTAAAAACTAAAATAATTCACGTGTGTGTGTGTGTGTGTGGGGTGTTGATCGGTGGCAGCGGCAACCGTGCCTATAACGGCATTTATTTTAACAGCATGCCCACATTCGCCCCCCCTCCCTTGACAAATTAATATTTTCAAAAGTCTTTTTAATCATACACCGGTAATCGACAGAGCTTTATAACCAGCCGACGAATTTTAGTTTATTTGGTGGTGCGTATAATTACAACTCTTACTATTCCATCATTCCCCGGATGAGTCTTGATTTGAACGCGAGCAAGTTTCCATTTGGCTGGCGGCATATTTTCATCTTTTACAATGACTATGTCATAAACTTCCAACCCTTTGCTATTGGTTGTCCACTTGCCTTGTAGTTGTGGAACATATTCGATCTGCCATCTTTTCCAAACGGATTGCATAAGATATTTAACATAACGCCACTGTCGTAGACAATTTGATTACTCATTAGTTAAGTCTGGCTCAGAATGCATGGCCATCGGTCCTCCTACTAAGAAATGGGCTAGAGTGAGCGTTTGCAAGTCACTAGGATCGCTGCTCATTGGAGTTAGCGTATGAGAATTAAGGCACGACTCGATTTGACATAATAATGTTTGAAGCTCACTGAAGGTCAGTAGTGCATCCTTAAGCACTCAGTTAACAGTTAGAAGACGGTATGGTTCGAGCTGCGCGCAAGGATTCACTCTCCTGACGATACATTTTCTCTACATCCGCTGATATCACATAAAAATGCTTTCGAAATCGGCATATGATTGTAAAAATATCATTTTGTACCACTGGCCCACGCATCAATAGATCATTAGATCAATAGACTTGCCGTTAAATCCTTTTGCCGATACATCCAATACCACGCGTACCTTGGTCGTTAAGCTTGATGATTTCACTACTGGATGATGAGGTAAATAGCAGACTTATGGAGGAATTTCTATTTCACTTATTCTTTCCATATGTTCCATTTTTAAATATTCGTCCATGAATTGTATATAAGCCTCTCTTAATTTATCGTTACGCTGCAGCTTTCGCTCCACACTCAGGAACCTACATCTGGCCATTGTTAGAGTATCTCCTAGCTCTCTAGTCTCTACTTTAAATGATAACCGTAAAACGAATTGATCTTCGGGATTTCGAGTAGCTGTTGCTTCAAGGCTTGCTGCTCTTCTAGACATTTCTGATTATTCTTGGACAACTTTCCATACTCTTCATCTTCTACAATTCCTTGAATTCTCCAATTGTCTTCTAACACCTCACTAACACTTAGTAAGCATGTCGAATAGATTCCATTCGTAACAATCCAACCAAGCTTACTTGTTTGCAAACAAAGTGTTCCGGTTGTCAAAGGTATACGCTTCGCTTCCATTAATCCAAAAAAGACGCCGCACCCGATCAATAGCTCGATCAGCCCTGATTCGTAGAATAAAGGATCAGCTAATAGCAAAGAGTATAATTTTGGAATTTGCCATCCTTCCAGAGCCGCCTTTACCGGGGGTAATTCATCAACAATGACTGGCAAAATATGACAATTTATATGAGTATTAAAGTTTTCGATATAAGATTGCATGTGAGTCTCTATACTGTTAGTGGATTGAGTTGTATTGGCACCGATGCCGTTTATGGGCATAAAGGTCCTAGTTGAAGTAGCTTTGCAAACCCTTTCGAAATAAAATTCAGCTGCGAACCACTATCTAAAACAGCTTGACATTTGCGATATACGCCTAGACTATCTCTTATTAACACTATTGCAGAGCCAAAAAAATATCAGTAACTTCTTGGGGCTTTGGCAAAGACATCATGTTTTTAGCTCTAGGCTAATGTGTGTTTGGCAGTACAGGCGGGAGCGTGGCATTTGAGAGTTGACCTTGACATTGAGAAACCTCTTGATTTTTTTCAAAGTGTAATATTGTATTATGTTTACGGTTATATTTCTTACAGGAATAATTCGACTTACAATTATCAACTGTGTGATATGGAGCCAGACAATTAAAACATAGTCGATTGTCTCTAAGTAGATCCAATCTTTCTGAGACGTTTAGCTGCTTGAATTTTTCACATGCGTATAACCTATGACCTTCCTTGCAACAAGGGCATAATCTAACATACTTAATTTTCGCTACTATTAACGTTTTTTTTGATATAGCTGAAGTGACTTGCCTTTTCGAGTTCCACTTGCCTCCGAAGCGTATGACTCAGACGTTTCTAAAGCTACACAACGACTTACTAAAAAAGATTCAAAATCGGAATATTTTGGCAGCTTAACATTTCTTTGATGAAGTTGCCAACTATAAGCAGTTCCTTTATCTAACCAACTAACGAAAATGGTAACAAGTCAGGCTTCCCTATGCTCGACTGGCTGACCCATCGCCTTGAGCGCCGTAACGTGAGTACCAATAGTAGAATGTAATTTTTGTTTGGAATGTAGTCTTTTCCACCTTTAGACAGTCCAAAATCGAGCCTTAAATGCGATTGTATAACTAGACTGCGATTATCGTATCGATAGATAAGCTGTTCGATAATAACCACGTAATTGCCATCGCTAACAGGTATTGCTCGAACTAAGTCTAAAGTAGATCCTTCTAAACATGATGGTAAATAAAAGAATGGTGTACTAAACAAAGGCACAATAAATTCTAATAAGCAGACAAAAGATACGTTACGAAAAGAATGAGACACGTCGTCCACACGAAATGAGAATAAATGTTAACGAACGACGATGAGGGAAACTGACCGAGCGGCCCGACAACCTGTGAAATGCCAGAATAACTCCTACTATCGCATTATAGGATGCGACGAATTATTCGATTGATCCAATGCCGGAATATTACTTTTAACTATTGCACCATGCCACCATTAATCGTTATACAAATTGTTCGACAAAAAACGTAAGTTTTCTTAGGTGAGCATAACTACCGGGATTGGTAAATTGGGTCCTGAAAATAAATTATATAAATTAAAATAGGTATATGTGGTTTTTATAATATCATGTTCTAAATAAATATTATATGGTATCAATAATAATGATATGAATAATTAAAAAATTGAGTCCTGGAAAAAAATGTTAGTACGTATAAATATGAAATTTTAGGTAAAAACTTACATAAGAAACATTTAACAAATTATAATCAGGTTATAATATTATTAGTATATTTCGTCATTTTTTCCCTTAAGTGTTTTTCTTTATCGAGCGTAATTTTCTTTTTTTTGTATTATACTTCGTAATTTAATATGTGTCTCAGACTGTAATTGCAATAATTGATCCACGAAACAAAATTATTCAAAATAATTTTATAAATACAAAATATTAAAGTTCTAAGTCTTTAATATTTTAGACCTATAGTCAAGCTAATGGTTTATAGACGGGACTCAATTTACCGCTAGCAAAATGGGCGTATCCGAATTGAGTCTGAGATAACATTTATGATGAAGATACCACTACTAATTGGATCTAATTAGGTCTGATTATGAAAAATATGAAAACATACAATAGTATTGATATATAAACCTAACTTATATCAATTTATTGAAGTCTTAAAAACTGTAAAAATCGGTAGTTAGATAATAGTAAGAAAAAGAGAAAAATTATTTTATTGAAAGGCAATTGCATTAAAGAAAAAATGTCAGAAAATGAATGGGTAAAATAAATAGATTTGACTTTGTAAAAGCTCTATCTTTTAAATTTTTACCAATCAAGTACATTTGTTTAACTATTTTATACCATTGTATATTTCTATACTATTTTATAATTATTTACCATACATTTTTTGCCACTCAGTTATTGAAAATGCAATATCAAATTATTTTTTTGGGAGATTGTTAGAGTTTTCGCTACTGTTTGAGTATATTAAAAGCAAATTAATATAGTACGTTTAATTAGAAATAGTTATTTAATATTATTATTTAGGTACTGCTAATTTTTATGTTATTATAATAATTTTACCCGAATCACTCTGTAATAATTCTTCTGAAGTTTATGTAGCACTAGAAGTCATATCATGAACTACTGGAAAAATTCCTAAGACTTATTTTTAGATCTCGACTTTCATTGTGGACAAACAAATGTAAAGCGCCTTTACATATTACTCCATTTAAACTTATTCATGTCACTCCATGCGTTATTTATCACAACAGAAATTTCTAGAAAAACAAACAAATATAATTTAATATATTATAATAGGTAGAAAAAATATAATTAATATCATATTTTAAAAAAAATATCATATAGAAAAATATGTAGTGTATGTTAAAAGTTTATTTGTTTAAAAATCTCTTCAAATAGTCAATAAAATCTTCACTGTATTAGATGTCTGTTTTATTCATCAATGTTTTTAAATTAAAAAAATTATTTATGATCATTTATTTTTAAATTTAAGTTTTATATTTTCAAATTAATCTGCTTGAACTAGTTTAATTTTTTTCTTTTATATATTTATTTATATTTACTTTGTTCAAATTCATATGCTTGTCAAATATTAATAATTTACAAATAATAATAATATATAAATGGCTTTGGGGAAGTGACGCTTCCATCGCTCAGTGTAAACGTATAGATTTACTGCAGTATCTCTACTATACTTTAGGTGATCGGGGTAGTCTGGTCGTTTAGGTTAAGAGTTGAGCACAGGGCTAACAACCCCGCCTCATTAAAAAAATATATATTGTTATGATAGCATCATTAAATCAGACTTAGACCAGGGAAATGGATTACAGGAAGATTGGATACGGAAAATGGACAATGGAGTTTAAGATAGCGACCACCTGAAATGTAATGAGTATTTTTAGAACTTGATTGTGCCAAAACCTAGTGGAAGTATTAGACGTATATAAAATTAAAGTAGCAAGTATTCAGAAGTAAGATGGACTGGTCAGTTCCGCACGGCAAGTCGTTCGTAGCACACGTCCGTTGACCGTCGTACACAATTGCCCTTCGCTTATCGCGTCTTAAAATTATCGCGTCATTAAAATTAATGAATACTAAATCGTATTATTCAGTATAATTATCATCGTTTACCGTATATTCCGCACGTTTAAACAAAAACCACAATCTAATCCGCCATCACCGTAGTTAAATCGGCTGTAGGCCGCAACCTGCAACTTATCAACTGCTGCACTATGCAACGAAACAACTCAGACACAAGTAAATTTAAAAACAAATCGAAATTATCTCCGTTAGTTATCACAAATACTATTTCTCACATAACGCAGGACGTCACTTCTACATCTGCCACTTCAGCTAACAACCAAGAATGGAATACTGTTGATAATAACAAACGCATTAGGTCACCTAAAATCACTACTTCGCCTCGCACAAAATTAAATAATCGAGTCGCCAAATTTCTCTTCTCCAAACCGTTACTCTCCACTCAACACCGACGAAGACAATATGGATATCGTAACTAACACAAAAATCAACGAGTCACTACCACCACCAATTTTCTTAACATCTCCGATTAATTTCATCACTCTGTGTAAAAACTTAGAACAAATAACGAAAACCGAGGGCTTCCTTTGCAAGTTCAACTCAAAAAAAATAAAAACAAACCTTCACTCAGCCAGTTCTTACAGTGCCGTTATATCATTGTTCAACGAGGACAAACTTGAATACCACACGTACCAGACACACGAAGAAAAATCCTACAGAGTTGTTATTAGGAATCTGCACCATACAATCCCTACTGATTACATTAAAGATGAAATTGAAAAACATGGGTTTATGATAAAAAATGTCACTAACATCCTAAAATCTCAATCAAAGAACCCCTTCCACTATTCTTTGTAGACCTAAACCCGTCTCCAACAACTAAGACATCTTCAAGATAAATAATATATGTTTCACTAAAGTCAAATTCGAAGCCCCACACATCAGACAAGATCTAGTCCAATGCCATCGCTGTCAACAGTACGGCCTCACTAAATCATATTGCAATCATCTGCCTAAATGCGTCCGATGCGGCGATAACCATACCTCGGACCAATGCTCCAAATCCAAGGACCTACCAGAAAAATGCGCACTTTGCAGCAAGGCCCACCCGGCAAACTACAGAGGATGCACTGTCCATAAAGACCTCCAACGTTTCCGTAAAAAACAACAACCAATCACCTTTTCAAGACCGACAACAGAAAACTCCGACACACCTCAAGCCCAAACCAACAGCCAACCTCCTCCAGGACCATCACATCTGATCAACGCTCCTGAAAGATCTCTAAATGAACCTAGCGACACCCAGCACTTATCATTCTCATAAGCGGTTAAAGGTAATAAATCAAATAAATTAAAATCAAACTACACAAACGACCCACCCTCCGATCAACTATTTACAAACCAACTAACTTTCATATCCGAGTTTAAAACTCTAATCTCCCCCCTCATAAAACTTCTAAATCCCTTAATAATAACCCTTCTTACCTCACTAATAAATTAATTAAGTACCAAAAATGGAAACTAACCTTAAACTTAAATTACTCACGTGAAACGCAAACGACATCACACCCCATAAACTTGAACTTCAGGCAGCCCTCAATATTCCAAACATAGACATAGCAATGATATCTGAATCTCACCTAACCCCGACAAAATCTATTAAAATTCTTGGATACAAAGCTTATCAAAGCAGTCACCGTGACTCATCTGCCCACGCCGGCTCGGTGGTCCTAGTTAAAAATAATTTAACCCATACCCTTCTTCCTTCTATTAATGAAACAGGCCTACAAGCAACAAACATCCAAGTTTCTGTCAACAAACATTTTAATCTGTCTCTCTCCCCCATCTACTGCCCCCCAGGACCTAAATTTAACCCTAATGATTTCATAAATTACTTGGAATCCCTAGGTAAGTACTTCATTGTCGCCGGAGACCTCAGCGCCAAACACTTTTCTTGGGGTTGCCTCTCAGCCAACCCAAGAGGGAAATTCCTTTATAACTCAACAAATAACTCCAACATAAAAATACTACCACCCTCTAACCCCACCAATTGGCCAACACATTAAAACCGTCACCCAGATATCCTCGATATCTTCATCGCATAAATACCATACAACTGCACCACTAATATTTCCAACACAAACGATCTATCATCCAACCACTCACCAATCATACTCGACATCGAAATTCCCTGTTTAAACTCCTCTACAAACCCTCAAAATCTTGGAAAAATAGATTAGCCTACTTTCTAACATCTCATTGAAACTCGCACACTACTCAACCCTTCCTTAAAATCAAACGAAGATATTGACAACACTATCCATAAGCTCACTTCAGATATCCAGAAATATATTCACTTAGCAACAACACCAAGCACAATTCGCCCCAATAACCTACTTCCAAATCATATAAATTCTCTCTTCCGTGAAAATTGAAAAGCGATCTTGATCTCTGTGGCAAAGACACAAATATCCCATAGACAAACACACTTACAACCAACTAAATAATAAACTAAGGAAAGCACTCCAACATCACAACTCCATCACTTATCAACAATTTATCCAAACCCTAACAACTCATAACTCTTGTCTTTAGAAAACGACAAAAATAATCCTAAATACTGTCTCAACCTCCTCTCCCCTCCGCAAAGAAGATAACTCATGGGTGGTCACTGACATAGAAAAAGCAAACCTATTTGGCCAACACCTATCCCAAACATTCACTCCACATGACATAACTCTAAATCCCATTCAAAGCCATATTGTCACACATTCCTTAGAGTCTGTATACCCGTCTCACTCCCAGCTAAACACACTAGTCCCGGTGAAATGGAATTCATTATAAAAATACACCATAACAGAAAAGCTTTCGGGTTTGACCGAATTACAAACCGTACTGCCAAAAACCTACCAAAAATAGTAATCATATTACTTTCATATATATATATAACGCAATGCTGCGGTTATCTTATTTCCCCCTTACCTGGAAATTTTCAGAGATAATAATGATCCCAAAACCCAACAAACCTCCTGAAAAAGTAACGTCTTATCGCCCTATAAGTTTACCCCCAACATTATCTAAAGTATTCGAAAAAATCCTATTAAAGAGGCTCATACCACTAGCTATACGACAAAAAATATCCCCGACACTCAATTTGGATTCAGACCCAATCACTCTACTATTCACCAACTCCACCGGGTAGTAAACGATGGCGTGTTCAGAATTCTTTTTGTGGATGGGCCACAGAAATTAAGTTCAGAATGGTTTTACCCCCTCATATTATAATTTGATCTATTTAAATTTTAGTATTTTTATTCTAAATGACTAATTTTTATATTTTTATAACAAATGGTAGCTTATCTTTTATTAAAATATAAACTTTATGATGTAATTTACTTTGGTTTTTAGATATTTCATTCTTAGATTAACCATAAACTAAAAATAATTGTAATAGAAAAAGTTATGGAAATAAAAACAATACTTAGAATAATAGAATACAATATCCTGCACAATATAAAAAAAATCCACAATTTCTCTTTAAACATTCAAATCTTACATTTTTATTGAAATACCTAACCTAATCAAAACAATTTTTTTTTAACTATAAATTATATTTTCATTTTTCATTGAGCACCGGACTTATATTAATCTAGTACTTGCATAAAAGTTGGGTGGGCATTTGACCACCGGGCCCAACCCCTAAACACGCCACTGGTAGTAAACACTATAACAACTAATCCAATGATTCCCAACCTAAACGTTTGTAGTCGATTTGCAAACCTATTATGAAAAGCAGAATCATTTTTTTTTAATAGTACAAAAACATTAGTAATATATAATATTTTTAGCCACTTTTTAATACATATAATATATATAATTAATTAAAATTAATATACTTAAATCCCATTATAACAAATAATTAATATATTAAAATCTAGTAAATAATATTATATTTTTTTAAAGTTATAATAAATAATACAAATGATATCTACATGTAACTAATATTTTGTACGTAACTTTGTAATTTTTTGGTGATAGCTCCTTCCTATAATTTACATTTTGTGGTTTTTTGCAAAATGACAATTTTCTATAATGGACATTTTTTAATTCCCCATGGCTGTCAACTATATAGAGGTTTCACTGTATAACATTTTCAGGAACAATTGCAGTTTAACTATCACGTGATTTTTTTTTTGATTTTTTGATTTTTCGTGTATTTTAACGAGTTAAGAACGATGGTACAAAAAAATATCTGTGCAAATCATTTCGGAAGTTATATTCTTCCGAAGTTTGCAATTTTACACTTTTACGCATGCGCACAGCATTGTACTTAACTATCATGCGCCTCGTCTAAATCGCGAAGTAGCTAAACTAGTTTAACATCTAAGGTTTGAAATTGGGTGTAATTGCAATACCCAATTTCAAACTTTAGATGTTAAAAAAAAATTAACTACACGATAGAATAATAAAAAAAATATTCATTATTAAAATACCTATCTTTGGTAAAACAAAATACCAACCAGGTAAGTGATAATCTGCTATCTCATACCTGTATGCTGTAGTGCCACTTCATTATAAAAATATGGCTGCACCAAGTTGGATCCCGGATTTTTATAGGTACTACACTTGTTGGGTCTTGAATATTTTTTGGTAAATACTACATTATACTAACATTTTCCTTCCCATTTTAATAGACTTAGGACTATCTATGATCTATTTAGACCACAGGACCACATTTTTTTTAAATTGTATAATTTATATAATAGTATTGGAAAGTAAGTATAGTGTAATAAGATATTGTACAATAATATCAATTTTATTAAATTGAAAAGTACCTATATATATATATATTATTATTATTATTATTATTATTATTATTGGGATATTCGTAATAAAGAAAGACGTAAGTGGTTTTCTTTTATGAATTTTTCGAGCATTGGTGTAATAATATCAGTGTTATCGGACCATATCTGATAACTTCGTTTAATTCAGTTATTTATTTTGACATATTGTATAATAAACTATCTAGAACAGCGATAGATACTGGTTTTCTGTTTGTCGACGAGTTATCTGGTGATGGCTATAATATAGTCAATAGTTAAAGTGGTTAAAATGGGAAGAAAAATATTATTACAGTGTAATACTTACCAAAAAATATTCAATAATATTTTAAATAATTCAGGACCAAACTAGTGTAGTACCTATAAAAATCGGGGAATCGTAAGTTCCTACACGAGAGTATCAAGTAAATAATTATATACATTAATTCCTATATACGTGAAGTATGTAAATTCCTACACGGAAAAAAAGATACGTACCTGTGTTAGTTTCTACACAGCGGAAGACAGGTAGTTATGTAAAAAAAAATATAATATTATAAGTTATCAAGCTGATGATATTGTCTTAAAAAAAATAAAATATCATTAAACATTTTATTTTTATACATTTTAATAGTAAAAAATAATAATAAACTACAATTTTTATAATATTACTATAAGTTATCAACCTGATGATTTGAAAATAATATCATTTAGAAGAATATAATAGTGTGAAATAAATGAAGAAATAATATAACCACATAATAAATAAATTATTATTATATTAAAATATACTACAATAACGTCATTAACATGAATGGTATAACTGATAATAGATTGATAACTTATAAATTTTATATAATAATGTATGCAGTATAGGACCTTACACACATATCTTTTTTCACCGTGTAGGAACTTACGCATGTACCTTATTCTATCGTGTAGGAACTAATATCTGTATTTTTTTTTTACCCGATAGGTCTCGTGTAGGGACTTACATTCGCTCTAAAACTCCGGGTCCCAACTAGTAGGTACACTACCTGCCATTAGTCCCTAGTACTCGGATGCGCCGAAAAATGTACTGAATAATATACAGTAGACGCCGCTTATAAGACTCACGGATATAAGGTTCAGTCGCTTATTAGACTCAAAATCGTCTGGAACGGTCCGGACGTATCCAAATACATTAAAAAAAAATCGGTTATAACACTCAACACTTCAGTTATAAGACTCAAATTTCGTAAAATAAATAGTAGAAAATAAACTTTTTTGGTTATAATTTAGAAATAAATTGGTATTGAAAAATAAAATAATATTCGTGTTGATTATTTCTATTTTCTGTTGGTACCTTATAACGTATAATAATTTTTATCGCAGATAAAAGTTCACATTTATCGCAACGATAATCGTTATTATAATGTACTGATTATCTGGCGGCTGCACAGTTATCGTAATTACGGGTACATAAATACACATACGTACACGTGCACATGTACATATGCAGTTATCATTGCAGTCAACGGTATAATTGTTGTACAATGAACGATCAGTCGCTACTCGAATTTCAACGCGTGCTTTTCTTGTTGTTAACATGAGTGCTAATCTAACGCGACAAACTAGACATTTTAAGAAAATATGATCAACTTCCAAAGATGGGACAACGCGATGTAGCAGTTAGGCTGAACATTTCACAATCGGTATTGGGTAGACTATTGAAGAATAGGGAAGACATTGAATGTGAAACATTACAAAATGAGTCGCAGAGTCGAAAAAGGAAAAAATGTGGAAAGGATGATACTGTTGAACGTGCATTGAAAAAATGGTTCCACTTCGCCTATAAGATTCATTCGGTTATAAGACTCACTTTGTGCTGGTCCCAAAGTGAGTCTTATAAGCGACGTCTACTGTATATATAAAAAAAAAATGTTATCTATTTTAGCAGTTTCTCCGTGAACTAGTGAACCTCAATGTTTTTAAATGTAAAGGTCGGATCTCCAGGTACATATGGTACAATAGAAAAAGTGCGTAATGTTTACCGACAATCGACGAAATATCCACGCAGCGCGCTGTAGTCACCCAAACGTGTTCGTGATGCATTATACTGACTGGTAGCTACTAGAGAGTAGAGAAGCGCCATCATTCGTCTTGAATGCGTCTCGATTCACGCCGGTTGTTTGCTGCTGTTTGTTTGACATTTTTGTGATCTATTGTCACGATTTCCACTAGTTGCCATATTTTTTCATCAGTATAAAAATTTCACTGTAACTTTACAATTGTTGCTTTAGTGTCATTGCGTGTTCGTAAGATACGTTTCATAAACACAGATTATTAACTAAACATGGAAAACAATAAAAAATCGTTACCAACTTCTCAAGAATTTTCAAATGAGTTTATAAAATTCATGACGTTAGCAAATAATAACTATTCACCAGAGTTTCTGCCGTCGCCGTCGCCGGAGTTGGAAGTTACCAATTATTTGAAATTAGAAAAAGAAAAATATTTAGAAGATTTTGAAAGACGTAACGCATTTGATTTATGCAGGGACGTGAATCAATACCAACCATTGTCGCAGATTGGCAAAGGAAGCTATGGGTAAATATACTTTGTTTGTTTTTTTAATACAATCATTATTATTTTTTAAATTTTCTGTTATAATTTAGTTATAACTGAATTAACTGATAATTTCCTAAATTGATAATTAGTAATTAATATCTACTAGGAATAAAAAAAAAATTACCAAATTTGAAATTTAAAAAAAAGTGTTTTTTTTTATTTCTATATAATTTGAATATTTTAATTTGCTATTAGAACATCTTAAGACTAATCTAATTTACAATTTTGAAGCTTTTAGACCTGCATACTATTTTTTATCGACAACTTATAGAAAAATTATAATTAACTTACTGTAATTTTGATGTTTTTCTAATAAATTATTAGAAATTATTATTTTAAATATTATTCATATTATTTTTAATAATTGTTTTTTTTTATATAAATTATTTAAATAATACCTACATCAAATTATGAAAGTGATGTGTTAAATTATTAATTTTTTTCTCGTAAACAACATTATTATAATATTTACGTCGAAAAAATCTTTAAAAGTTAATCATTTTAAATTCTTAAAAACAGTGAAATCATTTTATGGAAAATAGAATTATAAATATTTTATGAAAATTTCGAATTTCGATGTTTATACATTTTTTAATTTCAACATAAAAAACAAAATTGATTTTCTTAACTTAGATTTTTGCAAATATAACTATTTATAATTTTTTTTTTTTATTTCCCTTATTATTTTTTAACAAGCACTGTTTTTGTCTCAAAGTATCAACCAAGGGCGTCCGTAGGAATTTTTTAAGGGGCGGGGGTAGTGGGGGGAGTGCAAAATACTTAAATTTTTGTTTCATTATCTGATTAACAATAATGTATTGTTTGTAATTTGTTTTCTCTTTTATAGGTAGAGAACGTAAAAAATTAATTATTAATTATGTGCAATTTTAAATTAACAAATATATTTTTCTTTAATTTTTCTAACTTCTATAAAATAAATAAAGAACTACCAAACCATTTGGAAATAAGTTCTTTATTTTTTTACTTAAAATGTATTTTAATTATAATAAATTATCTTGTTTAAAATGTTTAAAATCCTATACTCACATATTATACTATATAAAAAAAAACATAGAATAAATAATAAAAACTTCATAATAATATTACCTCACGCTTGGTGTTCTCAGAAAATAATCATATACAAATATAAACTATCATTAACAATTATTTATAAATCATAACTATTGAATGTGGTATTAGACCAAACTCATTTTTATAATTTCTTCTATTAATTCAAATTTATGGTTTATGACAAATTTTTTATGTATAGTTGTCATGCATAAACTATTAAGATGATTATTACCAAATGTATTTCCTGTCCAAGTTTTACTCTACGCAGTATACTAAAAGTTCTTTCTACTGGACAAGTATAGTCACTAGTAGAGTTAATACGATATTTAGAGCAGTTTGAACTGCTGGATATATATTTGCTTCATCTAAAAGACTTAAAAAATTTATATTCTTAATTTCACTTTGACTTGTGTTTCTATTTTTCGGTTTTCCACACATTATACCATAAAATTCACTCCTCAACCAAATTATCAATTTCTACTATTACGTTTTTAAATTTATCAAGCTGCATTTTTATAATATACCCGGAAAAAATCAGTGGGGGAAAATGCCCCTACTTACTCTCCCCTGTTATTTAACTAAATCTATTTAGCTACTCATAAATATATAAATAGTGAATCAAAATGTTGCAACTTCATATTTTTCAATAGGTTATTGAACAATAGCTATATATACATGCTGCAGTAGCCAGTAGCACAATATACATTATATTGATCAATACGAATATCAGTCCAGTATTTTATTAATACTAATTGTTATTGTTTACATAATAAATTGATTATGAATACATTTAATTTACTGTCTTAAGAGTATAATATTAAATATTATTTTCAGTGAAGTGTTCAAAGCATATGATATAAATAATCCTGATGTTATAGTGGCTATGAAAAAGATTCTTACGTTCCGTGAAACAGAAGGAGTAAGTTAATGTTTTTTTATATTTCATAAAATGTAATTTAAGTGATTTTAATAATATGAAATATTTTTAGTGTCAATAATTTGTTTGTTAAGTATAAAATAACTGTTATTTTACCAAAATTTAACACTGAATAGTGGTAGGCTTAAAAATAAGACCTTAACACACCAGTATAATACATAATCAGTATTATAATTGTATTATAGTCAAAACATAATTCCCTTTTAACTAGGTATTCAACTATTTTTATTTTTTATTTTGTTTATTTTAATTACCTATTATTGATACAATAAACATAGAAATAACTGCAAATCAATTATCTTTCCAAATTAGTTTTATGATTTGACTGTTATAATAATTTTAGTAAGATAATTTTTTAAATTTAAATATATATTTATTTATATAATAAAATGTAGGTATTAGGACATTAGATCACAAATTATTCATTTCATAAAATGTTAAATGATAAACATGGTTATTTCCCATCATCTAATTATTTTATAATTTAACCATGCATATCTACTGAAAATGAAATATGTGTATGTAATACATTTTATAATATGTTTAAGTATATTTTTTGCCATATAAAAATAATATCAATACGATATCATTAAAATAAGGTGTAATATTATTATTTAATTAGTTATATTATAGTATTATACCTACTACTATTATTATTAATTATTAAGTATTTATCATCATAATACTACACAGTAAATTGTGTTTATTATATTATTATTGGAACATATTTTTATTTTTTGTATATGTATAAATAAAAATGGTTTATTATTGTTGTATTATTTATTAATTATCAAACATCATAGTGAACCATGGTAAGAATTTTACTTTTTACTTTTTGTTCAAATCATGCTTAAATTTTTACATTTTGCTATAAAAAAACAATTTAAAATATCTATAGTAGGTATCTACCATTTATTGAACTAGTTATAATTTATTAATATATATTATTATTTATAACAAATAAATATCTACTGTATTACCTAAATATAATTTATAATTTATTTTTTACGACAATAAAAAAAACGTGTTTAAATAAATAAATATTTAGTAATAAGTAGACTTAAGCAATGCATCCTTTAAAATAATATAATAATAAATTTATTATGTTTTGATGAAAAAAAATATTATGGTAAAATTTTCAAATCTATTTCATGAAATGAATAATTTCACTATATAAACATAGTTATTGCATAATTTCATAAATCTACAAATAATTAAAATAAGTAATGTTTAGTTGATAACAAAAGTAAATGATTTTTATATCAATATTTAAATATATTTGTTTTGCTCTACTACAACTGCACAAATTTTATAATATTTTGTAACAATCGTCTATGAGTTACAAGCAATTTTGCTTTATGTAATTAACTTCTATTTTAATATAATCAACAATCCAAATTGCATTGAAATAATTTAAAATGTAATAATCTACTAAGTAGGTAATTAAATCAAACGTCATACTTATAAAATATATATTATGTATGTATATAAAGCAAAAACAATAGAATAATTAATTTTATACAATTTTGTTTACCTATACCTAAAAATAATATAATAACAATTAATAATATATAAATTTGCATTTTTCTCCGTATTTTCATATTTTCAACCATTTATTATAAAAATAATAAATTATTATCTATCATATTAATATATATTAAATAAATACCTATATTTATTTATTTATTTAATTGCTAAATAAATAAAAACATACAATTTTTTAGTGATAATTAAATTTGAAATACTATTCCATAATAGTGTAATACTAATTATGCGTGTTGATATACTTTCTAATTTCAGTTTCCAATGACAGCTTTAAGAGAAGTTCAAATATTAAAACAATTAAGTCATGAAAATGTGATCAAATTGATAGAAGTTTGTTATACTAAGGGTAAATTTTATTTGAGAATAAAATAAAGAGAGTAAAATATATTACTAAAAAATGAATATAATGTAAATATTTTATAGTATGTAAAGCAAATAATCATCGGTCAACATTTTTTTTGGTATTTGAATTCTGTGAACATGATCTAGCTGGCTTAATAGCAAATACAGAACTACAATTTGAACTAGCTGATATCAAACAATTCATGAGACAGTTGCTCAATGGTCTATTTTACTTACACCTAAACAAGGTAAATATATTTTCCAGATAATGAGAATTATATAAATTGATGTAATAAATACTAAACTATTTATATATACCTATATAGATTTTACACAGAGACTTGAAATCATCAAATATATTGGTTACAAAAAAAGGAACTCTAAAATTAGCAGATTTTGGTTTATCTCGAGCATTTAGTACACCGATGGAAAATAAACCAAATAAGTAATTACAAAATCTTTCAAATACTTACTATTTGTTTAATAAATCATTATTAATTACATTTAGTTATACCAATGGTGTAGTAACACTATGGTATCGTCCTCCTGAGTTACTGCTTGGTGAACGTAATTACGGGCCAGCAATAGATTTGTGGGGAGCTGGCTGCATTATGGCTGAATTTTGGACTCGTTACCCAATTATGCAAGGTTCTTCAGAGTTAAATCAATTAAAGTTAATAACATCTCTATGTGGGTCAATAACTCCAGAGGTATGGCCTAAAGTTGTCAATTATGAGATGTACAGAAATATTGTATTACCAAAACATAATACACGAAAGGTAAGTATTTTATATTTTTCAAACTATGTTTCTTAGACCTTAACTAAATGTTTATTTGTAGGTAAATATTTTTTTTATGCATCACATCAACTGCAAATTAGGATGTGATTTACTGGATAAATTATTAACACTTGACCCGGATAAGAGATACGACGCAGATAAAGCTTTGAACCACGATTTTTTTTGGAGAGATCCCATGCCAAGTGATTTAGCTAGGGCTATGTCCCAAATTAAAAATCCGTGTCACGAATATAGTATGCTTCAAAGGCAAATTTTTAATAATAATCAAAAAATCGTAAAACAGGTAAAATCATAGCTCTTGAGACAAAGCATCTCAAACAGCTTTGACCAAAACTTTGTTATTGAACAAAACAGTGAGTATATAAAAATATATTTTTCACTAAAAGTTAACATGAAATTAACATGAATTGTATTATCATAATTTGCAAAATGCTATTTAATGATAAATAATCAATAAACTTTAAGAGGAGCTGTTGAAACTTTCACCTTCCCTACCCCTTCAAAATTATTTTTCGAGTAAAATGTACTACATATGCATCATTTATACTAACACATACACCATTCTTCATTTAATATAATATAATCAGCACAAATTTAAAAAGTAACCATCATTTTTAAGTACAATTCGTGTTAATTATTTGCAGCATAAAAAAAATTCGAAAAACTTTTTTTTCAATCATGGCGTGAGAGGTAGCTGGTGAAACATTTCAACAGCTCCCCTAAGGTTTATTGATTATTTATCATTAAATAGTGTCATGCAAATTATGATAATAGTCTTGTCAATTCATGTTTATTTCTATGTTGGCTGGGAAAAAGGATGAAACAAGCATGCAAACACGAGCTTTTTAGATTGATTTTTTAAAAAATAACGTTTATAGCTGTCTTTTACATAATTTAACTGAATAATTAATTAAAAAAACTTATGAAAAATTAAGAGACTGATATTTATAGAGTTTGTAATAATTTTTTATCTGAAAATTGTACATAAAATGTTATTATTTCCATACAATTCTGTATATATATGTATTTAAGAAAATTATTAATTTAACTTTAGTTAATTAATGTGTAATGCTGTATGTATTTATTATTGTTATACTTTTTATTTAATGGGATTAGAATTAAGTTAATATAATATTTATTTTATATGTTATGTTTATTTTTGTATATTCAATATTCATAATTCGTGTACTCATGTTTGAATTTTAAATATTGTAAGGTATAGTAACAAGTACCATAATATGTAAACTATTTTTCTAAACAAATTTAATATAAAATATGTAATACATTTTAAATGTGTTATAATATAATCAGTACCTAAGTATCTACAATAAAAAGTCTTGTTATTTATTGTATTCAATATAATTTCTATTATTATCGTACCTACTGCGTTGAGAGTTTTTTATTAAAAGAATCTAATCTACTAATAAATAATTATTTTACTAATTAAAAAATAATATTTGTGGTTTTTCATTATTTATACCATATAATCTATAAATATAGTTATTATGACTGATTTGTTGTAAGGTTTAGTCATTAGAAAGGTCAAAATTTTAATAATGCTAAAACCTGAACTAACCGTTTTATTATTCTTAAGGATGATTACATTTACGGCGGATTGTTTGCTCATCGATTTTATACAATTTAAAACAATTTAAACTATGTCGATTTTTTCACGTGCAAGTGTGTAATTCAAACCATACATAATATAAGGTAAACATTGTACATGGTTAAAAATTATTGACTTGGCTTAAATATTTTTTTTATTTATAAAGAATATTCACCAAGCCATTCATGTTAATTAGTTTTAACAACAGTTATTGAACATTAATAAAAACAATAAAAATAACAATTCCTGTTTAAATGGATACATATTATGTATTTAACACATGCTAGAAATAAAAGTTTATATTATTTTATTTTATTTTATTTACAGCATATGACTGATATCCTATATGTAAGCTAAATGACAACTAGGATGTTAATTTTGTCTAAAGATAGAAACATTTGCATTGTAGGCACGGAAAATTAATTTAAAAAAAAACAATTTATTCTATAATGGTGTGAAACACCATTAACCAATATCAGACATCTCTACAATAAAATAATTACACAAAAAGTATAAAAAAAAAATGAATAATATTATGTAAGCATTATGAATATTTTTAATACGTGTAGAATTAATTTTTACTTAGTTACATGACAAAAAAAATATAGGATACAACACTCAAAACTACATAATATTAAATAATTACAGAAAATATTAAACATTATGTGAAAATAGAAGGGACTTATTGTAATGGTAATTCACTGTTCCACATTATTACAGTATTTATATTTTACTATAAAAATATCCTAGACATGCGTGTGTTATCTTCTTATCTTGTATTCATCGTGTATGAAGGCCTACTGCCCACCATAGAAAAATAACTTAATTACTTAACTGTTACTTATTCATATGCCGAATGAGTCTTGTTTTATCACTTGCTCTGTGTATTTTTACCAGGTTATCGATAAAATAAAATATATAAGTAATTATATTAACATTTTATTTGATTACTAAGGGCTGGTGAAACTCGATTCCGGTGTGTAGAAGACGCCTTCGACGTCTTCGAGATGGTTAAATAAAAATCGTTTCACCGGAAATTCGGTAGAGATTCTATTATATATTATGTCGCATATCTAGTTTTTTTTTTTTTGGAATGCATGAATAAAAAAAAAAATAAATATAAAAAATGGTAATTGGGTGTCTAGCTATCAGTCCTTAATCGATGCAAATCGACACCTGTGCTCGGCATTCCACCTACGGCGGATTATTATACCTCCTGACGTCAAAGGCTGATGCTTTTTGTACAGGAAAAAAAGTTAAAAAGTTGAATTACATATTAAAACTTAAATTAAGTTATCAGATATCATCGGAGGAAATCCATTTAAACGAAACTAAACCTCCCAGGTAGGCAATCCGGCTATGTCAGATCGCGGATAATGTGCGCGTAGCAACTAACAAGTGAAATCAATATTTGTATAAATTCGAACCTCGAATAGTATAAAGTTCCTATACAAACATCTGTTAGAGCATAAAACATAGGTCAAACATCTTATTGGTTTTATTCTACAACAAATTATGGGGCCTCATATTTCGCTATTTAGATATTGCCTAAAGCCTCGCAAATCGTAACGACAGTCCTACTGAACCGCGACGAATTTTGCGTCCAGCACTATTTCACACATACGATTCGTATAATTCGTGTGTAATGAAATTCGGATGTGCTTATTAACTGTCTTTTTAATATATAATATGTCAACAATTACCGATTTATGTGTATTATTACTTACATATTTCATAATATGACTAGTATATTATATACTATTTGAATGTACCAATTTCATTCAAATAATTAAATATTAATACTCATACATGATCTGTATAATTTTAATACATATATTGTGTTTCATTAGGTAGGTACCTATTTTTTCAATAATATAAGAATATAATTATTTAAATTTAAGACCTGTGGAATTATAATAGTTACTCAAGTATTTAATATAATACATAAACGAATGAGGACTAAAACTAAATCTTATTTATTATTATTATTAATTTCATTATTTTTATTTAAATAACTTATTTACTCTCGAGCAAAATTTAACAAACACGTGGTAGCTAATGAATACTATTATTTAATACTGTATATTATTAACAAAAATACATTATGTACATAATGTTTATATATTGATTTTTATTAGTTGAGAGTTGGATAACTATTACACTCCAGAAGCCTAATTAATTTACATAATATAAATCTTACCACAGAAAAATGTTACATATTATTTAATACATTTGTCTGCACTTATTGTCTATATTATAATACTCTGGTCTTTTAGTGAAATATACAATACTTGTAATTACCAGATCTATCTCCTTCCATGATGTTAAAATGTTACAAAAAGAAAAATATCCAAATGTTGACAGCAGTATTAATATTTTAATAACATATGTATTATTTGGTGTACAAAAACATAAAATATTATTGCCATACATACGTATAGTCATACAGTAGTGGGAGCACATTTTTTTTAAATATTTATTTTATCATTAATTAAGTAAAAGTTATTCCTTTATTTAATATAAATTATATAGAATGCACTGTGTATGTTTCTCAAATGTACATTTGAATATCAGTGATAAATATTAAATGTTATTAATTCACCAATTCACCTACAAAAAACCTACATGTATTATTTAATATACACCTAAGTACATGAATACAGTACTGTGCGACACAAACGTCGTCGAGAAACACGTTTATGAATTTATAATATACAGCACAACCCGTTAAAGCTACCGAGAACAACAAAACAATATAAATACGATAAAATACAATTTATTGAATCAAACAAACAGTTCATCGATAAATAGGTTTCAAATCAAACATCAGCATCTTGACAACTAAATTTTTTTTATTCTCCTAGAAATATAAATTATATATAAATTAATATAAATATTCGAGTTAGATATCTCAAATAATATATATATATATTAAAGCGAATTATTATCTCCCTTCAACTTCGAGTTATTGTGACTCGACTGTACATGATTGTAGGTATTATTTAAATATATTTTATTGTTATTCCAATTATATTCATTTTTATAACTTTTGCTAAATACCTATTCACATCGGTGTATACAGTAAATCGGTATTGACTTATACGAATAACAGCTAGTAATATTTTAATATTATATTAAATTTATTACTAATTACTATATAATAATTTAAAACAGGTAGGTAGGTATATGTGATTTGTTTTAAACAATAATTAATTAAACTTATTATATTGCTTAAAGAAAAAAAATTACCATAATATCAATATAAATAAATATATAATAAAATATTATATTATTATCCTTTATACCTATAATATAGGCTAAAGACCATTTACAATATGAATAATATTTAATATGCTATTTATTCATTAACCCGCCCATTATAGGCTACAGTGACCTAGCCAATGACGATGTCCAGTATACATATATTGTACACTAACAACTCGACACCAAATATACCGACGTAAAGAAGTTTTAGGTTTTTTTTATAATGTATATAGTGACTAATTTGAAGTAAAATTTCTATGTGTACTAATAACAAATCATCAATATACTATATATCAACGAATCATTATGTTAACTTAATCATTATTTAATTATTAAACCCAAATAATATTATTTGTGTACTGTTGAAAATCTTTTACGATATTTTTTTAAATGTCGGTAAAGTTTTTTCCTGCATTAAAAAGCTTGAAAAAATAATATAAGAATCTTCATAAGATATTGTTACATAAATTAAAAAAGTGCTTCATGCGCCGGAATTCAAAATTTTTTACGAAATCTATCAAAATTGATTAAAAGTGTATTATATACTATGTACTTACAGAAATTCATAAGGTATTTAATTTTACACCTAGGGGCTAGGGCTTGAAAAAATGAATACACTTGATCTTACTTTATAGTTCAATTTAATAAGTTTTAATGTAGTACAATATATTCGACTCGTGTCCGGGCGGTGTACCACTATATTATGTTATCGGTCCGAACAGATATACATCCTATGTAATATAACGTGGAGCATTATTGTAAGTGAATTATTTAAAAGTAAATTGTATAATTATAAAATATTGAAGTTTTAAATTTTTAATATTTTAAACATAGTTGCGCAAATGGTTTATAGCTGATACCCAACTTACCTACTACCTTTTTATACCCAAGACTCAACTTACCGCATTCAAAATGAACACAAATTATTGCGTACCCAATTTAGCTAGCCTCACAACGTATACCATATATTCCGGGTATACTATATCTATATATATATTCGTAATGCAGCTGTGAAACCGAAATAGAATTTGTATGACTATTCTTATTTTTCGGAAGTGTAACATAACAAATTTTAGAATTCAACTACATTTTACCGGCTGCATACAAATTGCTTTCCATGTCGGAAAATTGACATCCGAATGGGTTCAAAACATTCCAGTCAACATCCATCCTAATTGGTTCCCGATAAAAATTTGTAGGTACATAAGAAATAGATTGTCATTTAAATAAAAACTGTGATAAAATCTGTATTATATTATCAATTTAGACATCGGATATCCAGTCGTTACAGTCGCATGTCGATTCGACATTCAGTAATGCATCGCAATAACCGCTGAGTATATGTACGTAAAATGGTCAAATTTGCGTTTTTGTTTCCGTTTAAAACTTCTTGAACCAAAAAAAAAACATAAAGAAGCCAGTTCACCCCTGCAGGACTCTAAAGTTGGCTAAATCTGATATTGATACTATATAATAATATGCTCAATATATAATATGTAGAATTAGAAAAAATATACATACTAGTTGTCGTAGTACAATACCAATATTGAAAAATTATATTGAAAAAGATAGCCCGATTCCATTAAATATACCAGTATAATACTGGTGCTATACTAAAAACTAAAACCAACGACTAATTGTTGTGAATCATTTCACAAGTTCAACAATGGCCTCTATTCGCAACATCCGAATATCTTTCAATTTATCGATATATTAAAAGAAATTCAAATTGAAACTTACCTATGTAAAATTGCAAAAGTTTATTATTTCGACACGAGATCATTATAATATATAGACAAATATATGGTTAATTTAATATAAATATACTATTAGTTGTACCTATTTGTGTACGTACACAGATAATAGTCCTATTTCTTATTCCCTACTATTGTTTATTGTATTTCCGCTGTGCTGTGTAATCACTAATCAAACATTGAACATGAATGAATAGGTATGTCGGTATGTGTATGTATATTATATATGTTATATGTGTGCGTATGGGTATGATTATATATTTCTTTTATTTATGCTCTGTTTGTATATAATATTTGTTTAAACACGACATATAATGAGTGGATTTGATGAACGATAATACTACCTTACAACTTGTATTACTCCTATGTAGCGTTGCATTGTAAGCTATTTAACTTATCATCATTATTGTGGTACTGAATTTAAATATGTATATGTATTTTGATCTCTTTTCCTATATATATATATATAAATATGATTAGGAAATATTTTATTAAACATGAATAATCAGTAACACAGAAACAGATAGTTCACTAATAAGGTATAGGTGAAAGTTCGAAGGTTTTTATTCTAAAGAGATAATTATGTGTTATACTTACAAGTGTTGAGGTATAGTTTCTACGACGGTAGAGCTCTCGAATTTTATCTTAATTCAAGTTATTACGTGTTTTTTGTTCGCGTGTATTTAAATTTAAAAATCTATAACTTTAATTCACGTGTAATTAATTGATAAATCACGGTTATTTATTTAAAAGATTATCTAACTCAACAACTTTTATGGTCTAAATTATAGTACATGGTAAAACGAAAAAAATGATACCACTAAAATTCGTATGTGCCTATCCATTCGATAGTCACAGATTCGTTCACTGCGGCGATGGCCATACCTTATATATATATATATATATATATATATATATATATATATATATGTACACGGCAATATTTATATAGAGTACTGACTAATTGCTATTATCCAGGAATGGATTGGCAGAATTTTTCGACCCGGGAAAATTATTTAGACCGGCCCTCTATATTATAATATCTAATATTATACATAAAAAAAATATTGTTTTTTTAAGGCAATAGGTGGTTCAACTCCCCTCCCCCTCATGTATACAGTTTTATATTTATTAAAATAAAATTTAGACATAAATAATATAGCAAATCAATTTAATATGAGACTTCTTTACTAAGTAATGCACTTTTTTTTTTTAACTCAAAAAAGCTATCGAAAATAAGAGCACCAGGTTTTTTAAACATAGATAAATCCAATTTCTTTTCGCTTAACTTTTCCTATAATTTTAACATTAACATTTATACTGCAATAAAAATAATATTGAAATCAAAAAACACGAGCAATTTAATATGCAGTACGTCAATGTATTAACATTAAAAAAAAACTAATGTTATTATTTATGTTATTATTATTATTATTTGTTATTTCTTCTTAAAATATAATTAACTTATAGTCAATTTATCAACTGAGTTATCATAGCTCGATTCGCGGCTACAACATTGGTATTATATATAGTCATATTATACATTTATACACGTATAATCACTATAGTCTTGACAAGAACTAAGAAGTCCAAAATCACAGACTAATATATGCTAACAACATGATGTAGGTAAACATACATCATGACTAGCAATAACTAGTACTAGATATAATATATTTTAGTCCCTGTCAGAAATTAAGATAATTATGTCAATTATGATAAAGATATGATAAACTAGTGAATAAAAAATATTAAATTAAATTAAAAACCGTTTGCGGCCAATCCGGTCCTGCTATGATCTGATTTTTAATTTTATATCAATGTTTATTTTTCATTACAATATAGTTTTATCGTCCTATTAAATTATTAAAGTTACAAATAACTTTATGATCACAATAATTTTTTATAAGGAAATCTAAAAAATGAATTTTCCCCTGACCAGTTTTTTTTTTGAACTATTGCAATTGCAACCTAACACGCCAATCACTGAACACAACATTTTAGTGGCTGCAGTCTGTAAGTAACGAAAATTAAATAAAAAATTAAAAAGCTTAACACTATGTTGACAACGTAAGTGCTGTGTATTAAATAAGAGTTAGATATATTGTTATATTATAATAAACTAATAAGCAACGACGAATAAAACTGTACAAATATTAAAACAAAATATGATATTGTTATATAATTAGAAAAATGATGAGGAAAAAAATTAGTTCATTAGCAGTTATTTTACAATAAATCATAAACGGATAAATATATTACCGTATATTATATATGACCACTACTGCGGTAAACGAATCCGTGACATCACGCGTAATGTTAAAAATCGCCGCAATGATTAGTGAACGAATAAGTAACAAACGAACTTTTGTTGTATCTATATGCCAGTTAGACTGTATCATATTATTTATATTTACTATGGTAATAAAAAAAATTATTACTTTTTCGAGTTTGACGATCGTTTAATACGTACTTATTTAAAACATAATATTTATTAAACATAATTAAATTATGATAAAGTATTAAAAAATAAATATATGTTAATAAATACTATAAAATTAAAAACTTAAAGTACCTGAACCTACTATACAAAAAATAAATGTTTCATGAGTAGTATTATCGTAAATAGACGGGACGGGCAAAGCAAATGCTTCGGGTTCAAAATAAATAATCAATTTCCTATCAACGTTGTGTAGAAATTAAAAATCATTGGAATATGCTAAATGCATTAAAAATAAAATTCCATATGTAATAATGAACGTGTATTGTAAAGATAACTTTGTAAAAATGTATAATATTCATATTATGTGATTATTTTAATAAATGTATATACCTATATATAGAATGAGATAGTCTCATAAGAGAAACTAAGGGTCAAGACAGGCAGGATATGACCTGACCCAATGCCGATAGGTTATCGACCACAGAATCGAACAGTTATAGTACATATGATGTAATAATATATTATATACATAACATTTATATTTAATAAAAAAATTAAAATCCGTTTTTGTGATTATGTTACCAAAATATAGTGACAAAAACGTTAAATATATATTTTTATTACTGTTTAGTGTTTACAATAACAATGCATAATATGCCAGTATGTTAAATATTAGTTTCTTCTACCTGGTGTAGTAAGTACCGTGTTGGCGTAACCTAATAGAACCAGTGTGCGCTCCCGCGGGGGTGGACCCTGGGTCCGAACACCCATTCAACTATTGTAATAGTATTCAATCGATTGAAGTATATAAAAATTCAGTAAAAGATTTGGTATTTTATTGATGACAAGTCGAGAACAATAAAAGAGACCAATTGATAAAATTGCTGGATGTTATTAACCAATTAATTGATTGAAAATAAAAACTATTAAATAAATACTTATATTAACTGAAGAAAACGGTTAGTTACCTAAGCCAACGCTTGTATATATATTATTATAGTTGACATGTTCTAAAAATATTTATATATTATATATATATTCATAATTTATAATATAATTTAATGTATAATTTTGATGATGTTGAAATGATACAATTTTTCAATATTTATTTAATAATATATTAAAATGTTCAAAATTGTATTTAGACATTTAGTAAGAAATAAAAGTTATGTAGTTATGTATATTATATAAACACAGGAAAAGTACAGAAAAACCGTATTCAAATTTTATTTTAAAAACATTTTTATACATTTTTGTGGACCTCGAATAAATGCTGTTAGCGCTACTGAATTGAGCTAAAATCATGTGTATACTACTGGTTGTAATTATTAATAAATTATAATAAATATGAGCATAGGTTTTTAAGATATTTTATTAAAATTAACAAATGAAAATTATTTTTAGGTATTTTTATTACTATTTAATTTATTTGTCTATTTTTATTTCAATATAATGTACTATGTTTGATTGTGAAGGGATCCGTACAATATGTTTTAGTCAAATATACGCATATTTATTAGTAGGTAGCCTAATACCTAATAGGTAATAAGAAAAGCGGTGATGGCTGATATCGACAGACCATAGTTTTGTTGTATTGACACACATTGTAAAATATACAAATAAGCTTTAGAATTTAATAATAATTGGTATAATGCCTTGGAATTCAATGAAAGCTAAAATATATTGTGATAATATAAATTATAATTAACTTGTTTTTTATAAAAAATTATTAATATATAAATATATAAAATATTAATATAATAAAAAAGCCCATAATATTAACTGTATAAATATAGGTAAGTTTTTCTATAACATTAAAAATTTTTTTTTAAATATTATTTATTCATTTAAACGACTTTATGTCCTTATAAGTCTTTATCAATGTCTTATAATTTATTGGTATGGGTAGAGTGTGTCTAACGTACTAGTCGAACTACTACAACCTTGTTTAAGAAAAGAATTTTTCACGTGTGTGGTCGTGTGGACGACTGTGGACTTCAGTCCCATTGGTGTGATAAACAATGTAGAAGTGGTTTTTATTTCTTATTTCTATTAAAAATACCAGATATCACGCATGTATCATATATATATATATATTCATTGTCATATCGCAAACATCCGTAATCCGTAAATTATAGGTACCTCACTATGAGCGCCTGAAGAACAATAAATTCGCATCGGTAAAACGTAGTCGAGTTTTATCATTTATTATATTATACACTTCTAAAAAATAAAGATAGTCGCATAAATTCTGTTTCGGTTTCACGCCTGCATAGCGAATGTACATTATACGATACATATTACACTCCGGGTGGCATATTAAAAAAATATCTTTATGGTGAGCAATTGTAACGATAGCGGTGAAATACGAAGTATTATTTTTTTGCACTGTACCGAAGTTGAACCGATGACTGTGCGCGTCATAGCCATAGCCGTATGCCATACTGTGCCACAATTTTAAAAAATATACAAATAATTTAAATAGCCACTAATTTCTACAAGGGAAGGGGTAATTTTAATTTTGGCCTACCTTACTCAAATATCTAATTTCGCCTAAAAGCCCGTGGACTAACAAACTAACTGAAAACAATACACAGAGAAGACAATCAGAACAAAACAAATAGGTAAAGGCACCCATTAGTGGTGCAAGATGGTGACATGTCAACCCCAAGAAAAATTATAGTTATTTTTTTTAGTTGTGAATTATAAATTAATTTTTCTAATGATAATATATGATAAAACACGATGTGCATACTCATACTCGTACTTTATTAATCGATTACGGTCGTAAGTCATAATACTACATCGATAAATCAGCGATAATTATGTATGTATTATGTATATAAATATATTTATGTGTTATAAAATATTTTTTTTTTATTTTATGATTAGCAACCCCTAAGTTTTGACGGATGGGCACTCTTGCAGACAGATTTTTCCTACTTCTGAAGACATTTTAAAGTGAGAAAAAAGTTATGAACCATTTCTATTATTTTTTTATGTAGCTAATGAACACTAAGACTTGGCTAATGACAGGGATTTATAACAATTATAATATTATTTTATTTGAAAAAATATCAACGTTAAGTAGGTTATATTCTGTACACAATATAGATATATGTGTCTTGTGTACATCGACAATTTCGGGATTCTAAAACCGAACAATTAAACATATAAACAATTTGGTAAATCCATATTTTACTTACTAACTACAAAAACAACAAGTGCATAAAATACTTTCTCATTTAGATTATTTTACAAGTTACAATATTACATTGCCTATGTATTATTATTTTTAATATATTATTGATCCTGAAAGTAATAGTATAGTAACTAAATTAAGTTGTAACCAAAATTTGGTTACCAAATACTTAAAAATAAAAAGCTAATTTGGAAATAACCTGTTTAAAATTTGAAAATAATGGGAATGAATAAAATAAACATTAAAATCAACATTTTTAGTTAAAACTCATGTTATGATATATACATTATTATATATCATTATTTAGGTTTATAATAAAATATTTACACAGCTGCATAAACAATAATATATCTTTATTCATTAAAATAACTTTATATTTAATAAAACTAACAAAATAACATATTATTATGAATTAAGTTAATTTTAGATTTAAGAAATAAATAGAATATTATTTGTATAGCTGTACAAACATTGGTCAACAAAAAAATAGATTATAATTAATTAAGTTAATCTTAGACTTAGGAAGATGAATAATCACAATCTTTGCAGCTGTGTCAATATAAGTTATTTAGTAAATAATATACAAATAACGACACGCAAATGAGCAACGCCGCAATCTACAAATTTAATTACAAAAGCGGCATATCTATATCTATAAAAAGGCACACGACAATCAACTTAGTCGCTCACCCAACATCAATTTAATAATTATATGATTTTCTTACGTGTAAAAAAATATAAATGTAAATATATCTACTCTATTTTAATTATATCTATCGACTTGTTGAATATAATATTTTTATATACCTCTTTCCATTCTGGACATTCAAAATATGAAATACTGTTTTCTATCGCACGTTCTTTAAAAGATAAGTAAAAAATTTACATGATAAATATTCTCCGCACATAATTTTCATTTAGAAGAAAAACTCTCGTACCCATCCCCCGTAACATGTCTTGCAAAGTGATGAGTTAAAAATATACAATAAAAGTTAACAACATTTAAAATACAATTTCATTCATTAATTCTTATACCTTACATTCTTATTTTTAACTTATTACACTTGTTAAGGTTTCTTCTGTGTTTGACCTTTAGCAGTGGTTTTATACTTATATTTTACAGTTTTTACTTTTTAATACGAAAACAATTGGCTACCCATGACTTTTTACTAGAAAATTGGGAATTTTTAAGCAAAACTCAGTATTTTACTAAATTGAATTTGTTTATTTCATGTAACTCAAAAATTAATAAACTTAAAAACTTAAAATTTAGTTCCTGCAGAGTATTATAATATAATTTACGAACATTTTGAAAAACGTGAGTTCTCGGTCACTTTGTACGGTCGAGCTTTAAAAGTGCGAACACTTTGTACGGTCGGGTAAAAAGGTACATTGCAAAAGGCAGACACTAAGTACTATTATATACATAAAGTATGTACATATGTATATATTATATATAATTTTATTTAAAATGTTATTAAGTTTAAATATTATTTGGTATATCTAAGTATCTTATACATTCTCCGAGTTTTTAGACAGTTTTGCGAACAATACAATTGGACGAAGTGGCAATAGGCATAGCCTACATAAGAAACAAAAATCTAATTCTCATGAAAATAATAAGCTATTAACTTTATGTAACCAGCACCAAAACAAAAAAATAATTTTGAATTTTTAAATTCTATATATTATACATGTCAATTTTAACATTATTTCTCGTTTTTGACATAATTATTTTTTTCAATATTATTTTTTATTTATATTTATATTGTACACATTTTTAATTGATTTAAACTGATTATTTTGACTAATAATAATATACTATATTTTATAACGTTTTTATTAAATTTACTTTTTTTTTTATTTAAGTTTTACATTTCAATAATTTACATTATATACACTTAAAACTTAGGTATTTAACTATATACATTAATTTAATATATTTTATGTATATAATAGTACAAAGTGTCTGCTTTCTGAAGTTTAAAATTTTAACTGACCGTACAGTCCGTACAAAGTTTGTGTTATTCAGTTTAAACAATGGACCGTACAAAGTGACCGCTTACCACTTTTGCTTTGTTATTGGACCACCAATTCCTTGTACCTCTCTTTAGTACAAACTATATCAAATTTATTATCAGAAATCAACCTCAAAGTTGAAAATCAAAACATTATTTTGATTACTTATCATACATAAATGCAATATGCAAAATAATCATGCATCATTATTATAATCAATAAAATAATAAATAACTAAAAATTGTTATTTTTTGAAATTTAGTTTTTTTATTGCTGTTAGCGAACTATTGTCTTTTTTGTTATAGTAAAAAATATAACTAAATTTATTATGACTTAAAAAAGTAATGAAAAAGCAGTTATATATAGCTATATTTTACTGTTTACAATGTTTACGCCGTCTGTCTGCAGTTGGTGACATTACTGGCTTATCGTAATACTATAATGTCATATATTGTAATCTTTTGCCGAATTATATCATGTTATGTCGAATTTCAGTCACCGGACATAAAATTAAAAACCAAAATTCTACGAATACGATTTAAATGATATTTTTACATAAATCATTCTGAGTAAATACGATAATCGTACGATTTAAATTCGATAATTTCTCGGTACCAATTGAACGATGAATATGGTAATGACGATGACGTATTGTCGTATTGAGTAGGTAGCTCGATGAAAGTGTTTTAATGATGGCTATAGTCATAGACTACACATAATATTATTCACTTTATCAGTTATTAATTTTTATAGATTTGTGTCATTAAACAAATTGTACGGTTCGTGTTATTGTAAACAATAAATAGACTTTAAATTACGAAACGACGTGCATAGACTATTATATGGAATATTATAATTATAGTCATAAATATAATATAATAAATAAAATTATTAGGTAACGGTCTGTGACGCGTCACCACCGAACGACTACCTACCCATACCCAGTACTCATCAACTCGTCCGCGGTGCCGATTTGAACGAGAAAAACGCGGAGAAATCTAAACAATCGGTTCGATGTTCGAAATCGACACGTCGAAATTTTCCCGAAAACATACGGTCCCCCGACGAGTGTGCTTAAACACGGGTTGTGATCGAGAAAAATTGATGGTCTAACAGCAAAACATGAGAAATGATATTATTACAGTTTTTTATTCATAGGTAATGTATTAATGGTACCTACCTATCTACTACCTACTATACGTTAATGTGGTTAATAATAATGAAAATGAAATACAATGATTGGGGGGGCTGGGGTTAATGTAAACAATTTAAATTTTCTTTTATCTCTGATCTAGAATTGGCAATAATAATATTTTATAAAACTATATCGTATAGGTGTATGCGTGTATTAGTGTGTTGTAGGTAGCTATTATGTTATAAAAACTCAATTTCACAAGAAAGACCCACAAATATTGCAATTCTCAATATTAAACGAAAAAAACATCAGAACTTAATATTGAAAAAATTATAAATGACTGCACCAAGCACATTTAAAATAAAAAAAAAATATTCTCGCGTAGTATAACGTATTTAGTTAATTTATATAATTTATATTTTTTAAATAATTATACAAAGGAAAAAATGATATTGTTTATCAAGTAAATTATATAAGTGTTTTTATTATAATAAATGTTGTATGTTCCTTTTGGTTGTGGATTATAACAACACGGGTATAATATATTATGTTTTGTTTTATTTGATATTCCGTAAGCTTTTCCCACTTTTAAATTTTTTAAATGTTCCTAATACATAAATTACATTATGTAATTTTTTTATATTGAGTTTTGTATATTTATTCACATATTAATGTACCTAAGTGGCTAAGTAACATAATTGTAAACAATTAATGTAACTTGACTGTTTACTAAAACTTATTAATTGAAGTAAGTTCCATGTAATAATAATAATATTAAAGTACTATGCTTACCAAATAAAATACCTATGTAATTTGTTGTGGACTGTGGTTATAGTTTATATTTATATTACACGGGGTACATTAAATGTTGTCACTGGTTATTTACTTTTTTTCTAAGGGCCCATAATATGAATCATTACACACAGGCCCTCTATATGCCTAGTTATGCCATTGGTCATATTTATCAAATACTTAATTTTTAGACTGTTTTCGTTCACATTGATACAATATGTTTTAGTAATTATCAGAATAGATAATTCATGTTCTTTTAAATATTTACTAATCAATTAAAAATTTAATTTACTCATAGATGATGTAGAATTTAAAGGAAATCCACGATAATATAAACAAATACCCGACCGTAAATAATCTTTTTATCTAACTATCGTACCTGGTTTATCAAACATGTCTTGCTTTATTTGTTTGAAATGTTTAAATATGGACTTAAACTAATAACAATTCAATGAAAGGTCACGATGTTCTCGTATATATAATACGATAAATATTAATTATTTGAATGATTCGATTATGTATTTTGTAGCGGTGCGTGAATAAAATTTATGGGGAGACTTAACTTTTGTGTTTAACTATTAAGTGAATTTATGAATTCAACTTCAAAGGTAATTAATTTAAGTTATTAAGAAAATTAATATATATATATATATATATATAAATCACCTCCAATATTTCATCTAACGTACAATGTTTTTATGTCTAATTCAAATATTTCATCGAAAACACAGTAAATTTACGACGTACCACACAAATGTACGTAATGAATAACGTCTGGCGATTGAGACAATGAGACTAGTCTTCCGGATTCTGTATAAAAACCGTTATCGTGGCGATTCTCCTCAAACTTTGTTTTTACCTTCTATATCTATAAAAATTGTGACGGTACACGGTGGTTTAGTCGTCTCATCCGTTTCTCGGCCGACTCCACCATATCGTGATTCGTAGAATAGCTATCGCAGTATCGCGTCATTATCGCCAATTCAAAGAATATAGTTTAGAACATATGTTGTATTTAGTTTTTATAATATAACATATTGATTCGTGTGTATAAACACATACAAGTGTACAATATTATTTAGACATGTGCAGAAAATATAGTTGACTACGAATTATATTTGAAAATAATTTTTTCGTGTTATAATTATTGAGGAGATGTCTCAAAGTTTCCCATAACTTACTGCCCCGCCGCTGATAAAAATAATAGTTTTAAAAGAGGTTGAAAGTTAAAAATTACATCGACGATGACGGCTAGAATTCCTGGTGACCAAGAGATTGTCGGGTTTCACGAAACGGAGCTAGGTAAATCGAGTCTAAAACATTTTTTTTTTTTTGGTAGAGTCCTGGGTTTGAAAAGGTTTATGGAGTTTCCTAAAAAGCACATTTTCCTTCTCATTTTTACAGGCTTAAGACTGTCCGTGTTTATAGGAGTGGTTAAAAATGCGCTTATTGTATTTTAATTCATAATGTTGTACATAAAAATCACAATTCACTATTCAGTATATATAAAATACAAACTCGTGTCGAATTTTTATTTATTTTATTATATTGTACAAAGTAAAAATGTATTTAATATGGTTTTAATAAAATCAGATCCTTTTACACACCAATAACGATGGCGAGATAAATGAGTTCGAATTTAAATACTTTTCAATTTACAAATATGATAATAATATAATCTTTGAAACCAATTTTCATTGTATTCAATTTGAACACGTGCATTACAGTGATTTACTTAAATACTCAATAAATGAAGTACTTTCGACCCTATAGAAGTACGATTATAATATAATATTATATTATCTACTCGTCAGTTTTTTTTTTATTTATTTTTTTCTCTTCGTATACGATATTGTTGTTAATGCGTTTTCCAACAAATTAATCATAATAATAGTCAATAGAGATTGTATTTTGGATGTTGCAGTTCAAAAATCAATCTGTTATCGGTTGTTTACTGTTAATATAAATCGGTAACAAGCAAAACGCATATAATGTGTACGCGTATAATTATACGAACACGATAACATTTATTGATAGAAAAATACCGTTTTCAAAATCATGCATACGTCGACGCGCCGTATACGATAATGAATAAAATATATTGGTACCTTTACCCAAATGGCCATATTATATGTTTTATTTTTGATTATTTCAACGAAAGATTTTGTGAATTACGACTACGGCAAAATGAAAATAATCCAGGTGGCCAAAATATCAACGCATTGTAATTTGTAATATTCATTGTTCGTAATGATGATATAATTGAAAACCTATATGATTAATATCGTTTTACTGAAACTAAGTTACTTTGACTAACGATTTTAATCATTTCAATATACTCAATTAAAAAAATATTATCTATAGAAACTAGAAACATTTCATCATTATACTTCTATTAACGTTTTCTATACACAATTATATTTTTAAAATATTTAGACTGATTATTTTAACTTATTATAGGTATTTAAAATGTACTTAATTTGTATTCAATACATTTTGATAAAACAGTTTTTCAAGCTAAAACACCGGTCAACAATTGTTATCGTATAATGTATAATATAGTGTACTACATATCATGTTAACGTCCATTAATAATGTTAATGTCTATGGTCCAAAAAATGTCTAATAAACATTAGATGATTTCAGTTCCTTTAGATAGGTATGCAAATTATTTACAAGAAATTTTTAATTAAATCCTAATTTAATTGTACCTACCTGTTTGTAGTAATGAGAATCTAAAACACCTACATTTATTGCTCTTAAATATCTTATCAAGTTTGTGTACGAATAATCTTAAATTATTTAAAAATATGTAATTATAATACAAACTACCTGCTAATATAATAACTAAATAGTATATTAACTACATAAAAAACGCGGGCATGAAATTTATTTATATTTTATTGTTCCGAGTTTACCGCGTAAGCGACAAATGTGGAGATTATATAATACAAAAGTCAAAAGTTAATCTTCTAGTCTAAAATGAACCGTTTTTATTTTTTACTTTTGGACCTACTTGTGGCGCGTCCTGTCCGTGCACGATGCACACATTATCAACAAGAATGTCCGGACGCGTATTATCATTTATCAACACGAACATATGCTGTTCTAATGGAATTGTTGAAAACTATTTTTTACGTTGTTTACTCCATAGCCCACGGTGGGTGAATTTGTTCTTTATCACTCTCTCTCTCTCTCTCTCTCGTTCGAAGATAATAGTGGTTTTTCTCTCAACGCGCGTCCATTCGTTTTATTTTCTCAAGGTTTATGGATAATAATATTATAAATTTATAAACCCTTGTGTTTTTTGACGTTCAGTGATTATAATTTAAAATATTTTTATTTTTTACACGGCTAATATTAAAATATTATTAAATTATGCGTCTGAAGCGTATACCGATGACTTTCTGATAATTTTTAACTACGATTTTTCAACAGCTCAGGATCGTTCCAGTTTATTAGACTAAGAGGAGTGTTAACGTGTATATGTGTATCTTTACAAATCGTCTTGTTGTTAAACGTATAGCTGGTAAGTAAATAATACTGTATACTGCATTAACTTAGTTGATTAGCCATTTATTAGTTATTGTGTATTTTAAGTATTAAAGTTGTAAAGTATTCTTTTTTTTTATATTATATTTTGGGTTTGATTAATTTGTTCCATATAAACATATGTTATGTGAATACTCTAATTCACTTATGTAATAGGTAGACAAGCTGGGTTCATATTTTGCTTAAATATTAGTTGTATTCTCTTAATAGATATTGATAAAAGCTGTGACAAATTCACCAGGCCTGAGGAAGCTCTAGTTAAATAACATTCATTATCACGGGGAAACGCCGATCGTAATAAGAGCTATTTCATTAGTATCAGCCATGGTAGTAATAGCCCAAGCCATATTCATTCTATATTTTGTTTAGTTGATATTTTTGATGTTTTTAATATTTGACTATACTGTAGATATACTATGTACTTAAGACAATTTTTTTTTTGTTTTATTCCTCACTTTATTTTATAACTGATTAGTGCTATTAGGATATTATTTTTTATTATATTATAGCTTTTGTATAAACTAAATATGTAAATTAATTATAAGTATAACTCCTTTTTAATATTTAGTATTATGATATGACTCACTCATACTTCAGACTTAATATTGATTATTGGATAGTAAATAACTTAATTAACTTGTAGGAATAGATAAAAAATAAATCAATTATTTATTTAACTTGCATGAATAAATTATCACAAGTTATATATTTGGGGAATATCTTGCGGTTTCGTGGTATATATTTTTTTTTTCAACAATTTGAGGATCAATATCATGTACAGCTTAAAAGGACATTGAGATACAACATCACCATCACAAAATTTATCCATTCTTCTTTATTATACGCCATGTCTATTTGTCTATCTGAACTTCCTGCAGTGTTACTAGACCCTTCATGATAGAGTCCCTCTATCTTTTTTTTTGGTTTGCCTAGAGGTCTTTCACCTTTAATTTCTGGCACCATTACTTGTTTAATAATTTGATCATCTGCCCTCAATATATGTTTTAACCATTTATATAACTTACTTCTTGTTTATGAAAAAATATTTGGTCTTCAGTAGAGGTCTTGCAGTTCAGTATTATGCCTTATTTCTTATTATTCTGTTTCTATATTGTATAAAGTTCAATGGAGTTTTCTTAAATTTTCTTCTTGAAAATAATTAGACTTTAGTGTGGTAGTTAATCAAGTTTCACCTCCATATGTTAATATTGACCTTAGGTAGCTAATGTATAGTGTTTTCTTTAGGTGCGGCTTAAGTTATTTGCCTGGAAGGGGGCAATATTTTTTTTACATAGGTAATAATTAATATTATATAAGTTATACATAATTAAATCAATGAAAATATTTTACAAAATAAAGATTAAGATGTCTTGGGGAGAGCCATGGCCCATATCCCCCCCCCCCCCCCAAAAAAACCGCTCTTGGTTTTCTTTGATTGTTAGAGATAGATTTTTTTATTTCATCATGCATAATATTTACTCTGAGGTGTTTTAATTGATTAACTTTCTCAACGATAATAATGTCCACTTTTAAATTTGAGTCATCTACCTTTATCTACGTTATGCACATAAACCACGTTTATGTTGGTTTGACTCTCTCCCCATCATCTTTCTCAACTCCAACAATTTTTAGGTGTTTTGTATAATATCATCTTTTGAATTTCCCAATATCTCTTAATCACTTTCAAGGAATGTGTTGAATAACATTGGTGATAAATGATAATGGATCACCCTGGTATAGACCAGTTTGTACTTTAAATTGAGTAGACAATTCTTGATGGAAGCATACTCAATTGAATCATTCATATCTTCAATTTAATATTTGTATTAAAATATAGTGTTGAAGTAAAAAGTATTAAATAAAATGCACTAATTTAAAACATTTTTATAAAATCTTTTTGCTTGTATAAAAATTAAAAATATGTAATATTCTATGTTTTACTTTTGTGATTTCTGTAATTAGGTTTTTTTATATATTAAGATAATAATGGAAGAAAAAGACTGTCAAGTCAGCCAGAATACGGTTCCAGAAACTAATGAGCAAGAAGTTGAATTTTCAGGTAATTATTAAAAAAAAAATATTTTATTCATAATATTTTTATATGTATCTGTAATAATTAGTAATAACAATAATAATAAAGGTAGTATACTATGTGTCTTTATTATATTGTTATTCCTTAATTTTTATTATTATAGGTAACTATTATCTATTTATAGTATATGTTATAATAGGGTTAATTAATTAGAATTATGAATATATTCTAAGAATTCGTTAAATTAAGGAATTGAATTGGGTCCAATGATCTATTTATCATTTCTATCAAATTTAAAAAAATTAAATTTTTAATAATATTTTATCTAGTTTGTCAGTTATAAGTATTAAGAGTTAAGACCTATTTGATGGACATAAAAATATAAAAATAGTATATTATGTTTGAAGCACTATTGAAATGTGCGATATTAATCTGTATGGACTTCCATAATTTTTTAATTATTTTTGATTACTGATCAAAATATATAATATAACTACCCATTATTAATATAAGTGCTGCAGTAGTTTTGTTTTATCTTCAATATCTCTACCAAGTCGTCAGTAAAATAAAATATATTAACAGTACTATTTTTTTAAATATTAGTACATTTATTTTATACTTCTATAAATTAAGTATCTTATCAAATTTTAGTACTAATATCAACATTTTCTATCACATAATATTAATCATATTGATCAAAATTAAGTTACTGTTCAATGAATTTATTATTTTTAATATTTATTTATATTAAGAGAAAGTTGCACTAGCATATGTTGATTATGTGTCAACTATGTAAAATATTACAATTTTAAAATGCTCTTAATTTGCTTTATAATTGAAATACCATAAAAAGTTTGCCTATGAACGGTAAGAACACATGCAGATATAATGGCTTTAGTAAAGCTGCCAATCTTAAAATACGATTGTAATTTATTAGTTTTAACAGGTTTATTACCAAACTTAAATCAAGTTAACCATGTAAACCACATTTACTTGTAATAATTTTAATATTATTTTTAAAAAACATTTAAATTAAATTACAATAATTAAAAATTATTATTATTAATGATTACTTACATGTTGATAGTGCCATACTCCTTACAACTATAACTATTAGTTATTTCAAGTTAAAGTGTCTTAAATTGTTCAATTTATAATTTATAATAACTAATAAGTTTAAATGAAAAATAATAAAATATTACTTTTAGCAGAAATGATATATACTCATTAAAATAATTTATAAAATTAATTGTTCACTATTCAATCAAAAATTCACAATTATGTCATTTATATCTACTTTTTAATTTAAAATTTACCATAGCTTTTAATAGTTAAAATGCAAATATACTATTAAACATGTTATTTTTTATAACATTGATATTTTTATTTTGTAGAACATTTACTAGATAAACAAAAAAATCAAGATTCTCTACTCGAAAAAAAAATATTTTTACCATATGGTAAGAATATATTTATAATTAATTTTGTTTAGTTGTTCACTTTTTTATTATCTTTTTTTCTTTTACAAGGTGTTGGACCAGTTATTGACTGTGAAATTGATGATGATAATGATGAACCTGATTATTCAAGTAAGAACAAAAACTGTAAAAATAGAAATATTTAATTTACTTAAACTAATTACTATTACTATAATTATTATTTTTTTCGTACAACATAGGTACTATAATAGCTTATAATTTATAAAAATAAATTCATAATATTATTTGTCACTGAAACAATGTATCATTAAAATATCTAATTTACAAATTTTAAATTATTAAATATTATATCACTCATTATATTGGTAATCCATAATAATCCAATAGCATAATTTATGTCTATCTCTTCAATATTCAATCTATATAAAAGTGGCTTTATTTTTATTAAGAGCTACTATTAATGATGGTTAGTAAAATAATAAAATGCAAGTTTTTAATTTTTGTTATTATTGTATGAACAAGTACTAAAAAATAAAATATATGATAATTTATAATACAATATGTATCTAATACTTGAGACATAAGTAATAAGATATTTAGAATGTACCATACAAATTAAGTTAATAATACCTGTTGCAGATGAAATTTTTGATTAATATTTTGATTTTATTTTGTAGCATATGCACGCAAGAGACCAAAAACCCTAAAAATCCGCCGAAAAAAGAAGAATAAAGAAAGATTTTTACCATATGGTAAGATTACATTTATAATTATTTTTTTAAATTTTTACTTTTGATTATTAATTTTTTTTTTAGGCGTTGGTCCAGTTATTGATTGTGAAATTGATGATGATAGTGACGAACCTGATTATTTAAGTAAGAACTCAAATTGTAAAAAATATAAATATTTTATGTGAACAAATTAAGTTACTATTAAATTGTTCTTTTTTTCTTTTTAATAATTTAAAGGTTATGCTGTGGTACCAAAGTCAAATCTTGCTGGAGATAGCTCTTCGTCAAAAGATGCAGTACCATAAAAACAATTTGTAAAACTCTAACTTTTTAATTGTACTTTAAATTAATTAACCTATTTTTTGTGTGAAACATGTATAATATGTTTTAAACACCATATTTATTGTATAATAATTGATAAGATAATTTTTATTTGTATTACTTATTATGTTAATATTAAGTCGGGGTTAAGTAGTTGTTTCAGTATAATATAAATTATATAAACATTTAGTTTTAAATTTTATTCTGCTTTCTATCAATCCTATCATAATGGATGAGCCATATGGTTTCCACCTTGGGCGATTAACAGTTAGGTAGTAGTTACTTATTACATCACTTTTTGCAATCACATATTTAAAGCTTTGTACACCCACTTCTAGATAGACATGATTTATATTGAATTTCCTAAGGCTTCCATTTGGGTTTATTAACATGCTTTGTGGAGTATACTTAATTGAACTGTCATAGCTCTATCCCTTTTATCCTGGTTTATTTGTTACTATTAACCGTATGTAGTTGCGTATGAGCTCACTCGATTTTTATTTTTGCCACTGCTGGCTTTAATTTAATTCTTATATTGTTGATATCTATTTATACCTTATATTACCATACCTAGGAATTTTTCTATAAATAATATAACCCAATCCAAAGTCTTGTGTTGAAATGAAAATGGATTAAAATTATCAATTCCGATAAAAGTGAGTGCTACACTATATTTACTATGTGTAAATCCCATGAATCAGGTTCAAAAGCAAAATCAGATTCAGAATAAATAACTTTAACTGATATATGCCTATATATACAAATTTTTTAATAATAAATAATTATAGTGATTGTAATTAATTATGCATACCAAAATTTTCACTAACAGTTTGAATAATTATTTTTAAAAGTAAAAAGTGGAGAAGTGAGTGCCGCGCTTATATGCACCTAATCATGTTACAAATACTAACGTGCCTAATGACGGGTAAAGCCAATGAGTAAAAATTAATTTTGTTCTATTGCCTCATATAAATATATTCTCTGGTGTACCTTAATGATTACCAAAAAGAAAACTAGTAAAATAGGCACTGCTTCCCTGGTAGGCCATTTAGGTATTAAGTGGATCAGTATTAAGTATAATAGATTGTTTAATTTTAATTAAATTGTATACCATTGATGTATCTTTTCAGCTAAGTATAAAAGCTTTATTATGTATTAACATTTATAAAAAAGAAATATATCACTCACTAAGAGTTTAAAAATGTTCAAATATTCAAGTTTTTCTTGTTCATTGTTATTATTACCATTCACCGCATACTATTATTAATTGTAGAGTTCGTTGCAGTCGATTTGGGCTCCAACACAATAGCGCTCGATTCACCTTTTTACCTGCAAAAAACAACATGATTACATTCCATAAAATAGGTATTATCCTTTAAACAATTTTATAGGCTTAATAACAAAAGTGAATAGTAAGTTTTGTTAAAAATTATTTCATATTATTTCATTAATAGTTCCATAGTTCCAATATACTATTTAAAAATATCAATTAATAAAAATCTACACACGCCTAAATACATACTATATAAAATAACCGGCTAAATTATAGTTTAGTGTTTATACGATATTGATTTTAAAAATTGAATGTATTTATGTTATACATATTATGAATGAAAATAAAAATCACAAATACTTACACATTATTTGGCTCTCTTCAACACAGAATACGGCAGCTAAACGACTGTATGTAGTACTTGTTGGTGTTTTCCTTTCATAAACAACATTGTGAATAAAAATATATTTATGTTTTCCTATATCAGGTCTTAAGATCTCTAAAGACAATACTTATTTTAATCGCTTTGTATTTGGAGTAAACTTATCAGTAGCACCACTAGTCGTCGATGATTTTGATCGATCTTGAACGAATTTCCTAAACAATGACGAAATAACAAATATACATACCAACCAATTACTGACCCTAGATTTTTACTTAGAAGTAGAATTTACTTGGACTTCTTGCTTCCTTTTTTCTTTCTATATGGATAAGGGGAAGGATGTACTTTGACACTCCTATTGTTCATATGTTTTTTATTGACCTGCCACAAGACTTACACAAACATACTGGCGGTGTGTTGATTATATACACACACAATCACTAAATACTAGCATTAATTGTATCAGTAACAATCAGTGCAATCGTATATCCTAATGAATAATAACGGCTTTATGTGGTGTAAGTATAGGTGTCTCACATACCTTGAAAAATGTCTGTGGACACGCTCATGTAGACGAGTAATGAACGAACTGCTCGTGTGTGTGTGTGTGCGCGCGCGTGTATGTCTGTGTATGTGTGTTAGTATTACGTTCTTTTCTAGATAAACCCCCAGACTACCAGGAGTGCATGGGCTACTCGTTCGTCAGTTTCTGTATCGTCTCCGTCGTCGGCGGCACACTTCAGATATTCCACATCGGGCATCACAGTCATTGCATAGATTCCTGTTACATATAATCCGACTTTTATTCAACGTTTTTTTTTTTTTTACCTTAAAAAAATCGAAAATGAAACATTAATAATAAAAACAAATAAAAATATTGTTATCAAATTCAAATAATTGGGTGAAAATAATAATAATCATTATAATTTTGATGTATGTATTTTTATTTTTTTGATGCAAACATAATCTAAGATAATAAAATTACAATACTCCATCAGCGATAACTGATAACTATGTCTTAATTTTGTGGCATGGAACACGGGTAAAGGGAATTTGATACAGTCGTCAGTCGATACCGTCCATGCCGATCTCGAGTTTAAACAATTCTTTAAGTGCACGAATGTTTGTCGTGTAATTATGTATAAAATACTCGTTCATTATTGTGTGAAATAACTTTTTAACCTTATCAATTAAGGAGCGATTTGCCGTATGTGCACGTAAACAGTGGCGCAATTGCATGTGCTCTCGTGCGGAGTGGGTGTATTGGCGGATGGTGGGTATGCAGTTGGATAACTTGGATAGGTACCAAACATTATAGACTATGGTAAGACATTTTAATTATTATTTCTAGTTATTCAAAGAGTTAATTACAATTACAGACAACACTGTTGTCACAACAGTTCAAAATAACGTTTTTTTATAAATTGATAAAATGGGTGGGTGAGTGTGTAACTTTTGTTGGTTGCATGTGCTCTCGAAAAAGCTCTGTGCGCCACTATAAATGTAAATGCCAATATTGCACAAATATTGATTGTTTGTTATTTTGCATATCGCCCTAACTAACAGATCAAGATAAATACGACCAATTTAATTTATGAAAACACTTGAATTTGTCTAAAAATGTATTCGAAATCGACTTACATTTTTCAATTACTTTTTTTTTTATATTACTTCAGTATTATTATTTGTTAACATAAAATTAAATTGAAAAAAAAATTACAAAAATAAAATGGAACTCTATATAAACTCCTCTATTCAAACCATTAGCTTTTATAATTTATAAAATGGATACATAAAGATAATTATAAAAAAAAATTAAAGCAAATAGTATAGGAATTTATAAGGATCTTTTTGAAACAGATTTTTTTTTTGATTGGTGTAAAATATTATGTGCATACTCAATACTCATTATATGATATTAGAAATATTATGAAAAATACAAGATTGTTAACGAGTTGTTCTTGTAATTTAGAACTATCGAAAATAATATATTAAGCTACATTTTTTTTAAATGCATTTGTAGTTAATATTTTGACAAAATTTGGCAATTTTATGAAAGCTTGCAAATTATTTTGTAGCTAAAAATTTATAAATTGTTAAATTTTAATAACTTTAAAGACCTACCCCCCCCCCCCCCCCCCGTGATTCTTTTCTTTAATATCTATAACAATTTAATTTATGTATATTGTATTGTACTATAATGTTAATGTATTAAATTTGTTTAATTTTTTTCTCAAAACAAAGCCTGTTGTATTATTATTAATATTTAGTTGCTTATACAAAATATACGGGAATTACCCCGTTCGACGATCGTGAATATTAAATAACAACACACTCCTCGCTTGTTTTAAACAAAATGCTAATTTACCTTAATTTATTTATTTTAATTTAATGATTAAATAGTGCGTATTATTAAAAGAAAACAGCCACATCCCCCCCCCCCCACATAACAGAATCATTTGACCGTATCTGTGTACGACACTGCATACAGCCTACCCCACCGGCCGGTTGCCGTTGTCGGAATCGGTGTATCCTACCGCACTCACACTAACAATCATTTACGGCCAACGTAAAAAGGTTGTCGGTCGGCGGTAACGACTGTACGAATTGCCTAAATGTTATCCCTTACTAAAATAGACGCCCCCTTGAAGGACAACATCCACATTAATCATGGAATGCAATCCAGAGTTGCGTTTTTTTCGGGTAAAATGATAAAAGGGATGTATAATATAATGTATATAGTGTTAGTGTTGTCGGTTTTTACCCTTGTAACGAAACGAGGTGAACAGGGTCACATACGGTCGTCGTCGTCGTAGCGGCGGCGTCGGCGGCACGCCGTCCACACCGTAAACGAGAACAGCATTGCCGCCGAAAAATACGACTGCGCTCGTTTACATTTTACGTAGAATCGTAACAACTGTCTGCTAGGGCCCTGATACTATACGGACTGCTATACTATGGTATTCCACAGACTCGGTCGTCTGGAGGAAAAAAAATATATCAAGAAAAAGGTGAGTAAGTGGATGGTAGGTACTGTTGTCTGTTGCACTTTTGTAGAGCAAGTGTCGAGTGGGTCACTGTTATATAGTATGATGATAATATTGTATTAAATTTGAATTCAGCGATATATCATCACTGCATACGGACGTATACCCTTCCCCCCTTGTACATGTATTTTAAAAATACGTGTACAAGGCCACAAGGGGGTTAGGGGGAATAAACAGTGTCCGACGGAATTAAGAGGACGGCGTACCCGCCGCATATTGTGTTGTCTCCGTCTTACACATGTACGGCATAGTGAATTCTCGTTCACCAGTTTCAATAGTGTGCTTTCAGTTTTGATATTACAGCGAATTGGCCTATCGTCAAACTTTTAGGTAAGAACTTTATCTGTGTTCTCTCGTTGGGTTTTTACGATGTTATAATTTTTATGTGAATTATGAGCATTTTCAAGTATTTATAATTTTCATACTCATTACTCACTTTAAAATTAAAATATCGTAAAAAACCAACGAGAGAACACAAATAACGTTCTTACCAAAAAGTTTGATAATAGGTAAATTCATTCTAATGTCAAAACTAAAAGCACACTATTGAAATTGGCGAACAAAAATTTACTAAATCGTATGTGTGTATTATCTTTTATTAATCTGTGGTACGAGTATGCGACAGTGGTTTCAATTATTAGATATCAATAATATTACAATAAGTGATTGTAGCTTATAGGTTTTACAGACATTTGAGGGAGGGGTGGAAAATGTACCATTTAACACCCCCCCCCCTCAAAAAAACAATATTTAATTAATATTTATAGGTCTTATACCGATAACTAGTACCTAATACCTATACTGTAACGACTATTTAATTGTTTGATTGCAATTTATAATAGGTAGGTAATTAAATTTTAGGTACCTATTTGTTTAATTTTACTATGATACGGTATTCCAACTTTATTCATTGTTTCCACTAGATCGAGAACCAGATGGCTTACAGCAATATTATATTAACTTAGACTCTCTCCGAGAGGTAATAGTTTTAAAGGGGGCGTTGAGCTTTTTCAAACTCAGAGATTAAAAATAGTACAATTTATTTATATTATATTAAAAATACTACAAATAATTGAACGTGAAATCAGAATAGTTGTAATGCGTACGCTATACAACGGCATACGGCATGTTATCTAATCGCATTTTATGTATTGAGAACGTCTTGTTTAAAATAGATTTATTTTTACATTTTCAACCATAATAAAACTATTGTATACTGTACCTTACAGTGCGTGATTGATATCGCTACGGTGAACGTCGCTTTTTCGAATAAGCGAGTGTGTTTTTCTGACAAAATTAACAGACTTAATTTTAACAAGTAATTTGAAATAAAAATATTTTTATAATGAGTGCAAAAAATAAGTGCCGTCAGTATTTAGTAGAGTACATAAAGTTTGGTTTTATCGCGTTTTAAATTTATAAGAAAAAAATTTGATTTTGCATGAGGGGGAGGCGTTAGCAGTTAGTTATTACGATAAAAGGGGCGCTAAACTAAAAAAGGTTAATAACCTCTGACCTAAAGTATAAACAACCGTTTACTCTCCACTATTATCCAAATGAAAGATCGACAATAAACGGAATCAAAATAGGGTTTACCTACTATTCGGACGGGTAACCTAACAAGTGCAATGAATGTTAGCATAATATATGTAGCCGTGTAGGTTAGTGATAATTTTAACAGATATCCATCATTATTTTAAGTACTTCCTCACTGTATTAAATCAACTGCCAGTTTTCTACTCAATGAATCTGAGAATATTTAATACCTGATAATAGGATATTTTAAAATAACATTGAACATAAGTATATTAATAATATATTTGTACAGTAGAGGTTTCAATATAAGATACACCAAGAAGTTTTGTGTTTATTCATGAGTACCTATGTACAAGTATGGAAGATTTTTTTTTTCAATTATGCAAACTATTTTGGACTATACTTAAATACAACTATACAAGTATCAAATAGATAATGGTATGATAATAATATATACCAAGAAAGTATTGTCATCATTTCGACGAACAGTTTGAAATATAAAGTGAAGATTAATTTTCAAATACGTTATAATTTTCCAAAAAGGATTGTACTAAAAAATGTGTTAAATGTTGTAAACATTAACTATAGAAATCAACGTAGATTACAAATTCCAATATTGTACTACAGTTAATGACTACACTTTGTTCCTTTTCTACATCAAATTTCCATGTAATTTATTTTCAAAACATAATATAAATTAATATTAAGTACTTACTTCAAAATTAACATTACGAAATTTAAATAAAAAATATTTTATAAAAGGCATGTACTGACGTACTGTTTAGTAGGTAATGTATAGTATGTATTTACTATTTTCCCAATCTAATGATTGGAATGATACTATGATAGAAAAAATTTGATAGTGGTAAATGTTGGAAACATTTGATAACGAAGAATTCGGGCTGTCTGTTTGCTAAACAAATAACAATAAAATAAACGCTCGTAATCATAGAAAAATGCCTATATTTTTTTAATTTTGCCTTTTACCATGAATAGCAAATATTGCTAAAGTTATGCATAATATACAGTTCTTTACTCGTTTAATCAGAATAATAATAATAATTTGTTACTTTTAGGAAATAACAGCAATTTCAATAGATTTAAAAAAAAATAATTAATAGGTAATTTAGTATCTTTCTAATACATACTGTAAGGTATAAAGTGTAAAAATAATATTATTTTTCTATGTTTATACTTTATGGGTTATGCATATTGCATGTAAAATGTATATTTTAATTTTACTTTTCAATCTTATGACTGATATAGAAAAATAAATATAATGAAGCTCAAATAAAAAAAAGAAAAACTATGAAATACCTAAGTATTTTTTATGTAGAAAAGGAAATTATGAGTTGAGGAGTTCTCTACACTTCTTAAAGATAATTCTAGTAAATTCCTCACAAATAACAATTTTCACTATGATAGCTTATGCTGTTTTATATTATATAAGTTTAAAATTAAAATTATTAAATATGGGGAGGACATCAACAATCAAAAACTTGATGATCCTATAAATATAAAGCAGAATAAGTTAGTTTAATAAGTTTAACTTTAAATTTTTAACTGTTGAATAAAATATATTATGATATTAATTTTCTACCTATTAAAAATTAAAAATTATTAAAAAAAACAATACCTCAGTGTAAACAAAAGCCTTTCCTCAGGAGAAATACTTATTCTAAGACGAGTGTCTTCTTTCCTTATTTCTTCTCCTATTTCTTGCAGTATAAAATCAAATGTGACAGTACTTACACGTGTATCATTTTTAAATTTAATTTCGTCTGAACGTAGTTCACATAGTAAAGTTAAAATTGTATTATGAGTGATACGTTTTTAATTTAATGGCTAAATCCATAATTTTGTTTTTTATGATTCTATTCTAAATTTTGTAATGAGTACCATATACAAATTTCAACATCTTCATCATATGACATGATGACAACTGATTTTTTTTAATTTTATAAAAAAAAATTGTTTTTGATTGACTAACACGTAGATGACTAATGACAGTGTTGTCTAACGCAGTTTTGCTCTTTTGGTGTGCGATCGGCCTAAGAGATAATAATTTTAAGTCAAAGCCATTGGAGCTGTTGTTAAAAGATGATACATGATAAAACACCACTTATTAAACCATATAAAATATATAAATAGTTTTAAAATATAATAATAAAAAAAATTCATTCAATAGGTATTTTTTTAAGTTATATTATCAAATAACAAAACAATATTAATAACTGGTAAATATTAAAATATAATAAAAACTGTAACATTCACTTTTTAATAATATATAGATTTTTAGCAAAAGCTTTTCTTTCTTAGTTTAAATAGAATATTTTCTTTTGTACGTTTAGCTAACCTTTTAATTTACTTAATGTCACACGTAGGACGCTAGTTGATCTTTATAACTAAATTTATTGAAATATTATTTTGAATAATAAATAAAAATATATTTACCATTTTTATATTTTCTAATGTGAAAAATGTAATTTATTGTTTTTTTTTAAATCTGAGTTTGGATCATTAATAAATTTTTCATTTAAAAAATATAGATTTTAAGATTATTTAAAAGGAATTGTTATAGATTTGCTCTAAATAACAACATTTTATACATTTTATAGTAAAAATATTATTAATTATTTAAATATAAATTGAATAAATAGTTTTATCAATAAAATCGATTTTATCGAACTGGTTTCCAATTTTTATTTTTACTTTTTGTTTTCTTTCCCTTTTATTAAAAAAAGTTGTCGGAATATTTTACTTTTAATCCCCAAAGTATCAATTTTATTAACTTTCCTATCAGAAATTATGCTGAAGTTGAAAACTTAAGAATTTTTTCTGGTATAAAAGTGTCTACAGTTTATACCTTGATAAAATTGAATATTCAAGCATAAAAAATGGTTTCTCATTAAACGATTTTAGGTCTTTTGTTGTAATTTAAAAATATTATTCATACAACGTAGACACTTGAAACTTTTTGTGTATTATTCTATTTTAAAATAAGTATAAACAATGACATTAAAAAAAAAATAAACTAATTTTCTGCAGTTGCCTATTTATATCACAAATACATAATCACATTGCTCTACTGAAAGTCAATAGGTACACATATTGCCTCAAAAGATAATAACAACAATATATGAGATAAAGAAATGCTATTAAAATAATTAATAATATACCTATCACTTATATATCAATAGCATTCCATTTTGAATAGTTAAAATATATTTTTACTTACATATTTGATACATTATGGCAGAGCAATCTTACCTCACAATATTAAGTAGAGTTTTAGAGTTATGTGTATAGTAACAAAATTAATTTTAAATGAATTACATAGTAATAGAATATTGCAATAGTTGTACTCGTCAGTTGTAAAATTTTAAATTCAAAATAATATATTAGGTGTATTGTTAGTTGATACTGTTGATTATCATAATCATTGTAGTAACCCCATACAAAATACATCAGTTTATTATTTGCCCTATGCCCCATCAAAAGCTAACATGTTACTGCGAACAGTACACAATAAACGATTTACAAATTTATCACATTTATAGTAATTACTAATTAATATGGTAAATCTCATGATTTAAATTCTGTGTAAATATTTTGTTTGAAGTTTGAATGGGTAACAGTCTAAATAATTTTTTGATGATGTAGAAAATCGACTTATTGTAAACTACGTTAATATTTATTAGTATTTATGCTAGTTTTTGATTTGAACATCTAATTAAACACATTTATTTAGGATGAATCATCAAAAGTGATATTATTCAATCAATTTTATTTTAATGATGATCTTATTCAATTTTTAATATTAATGTAAGCGTATGGGTAACCAAATGGGTTTGTTGAAAAGATATTTTTAAAATTTTGAAAAATCTGTTGTGTTTGAAATAATTGTATAAATACTTGAAAAGTTCAACCTACACAAATCAAATAAATATTCAATATTATTTACTAACAAATAAATACATTATACTTGGCAAGATCAGATTTTTATTTATTAAAATTTCTTTCTTTAGTAGTTTTTTTCACATATACAATAATCTTGATACAAGTAATTAAAACAAAAACAATCATGCATAATACTATATACTTATATAACCATATACATTGTTATAATAAATACTAAAAAACGAAGTTAAAATCAACTCTCTAAAAAAGAAATAAAAATGCATTTATACTTGCAAAACAAAAATAAAACACATAATTTTAAAATACTTAAAAATTAAAATAATTTTTTTTAAACAAAACAATTAAAATATAAATATAGTATTTTTCTTTACAAATTTTCTCAAAATATACTTTTACTTTTTTATATTATAATTTATGCAAAGTTAACCTTTTACGAGTATTTTAAATAAAAAATATTGTCTACATTTCTTATCCTTGTCAGCTGCCAACAAACACACTTAACAATCCTTTTTTAAATGTTATAATGTTATAATTATTTTAACAAAACTCATGATTAGAGCATAGATTTTTATGCAATTGCATATTTTTTCCTTATATTTTTGGATTTTTGTCAGTTATCTTAGAATCACCCCTACAAAAATTATATACTCCAGCTTTATATCACTTCAGTATAGGTAATGAATCAATGATAGAAATATGATGCTAGACATATCATTTATTAATTGAATAGGTACTAAACATAAAAACAGGATAGTAAAAATTGACTGCTTAGGCCATTAAGGCCTAGGTTATCAGTATTTTATAAGATTTATACACATTAATGGTAAGTAATTTGAAATTAAAAAAAAACATATATTGAAAATTACCCTAAATGTTATTACTCTGCTTTAATTTTAAACCATTTAATTGCTACTAATAGTAACGCAAAAACTAATATGTTACATTTGTATTGTATACAATATACATTGCATATAATTGTTAAATAATGTATCATATTATACAGATTTTTAGAAGTTCATGATTAGGATTTGAAAATTATAGAGTTAAAATAAACAAAATCAGTACATAAAACATTTTAAATATATGAGAAAAAAATATTAAGTATGCAATTTCTATAATTTAAAAGCACTATTTATGACTAACACACCAGAAAATTTTAAATACGATATTGAAAGCATTTAAATATTATTATTTAGTGCACTCAAAAAATGTTAATACTTTGGGTATTTAATCCCCTCTAATTTCTACTAAAATAGACTAATCATATGCCAATGGCACAGACTATTCTAGTCATTAGATAAAACTTCTAAAAATATATTTGAATTCATCATGAAGTTTATTTGAAAAAAACCTTTCAAAGTTAGTTTTATAAATATTAAGAATTTTAAAATTTTAATAATATCGAATTAAAAAAAATCATTATTTTACCTTTTTCGTGAAAAATTCAAATGTTTTCAAATATATTATACAAGATAAGCAAGTTAATATGATTGGCAAAAGATTGATATTTTTAACAAAAAAAAAATTTATATTCGTGTTGTGCGTTATTGACAAATGCATGCATATTGCATATACAGAAGTGCTCTGCTAATAATTGTTCTACATATACTAATAGTAAATTACTACATACAAATTTACATGTCTATCATACATTAACTTAAAAAATTACCTGTAATTAGAAAAGGTAAGTACCAAAACTCCTTAATGCTAAACAGAAAAAAATATGACATTCATAAATATATAATTATACTATATTAGAGGTTCCCAATATCTAAACGTCATAAAATATATCTATTTTTTTATTTTTAAAAACCCATAATTTTTATATTGATAGCTTAAACTTGTTTTAACTAGGGATAAATAGAAATAAGTACATATTAAGATAATATTATTATAGGCATTTATTATATTATTTAATTTGACAGGACATACTGCTGTAGCATTTATAATTGCATAGTAGTACTTTATTTTTCCTACATAAAAAGCGATTTGTTCCACAGGATTTTAGTATGACATTATGATTTTGCATTTCTTTGCATATTTCAATGGTTTTTATTTACATGAACTCCAATTAAAATGATAATTATACCTTATTAATTACCAAATTGTTTTAAAAATAAAAATTATGGGAAATTTTTGGTTATTTATAAAAGCATTGAAACGTCATTAATATATTGTTTTGTCAAAATCTAAAAAATTTTCAAAATGAGTTGTACCAAGAAAAGTTTGGGAACCTCTGCTATATTTTATTATATTTGTATATTTTGTTACTAAATGATATAATTAGGAACTGCTGTCTGTAGATGATCCATAATACTTCCGTACTTTGTTAAATCTGAATTTGTATGCTTTTTTATTGAGATTTTTCTTTTTTACATTATTTAAACTAAAATACAAATTATTAAAAATATGTTAATAAAGTAATATTATATGTATATATAAGTAAACAATACCCTTGCAATAATATTCGCAATTTTTTTGGAGTGAGAAATGGAAAACTATGTTTTTTTGAAGTTAAATCATTCTTAATATATTTCATGTATCTCTGTCTCATTGATTGCCATGAGCGATATTTACATACCTGAAATATAGAAAAATATGACTTTTTACAAGATTTGTAGAAACGTGATTTTTATAAGTGTGATTGTAATTATACTAAGTATAATATATAATTAAAAAAATTAATGGAATCAAATTGAATTTAGATTCATAACTGAAATAAAAATGGAGAATTTATGTAGTTTATTAAATATTTTTTTGAATAATTAATACTAAAGTAATAACTTTAAATACATTTCATCAACCTACATTATCATATTCCATACGTTGCCACATTGATACCGCATTGACATTGAAAGCATATTTATTTTTGATAATGTACTTAACAATATTGACATCTTCTTTATGAGAATATGGTATTCTTGAGCTACATAAAAATGATTGGTTCCATTATTAAAACATTTTTATAACTTAAGTAGTTATATATATTGACAAATATATTATGCATATTTACACTCTTGAAGATGAATCACTTATTGAAGTAGAAGCCATATGGAAATTGATAGTAGATATATCATCAGAATCCTCATCAGAGCTAAAATAAAAATATATATTATATATTAAATATATCTTATGACTTAAGAATAAAAATTATTATAAGATTTGATTTTGGTTTTATAATTACTTATTTCGATTTTCTGGAACCGAGTTTAAGTCATACCATGATTTATTTTGATGCAGCCAACAATCAAATATTTGATCTTTAGTATAATTTTCATTACTTGTGTTTTTAATTCTGTAACATAAAAATAAATATCAATATTTAATGATAATCATACATATGTACAAATCAATTTACAAAAAATTATTATTTATCATTTTAATTTTGTGCACATTCTACTATGTACTCATGTATTACGCATTTTTCATTGCACTTGCAATCAGGAACTTTGGACAAGATATAACACTCATAAAAAAAGGAACCGTGCATCAATGAATAAACAGAATTATTTTAGATTATATTATCTTTCAAATACCTACTATAAAAAATAAAAATTGATTAATTTAAATATTTATAAGTGTTATATTGAAAATAATTAGAAAAGTCATTTACTGATAGAATAATATAAAAAAATTAAAGATATTTTGCATGTATACTACAACTTACCAGTTGATATTTTCAACAATGTAAAAAATGCATCCATTATTTTGGTAAAATTGTTGTTTAAAATTAATTAATTAATTAATTAATTATCTATTCTATAGTGTTTTTGGAGAGTTGAGTAAATTAACTTTAAAATTAGTAATATATTTCAAGTTTAGATATGTTTGAGCATATTCTTATATTATTAGAAATATTTGATTAATGGTAATATATTTTGATTACTATCTCAATGAAAGTAAACTATGATTAATAAAAAAAAAAAAAAAAAAAAAAAGTAAAAATAATAGCAATACTCACAAATATTTAGTTGGATCAGGAAAGTCTTTTGATTTAAAACAATCTTCAATATACTTAATATCAAATGCTGGGATCTTTGGATGAAAATAAACAGTATTTCCTGGTACTGCCAGTACCATTGAATGATCATTTGGTGTATCTAATACATTTGCAAAAGACTTCTGTTAAAATAAAAGTTAATAAAATAACATAAATATAAATTTTTAATTATCAGTTTTTATAAATATAATATTTAAAAAATATATTATTTGAGTAACGAGCAATATTACTAGTTCGGTGCAGATTAAATTAGAGATTACACTATATTATTATTTAAAGAGCAAATACTAAAAAAGTATTTTGCCATTATTATGTTAAACACCTTACCTAATTAAATCAATTTGTACAATAAAATGTATGTTTTTTTCCTTGGATTCAACAAAATACATATTTCATACAGGATCCAAGGCAAAGTGTATAAGAATATAAGAAACACATAGGTAGGTAACTAGTGATGCAAAGTAGAAAATATTTAAATTTTAAAATAATCGATACCTGTGAGCATTGTTCACTACTCTTTAACATATATTTATAAATACAACATACTTACGGTTAAAAGGTTCAAGTAAAATTTTTCTTTAGTATCGCTGTCAAGCACAACCTCCAAACTTTTTTGATCGACATTTTGAAAATAAAATAAATCTTCATCCAAATCTAAATCCATTTTGGACGATACTACTTACTTAATGCTTTCGTCTCATACTAAAAACAACACTGTAGTAAACAGTGTTTTATGATTATAACAAATCCGTACTTCATCATTATTTTTTACCATGATAAAAAACAAGATATTATAGCAATATAACCTAAAGTCCGTAAGTAACCAGTTTGTCGCTTATCATGAGTTAAGTCATATTATATTATTTGAGGAGTCAACAGGTTAACTGATACGATGATATGCGTAAGACTGGACGATATATTTTATTGTTTAAGTTAATTGCCATCATACGTTGTATTTACACTATGGTTATAACGATTTATTTAACCTAACTTTGATTATGGATAGGACCATGAAAAAATATATATTTTGTCATGGATAAGACTATCGATTACAAAGTACACAGACCAACGACGTCAACTGAGTTAGTAGTTGTTCCCACCAAGAATAACTAAATTTTCATCTACAGAAAGTAAAGACGCCATCGTGGACAAAAATTATTTCTTAGTTCGTAATCCCTGCCATTCGTGGTACTTATCTAAAAAATTACGAGTTATCATTTATCACCCGATGGTTCAAGTGGACGTCGCATCCGCACATGTTGTCTCCGTCTTACACACGTACTGCATTCGTTTACCAGTTTCAATAGCGTGCTTTTAGTTTAGGTATTAGAGTGAATTGAGTATTTTTATTTTAATTGACCTATTATCAAACTTTTACGTAAAAACATTATCTGTGCTCTCTCTCTGTAGGTTTTTACAATACTTTAATTCTTAAGTGAATTATGAGCATTTACAAACATTTAAATTATACTTTTCATACTCATAACCGCAATACACGGTCTTTTTTTTCTTATCAGTATCAGTTATCATTAACGGTCATGTTTGTTTTAAAATGCACTGCAACTAGTGCAAGTTACCGCAGACTCGCGCCATTCGCTTAGATATGATAAAAACATCGAATCTCTTTACTTTTTTCGAAATTTATTATCGCGAGTCATGAAAAATTTAATTTTGATATTAGATTTGTTTTTGTTATTTATACATCAAGTTTTGTAAAAGTATTATTTTTTTACATATGTTGTATAGATATTGTTTGTCCGACACTGACGTATAAATTTTAATTTTGTGAACACTTTAAAATAACTGAAGGTAGAAAATGTGTAACTTTGAGGATAATTCAGTCAACATCGGAGGTCCAGATGTTATAAAGAAAAGAAAATTTCACCGACAACAAAAATGTTGACAAGAATGGTGTTCCTTACCAGAGCTGAAAAAGTAGTTAATGCCGGATAAAGATCCATTTAAAGCAGCTTGTAAATAATGTAGAACTACTATGGTTGTTGAATTGATTAACTTAAAATCACATACTAAAGGTATCAAACACAGACAAATGGAAGCTGCTGGTGCATTAAGACAACAATCAATGATACAATTTTTTCAGACTGATACAAACATACAACTTGAATCTAGCTGAAATTAAATTGTCTGCATTTATGGCTGAGCATAATATTCCTTTTATAGTTGCTGACTATTTACCTGATTTATTAAAAGAATGTTTCCCTGATTTAAAAATGTTGCTAGGTATAAATATGAAAAGAATTAAAACAAGTGTAATATTCAAAAATGTAATTGGTATAACAGCAAAGGAAAAGCTATCGGGCATGTTAATGGCATCCAAATTTAGCATCTTAACAAATGAGCACAGATATTTCATCTGTTAAGACATCACATATTGTTGTGAAGTAAATGTGTTGTAATTTTATAATAATTTAGATATATACATATATATATATATATGTATGTATATTTATGTATTATTTTCTTAATTAGGTATTTTAATCAAAAAACAGAGATAGCAGAAAGCAAATTTTGGGATTTACATCCCGTTTACACTGAAAATGCATATACAATTATAGCAAAGAGGTAATTTAATTTGTTGATGGAATCATTTTCATATTTTAATATCCTGGAAGCTAATATAATTGGGTTTGGATCAACAGTGTTCTGATTATGTTAATGGCGAAGAAACAAAAACAATTTTTAATCTTTTTAGTGATTCAAATCATCAATTTAATGGATTCTTTTGTATTTTTATATTTATATGTATTAATATACATTAATACATATAAAAGTATTAATGTACCATAGATTAAGAATACAATATCGTCCAGCATTGTAAAAACGCAACAAAATGGTTTACGTGTCTACGGAAACATATTGGTTGATGTCTTAGAGTAGGTATCTTCAAACTACGACCCGCATAGAATTTTATCCAGCCTCAACAATTATCAATAATATTAAAAAAAAATATATATCCAAAATATCTTAATTGTTATTACATGCACTTCTCATCATGTGTCGCATCTTGCATGCTACTTGTGTCAGGTATTACACCAATATCATAATAAGAATATAATATAATATATTACAAATTACACAAACTTACAAATAGTCAACTAATTGCGTAATAGTTCAAATTTTAATTTTTTATATGACCCTGAAAACGTTATATACTCCTCACCATCACTGCCTTAGTTTTTTAGGTGCTACAAGTGCGGTGAACACACAAATGTTCTACCGCATGAGCAAATTTAAACTGAATATGACGTAATGTAAGTTTTTATTAATGTGAATCCGGCCTAAGATTTGAAAATTGAATACAAGATTCTTCATTAATTTTTCTATCAATAACAAAAATGTAAAGTACCGGAAATTCATATTTTGGTGACCTTAAGAAGTTAAAATTTATAATCATTGGATATTCACTCGTACAAAAATTATTTCTCCCCAAGCGGTAAGTTATAATTTTTTTTTATATAATTCAAAAACGAATAACCAAAGATACTTTAATTTTTCACTAAATGTTTATGTTCACATTTCCTATACATGGTTTAATTTTTTTATATTTTGTCTTCTTTTAAAATATAATAATACACATTTTGAATAGTTTTTTTTTTTGATATTAGAAAATTTATCACTGGATCAAAATCATTGAAAATGTAGTACAAGCTATATAAGTTGTTTTTATATCAGTATAAATGTTACAAAAATACATATGCACACATTTTTATACGTGCATTTAAACTTTAAATTTTTATAATTTTGTAAAAATTTACAGTTATAAGTTTTTATAATGAACTTTAAATCTTCTATTTTTATAGCTATGATTTGAAAATTTAATACAATATTCTTGATGAGTAAATCATACTGAAACTAAAAAATATACAAACGTTATTATTATTTAAAGACATTTTAAGTACAAATTTTAAGAAAATTACATATTTAAATGATGAATAACAATGTTCAATATTTTGTTATAATTTAAAAAAATATTTGTGAAGACTAACTTTTACCTATTTTCATTAATTCAAAATAATTGAATCTACAATTGTTATTGAATCCTGTCCAAAAACAAGTAAAGGTCAATTTGTTACTAAATAATTTTGACAAAACTCTTTTTAAAGATTATTTTCCAAAATTTAAAATACATTTCTACAACTAACAAATTTATCATATATTCTGTTTTAATTTTTTCTTTTCTTCGATATCATAGAGTTAAGATTAGTTATTCCGAGAAAATTAATTTAGAAATTATGTACCCAACATTGGTGCTTTTAAAAAAGATGAATTAATAACATCCATTATAGCAAAATATAAATATGTACAGTTAATCAGTTGTTGTAGAGTGGCATCATTCCTAATTTATGTAACAGCTAAAAATACAATGTTCATAAACATAGATTTTAAATTATTAAGTGTTCATCTTTTTTTAATGTGATTAAATACAGCATCAATAATGCTAAAGTAACAGATTTCAAACAAATTTTTAGTACAAATATTACAATCCAGATTAATTTCTTGTGAATCATTTTCAACAGAATAACCTATTATACATAAAAAATATGAACAAATGGATAAATTTAACAATATATGATACGTAATGTATATCTTACGTCATAGATTTAATAAGTTTAAAGTTATAATTATTTGCTTTTATGATCATTTTTGTTTGGCTTAATTTCATTGATTTATTTATATAAAAAAAACATATTCATCTTAATTTATTGATTATTATGAATAGAAAAATTAAAATTAAAAAATAATATCATACTTAGTGAATGTAACAAATCAACTACTAATAGTATAACAATAAAACATATTAATATAGGTGCTAAGGTATTTACATAAGAAATTCTCAGTAATAGATCGAGGTTCTTAATATTTTGAATATTAGCTCTGATTACATACATAATATATTATTTTACATAAAGATATTATGATTATAAGATAGACTACCAATATAAATATATACAAAATAAATATAGGTATGAATTATAAATATACTAATTTTATATGTATTATAAAGATATTATACTAGGTATTTTATTTATATATTAATATAAAGTTATTTAACAATTAAAATAGAGAAAATAAATTATAATATTTATACAATTGTATATTATTTATGAATGCATAACAATAATTGTTTTCTTTTTTATAATGTTCAGTTTATCTTCACTACTAGAACCAGCATTAAAAAAAAAAAATCATTATCAGATTCTGCAACTTGAAGTTTTTATATAAAAATAAATAATAATATAATGTAATAATTGTAATTATATTATATATATCCTACAATACATACAGTTTTTAAATAAAAAATATAAGAAATAATATTATATTTATATTATGATAGGTAGTCTGTTAGTGAAGCCATATAAGGCAAGGAAAATATAATAACGCCTGTTATTGAATTGTTTTAAATAGTATGCAATATATGCACTGATAATAAGTGTAGACATATAATGTAGTTTTTCATTGTCATATTCTAAGTAGTAGAAGATATAATTTTAATGAACATAATTAAGAAATGTTTTTAAAAATCAATTTTAATTTAAAAATATAAAATAAACCTTTTATTTTATATTATATTAAAGAAATATTAAACAACTTATGCAATTTATTTAGCAAATTTTATATATTTTAATAAAATTAAGTTCAAATTGTATTTATTAGAAAAATATTAAATGTAATTTATGGAGTAAATCACTTCATGGTGACAATGAATATACTTGCATTACTTTATTATATATTTTATTGTATCAACCAATTTATTAACTTGAGTATACAAAATTAAATAAAGAAAAATATATATTTAACACACAAAATTTAACAATAAATTATACAGTTTTTCCGTTTAACTTAAAAGTCAATAGAAAAAAACTAACTTAAGAGTGGGATAAGTAATATTTATTACAGAATAATTTTGCTCTTTTGACAATCAAAATTCAGAATACATTATGAATCAAAAACATATGCTATGATTGTCATGGACGTCGAATAAGCAACCGCTAAGAACTGCAGTCATCACTAACACCGGTACCGATATCACCAAACAATGTCCAACTGAATTGACTGACAAGTCTGGACAATCCTTTACCACGAAACTGTTTCATCCCAGCACTTTGTTTATTGATTCATCGATTTTAGGTCGAATTTATAACATGTAAATTCCACCAATGCATTTTTTAACCAGCTAAAATAAATATAAGCGTCATCGATATTATAAAAAAAATGTAATCCAATTTTGTATGCCGCACATATTATGACATACATTATAAATAATATTATACATAATATAGGTATTATAAACAATAAAAATTAAAATTAAAGTTGCTATTGGTAATTACCATTTACACTTAGTAATAGGAAAAAAATACGACAACGACGTTATCAATGATTTATAAATCAAAATAAAAACATTCGGCATTAAATATAGATCGATTGCCATGTTGCGTCTTGGTGGGTCAAACTAATAATGATAAACATTAAAATTGTATATACATTTATGTTAGGTATCTAATTTTACATATTGACATATTATAGATCATTAATTTTTATAGTACAGTGGCGTAATTTCTGTTTTCAATAAAAGAAGATTAATATAACGGGAAAAACGCTCACAAGCTATTATTCACTTACTTATTTTTTATCAAAGCACAATTCTTATTTACATAATTGTATATGTATTATCTGCGGAACAAGAATTTTAGATATCTTAATCTGTGGTATAATCTCATAGACAAAAACGGGCTAATTTTAATAAACACGTAGAACTAATTAAATAATATAGTACCTATACCTGAACACCTCAGTGGCATCATTTTAGATGTTACTATAGAATGGGAGCCAAACAAATTAAATTACGTCTATATACGTAATAAGTACTACTAAAATGTAAGGGGAAAGTGAAAAATATTAAAGAAGTAACTACTATCAACGGTTTCTTAGAAAAAAACGGATAAATTAAAGAGTGTTTATATAGTTTTTATAATTTTTATTATATTCATAGATGTTACATACTCCGTTTCGTCAAAATTTAACAGCTATCTACATTTATTAAACACATACCCATTATATGCATTGCGGACCAGTACGCACATAATAAAAATGTGTGCAATAGTTTGGCTGTTTGGCAATATTGAACATTGAAGCGGATTTTGCAGTCGACTTTAAATTGTCGTGATTTAGTTTGCCGAGGAAAAAAGTAAAATACAAAATATATAATTTTAAGGATAATTAATTTGTTAATTGCAAGAAAAGATACTGAAATTTATGAAAACTGTAATATATATATATTATACTAATAATGTATTTTTGTTTATATATGTCGTAGGTATTTAGAAAAATCAGCCATTTTACTATAAGCCTTGGCAAATAGTCAAAGAATTTAATTTTTATGCAATTTTTCTATCCACCTAGTCATTTAGTTAAGGTATTTAATATAGGTATTTTCCACTTCGAGTCAGTCAATATAAACTTAAGTTTCATCAACTTAAACATCTTAAATAAACAGACAATAACCATTGTCCATTATCACTTGTTATAGACACATACACGACACACCCATATCATCATATCACGCCTCTTCTTACCTACACGAATGCGACAAAATACAATCTGTATAATTATTCGTCTCATGGGCCGAACCGCACTGCGGCAGAACAGCATAGTCGGAACGGAAATCTCGACGTAATAACGTAGGACACGGCGTTAGCGTGGTGTAATAAAATGGTTTGATTTGTAGAAAAAATTATTGAATTCCAATAAAGGGGAGTGGAAGTGGTGATTTTCTGTTTATATTCAACACACGCGCAACACAGGATTATAGACTGGAAAACGTACCGATTGATGGTCTTATAATGAAGCGATAAGAAAACAGATATTTTGAATTGGTCGTCAAGTCTACCTGAGGTCGACTTTCCTACATTTTTTATATTAAACCTCAAAACCTTAAAAACGTTATATCAAAAGAAGTAATCAAAACATTGACAGGTTTCAATTTTTGGAGGAGTTAAAATTAAAAATCTGGGTCAGTAGATCTCATGTAGACTTGACGACCAATTACAATTACAGAATTTCTTTTTCAAAATTCTTATCGCTCCACTATATTAATGGGTACGATGGAAATAGAATACGTTTATAATCCCATGCTGAGCGTATGTTGGACAAAAACAGAAAATCACCGCTCCCAATCCCCGTTAAGGGGACGCCACACCCGCATTATCACGTCTCCGTCTTACATGCATACGACATCGCAAATAATTTTCGTACGACAAAATCAATTTCGTGTTGTTAGCTATTAGTGTACATTTACCTGTTATCAAACTTAAATTTATATTGTCTAGGCCATCGCATAGACTTTTAATTGATATTAAAATTTTAAAGCGAGTTGTGAGCATTTTAACGTTATAATATCGATAAAAGCTTGCGACATGGCCTAGATAATATCGTTACGTATAAGTTCGATGATTGGTAAACTTGGTCCAACACTAAAGCCAACAACATAAAATAGATTTTGTTGACGAAAACTGTCCATGATGTACGTAAAACGGGGACACGATATAACGGTCCGCAGCGCGCTCTTAAGTATAATAAACTATGCAGAAAATCATACATACCATCGAGCAGTATTCCAATGTAATGCCGTAACGCCGCCGTCCGCTCGCCGTGGTAAAAACGACGCAACATAGGCGCGCGAACAATAAGACTAATAATCAGCAACCACTAAATAACTATAAGAACGAGCGGTAGTTCCGTAATTACGCAACACCGATTACTGGCAACGGCGCGACGCGCCAACAACGGATACTGCGATGGTGTCGCCACTCGCCTTGCGTCGGCACTCGGCAGACGGCAATCGCGTCGGATGTCGATAAGGAATTTATAAATAGAAAATCCCTAGAGACGTATTCGTTTTTGGAAAACAACATTGGTATTATATATATATATATATATATATGTGTGTATGGGCACTGCAGAGAAATATCATAACACATTCGTGATATCGTCCAATTCATCAATTTATTTAATAATACGTTGACGCGGCTTCGAAGAAAATACGTAGTAACGAAAATTTTTAATTTCCAAGTACTAGTGTACTACAGTTTACACTGTCTACGTACGTTTCTACAGACGTAGTTTTTTTTTTCTCCAGAAATGCTCGCCACTGATATACCTATTTGTTAGAGACAACGATATTATAATTTAATAAATTAAATTAATTAATGTAGACACGTTGAGGATTGCGTGTGTAGCACTTTTGTCATTGTCAATGCTGTCAATAGGATTATAGGAGGAGGCAACTCGTACAATTTTTTTTTTTTTTTGTTTTTGGTTTGCGATAAAGATCAAGTAATTAGAAGGTACAAAATGTACAATACAATGATACAAACAAATAACCCGAATGTTTTACCAATATATTTATCATTTATGAATTAATAGTGTGACTTTGATACGCATCATTGTTTATTTCCTTATATACAGAAAAAATTGAGTTATAATGTTAGAAAATAATTTAGGTCCTTTAAGGAGGTGCCAAATTTTTTTTGCACCGGGGCGAAAAATGTCTAAATACGGCACTGTGGCGATGTCTCTATTTTAGAAAGTTAAGCTGTTTACCAATTCGTTCGATGAAACGTGTGCTCAAATTCACGCATCCCCTCCAATCTCACCAAAAAATATTATCAACTGTCCAACTGGCAACTATACTAGCACTGATGTTTAACGCTGGAAACGCTCAAGATGTATTATTACATTGTTTTCACGATAATATGTTTGATACAATAAGTTAATATAAATAGATAATGTATACATATTTATGTTAATCTTGGGATCTTTATAATTGTGAAAATTGATTAGAAACTTCAGCCTCGAAAGAAGCTATTGTTATAATATAATGTTGACTTTATATTGAACTTATTGAATATATTTTAATAAACCATTGAACATCTTGTCTAAGTAAGATTTGTAACTGTTTTGTGATCAACATATACATTGTAGCTATATGTTAAATCATAAGCATAAAGCATTCAAAAACTTTTTTCAGAATGCATAATATTACTGCAAGATTGCCGATTGCTGTCGTTTATCCATTATGCTAGTTGTATCGGGACAGTATCTTTTCGCCAGTAATCGTAACATAATGAGATTTTAGATAGTTATTTATAATGCTTCGTGTACTTATGTTACAATTGTTATTATTTTATAGAGATTTTTTTGTTTTGCTTTTTCCTATTGCCTACACTAACAAGTAACATGTTCGAGTTATTCCATATTTTTAACAGATAGTAAGATAATTAGGAATTAGGATATTGCATTGTCAATTGTCATAATGATTATTATCAATTTCCAAACAATAAAACAATAGTTTTAACTACTAAGAAATAAATATTTAAATATAATATAATGTATACATAGGTGTAATATAATAAAATAATACATAGTTTGATATTCAATAAAATTAATAAAGTTATTCAAAAAATTGTAAACTATTTATTATCTATCAGAATATTAAACTCATAATATTATTTATAAATAGTATTAGGAAAAAACTGTACCTTAAATAATCCAATAATAAAAAAATGATTATACATTATAACGATACATTAGACGCACTGTGTATGTTTCGAGTGTATTGATTTTTTAAAACTGTAGAAAACTAATTAACTTAATCTAAAAAAATGTAATAATTATCATATATGATATAGATGCGCCATGCGTATAAATGCCGATTAATGAAATTGGAGTAGATTTAAAATTATAATGTTCTCTTGTAAATATTTTTCAAGAATTTTAAAAACATGTCTTGTGACAAGCCTTGTGATAAATGTTGAATACGAGTATTTATTAATTTATAACTTTCTTCTTCGTAGAGTTGAAACTCATTTGACAATTTCAACTGTTCATACAAATTTTTGATGACTGCAACATTGGCAGGATCATCAATACCATAATTATCCTAAAATAATAATCAATTAGTAAAACATCTGAATAATATAAATTTATAATATGCTTAAGTATAGAAACATAATATGTTACCTCCATAATTTTCTTTTGTTCAGAATTGACTTTTTGTAAAGCCACTACAGCCAACCACGAACATTTTCCATCTTCTATGTCCGTACCAATTTTTCCTGTGACCTCTGGATCTCCATAACAATCTAAAAAGTCATCCTAAAAAATAAAAATTGTTTACTTTACCTATTTTAATTGATTTTTAATTAACAATTTATACTTGAACTTGAAAAAATTGACCCATTTCAAGCAATATGGCTTTTGCTTGTTTAAAAATGTCTTGATCATTGATGTTTGTCTGTAATATCAATTATTATTACATAATATATTTTAAACTTATGGATAAAATCACAAACGTATCGTGCTTAATACTTACCATGTGCATAGCAAGACACACAGGAAGAAAAAACGAATAATACGCAGTCTTATATTTCACAATAGCTGTATAATTGTCCATGGTGTATTTTTCAAGTTTTCTAGACCTAAAGCTTTTCGCAGTTAACATATCGAGACACTGGCCCATTGCAGATTTCATTGTAACCTATAATTATTATTAATACTATTAATTAGGTATTATATTTTAATTATAACTGAGACTGTAATTAATTTAAATATTTCAGAAAAAATTAAATGTTAATTTTTAATTTTGATTCTATGACAAAAATAGTAAGCTTTATAAATAAGTTTTACCTAGGGCCCTTAAATATCTTAAGAATGACCCTAAATTGTGTATATTGAACGTTATTAAAATTAATACAAATAATTTTTTTTATTATTGCATACGTCATAGAATAGTTCCAAAATGTTTTTATAATAAGGCTTATCCTTGAAGTATTTTTTAAGCAATTGGTAAATGGCTTGTTCGAGGAGAATGCCATCGTTCACTGCTATTAGACCATTATCGTTATGCCGATACCAACACGGACGTCCTCGTCTAGTAATCGCATTATCCATTATATCATCCAACACTAATTGATAAGCTTGCAACTAAAATAAAAACATATAGAATATATTTATGTATTTATTGATTTCCCATACACGTTGCATTGATCACATTGAATTACTAATTAAGATACTATTATTTATTTAATTCTCTGTTAAATTTAAATAGATACTCTAATAATTATCTTATTATTTTTCACATCACTAAACAACGACAAATTAAGAATATGTTCACAATAATTTATGAAAGTATACGAATAGATTCATATATTTTAAATTTCCTAACAATCCTAATATAACCTTATTAAATAGTGTAATTAATTGTGTATTATAATATTTTTAAATTAAGAACAGAAATAATTAATAGGTAAGTACTCACGTGAATATTTATATAGACATTTGAAAATTGAATAACTATTACATTAAGTGCAAATAACTAATAATTATATTTTGAAATATAAAATATTTACTTTGTTATATTATAATATGAACTAAATTTTACTCATACAATTAAAAAAATATATTCATATTATTATTTTTTAATTAAATTTAACTCAATTTAAAAATAAATTGATATCAACATTTGGACGAACCGACGAAGTTATGTATATTAATAATAATAAACAAATAATCTTTAATACTAGAAATTTTCGCCAAATATTTGTATTATAATTTTCTATACATTTTCAAAATATTTTTACTCTTTTGAGCTATTCATAGATATTTAAAATTTAACTATTCTTTGCTGGTTACATTTTTTAAAATTCAATAGAAAATCGCAAATAAGTTTTGTTTTATTTCATTAAAAAAAAAATTTATATTAAAAATAATTTATGTAATTTTTTTAATAAGCATTTGAATTTCAAATTTTGACAAAATTACGTACTTATAAACGATATATATTTATTTATTTTATTTTGCTATCACTTAAAAACATTATTATTATTTTTTTTTTAAACATTATTAGTATTAACTGTCACGTATATTTTGAATTGTAATACACGCGACACAATTTTCTAAATAAGTAGATTATTTAAGATATTACTTATATTTTTAAACTATATGAACATATTTGCTGTAATTATGGTGTGGTGATCATGGACTCGTGGTATTGATTAATTGACTCAAAAATTAATAACTGTAATATAATATGGTATAAATGTATAAACACCTTATCCATTGGTAATAACTTAATAACTAAATATTAATAATATACCTAAAGAATGTTTTCGGCAAAAATCAAATCGTCCTGCCGTTATATTAATAGTAAAATAAATTATTTTTATTTAATATGAATATCAAAAAACATATCATGATAACAGATATTTAGTTATTTATTTGTATGGCGTACAATATACTTAGTGATATAGTCTAACAGATCATCTTTCCTCAGAATAGTTTTTCGTATGAAGATATAATATAATTGAGTTCAAATTTAATACATCCATTACAGTGGCACAACCGGAGAGGTACCCACTTGCCCACGTATTATTTGTTTTGTTTTTATTGATTATTAATAAGAAAAGTTTTTTTTTAATTTTGAACCCCGCAAAAGTACTAACTAGATTAAATTTTTTATTAGAAACTGATGGCGGTTATTCTATAGTAGAGGTGTAGAGCGCCTGCTACACATGGCTAACGAAATTTGAGTTTTAAATTTGGGGGGGGGGGCTATTATAATTTGCATGTATGTACTGTGTATATGCTCCCCGAGATACATAAAGGTGGAAGGGTATTTATATAAGCCATTTTGGAGAGGGTTATGATTGATTTTGAGGGTGGCTTAGCCCCCCAAGTCCCCTCAAATTGTGCTTATGCTGTTATATCTTTAATTAGATATGAGTGGGGTAGGTTGTCTATGTAATTTTTTGTATGTGAATAATACAGAATAATACTTTGAAATATTTTAATAGTATAATAGAAACCAATTTTTTTAACATGTTGAATAAATTATTCAGTTGAATGAATGAATATTTTTGAGGGTTGGTGGTTACTTCTTATGTTTTGCTACACATATATTTTTAAGGAAAGTGACTACTGCTAGAAACCATCATCAAAGTTAGACGTCAAAGCATTTTTATCTCCCTAAATGTTAATTACAGATACAAAACAACATTTTATTGTAAAATCAATACTTTTATCGCTCTGCTCAGAATCTAAAACAAGATAAAAGTAACAAAATATATTAAATGTAAAAAATATAGCTTATAGGTAAGATAAGTTCATTTGGCTATGTGTAATTGTCTATATGATAAATAATATTTGTATTATATAATATATAAATTGAACCTATGTATAAAAAAAAGTAATTTGTTATTAAACCATCCATCATAAATAGTAATAATTGTAAATATAAATACTATAATTATTACAACCAAATAAATGTATTTAAAAACTATAAAATAAAATTATTCTTCTCAATAGAAATATTATCATGATAAAAGGGATTAGAAAATATTTATTATCGGAAAAAATACGTCAAGTTAAATTAATATTAAAAAGTTAAATGTGGTTAACAAATTTATTCTATTCTTTCTATTCTATCAATTTTTTCGTAAACTCAGTCATTTTTATTTGAGATAATATTACAATTTAACGTAGAAACATGAATTACAGAAATTACATAGGTAATAGGTATAATGAATTTTAGATCAAACTTAAATATAAAGGTATTATAGAAATAAAAACTTATTTCAGGGAAGTTATTTTTCGACATCTTAAAAATTAACATTCACCAGATCTCATCTACACACATTTTAAATTATCTAAATATTTTGATTGCCACATTATTAAATTTGTTTAGTTTTAAATTCATTTTTAATATTTAGTCAACATTTATAAATTTTATCTAATTTAATCAACTTCAACAGTGATACATTTATATAATAATTCATTGATTCTACAGTAGGTATATGGCATATGGTATATAGGTATAAGTAGTATTTTTTTTCTACATTTACAATCCAAAACGACTTACAATTTCGACACACCATCCAAGTATATAGGATAATTTAAGATTTTCATCAGTCTGATCGGACGGCGAGGATAACATCTTGAATGACAGTACTAACGTTAATCCTCGGTTATTCTTACCGCCGGGTACGTTATAATGCAACAGCTATAATAAACGATAACGTAATATATATATATATATATTATCAGTGACGTATTTTCAATAATTTCTTTATGGTGGGGGGGGGGGGGGTAAAATTTTAAATAATATTTCAATTAATAACTTCTACGACGCGTTGGTGCATGGATACATGTTTTTTTTGTTCTGGGGTGGTTGAACCCGGGGACCCCCCCGTAAATAAGACACTACATATTATATGCATACATAATACATATAATATGTAACTGTAAAACAAAATCATGGGCACATACTTTTTCAAGCCACTTATTAACGTCGGGAACGTCCAAATTAAGACCGTTGTCCGTCAGATCCTTGACAATGTCTGGGAATACTGCCATGAAATCTCCAAACTCATCCTTGTTGATCGATGTACCAATTAAAACCGGACTCACCGGCGGTGAGTGAACCACGCTCATAGATCTGAAAAATGGGTCAAATCGTTTTAAAAATATGTGTGTTTTGTTATATTACAAATAATCACTACGACGTTTGTATATATATATATATATCATTATAATGATATATCAAGGCAGCTTCCAGACTTACCGAAAACGATTATCTCGATTCGCTGTAGCCGTGCGGAATAGCAATAAAGTGGTTGGCCGATTCAGGGTTCTCGTGAACCTACTCAGTATTTTGTTCATCTCTTATATCGAGGTAAATGGTACACCTATGTGGAACGTTATTCGTTTATAAATACGAGCGATTTATGTCGAAAGGCGATATGATTACGAGACGAGTGACGACCAGATTACGACTGTACCGTCTACCGTTTATACCACGTTCAACCGGTTCAAGTTTCAGGAATGCAGACTCCAGACGGCCGCGGCAGAACTGGTTGTGTCGCGGCAGTGCGGCACAAACAATATGTCATTTAACCACTCGTGTTTTCGAATTTCTGGGGGGGGGGATATGCGTGCAGCTGCAGGGCAACCGTTACGCGGCGTTCGTTTTCACCTGTTGTATTACGACTCGTGATCATAATATTATAATACAGTGATGTAGAAATATTATAGACCGGCAATTGGTGAATAAATAAAAATTTTCACGCGTATTATTCATATTATGTTTCAATACATTATTCAATTTAATTTATTAACTATATTCTAATTATATATATTCCGTGCGCAAAAATATAAGATTATAATAAGAAGACTTTTTGGTGACTTCGAAATTATATTTGACATGCGTATACTGTCCGAGAAGCAAACTATGCTGAGGCAACATAATATTGTTATTTGCACCGTCACTGTTGTATGTGCGATGAAAGTCTCGCTGCTGTTGTAGAGTTTAGCAGGGGTGTGTGTGTGCGCGTGCGATTGTGTGACGGTCGTCCGCAGAGAAGCGATGAACGGCTATCACACGAACTTCAGTGGATTATTGTTGTATGCCTGTTCTCGTGTGATATTGATATTCATGTGTTTCCGACCGTATATTGTGCTCGAATTTTTTACAACCGTTTGACGATCTATCTTTACAAATTTGTAACGCTGGAATATGACATAATGATGGTCATCATTGATGGTTTTACGGTTTTACAGAGCCAGAGTATTATCATATGCGTAACTAGGATTTAATAGTTACAGGGGTTAGAGTCTTAGAAAACCAAAGTTAAAATAATTTGAAGGCTTATTGAGGCTAAAAAGTAAAACCTTATAGGGGGGCTAGGCTCCCCTAGACCCCTTTAGTTACACCGATGGATATTATCAATTATCATTATGACATTAATGTCATTAAGGTTAATTCATAACAGTAAACGTATGCCGTCTGCCTAAATTGAATTTTGGTCAATGTACGATGGGTAAAGTGTCATAGGTCTAAGAGCATATCACTCAAATGTATGAATGATACACCGCGGAATACTTCTGGTAAGAAAAAATGATATTCATTGGGATTATACAATTATAAGTATTATTTACTTACCAAGTAGTTTGAGAATCAGAATAAAATCGTATGATAATTAGTGAAGCTAGGTTTCAACATTTCCTAGCAACGGTTATTAGAATCGCGAATATGCTTTTTTACGTAAAGAATAATATTGCATACCTAACCATAGTATCTACTTATTAAATTAAATTTAATATTTTAGTTAACTGTTAAATATTATAAAATATGACACCAAATTATTTCACATTGTTATTGTAAATATAAATCACTCTCGATTATGTATTTCTATAATAGGGTCGTAAGGTGACTTGTATATAAATGAGGCGAACAAAATACACATTGTTATTGTAACTGTATATTTTAGTATTGTGTTTATGTGTATTGTGTACCTACGTCATGAATTTCTCGTAATAAATAAGCATATTTCTTACATTGTACAGTACCTACTATAGAAGATGATTTACCTTTCATATTTAATATTTATAGATTTGTATTTTAGTTATAGTGAAATATTATTTATTGTCACCACAAGTATAATTTTACTTTGTGTTGTTTATTTTATCTTTTGTCAATCTACATTATAATTCTCATTCAACATGACTAGTATACCTAGTGTATTATATTATTATTTATTATACAAATACACTTATCACGTTATTTTGGTTTTTCAGTTGTTGGTTTTAAAATGTTAACAGGCTTTTTTAAATCATTGTCAAAAATAGTGTTCGTTATTCGTCATGTAGTAGGCAAAGACAAGTGAAAAAAATTAAAATACATATATTATAGACAATAAATGTTTTGACTTTATTTTTATTTTTAATATTTTAATGGGGAATTACATTACTAATTTTGTGATTTCTTTCTAACAAAATTTTACAATTTGGACTTATAGTTCATGTAATCATGTAGCGTGAGAGTAATTTGTAAAAAAGACAACATTGTACCATATAAAAATTATCTTTTTATTATTAGTAATAATAATTTATTACCCTATATTATTGTTCTTATAGTAAGATACAATATTAAAAATATATTACATATGTTAATATTTGCTCTTGGTAGTTATTGCTTATATGGTTCAATTGTTGAACAACAGCAAAGATGTGTTTAAAAAGTTAAAAAAAATTCTAAATTCTAAATACCAAATACTGCAGACCTAATATACCATATTTAAGGGGATTGGAAACGATAATGATCTGTCTTTGTCTAACATACGCGCAACATAGGATTATAGACGTGTTCTATTTCCAACGTACCGATTGATATAATGAAGCGATAAGAATCCAGAATACAGATTTGAATTCGTCTTCAAGTCTACTTGAGAACGACTTTCCCACATTTTTGATTTTATCCTCTCAAAATCCAAAAAACGTTATATTAAAAAAGAGTAATTAAAAAATTGACATATTTCAATTACTGGAGTAGCAAAAATCAAAAGATCAAAAATGTGGGCAAAGTCGATCTCAAGTAGACTTGACTGGGGAATTCAAATCTGTATCAGAATTCTTATCACTTCATTATATCAATCGGTACATTGGAAATAGAACACGTCTATAGTTCTATGTTGCGTGTGTGTTAGATAAAGACAGAAAATTATCGCTTTCAATCCCCTTAAAACATAATATCATATATCGTCAATTTCGTTTTATTTTTGGCTGGCTTTTATTGTTATTTAATTAACTTTAATGAATTTTTTTTTAGTTTTAGACCATGTCTTACAAAATCGTATACATGTGCGATGTATATTTTTTGTACAATTTTCAAAAATATTTTGATTTTTTTTGAGCTATTTATAGGCATGATATCATTTTGTTTTTGTTTTTTTTTTAGAACAGTATAATTATAAAAATAATAACAATATAAATACATAACCAAATATACTATTTCTTATTAGTAATACAGAGGGCTGCATACTACTTGCATTCCAAAAAGTATATTTTGTAGATAGTAAAATACAATAGGTATAATTGCGTCCCATTTTGGGAACGCAACTAGATTATGTTATTTTTCCCATTTGCTATAATAGTCATAATTTAGTTAAATCCATAGATATTATATGTTAATAATATTGATTTATACTATAAATTGTAAGTTATGCCAAATATACATCAATTTACGAAGTATTAAAATCATTTTAAATTAATATTTATGTGTATGTATTTATTTGTAAATGTATGAATATTATAAATAATAAATACTACTAAAAAAGATTATAGAACAAAAAAATAAAAATAATACCAAAAAATTGATTATTTAAATAATGAAATTAAAACTATTAGAGAAAAAACAAATTCTGCTTAAATATGTTTAAAACACGTTTCACTCAAATTTCAACAACATTAATTTAACTGAACAATTCAAAATTATTTTCTGTATCGTGATTTTTAATATTTTTTATGGTTTTTTACTTTACTCTTTATTTTGTATGTAAAAAATTAATTATATTTCCAATTTTCATATAATAGGCGTATGATTTTAATATTCGTCATCATAGTTATATAAATAAATAGGCTATGATATTTTTTTAACTCTTTTTTAGTAGTACACAACTCACCTATTGATAATGATCTCGGACGCAAGTAGTAATCATTAAGTATCATAAGTATCATTATTCAATGATATAGCGTGTGAAGTGTGATGACCCGCTCAAAGTCGTATTTCATAGGCATGCAATGGTTTATCATTGAATTGAAATTTAACACATTTTTTTTCATTGATTTGTCTACTTTTTTATGGAATTATAAAGTTAAAATCGACAATGATGAATTTAATTTTAAAATACAAATTTATACTCGCTAATATACGAATATATTTATTTAACATTTTGATGAAATATAAATGCATTTTATTTTTAAAACCTGTGAATAATCTTATAATCTTATAATTAACAATATTAAATTTGTCCTGACTCCATAGTTTTAAAAAAAAATTACATTAACAATGACTATTGTAATAATAAAATTATTGTCAACAAAACCTTCATACCAAAAATATAATATAAGTGAAAAATACCATATTTATTCGAAAAAAATATAAAAAGCTATAGTACTTACTGTATATTCGTATAAAAAAAATTATAAAACCAAGACAATATCGAAACGTATACAAAGAGTTTTACTTAAAATTAACAATATGTATTTTAAAAAGTATCGACACTAATTATTATTTGCTTAATTTATTGTAGAGTATAACTCGATTTATATGATATTTATATCGACTATCCGGACTATCGTCAATTATTGATAATACATTTTCACTGCAGGAATATATAAAGGTATATTACATTATTATTCAGAAAAATTCACTAAGTACGCTTAATACCCCTTTTTTCTTCAACAACGGTATTATTTAAAATTTGATTTTTTAGAATTATTATAAGTATACTTAAATATCGTATTTTCTATAACTGTTGAGATTTGTTGTACTATTGAAGGTGTGTCCTGTCGAGATCTGACTTTTGTTTTTCAAACGAGAATCTAATTTTTCAACAACAATAAACTATAAAATAGTTAAAAGTAAAACAGAGTATTGAATTTAAACTATAAATGCATAGTTGTAGAGCTAAATTGAAATGAACTAAGGTACAATTTTTATGAAAGTGTTCTAAATTTGAACAAGAAATTTTTGAGTTATTTAACTTAGGATAATAGGTCCGCGATAATGGGTTTGGGAGATAATTGACGAAATTTATAATTTTAAAAAATAGAAATATTTTGATTCATGAGAATCGACTGGTTTGAATTCGAATTTGGTACATCACCAAATAATTTACATGAAAATAAAGACGATTCTAATTCGAAAAACAAAAGTCTCGATCGTCACGGCGGGATACTCTAAACTACGACGACGACGCCAATCGTCATTATTATTCTTTTCTCTCGTAATACCGCCTGCGCATTTCGTCGATACCGGACAGATACCACGTGCCCGGGAACAGCCGGTCCCTGTCGCCGGTCGGCACGTAGGGCGCTCGGTGCAGGCACTTCTGCCGGACGTCCAGCACGTCCGCGAACTGTTCGGGCGTAAGGCGCGTCCGTTGGTCCAGACGGTCGAAGCCCTTCTTCAGGTTGCCGACCAGAACGGACAGACCGTTGTCGACCACCCTGATGGAGTACATGGACGACGCCAGACCGGACCCGTAGGAGAACACGCCGATCCTGTTGCCGGCCAGCCGTTCGGGCGGCACCGACATCAGGTACGATGCCAGTCCGCCGTACACGGACGCCGTGTACGTGTTGCCGACGCGCGACGCCAACGTCAGCGACGGTTCGGTCTTGTCCGCGAAAACGGTGCTGCTGCGCTCCACGAACGTCCTCTCGACGTCCCGGTCGAAAAGCGCGGCCGGCCGGAGCCGCAGCAGGCGCTCGCGCAGTTCCGGTCCCGGCGAGCCGCTGTCGTACTCGGCGCCGCCGCGGCGATTGACGAAATCGTTCATGCACAACCGGGCCAGTGATTTCCGCACCAGTTTGCAGTACGGCGCGTGGAACACGAACGAATCGAACGCGCCGAGGCCGCGGACGGCGCGGTCGCCGCCGCGGCACTTGCTCAGGTACGACTCGTAGCACCGGTCCAGCGCGTTCAGGTAACACTCGACGGACAGCTTGCCGTCCACCACCGGGTACTCGGACATGAGGTCGGGCTTGTAGAAATCGTACGCGTGGTCCATGTACGTGCCCCGCAGGCCCCGGTCGACCACCAGCGCGGCGCCCGGGCCGATCAACATGGCCACGGCGCCGGCGCCGCCCGTCGGACGCGCGCTGCCCTCCGCGTATACAGCGATGTCGGCGGCCACCACCACGGCCAGCCTGCCGTCCCACGCGCTCGACTCCGTCCACGACAGGGCGTTGAACAGGGCCGCTGTACCGCCGTAACAGGCGTTGGTCGTGTCGATTCCCTCCACCTGGAAATTGCCGGTGGCCTCGAACAGCTTCATCAAAACGGTTTTCGCGCTTTTCGACTTGTCCACTATGGTCTCGGTGCCCACCTCCAGCCGACCTATGTCCGAATAGCTGAGCCCGTTGTTCTCGACCAGCTGGCTGACAGCCGTCAGGCACAGCGAGTTCACGTCTTCGAGGTCCGTGCAGAATCCCATTTGCTTTTGGCCCAGACCGACGGTGTACTTTCCTTCGGACACTCGGTCGTATCGTTCCAAATCGGTTTGATCGACGTACAACGACGGTATGACGACATGGATAGCGCGTATCCCGACATCTTTTGGCCAATGATCCATCGCGACGAAGAAATAAAATCGCTCAGACTATCGATTTACCTTCCGACTAAAACAAAACAAAAATAAACTTTAACGAGGCCAATCTGCACTACGGACACTGTTCACATATTTGAAAAAAATAAAACCGCTTTAAGGAAATTTTAATATAATATACACAATAGGTACATCGTACATATATTTCAAAACTATTGCTTACAATAATGAATAATGATATGTTTCAATTTGTAAGTTAAAAGAAAACATCTTGTTATTTTTAATGTTTAAAATATTCAAAACGTAAGTACATATGTAGAATGAGGAATTGTGTTTCTTTTCTCATGTAAAATATAATTTACAATAATTTTAAATGGATATAACTTTTACAACCATAGTCCACAATAACCATGGTGTATATTTTATAGATTCAGAATAGATAATACATTTCAATTTCTGAAAAATACGATCACAATGCATTAAACCTTAGATGATATTATTCAATATTCCCCGATGAACTAATCTCGATTTTAAACTTATATAAAACTTAACTTTTTAAATAAATAAATGTATATAAATAACATATTTAATGAATTTTACTTTACTTAATTTTATTTTAAATTATATATTCGTGTAAAAGCAAAAAGAATAATATATTATTTAAAAGTGGATAGAAAATAATTATAAGTGTTTGATAAAATATTGTAATATTGTGTATTCTAATAAAATGATCTCGACTCTTAATTCTTTCTTTAATTTATCAAAAGTTATGTATAGTTATAATCATGATTAAAATAATAAATTTCTAATTTAAAATTAATACGTGTATTGAATATAAATTAGTTAATATTTTCAATACTTTTTAAAACAAAGTTATAAATTATACAGCTAAATTTATTTATTCATTCTATTATAGTTCAAAAGTTTTAGTATACATTATCAATATTTTATAAAGATTCTATAAAAGATTTTTCAATAAATATATTATATATATTTTAATTGTATAATGAAGTATTTATTAAACTTAAGTAAGTACCTTAGTACATAAACATATTAAGGCCCGGTTTTTCAATCATCCACCTATTCGTTACTAGTTAATATAGCTAATAATATTTAATCACTTTATCTTATTTATTTTAATAATTTTTTTCTTAGATATCAAACTTGGGAAAGATATTGTTTATAACATATTTTTACTTAAAATATTGCTATAGCTTCTTATTAACCATTTTGTTACTTTACAGACATTTAAAAAAAATATATTTATGTAGTACATTATATAGTTATTTTTAATAATTATTCAATTTATAATACAAACATACTTACTTGATTATTTAGCTCTTTAATCACTAAGTAAATTGTAGAAGAATTGAAAACTCACTAAAAAAAATGAGATATGTTCACAGTTTGAACTTTGAATATATAATGCACTACGAAAAAATGAATTGTGAATAGAAGAAGCCAGCAAAGAAAAAAATAAAAATAATAAATTCTATGATCATATACATATTTTAGTAGATACCTGCACAACAATAATTAAGCTGCGGCTACACCGAAGTAAATTTATATTATGCGCTATATCAAAATAAAATACACGTACAATTATATAACTATTTATTATTTCTACATATTAAATTTATATAAAACAAAAGTAAGTATATTACACTACAATATAAACTGGGTGTAAATTCATTTTTTTTCAATAAGTTTAGTTTACTTATATTATCATTTTTAATTTTATAATAACTAAGAATATTAGTAATAATATCAGTATAATATAATTGTTTCATATTTTCAAAATGTGTATTCGTTTTACACATTTTTAATTACATAGTAAAACGAAATTATGTTTTGATCATCGAGTGTACCAATTATTATTATTACAAAATATTGACGTGTTATACGTTTATAATTTTATATCTATCTATACCAAAATTGTGTACATGTAATAAATTGAATTAATACAGTTTTTAATTTGATAATACTGTAGATTTTCTATTATTGAATGTTAGGTTTTCTCTTCGTGTTTTTTATGTTATTGATCATTGTTCTTCATCTTATGTCATATATTAATATGTTACTTATTATTTATTTATGTAAATATAACAGTTTGTAATATATATTTTTATGTGCCAAGTTAGTGATATTATAAATAATTATCATAATATTACCAATTTCAAATGATATTTATTTACTAGCCGCTATTAACGTTTAGTCAATATATCGATGTACGTACCATTATTCGCAGGTGTGATTAGGTTCGTAGTATAAATAATAAATAGTTTTAATAGCTAAATAAATTAAAAATTATATTGTATATTGTAAATAACAATAAACGTTATGTTGTAGGACGTAGATTTTAATATAAGTTTAAATTATTAATATATTTTGAATTAGGTATATCAAAATAATTAAAACAGCTGATGGGTATTTGATTAATATCTTATTTAATAAAAATTTGAACTCGAAATGACCATAAAAAAATTGGAATATTTATATATTTTAGATTTTGAACGAAGTGATGAATGTATTGATTTTACAATGATATGTGTTTTTTTATTTATTTTTTTTATTTTTGTGTCTGTCATCACGTTTTGGAATAGTTATACTGCTTCGATTTTTAACTTCAACCCCGTTTTGAAAAGTAAAGTCAATCTAGTTGGTACTTTGGGGGGTCAAAAACAAAAAATGTACAGTAGTTTTCAAATGCGTCAGGTAAAACCCTAAAAAGGTAACGGAAAAACGAGAATTTTTACGCATAAACAGTTTACCGAAAAGTCGATTTTTTTTTATTTGCTGTTACTCAAAAACGAATTATTGTAAATACTTGAAATTTTCACAAATGTTAATATTAGTGTAATCTATTTGCGATTAAATTTTTAAAATATTTAGACATTTTTTAAGCTATTTATAGACAATTGAAATTTTCGATTTTTCTAATTTTTTTTTTTTGAAATCCCTATAAAAAAAATTTGGCACTCCAAAACATCTTTAAAATTTAATACAAGGTTTATTATAAGTTGCACTTATTGAAGTAAAAAAAAAAAATCAAAAATCATTAGTCATAATTTATGTTGATAAACATTTATAGTTCAAATGGCTTACGAAATATGTCAAAATTTGCAAGGAATTTTGAATATGAAAATTTATAACATTGTTATGATTTATACCTAAAGTTAAAAAACCCAATACAAGGTTCTCCATAACTTTTTCTTCAAATAACTGTAAAAAAAATTCTAGCATCAATATAAAAAAAATTTTATGAGCGTATGAAATTTAATTTTTTACGAAATCGCGTAAAATAACGATGTATACAATTTAAATATAAGTAATAATATTATATTATATCTTACTAATTATCCTAGACTGACAAATCATCTCTGTTCAGAATCGTTTTTTGAATACAACGATACCTGTCATTGCATTCAAATTTAACATATCCATTATAGTGACTTACTCTCCATCTCTACTATACAGCAGAGCGATATCCACTTGCCTACCCTTTTTTTTTTTACTTACATTTATAAATTTAAAAAAAAATAAGGGTATATATCAGTGTTTTTAAGCGCATAAGTGCCTATATATTTCAATAATTTTTAGTTTATAAACTTTCTGACCTTACGAATTATAATTTATTTAAATAAAACCATCATTACAACCATGCACTTAACACTTATGTATATTATATAGATAAGTACGAAATATTTTGATTATCTTTTTTTGTTCAGTCTGTGCTTTGGAATCCTAATAAATCTGAGAACATTTCATCAAAAGTGTATGTCTGTAATTTAAATAAAAATCAATGTAGTTATTCAATAGATTAAAAGTTTTATATTAAATTATAAATTCTTAATATTAATATTAATATTAGGTAATTTTGAAAAATTGGTAATATATACTAAATTTTTAATATATACGAACATTATTGACTTAAATTTATTAAATATGATACAATATAATGATATTATATAAATCAATAGTTTTTAATTTTTTTTTATTATACAAAAAATTATAAAATGTATCTCCGCAAGTCAAACTTCTTGTAAGAAAGAATAAATAAATAATTAATAATTAAGCGTTAGTCAGACCAGTAGCTCTGTACAAATCTGGTATACAAGTATATATAATATAACCTATTCAAAAAGTACCTAATCAAGTTTTAGAGCAAATAGTTTAAAATATTTTAAATCAAAAGCTTAAAAAAAATAATGAACCTCTAGGAATGACTATGACAGAAAATATGATTAATATAAGGTATCTAAAAAATAAATGATAATAAGCTATATTTAAATAAGAGCATGAAGAGTATGAATCAAGGTACCCAAATAGTAATAGGTACCTATAGTAATTTAAATATTTACATTTTTAAAATGTGTTTTATAAATATACGTAATACATACGAATGGTAAAGATAAGTGAATCAAGTCGGCGTTATCATTTAAACCTGAAGATATGTCTTTTGTTGTTTTTAGCAACGTGTTCAAAATAATTTCTAATTCACGAGGATTGATTTTTTCACCTAAATTATGACAGTAACTTATTTATAAATGCAGAATATTTACTAATGATCGTTATTTAACCTTTATTTTTCATCATGTGTACAAACGATTCTCTTGTCAGTATGTTATTTTCTCCATAAGCATTTACAAATTGGTCATTTTGTATTAATTCGTTGAACGCCACACGAAGTTCTTCACATTTAATTCTCAACTGTGGCTTATAATTCAAATACAAAATAACATACTCTTCGAATGTCATTGTGGTAGAATTTCTTGTTCTAGTGAACATTTCGTATAGCATATTTGACAACTGAAAATAATCAACACACTTATATCAAACGATTAAACAATTTAAGCCATTGTATGTTAAATTATTATTATTATGATATTACAGTTTCTATTTTGTGTGGATTATAAATAGTTTAGTATACCAAACAATATTGTATGCATGAAAGTGCACAGAATATAATATATATATATATAATACACAGTGATATAGACTTTATTTCTGACAGGAGAGGGGATAAAAAATGACATAGTTAAATGAGAGGGGAAAATTGGAAAATTACTTGATACAAATAAACTAAAATAATATTAGAATGGTATTCAGTATTGACAAAATTGTTAAAATTCAATAGCTCGATAGATCATAATATCACAAAATATGCATAATGCATAATGTGAGCAAAAACAAAAAATAATAAAAAGCCAATAAAGGGGGGGGAATCTGACCCTCACGTCCCCCTTTGTATACACCACTGATAATACACGCATTATGATTTTAAATTAATAAAATGTGCATTGTATAATATGTAATATAATATCAACATAGTACAGCAAAAAAACAATCGATAAAAGTCGATACACTATAATGTGTACTTTTTATAATTAATAATAGGGACTGAGACCATGATGATATTTACTTCTGTTTCAGAAGGAAAATATCCCATTGCTCTCATCAGAAAAGATATGTTGTAAACGTCCACATAATTACTGATAACTGTGTTTTCTGGATTTCGACTGTTTGCTAATTGAACACAAGAAAAATATTCTTTTAACTCTTTAATTTCCGATCCATTTTCGCCGCCTTCTAGAAGAGAACTATATGCTTTTAAACCAACGCCACCGTGTTTTTCTAATGTATCTAAATAGCTTAACAAAAAAAAAAATTAAACATGTTTTAAAATTTACACAAAAATATATGAAGAGGGGTCAACCATTAAGTTTAACTTTCATACATAGGTATCAGTATTATGTAGGTATTTGTACAGTTATAAGTTTGAAGACAAAAGGGGCAAATAATTGCATAAACATTAGAAAAATGATTCTAAGAATGAAAATTAAGTATAGGTTGTCGTTTAGGTTATGACTATAATGCTTTATTAAAATTTCTACTATCTTTATTTTGTAAATTATTGGGCAGTTATGAAAACTATTAAAATTATGTTTTCAAACTACACATCTTTAACCGACTACACTAAATTACCTATTCGAAGCAATTATGAAGTCGGATAATACGGAATTGGTTCCCGGGTCAAACAATGTGTACGAATTGGTTCCCGAAAAAATTACTTTCCAGTATACAACTATTCGAATTGGTTCCCAAACAAAATCACTTATTAGTATACAACTATTACAAAATATGTACAAATCAATAATCTTAGCATATTTTATTAGGTTTTAAGATGTCTGGGAAAGTTTATAAATATAATTTTATATCTAGTTGTATCTAGTAGTAATTGTTTAGTTTCACTTAATTATTATTATTGATATAAGGAAGGAAAAATGTTATTATTGACCAATATACGTACGTAGCGTATAATATGAATATATTATACTGAGCAACATTTTTAACCATACCTAGGAATTCTAGATAGTGTTTAAAGTATGAAATACTTTTTATATCTATAGTAATTCTATACAGTCCTAAGTCTGTATAAAATGGGAATTGAATATATCATAATAATTTGAAAAGTTAACTTAACAAGATTATATTATCATGAAAGCTTACGGGAACCAATTCGTATATATTACCTGTAGGGTTTTAGACAACCTGGAAACCAATTCGTCCAATTCAACAATTGGGAACCAACACGTAGTTATTCATTTAAAGTCACAGAAAAAAGAAAAGTGTTGTAAGACAAATTTCACTCAAATGCAAAATATTTAAATATGTATAACAATACATGTAATGAGTACTAATGACTAAATAATATATAAAAATAAATGTATATTTTTATACATAGTCTTTACATATATTTCTCATACATATTCAATTAATTTTGTATTTTTACTTATATAATTGTATTTAATAGGATGTATTTTATTACCTCATATTCACAGACCAAATTATCATCGAAGAGCTATTTTCGTTGATTACAAAAACATAATTACTATCTATTGAAATATCAATATCGATAATCTAAAAAAAAAAAAAAAAATTCGTAGCACAAAATACATAATACGTTTTATTTCACATTAAAGTTTAAAATTATAATTTTTCATAAAAACAATTGTATACTATACTTATATAAAAACTATAACACGTTATATTTTAACATACACACTATACAGTTGTAATGCATATGCAATTTAAACTCTGTAACCTTTTCACTTGTTCATAAAATATTGTCCTGTTAAATATATTATCTTGGTCAATCGACATAAAAAGTGCGATGACGGTTTAACATATAATTAAATACGATAAACGAACAATATACATTGATTATATGTATAATATATATATATATTTTACATCAATCCAAAAAACTCACGAAAAGTATATTCTACAATTTAATTATATTACATATGAGTAAAATATATATAGCTAAAGTATACCATAATATATATTTTTTTCAAACCAGTATTAGTATACAAATTGTTTTATTAACAATAAAACTATAATATTGGTGTAAAAAGGAAAGATACATTTTTGGCGGAAACACTGGAAACGTGTTACGTCCGTTAGGAAACACTGACTTATTTAGATTTGCATAATTGACTAATAGGTATATGGGACACTCGCTCCATTCACGGAATCTATAATAGGTACTATTTTTATAGTTTCAAAATGCATGTAGAAATAAATTAATATAATTATGATAGGACAACTGACTTTTGTTCCGGAACCGAACACTGCTGCGTTTTTATACGGGTTTCCATCGATGGGCTGTCGTAAAATTCCAATATCTGTGTCAGTGCAAAAAAATATATTATGGTTGTACTTGAGAGACTCCTGGAAATATAATTTTTTTTTAAATCAGTATATATCCAAAATTATCGATATTCAATCCTTAGATAACCATATCGAATAGTTTGCAGTGGTAGAATAGTTAGGTATATTATTAAAATATTAACATTCGCTCGATCAGGAAGACTTTCAAAAGGTTTCTAATTGGGATCGTTATAAATAATTATGTTTATATGCATATTTCTGAGCTTTGTTAAACTTTTTATAGCTGGACTCATACCTGCATAATATTTTACACACGTGAGTGGGATGGACTTATGAGAAAATCGGTTATTACCTACGACATTACGAGATTAGGAAAAATAAAAAAATAAATATGTTGTAAATATTTTTAAATACTTTAATTTGTGAAAATAAAATTTTTACATAATACTATAATAAATTGTATAATTTTAATTAAATAATATTTTAACGATTTAAAAAGAGTGGTGTATGATAAGATTTTATAGTACATTTTAAATTAAATAATAATAATATGCACCTTGCTATAACCTTAAAATCAACATGAAATATTCGAAAAGTATAGGTACGAGCAAAAACGAATGTTAATTTTAATTTGTGGTCTCAAAATACTGAGAACAGATAGTTTTATAAAGCACTTGATGCGATTAAAGTGAGAATAAACCAAATGAAATACGAGTAACATGACCACATGGGATATAATATTTATAATATCAGGAATGACTTGATTAGTGATAATTGCTATTGGTTCCAAAAACTCTAAAAAAAAATGTTAAAAAATAAAATAAACTTTTAAAAAATAAGAAACTTGATTTTTTTTTGTGTATTCGACACTGCTACCTATATAGATGCCATATTATTCTCGTCTGAATATTGTTAATTATTATGTATAATATTTACTTTCATTACTCGAATCGGACTTTCGAGATTGACTCCTAAAGTGGTACGTATGCATCGATTGCCGTCCCATAAGGATAAGCGTAACTATAAAAAATCGTATGAACATAAATGAAAAAAAGTAATATATAACAAACAGTCAATAGGTTAAACACTATGTAAGTATATACATCATTGCCGCTAATAATAAAATTTAATTCTTCCTTTCTGTGGATGGTCGATTTCATCATACATTGAGGTTGGTTGTACGATTCTGTTCTCATCATTTTTACCAATTTGGGGGGCTCGTTATCTTTTCTGTAAAAATGTCAAAACGATCACATCTGAGAATTGATATGGTAATAACATGATATTGTGACAACGATCCTATTATATGTCATAAATATTACAATTGAGCTATTAAATAAGTTCGTTTTAAACGCCCAATTATTACAGTGGCTCATTATATTATAAAAATTACGTTTTATCGAAATCCAATGCGATGATTCTGTGATCCGCCCCGAGACTGTAAATCAATAGATTATTATTGTTCTCGGTTATTAAAATATTTCGAATTATTTCCTCGTGGACTTCGTAACACCCGTAGTAATTAACTCTGAATTCCTTCGAATTCTCCTGTTTTATAATGCCATACAGATATATACCAAACAAATTGTCCTGCAACATTATAATATGTTTTAAAGTTGTAATATGTTTGAAAATCAAAAAATTTAATACCTGAACAAGGCAGTGTATAAGATGTACATATTAATATTAGACTAGTATTTTTCAACCTTGTTAGGAGTCACCTTAATTATTATAAGGATCACCATTTACCAGCGACTAGTATACTATTATGATTTAAATCAATACAAATATGAAATAAGTAGAAATCTCAATAATAAATAAAATATATCACGTATTCACGCTGATTCTATATCGTACACAATACTCGAAGTGAGGGGATACGGAGGGATGACATCCTTATACATTTTTAAGCGTACATTTTTCATCCCTCTATTTATTTTGTCTAGAATAACGCATCCCTTCTAATATTTGTTTTTTAAAAATTAAAATAAAGTACGTGTTATAAACATTTTTATATTTTTAAAATTATTTAATTTAAAATTTAAATTATAGTATTGTACTGGGATTATATTTTTATATATGAGAACATTTTTAATTTTTATGGTGAAAATAATTGTTTTATGACATTTCGGCTCGGCTTATTGTGTTGTTTCGTATAGGTCGCAAACATATTATCTATAGCTTTATTTAGAGCCAATAATTTAATGTAATTAATAAATATATCCTAACTAAAGCCTATTGGGGTTTAAAATGTAAAAATATATGTTTTTACAAATAAAAATAAAATAAAATATCACATAACAATAACAAAATTAATGATATTAAGTAAGGACATAGTTATATGCTAAAATCTCTTAACTTAATTTCTAGCGATGTTTATAGTATATCATGTGCAAGTCTTAAATTACTAAATTTATGAAAAAAAAAAAATTAAACAATGTGTGAAGAATGTTATTGTGAAATGAGGAAATCTAAGTTGTTGGGCATCTTTCTACTTATTTTGATTTTTGAGCCATTTCGAGCACTAATGGTGAATGAACTCTACAACTATACAATAACCAGTGTACAAATTCTACTTTATTAAGGATAGACAGAATCATTTTAGATCATCAACAATAACAAAGCAATATTAAAAATCTTAATTTAAAAATAGTTATTTGAAGATGTGTTTACTACATAATATATTTATGATAAAGCAAATAAACGAGGTTTAACAGCATGCAAGGCCGGATATAACATATTTTTTACGCGAAGCAAAATATAAAATTAGCTTCCTCTCATAATTCAACCCTCCTCTAATATGCCATTGTTATTAGGTATTTTGGCGTCCCCCGACCAAGACTTTCGGGGTAAGTGCCCCAGTTCGCCCCCCCCTTTAACTGGTCTTGTTCACAGCTAAAAATATTTAAATAAATTAGCTTTATGTTTTATATTATAAAGTACAATATAACACTATAAATATTATATTAAATATCGTATTATTATTAGTTCTTATTTTTAGTGATAATTTAATACACGTATATTATACCGTAAATTACGTAATTATACGTCGCCAGTAGCCACAATAGAAAGATTGTGAAACACGGTAATACGAGTAGATAGGTAGGCACTAGTCAGTTAATAATATGACATACAAAACGTCCAGAATACCATCTAAATATAAATATGACCAGAAAATATTCAAACATAATAAATAAAATACATCTAAAGACAATATTTTTTCTTCGAAATTTCACATATTTTCACATAATTATATTCTATATAATATAAGATATAATATGTATATTTATGTACATGCCTACTATCTACATTATATACATTATACATTTTATCTACGTTATAACTGCCCTTTATTACCTATAGTCTATACTATATATGTATGGATTTTAAAAATCATAAAAAAACCATAACACATATTATCTCAAAATGAATATTTGATTGATGTTTGAAACTATAATATTTAATAAACTCCCATATTTACGTTTGTTAACAAGTTCATGAAAATTGTAATAATATGCACAATGCACATACTTTTTCTCAAACTATAATTAATTTATACCAATACTTTATTATATTATGTAGTTTTACTAGTTTGTAAAGTGTACATTGCATTTTAGATAAAATTTCACATTAGTAAAACTTACAGTGTAAACAACATGCGTTGAAGACTCGTTAAACGTTATGTGTCTAACAGCTGAGTTGTTCCACTTGAATGATGTGTTTTCCATCGTATTTGTTAAGCTATAAGTATCTATAAACTGAAAAAATCCATCTGCACGACCGTAACAAAGATAATGTCCTAAAAGAATAAAGCATCTCACTCATATAATAAAACTATATAATTATAATTGCATTATAGTAAATTTTTAGTTTGTTTCATTTAAATATACATGCCATCTGGAGAATATTTAATACAGGTGACCTGTTGATCTTCTTTAGTCTCCTGATTTCCAACTACGCTATTGATAATTGTCTTCTTTCGATAGTTAAATATAACGAGTCCTCCAATTGAATTGCCGATTACTATTTCATTTCTATTATAAAATGAATAACACTATTTATATTACAGCATTGTGAGTACCGATATAAATGTTATAAATTATAGTAAATACACATCAAAAACCCCTTACCGGTTGGGGTGTGTTTCAAATGCGGTAATGAATTCTACTTCACACTGTTCAAATATATAATCAAAACTTTTGTTGAAAATATCGATGTAATAAATTTTGCAGTTATTAGTGCCTATTGAACAGTTTAATGAGAAATTATTTCTTCCAATTGATTTACGCAGTGCGTATAGTTAAATATAAATTATAAGTACTTATACAAAATGGACTGCATTTAAAATCTTGGCCGGTAGTGAAATCGACACCAACTTCCGGGCTATTGTCACACGACAACATAGAGTCGTCATCAGGCCAGATTTTGTTTTTCGTTACTTTTTCTGAATTTTCATATGTACTTAAATTTTCTTTCTCTAGGGTAAAGTATTACTATATTACACCTAGGAATATAACTTCAAAAACATATATATTATAAAATTTGTTCATTTTAGTACCAACCATTTTCTACATAAATTTGATTGTCAAACATTGCTATGGAAGAAATGGGATCGCCTACAAACATGTTCAAGTGGTATTGTACCCTCAATGATTTATCGTAAAAATATATATCACCGTTTGTATTGCCTGTTATTATATGGCTGGAAAAAAGTACATTAAAAAAAGTTATAACAACTTCTTAATTGTGGTAAATACTTTTGGATACAAATTATAGTAGTAATCGAATGCTCGTCTAATTTGACGTGTTTTAAATATAGCTTGTTGTTCGTTATCGGTTCATTTGTAACTTCCAATTCATCACAGTTGGTATCGTCCCATACAGTTACCCAACCTATTAACGATTGGATAAAAAAGACGTACTTAAATATTTTAAGATACCTAACCACTCAAATCAAAAAACATTTATCAGTATCATATGTACCTCCAGTAGACCCTGATACAACTTGACGGTTGTTTGTTAAATATGTTGACTGTGTATAATTATATTTTTTTTGCATTGGATCTTGGACCGGAACAGTGATTATCATTTTATTCGTATAGTGTATTTTTGTTTGTGTATTTTTTTTAATATTTATATCCATTTTCTCCAGAGTCATAAAAAATACAAGCTTTTCGGTAGTCAGACAATAGAAGTTAGCATTATCGTAGCAGCATGATAGATGCACGATCGTATCAATATTATTGTCGAGTTTTGTTGAACCTATTTACCAATTAATATGTTTCAACAGAGATGTTACATTTAAATTTAAATGATGTATACACCAAAGTAGATATTATACACATTTTTGTTACATACAAATCGATTCTTCGTTGCCCGATGTCCATTCCCATATGGTAATCGTCTGTTCGCCGTCAATATCTGCAACCGATACTGTAATCACATATTGTGAATCGACGCTGAACTTTACAATGGAGATTCCCATTTTAAATGGTGATAATACCGAAAAAATTGGAGTCCTAAAAAAAGAGAGGAAAATAGGAAATCGCCCTCCTATACAGTAAGTGTCAAATGTACCTCGCTATTGAGGATTAAAACACGACAAATTACAATGCATGTTATGTGTTAAATTTAAATTCAATGAAAAATTATTGCACACGAAAAACGATTCTGAGCAAAGACACAGTGTGTCAGATTATATTACTGAGTACCTATATTTTATAATATATTTATTTTGCTATAAAATTAATCTAACTATTTTTTAATTTATTTTACCGAAAACATTATATTTGTATACGTCACTGTATGTAAAAAATATAATATACACGTATTAATAGTTTCAAAAACAAACGAATAATATTTTTAAATAACAATAAAATAACTGATATTGTTATTCTTCGTTAAAATCACAATTCTAAAATGTTTAAGTACCCAGTTGGAACCAACAGCAAAAAGACTCATCAATTTATACTAAGCACGGTTCGCTAAAGTTTAGTAAATTCATTAATATTATTAATTGAAATACCTATTGGAATAAATTCCATTTATTAGAACTAAATAATTTCTTTTTAACTATCTTATAATGTAATTTCATATACTTCTATATAGGTACTTAAATTGATATTAAATTTAATGACACGCACATTTAATTTTTCAATTTTTTTTATTTATCTATAATTATTAAAATACCTCGCATTCAATGAAATAATGAAATACCCAGTATAAAAAAAAAATGCTAATCTAAACATTTGATGAAAATTTCAAGTATATAATTACAATTATTCATTTTTGAATTACAAAAAAATAAAATACTGTTTAATGATAAATTGTTATTTTATGTATGAATATCCAATTTTAACAACATTTAAACTAAGATACTTATAAAAAAAATGATAAACGTTAAATCGTATTTAAAAAAATTAGATATAGATATTAAAAATTGTATTAATATTTAACTACAAAATAATTTGCATATTTTCGCGGTTATGATGAACTTTGTGAAAATTCTAACTTTAAACAGCACTTAGACAAAAAATATTGTCTGACTGTGTTTTATAATAATTTTTGATCAATATATAAATAAATTAGCTACTTAGAGATATCTTGGATGACATTTTCAAGGTTTTTAACCAAGTGAAAATATTTTGAAAATCTTATTTATGTAAACAACAATTAGTGAACATTTTAAGATTATTTTTTTGAATAAAAAGTTACACAAAAGAAAACTTTTTTCCTTTACTGGTTTTACAGAAGAATTTTTATATTCTTTAGTTAATTTTTGTTCTTCCGATTAGAAAAAGTATTATAGTATTATAAAAGTAAAGTAATAATAAAATATTTTTATTTTTAACCTAGCAAAGTTCCGACTAAACCCAATTTGCTACTAGAATATAAAATTTGAGATTGATGAATTATTACTTCATATGTGATAACAGATAGAAAAAAATACATATCAATATACTTATTGCTCCATTTAGAATCTAAAATAAGATGAATCGCTACTAATTATAGTTGAATTTTGATTATTTGAACTAATTGAGATCGCATCTATTTCGGTTGAATACCGGCAACATTTTTTTTTAAATTTTAAATATAATTTATATATATGTATTATATATTGTATTTACTCATAATTATAACATATTACATGTATTAAAAACTATTATAAACATATATTAATACATATTTAATTTACGATTATATTTTATTGACAAATTTATCAAATTATAATATGTATTTATATATACGTATATGTAATGTACTAATTATAAATTACAAAAAAAATTATGAAATTTGTATATCGACCAATGTGTTTAGATAAAACTATAAAAGAGATTATCGAGGTTCTACTGTATTATTTTTTAGATAACCAGATGATTAAGTCACAAATTACAATGTAACATTATATTATTAACGCTAGATAGTAATATAATATTAATATTAAATTTCAATAAATGTTTACAGTAATTTCTCATTACTTATCAATCATTTCAACCCTCTTAAATAATTACAAGTTATATACCTAAGTGAAGAATTCCAAACTATTAGGATTGAATCGTTGCCTTTGTCAACTGTGACGAACCAACAACCGTCCGGATTGACATCAAAACTACTAATATAATTGCGCTGAAATCCATTGAATACAAATGCATGATAATGAATAAATTCTAAATATAAAACACGTTTACTAGCTGTAATATGTGTACATATTATTGTGCATACATTGTATAATATAACTTGGATTACATAATATAATTTATTCCAAATTAGAATATTATTATACATTTATACACACCTATTTCAAAAACATATTTATCAATTGCTATAGCCTAAAATATTTAGAAAGACTAAAATTTCTCAAATTTGGTGTTTAAGGATGTCGAAGCTGATGAGTTTTTTAGTACAAAAACTTGTTTTACAGGAAAAACGTATATCCTATGAAAAAGTCAGATTTTTATTTTATAGATCAAGGCACTTTAATTTAAAAACTCTATTTTCAATTTTCGTAATAAACGTCTATATTATATAATACATTTTTTATTATTTTGAAATATTTTCTGACGTTATTTAAAATAATTAAAAAATCTGAATGTAATAAAATATTCTTTTAACAAATATAAAAAATTAAATGAAAATTTTCCGACAATATTATACGAGACATGACTGTTTTTTTCCTACAGTCATTTTTGATAGTTTAAAATAAATGATTTGGTTTTATTATTCCGTACCATACCAACAATAGTCAAAATGTCGTATGAATCCATCACATGATGTAGATAACTAGAAATTGACTAAGTTTTTACCCCTCAATAAATTTCCTGCTCTAACACCTATAAAAGAAAAAGTAAAAGGTGGAATATAGGCATGGTTGATTATACAATATTTTGCCTGTCGTAATTGGATATTATGTAAAATGTTAATTTTTTATTGATTATTCGTTAAAGTGGCAGACAGAGTTTAAAAATTCAATGTAGGTATATTATAAATTATAATATTATATTTACATGGCCGGTCAACATTATCATATTTTTTTCTTTATTCATGGTATTGTATTCATATTGAATACAAAATTGGTCACTAACAAAAAATATCCGCAGTAATTTAGTTTCATTAAAATCTTCGTTTAAGATACTTTTCAATCCGATTTTACAGTTCCATCCAAAAGTCCATATAGGACTCTATTTAAAATAAAATGAACAAATATCTATGTTTAGTTAATGATGACTGTATAGTGTATAATTTTTTTAATACATTAATTAGGTTATAAATCCTTGAGGGCTCATAGTAGTTGTCGAGCGATAATTCTAATAACAGTTAAAACTTAAAGAAACACGTACTTAATCAGCAGTGAGTAGTGACTTTAATATATTATTTGCATTCACCAAAATATTAAATGCTTACTATAAGTATAAAAAATGTATTTAATATTCCTTATTCTCATAAAAAATATGATTTGTCATAACTTCGTGAGTGTTAATAATATTAATTTTTTTAAATATAGTGTTAATTAAATATATTAAATTAAATAAAACGTTGTTTTTTCCTAAATCTCATAAATTAATTGGAACAATGAGTCTCATCTGTAAATTATCCTGTATAATTATTATAATTCTTATAAAAGCAAACAAACGATATGACTTAAATAAATGATACCAATTGTAATTATTATGTTTACTTACTAATGGAATATTAATGCTATTTTTGAAAATAATGTCAGCACTTTTTTCAGGATTTATAAGAATCTGAAATCGAGTTTGATTAATATTAGTCATTTCCGTTTCTTTTGATACGTTAATCATGTATGAATTATAAATACATAAAATTGCACATTAATAAATTACCTACAATGTACCCTATTAGTGAAAATATGTTTTTCTTTATTGGAACATTATGACGTTCCTAGGAAACATTATAGTTTATATTTTAATAATATTAACCGCGGTAGCACGGCCGGTACCATAAAAATTGATTAATGTAATTATTAATTTAATCAATTACTAAAATTTAATGGACTTATCATTGGCTACTAAACCATTTTAAAGGGACTACTGGCTTACTATTAATTCAGTTATACGTTATAAATGAAGTTGAGCGAAATAGTAGACCAACATTTTGTAAGATATCATCGTACCACTTAACTCCGCTTACCTAAACTTTAGATACTTATAACTCAAAATATTCTACTCTAAAATTTTTTATATTAAAACAATAATTTAAAAAAAGGAAAAAATGAGGATTTTTATGCTAAACACGTTTTTGATGATAATATACGCCATATTGCCCGTTTTTACCAATTTTAAATATGGTTTAATTCCTATTTTTTCCAATATGCTTACTAAAGTAAAGTTATAATACCTATTTACTTCTGTATTTTCAACTACTTAAGTATATAATTAATAATCACTATTATTATTTTGTTGTACTTTGAATTCAAAAAAATTTGACATTATTTCTAAAGAAGATTTAAATTTTAAAATTATAACTTGAAAATGTATGTATTTATTCAACATAATTACGTAGTTTTTATAAAAATAATAATAATAACTATTATCATATAAAAAAATAATTTATAGGTAATGCATAATATTTTGATAATTTATTAAATGTAATTTAATGCAACACACTTAATAAATGAGTAATACAATATATTTTTTTTTCTAAATCACTAGAATAGTTTTGCTGGTTTTAGTACCTAGGTACATTTCAATAAAGTGGATTTACTTTTTAGAGAGTTTTGAATACCTATTGGAATAAGCGCGATTTATTTTAGTAAAAATATCTATCTGAATATTTTTAATTAAAATTTAAAAAAATATAATTATTATCGGGTATGATTTATAAAGCTGCTGATTAGTGATTAAAACTGCTATAATCTTAAATTAGTTGAAAAGTTTTTTTTTAGAAATTATAGATTTTGAAAAATCAATAATGTCATAGATTTCACCTATACGCAAGTTTGATTTGTTGGTAAAATTTGATATATAGTTCGATACATTTTTGAAAGAGCTGAAATATATTTTGTCTATTGTTTATACCAATATTGAATTAATATAGGTACTTCAGATAAGTATTTTTTTTAGACATTAAATTATATCTTCAATTGCTTTCAATCGCAGTTTCTTTTCATGGATTCTATCGCATCGCATGGTTGGTGATTTTGATTTTAATTTAAGCATTTTAAATTCGAGCAGAAACGAGTAATTGCTTGTCTCTTCTCTTAATTTTTTCAAACAAGAAACTAAAAGTAACAATATCTTTTTATAAGCCTTAAATTAAATAATCTCAGCAATTATTTTGTTAAATTCATAAAAATTTTTTTGTTTGTATCTTAGATTTGAAAATGTAGTATAAAGTTCTTATACATTTTACCTTTATAAAAAAAAATTTCTACCAAAAAATCAAATTAATTTTTATGAACGTTAAAAGTTCAAATTTAAACGGTATTAAATATTCTTCCGTATAATTACTATTTTTAGTCAAACGATTTTTTTTGCGGTACTTCAAAAACGAATGGCTGTAGATACTTGAAATTTCTACCAAATGTTTATATTATAATTTTCTATACATGGTATAATTTTAAAAATATTTTAAAGCTTTTTGAGCTATTTATAGTCATGAAAAATTTTTAAATATTTTTAGTTTTTGTATATAAGCATAAATTTATATTTGTTAAAATGTTTGGCATAAATATCAATTCATTACGTTTATTTCTTATTGAATTTTATAATATCGAACATTTGTGTTTATAATACCTATTTATCTACCTGTAATTCAATTTTAACGACATTTTTACCATATTTTCCAATATTTGAAAAGAACTGGGATTTCCTATTTTTGACAAACATTAAGTTTTTCTGCTTATAATATTCATGAATTTACGATACTTATTAGTTTATTACTCCAGATCGTTTTTACGCAGTCGTCAGTAATTCGTTCATTTGACTTGTTTGCAGTTTGTTGCATGTTTAATATTATAATAATTAATAATTAGGTTTGTAAAATATTATTAAACGTTGGAAATCGAAATCTTATCATTTTATACAGTAGTTACCTATTACAAAAATAACAAATATAACTGAACTTAAAAAAAAAACGTACTAAAGCAACTAAGTTGAAAACAATTAGATTTTATATTTATTTTTATTTTTTAAAACGAAAATGCTCGTACATAATAACTGTATTAAATATTCAAGATATTAAAAAGTAGTTCAGGCAGCTATATACTCTTATTATGTCGTTGATATTAGAAATGAGCTCTATGGTTATAATTGATAAGCAATACAACATATTTATGATTAAATTAAAAAATCTTTATGTTGTCATCAATGCCATGGCAAGACTTAAGCACTTGAAGGTTGATTTACTACACCAGATGATGCCATTTGGTCTTTGAACTTATTGACAATGTGTATCTCAACTAATACTATAAAAATTTAATAGGTATTCAAATTATTTAATTGTATAATTGAAATTTAAAAATATACCTGGAATCAAAACGCATACGGAAAATGTAGAATATACATGCATGTGATAAAATATTATCGATATTGAAGTGATTACAACAATATACAATGAAAAAAATTTATTGTAATACAGCCATTGATTAATCACACTCCCATCACTAGGCTAAAAAAAAACAATTAATATTAATTTCCAACAATTATACAAATATAATTATCATTATACGTAAATATAATCTACTCTTACTACCAGTGGAGGATCCAGAATTTTTTTAATGGGGAGGAGGGGCACATTATTTATATTTTCAGTAAATTAATTATAAAATGTATTATATTAATTAATATAAAATATATGAATAAAGATTCAACACCGACTGTCCGGCTATTATATAGGTATTTATTTAGTTTTTAAAATCATATATTATATTATATTTAAATAAATAAAAAAATGACTTATTCAACATTTTTCTATAGTCCATTGATGGGAAGGGTGTGGCACGTGCTCCTGCTGCCACCCCTAGCTGGATCCACTACCAACTATAAGGTATAGATAATTAATATTTTATGTTTAATATCATGTGTATTAAAAAGTAATTATGTACCAATATACGTATAATAATACAGAAATAGAATCCAAAACTTAAATAACAAAAGAAATAATAATTTTTTTTGAAATTTCTTTTTAAAGTAATGTTGCTCTCAAATAACTCTCATTGTTTAACAATAAAAATTTAAAAATTAGTTTTAGATTCCAAGTCACGTTCATAATACCTATGCTAAAAATCATTATTCTTTTTAAGAAATTTAAACATCTTTTACAAATATGCATACATTTTATAAAGAATTATAAAAAAATAAATATCAATAGTTATTTATTCAACTTTTGAAATTATTATTTTTCATAATTTAATTATTTACTGTGTTTCGATGTATTAATCTATAGTTTGAACGTAATAATATGGAGAACAACAAGATCTGCAAGAGAATGAAAACGGTGAAAAAAAACTTGAATGATGAATTGTTTTGTGTCCTTGAGATATATTCTAAAAAAACAAAGTTATACATTTTAAAATAAATTTAAATCAATATGTACGATTATCAAAATATAAATTATCGTTTTAGGAAAAGAAAGCACAAGATATATATTTTTAAATTTAATTATTGTACAACTAATTATGACTGTTCATGTTTAAATTATATTTTCTACTTATTTCATTATAAAAATAAAATGTAATATTTGTAAACGCCGTGATCTCGTACTATACTAGATTGATATGTATAATTATAAAAAGATGTAAAAAATATATTTTACAAACCATTAATCATAATTAAGATACAATATATAACAAAATATAGAAAGACAATGTCTACTCTCAATTCAATGTTCAATGATCTTTAAAAAAAAAAAATTCAACACAAAGTATTATTGCATAAAACAACATATAATTATATAATATGCAACCATAATAAAAGCCAAATTTTTATGTGTAAATAAAATTTATTAAAGAAGATTTTGTGGAAAATAACTATGTAAACATATAAACATGTTTTAAAAATGTTATCGAGTAGTATGCATAAAGCGTGATAACCAGATCTATAATGCAATCTATTTTTTGGAAACTCATACTATAGTCACTATTAAAATTAATTGCTAATACGTACCAGTTTTTTCTAATATTCCTATTACTAAAACTACTATAAACGCCACTATTATAGCACCAGCTAATATCTGAAAAAAAATATTTATTATTTGTATATGTAAACGAAACAGTAATAATAATTAATATTGTCGAGAATCCAAGTTTCAATTGTGGCTATCTCGTCATCAACAGATATTTTTAATATATATTATATTTATGATTTTAAAAATAAAACATTGTATGAAAAAAAAATGTGAACTTTATTCTCGTTGTAACATTATCATGGTCATGTCTTTTAAATAACAAAGAAATCAAAAAAAGATAAATAAACATATTTAGTGTTTAAATTGTATTATCAAAATGTTAGGTAAAAACATTACCTGTGTTCTCTCGTTGGTTTTTATGACATTTTAATTTTTAAATGAATTATGAGCATTTTCAAATATTTTTCATACTCATAACTCACCTAAAAATTAAGTTATCGTAAAAAACCAATGAAAGAACACATATATAAACATATAATGTTCTTGATAATAAGTCAATTCACTGTAATATTAAAACTAAAAGCACACTATTGAAACTGGTGAACGAAAATTTACTATGTCGTACGTGTGTAAGACAATGACAACACATGCGGTTGCGACGTCTTCTTAAGGAAATCTAATAAATTAATAACTATAATCTATATTCAATATAAGTTTATGTTAAATGTAAATAACTTTTACCCAAAAAATTAAAAAAATATTTAAAAAATAATACTATTTCTATAAAATGCTAATGTAATAAAACGTCCATAATATAACGAAGTCGCACGAAGAACAATAAAAAATTCGTAATATAGAAGAATTCGTTCAACAGAATTACATATTATTTTTTTTACATAATTACATACATGAAGTATTCTCTATTGAGAATAAAAAATTATTAAAAACAAATATCAATTACATTATATATTATAAATCCTTATATATTCTTATATATTCCTCTATATTCTTATAACATATTTATCTATTTAATTTGTTATTGAAAAATAATTAATGAGTTTTGTTTATTTATTATTTTCATAAATTGTATTTTTTTCGTAAAATGTTTCGATTTCGTTTACAAAAAAGGCGTTTGTAATCGAATACTTTATTCATCGTATAGAAATATTAAATACATTTGTACGTATGATTAATAATGAAGATCATGGTTCTCAAAAATAATTTGTTGTATTATAAATTATAAATTATATCGTTGTATAATGGAAATTTTACTGTGTAAATATTTGACGTAAATTTCAAATCATTACAATTATTGCTTTTCGAATTATAATAAAAATCAATTTTATCAAAAACGTATGGTGGTAGTAGTTCAATTTTAACATTGTTTTCTTGTGTTTGTCAGTTTTTACAATAATTGAAAATTAAAATTTAAGATTTCCTGTTTTTGAATTACTTTAATTACGTTTTTATACTTACAGAATTTATAAGACCGATCACTCTACAGGATTTCCAAACAGTTATCATTGAGTTATTGTTCGTCCGTTCTGTCTGCATGTTTTATAATGGATATTATACAACGAAGGTATATTGCTGAACGTTGAGAATGAAGATCGTGCACTTTACACTACAGTAATTTCCTATTAATTTGAGTAAAAATATGTCAACTAAACTTTATTAAAAACGTTCTAAATTTCATGTCTGCAAACAAGGTTATAATTAAAATGATTTTATATTAAAATAATATAGTACACATCGCATAGTTACTAGGTATTTAATTTTGAAGCTTAAAAACTGTAGTCAAGTCGGAAGTCACCTATATTATTATTTTATTTGTAGCCAATTATAGTCATCAATTATATAAAATAAGCTCTATGATTATTCAGTGATTATCAATATTTATAAAGATTAGATACTTATATTAATAATTTTAAATTCATATTTATCAATAAATCTACAACCTTTTGTATCCGACGCTATATTGTAGTTAATTTTTATTTTAATAGTTTTATGTATTAGGTTTTTAATTCTTACATATGGCAGATCTAAAATTATGTTTTTATCTATGAATGTTTATTTTATTTAACACAATATACTATATGAATACAATAAATTTATAGTGATAAAAGTTTTTTTTCGTTCACTCTTTGCCCTTTATTGTAAACGGAACAATATGTAGGTTTTTGTTGTATTCGTGTTATTACGTTATTACATATTTAATTATTTATTTATTTATTCTAATTATTTACTGGAATTTTGCTCATTTACACTATGTATTTATAAAACTAAACATTCAGAAAAGTAAAAAAAATATATATAATAATACAAAACATTTTTATAGTAATATAAAAGAAGTAAAATAGAAATATACGTATACATATATTATGTTGCATTCTGTGTGCATACAATTAATAACTTATAATAACATAAGTTTTAAATTCTAATTTACTAGGTAATAATTAATTGAATGACAACGAAGGTTCGTATATTGCTGAACGTTGAGAATGAAAATATAATGATAATATGTCTATACATAAAATAAGGGTAAAAAGCAGGTATTGGTCGAAATACACTCGTTTAAAATAAGAGTATTATGTATCATTGATCTTTGCTTTGCTTCAAGATAAAACTATAGATACGTATACAAATATGTTTAAAATAATTACTGAAAATTGTAATGAGCCAATGAATTCGGTTTAATATTTAAGTATACAAGTAAATCTTATACTGATGATTTTTTACGACTATCCCAGAAAATTACGCTGTATAAGAATTTAGTGACTATTTAGTTAATAATTAATTATATTTCTAACAAAGGACTTTTGGCCGCCACAAATTTGGTCTTCGGATACGATTCCTAGTCAAAAAAAACTACTAATGCATTCAAGTCCTTTCTCGCAAAGTTTAATAAATCATTTTCATTTCCACAACTAAATCTTTTTATATTTATTAATGTTTTAACAAATAGGTACTTATATTTTAATGCAGAATACTGACACAAGACCTTCAACAATACAGTACCAGAGAGAAAAATTATATTGTACGTAATTATTTCAACGTATATGCTCAAAAGCATATTATCAGACTAAATTATTTAAGATTGTAGTTTGTTCTTACTACATAAAATTATCGAAACGAAAAAAAAATTATAACAATGACAGTAATTATATTTGACGATTTAAAAATAAAAGATTTTAAAATTAAAAAAATAAATACATAATATTATATTAACAGAATGGCATATTGGTATGTACAAGTATAAAATAATTATTTTTAACAACTCTATTGTCTAATTATTAGAGCTGTAAATTTGTAGGAAAGTGCATTTTTTTTTTTTTTTGATAATTGTGAAACGTAACTATGTTAGTACATAACTTGAATTATGTAATAACAAATCCATTTATAAAACTTTTATTTTGCATTTTTTGACAATTTTAATTGTTTAGGTTATTTTTTGCCTTTTTAGGATATATATTCTTTTTTCAGTTAATTTTCCAATATTTTTAATGAAATTTTGTCAATTAACATCTTAAAAAACCTTTTAAAAATTTTCTTCAGCCGTTTCAAGCGAATAGCATTATTAAAGAATCAATCAACTGCAAAATCAAAATTCAAATAGAATGAACTTTTTATAATTTTTTATTTAAATAAATAAACACATTTTTATGCATATAATATGCTAATATCAATATAAATGTTAAATTAAAAACCATTTTAAGTGCATTTTATACCATAGTTTTTGCTATTTTAAACGCATTTTTTGTATTTTAAGTACATATTTTTGACATCTTAAATCTCTGCATTTATTAAAATGTTTTTAGTGCATTAAATTCACTGTCCTACTAATTATTAAAAAATAAAATGTTCATAACAATTATAACATTATTTCGGTGATATTTTTAAGAGTCTAAGTGCACTAAAACCTAAATTACTTCTGGCCCTAATAGGATATCACCCATTATAATACCAAAATATTTTTATTCGTTAACAAACTCAGTACACATCATTTAATTAATTTTTAATCTTTATTTCTTCACCTGATTTTTTAAATCTATAGCTATATACAAAATATTTTTAAATCTGGTGACAGGTCAAACATTATATATTATAAGCCAGTCTCAATTTTATCTAGTAATAATAATGTTGTACAAATTTCTTTTAAATATTTTCGATATATGTAGTTGAAAGGGCATTAAATTGGTAATAATTTCATATTTTTCTTCAGAACTAAACATTAGTTTTCATTATTATTACAATTTTTACAAAAGTATTATCTTTGCAATATTTCTGATATTTTAAATAGATTCATAAGATTAACCAACGAAATACCTACAAAACAATGGAATTTACACATTTTAAATGGGTTAACTCAAAAATGCTTAAATCTGCAAATATATAGATACATAAGCACTAGAAAGCCAAAAACTTAAAAATATCAAAATCTGATTTAACTGCTATTGACCCAAATACTGAAAAGCTTATTTATTGAATTATATGCGTTTAAAATTATTGATATAAGCACCTAATCCTACTTGGATAACATTGACTTTAAGTGGCTGTTAATAATAGCAATATAGCAATATGTTAAATATAGCTTAGTATAGAAACAATCATAATAGTAACTAAGTGACGGGAATGTTTGTTTTAATAAAAAATCATTTTGTTTTGAATTTATATATAGACATATGAATTACGTTATTGCTAAATATTAGACATATTTTCACTCAAAGTAATGGGTACCTAACTACTGTTAAAAGTAATAAGATTTCCAGTCTATATATCTATATTTAAGTTCGAAACTAAATTAACCTACTTAATAAAATACACATTATTTAACATGCAGCAAACAGGGCAGGTGGACGAATCACTAACAACTGTGTGGAAAGGGTGTAGAGTAATCGGCCTTATAAATATTGTAAGTTGTAAGTAGAAAAACATAAGCAAAGTTAGTCAAAAATAGAAAATTTCAGTTCTTTTCAACTATTGGAAAAACTGACAAAAATCTATTAAAATTCAAGTATTTATTTATCATGCAAGTTATGGATACAATAGATTTGAAATGTTTGCTAAAATTTAGTAATAATAACTTAAAATTTACGCCACGCATTTACATAAGAATTTAATACTAGAAAGAAAATATAGTTTTAAAAATACACGAGTACATTTTTTGAGCTATATTTTAAAATATTAATTTTTGAATTCTTTACAATTCAGTATACTTGCTTGTAGTTCAATTTCATTCATAACAGTAATATAGATTGTTTATATTTTTTTCAAACCAATGATTTATTTTTGAACTACGCGTCTGTTAAATTTATAGGTATGATCGATGACGATGTACAGCCGAAATTTACTACAAAACTGCCAGTTTTTCGATGATTTTTGTGGTCACTATTATATTTACGTGTCATCATTTTTTTTCAGATTTATTTACCTATTGAAATAATTGGACTTATCGTACACGCGTTGTATATGGGATTTAATTTCAAAGGTAAATATAAAAAATTAATTTTAATAACAAGTTAAGTTGTTCAGAAAAAAAAACTGTTAGAATTTGTATACTTACCAAAATTCTAAAATGAACGTCTACACAATTATCCTATTTAATAAAAAATATAGTTTATACATAAAATATGTTTAGGGATTCTTATAAAAATGTGCACGTTGAAATATTATTGACTGCAATACTATATTTTATGTTATTGAAAAATATTAAAAAAAAAAAAAGATATTAGAGGGAAGGTTTTTTATATTGTGTTATATACTTATATAGCTATAGGTATAAGGTACCTTCTATTGATTATGACTATATTTTTATTACATATTTTCCATACCATTTTTTGATTACACATCATCAACAATAGATATATAATACATAAAGTCACTTTTTTTTATTTTAAACTATTTTGAGCGTTTATTTATATTTAGGACTCGGAAGTTGATGACCTTAAAAACATTAAAAAATGCAAATATTACATAAAAATGACAAAAAAATGTCATTAAAAAGTTACCTAAAAAAGTTATAAATATTTGTTTTAAACTAATAAAAATATATATTTTTTTAAATTGTTCTCTGTTACTATACAATTCTATATACATTTATCAAAGCTTACAAATTACTATAAATATGAAAAAAAATTTCTGGAATTTCGAAAATATTACGAAAAAATAATAAAATATAAGTGAGTACAATATTATTCACTACAACACAACAACGACGACTGTAATCGCTGAGATAAAATCGGATAAATACTAATCTTAATCCGTGGTAATTTCAAAATTTTAAGTAAATTATCGGAATAATAATTGACAAAAAACGATAATCGGTAAAAATGACTAAAAATGTCAAAAAAAAGTAATAAACACCAAAAAATGTAAAAAATGCAAAATAAAAATTAGTTGTTCAGATTCACACGCTAATGAAACATAGGAGAGCATCGTCTAAAAAGTTACAAAAAAAAATGCAAAATGCATCAATCTTCCGTGCCTTATTTATATTTGTATAAATTATTTAAAAAGGTATTAGAGTTTTCAGCATTTAAAAATATTGAATTTTATTTTGAAAGTAAGTAGAAAATGTAATTAAGTTCACAATTTATATCTCATGGCTTCATTTTCTAAAATTATAATTTATATTTTTACAATATTTTACGTATCAATTTAAATTTAATTGAAAATATGTAACATTATTTCTTAAAGAGTATTTCGGAAATCCAGGAGAATTTAAAACAATTTCGGAATGTGCAGTCATCGTTGGAATTATCATTATGACTCTGCTTGGCATCATGTTATTACATTCTAACTATGAATTATTTCGAAACTCAGTATATAATTATATTATGAATAATAAGAGTTTTGAAAGTTGAAAAATGTTCTTTTTTAGAATAATGATGTAATTAAGGTTAAGATATGGCTGGCAAAACATACAATGGTATTTTTTAGTTGTCTTATAATTTGTATCATCGTGGTAATATTTGAATATCAAGGTCCAAAATCATTTTGTTTTGCACCAAATATGGTTGTAGGTATGCTATTATTTAAAATATATTATAATTTAAATTATGCTAGATTAATTTAATTATTAATTATTTATAGTACTATTGATAGAGATTATTATTGTCAATAAGTTATACAGGGAAATTTTATCGGCTAGAGCCGGTAATATGGTATATCAGCCCTAATATTTTAAATCTGAAAATTTGGCAACAAAATCGATGGCAACATAAACATTTCAAGATCAATCATAAATATATACGTTTTATAATTCTATTGACAAATATATAAGTCATTGAATGATCTTTAAAGAAATCCAAATTCCATGGAATACATATATTATCTGCAGATAATATCCGTAATATGAATATTCAGCTTCTAAATGTCTTAAATAAAACAATTAGATAAGCAATCTCTGGCTACGAAAATTATTTTTAAAGTATATTAATAAATAAATTACAATAATTTACGAGTATTATTTTTATATTTATAATATATTATATACATAGTTTATTTTAAATCAATTGTTTTACTGTACGCTTAAGTATTTAATAATAATTAATTTAAAATTGTGTGCTTTAAGTAAAATTGATTTTTTAGAAGTAACCTCAAATCGGTAATATCATGAAATAAATAGTGTGCTTGAAAGTATTGAGAAAATGACACACTTCAATGTTTATAGTATTTTTACGAGCCCATGGCTATAACGTTAGAAATTCTTATATAAATACTATAATTGGTGACACATATTCTGTTTATTAAATTAATAATACAAACATGTGAAGGCTAGGACGTATATCGATAAATTAGACATTTAGAGCAGACCACACGTCGCTCATTTCATAGAAAACACGAAAACTCGCGAAGACGGATATCGATACCAGTGACAAGAATATTAATAACGATACGAATCCCTATGTGTCAACAGAGTCACCATCACTCTTGTAAACAAACTGTATATAAGGGTAATCAAGACGAGACCCCGGCAGACGGTTAGGGATATCCAAGACGCTCAGAGGCAGGTCGTAACACCACTCACCAACACCTTATGTTTTACTTACACTGTAATTTTGTATCAAGTTTAAACGTATATAAAAATATTAATACACTTATACATCAAGTATTTCATTTCTACGTTGATGCATGAATCGACGTCAGTCGGTACGTAACAGTATCTATAGAAGTACGGATAATGATTAAATGAAAATAAATATATTTAACTAAAAATATATTATAATATACTGTGTCCAATCATTCGGGATTTGCCTTTAAAAACTTTCAACGTTGCAACAATATGATAGAATTAATTAACAAAGCAATTTTAAATCTTTTGTAATAATTGACAGTGGTGAAGAATCATAGCAAGGCACAATGGTACATTTTGATTATGTAGACAAATAATTCGGTTTTATATTAAGGGAATGGGAATCGTAAGTTCCTACACGAGAGTAACAGGTAAAGAATTATATACGTTAATTTCAACATATGCGATGTGTAAGTTCCTACACGAAAGAAAAAAGGTACGTATGTTAGTTCCTAAACAGCGGAAGACAGGTATTAATGTAAAAAATATATAATATTATAAGTTATCAAACTGATGATACTGTCTTTAATATATATATATATATATATATATTTATACACATTTTAATAGTAAAAAAAATATATACATATATATATTATATTTTTTATAATATTATAACTATATAAGTTATCAAACTGATAATATGAAAATAATATCATTTAGAAGAATATAATAGTGTGGAGTAAGTGAAAAAATCATATAATCACATAATAAATAAATAATTATTATACTTAAATGTGTGACAGTATTATATGATATAGGTAACTGATATTAGATTGATAACTTATAAATTAGGTATATATAATAATACACGTAGTGTAGAAACTTACATACGTACCTTTTTTTTTTACTGTGTAGGAACTTACATATTATGTACCAATGTACCTACCTTATTCTATCGTGTATAGCAACTAATATATGCAATTTTACCTGCTAGGTCTCGTGTAAGAACTTATATCCACACTTATATTTATACTAGTTGAATTACCCTCCATAACATTATTAGTATAAAAATGCATTAAGGAGTGCAATTCCTTTTGGATGTAGGTAATTCAATATGAAAGTAAAGTCTTTTTAAGTGTAACGGATAAAATATTTTAATTATTTGTTCCCATGTTAAAGATGAAATGATTAATGAGATAAATGTATATATAATTTAATTTATCATGTTCCAAATAATTTTCATATTTGTTATTAAGTCATTAATAACTAAATTATTTTTGGTTAAGACCTTTATTATGTAGACCACATTTTTTGTTTTATTTTCAAGCTGCGGGATGTATTGACCATCAACTGGACTTCTCTGGTCACGTACGCATGTATAATCAATCAATCAGTGTAACCAACAAAAAAGTAAAAACAAATTGTAATAAAAAAATGTTTTAAAAAATTGTACACTAGAATTATGGATATTTTGTAAAACAAAAACAGTATATCACACGGCTTATGGGAGGCGGCCTCGGGGACGCGCCTGTTTGTGATCTCAATCAAGTTAATTCGTAAATATACTAACGAATATTTAGTATGTTTGTATTACTCTATGATCTATCTATAAAATTAGTCGATGGAAAATCATAAAATTGCTGTACGAATTTTAATAATGTATGTTTTGTAGAATACGTAATCTACAAAAATCACAAGATACGTGTTCGGTAATTGTAGGTATTTGTTTGAAATAACAAGACAACGAGACCACGACTTAACGATGGTACCAACAACTTTCTTTACTCATAATAAAATGTAATAATAATAGGCTGCTGCGCCGACAAGACGACAAGTGTTCTGGCCTGGAACATATTATTCTATACTTTAATATTAATCGTTAATAACAATGTTTTTGCTTATAACGAATGGCGTCACTGCTGTGTCGCAAGAAAAGATAGCACCGCCCATCCGCACCAAACCTATAAATCTACCTGATTGTCACATAGTAAAATTATGTACTCTAAATTATCTACGCTATGGCTTTTTAGTTCTTGGCTATAGATGGTTTCTCATTTCTCTGTACTGTCTATACTCAATGGCATTACTACAATATAGTCTAAAATATATTTAAAATGTTAAGGGTAGTAAGTTACGAGTTGGAATTATTAAAACTGTGTATACTTCCTATAAAATTAGTTCTGAACCTACGGTATTAAGCATTAACAATTTTGTTTCGTTGCAGTGGTCATAACAATACAATCCCCAAAATGGCTGTCGAGGTAAAATTTTGAAATAATATTATGTCATTTTTTATCTTACATTACTGTTTAAGGAATTGGATAATAATTATTTTAAACAATCTGTACTTATGTACAGGCTTAAAGACTGTTTAAAGGCTAACATAATATTGCAAATTTCAGTTTTCACTATATATAAAATTTGGTAAAGGTATAAAATTTAACTCAATTCTAAATGCTGGTGTTATTTTACTGAAATAGGTATATAAAGAATAATAACTGAATTTTAATATTAAATAGATTTATTTTAAATCTAACAAATTTTTTGCAATTTTTAAACAGAAAAATAATTTTATGATAATAATCATGCCCATTTATCACTTATGTAGGTAAACACAGTGTAAACATAATTGAATTTACTTAATCCTTAAATATTACAAGCTTTATAGCATTTTATATATACTGTTATAATAATTTTTTTTTACTTCAGTTTATAATTCTTACATATTTAGTTATTAGTTTATTACTATTATATTTTATAATACATTTAGTAAATTGTGTAGTTCCTATACATTTTGATATAATATTATAGTACAATGTGTGTAGGTAATAAAGGTAATATAAATAAATTGGTACTTAACTTGCACATAGCAAATGTGCATTCAGAAAAATCCATTTTATGTTTTAATTTTCAATATTATAATTACATCTCATAAACTTTTATGGTCTATTTTAATTTTAGAGTGAATTATAACTATGTAAAATATGACTAGATAATATTCTTATATTTAAATTTTATAATATTTAATATTTGTAATTTTTTTTGATTTATACAAGACTAATTTATGAAATCTAATTTTTGTTGTGAGTGAGTATATATTATGCCATTACATATTTATTAAAATAATAATATTATATCAATCAACACAAACTTGTTTATGTCGTACAACATATATACTGTATGACAATTCCTTCTTTATACTTTTTGATAAACAAAATAAGAACTTTAATAATAATTAAAATACAGACATTCTTTACATTATGACCATTATGAATATTGTATAAGGAAAATAGGAAAATAGAAGAATAATACAAATTATTAATCAATAATTACTTTTATAAAATTAACTAGGAATAAAAAAAAATTTGGTATAATTATGAAACATTGAATGTCATACTAATTATATTATTTGTAAGTATGTATTTAATTACATTTTTTAGGATAAAAATTTGGCAATAAAAAGACAATTTTTGAGGTATATTCATCCGTTAAAATCTATCTCCAATGATTTGGATCAAAAAGAATGTTGGATAGAACAAATGAAGTATTTGGTTCTAGACTTAAAAACTCTTCTCAATTTATCATTTAAAGAGTAAATATTATTATAATTAATACATACTTGAGTTTATTATTAATATTATTTAATGTTATAGATTTTGGTCTACAGTTGTTTTTAACAAAGAAGCTACTATGGGGTTTTGTACATTTCTTCAAGAAGCTGCTCCTCCTCACTTAATGGATCAACTTCCACAGGATGACGATGTGTTAATCATTTACAATGAAATTTATCATTTTGCATATAAATTATTTGAACGGCTAACGACATCATCTGAAGATGAAGTATATTTAGTAATATTCAGTGTTTTAAGCAATTTATTTATTTTTTTATTTCATTTTATCAGGAAAATTATATTTCGCCTCATTATATGTGGAGCTTGTTAGTTAATAACAACATAATAAGTATTACTATGTTGTTTGATATATGTTCCATTTATGGTCAATCATATAAAGAACAGTTAGAAATAATTTTCAAAAACTTGTTTACTTGCCAAAAAGTATATGAAGAAAATTTAAAAATCGTTATTAAAATTACAGTTAAAGTGAGTTACATAAAGGAACTAATTAAACATAATATTTATATTAAATATCTTAAATAACAAAATTGTTAGTGTTTAAAACAGTTCCAAGATAAAATCGAATTGGATATTGAATATGGTTATGACAAATGTCAAAGAAATAAAACCTCTACAGAAGTTGAAGAAACATATCTTTATATGGTTGAAGATATTATTAATTTTTTATTAGACACATCTTGTAGTATTTCAAATTTCTTGGAAATTTATCCAGATGCTGCTATTTTTTTCTATCAAGAGAAATTGCATCTTAAGTATATATGACAATCATAAAACCTAATTATATAGAATTCACTTTAACATTTAATTTTTCTTTAAAATTGTTTAGAATAGCTTCTTTCTATCATAATATAAAACCTCTAGTTTATAAAAAAGTAATTATTATGAAAAAATTAGAAAAATTCCAAGAAAAGTTACATGCGTCAAGATTATTACTCGTGAAGAGTGTTCGGCAGTGTTTAATTCATATAACTACCCAAATTACTAATAAGTAAATATATAGTTTTTTAACTATTTTAAGTTAATTATTTTTCAAAAAAAAAAAAATATTTATTTTTTCATTAAGATCAGAGAATGCAGTAGAAGAATATTTAGAAATTATCAGTGAACTATTAGTATACGATGAATTTATCAAAGACTATAATTTTATATATAATTTAATTGATGATATAAAGGAATGTCAAAAATTTAACGAAAAAATGTAAGATTTTTTAATAATTCATAGCTTATTTTAAAATGTATTAATAACAAAAAAAAAAAAAAAAATACTATTTAGAGACTCGATTAGATATGATTATTTATTAAAATCATTAGAATTAATTAATAAACCATATGCTGAACATAAACAAAAAGAATTACAGTTAGAGGTAATCATTTAATGAAGTTTATTTAATATTAATTTTAAATATAAAATAATAAAGAATTTGTATTTTTAGCTTCAAACCAATACTACAAATATGGAAAATGCAAAATTGCTATCTCTTATAAATAATATAAAAGACTTATTGCCCCATTTAGAAGATGGATTTATCCAGGTTAGTTAATTTGCATTTTTTAATTTGAATATTTGATTATTAATAATGTTCCATTGTTTTATAGAAATGTTTAAAATATTATAATATGAATTCTGAAAAATTTATAAATATGGTCTTGGAAGATAGTCTTCCATCAGAACTTACTCAATATAATTCAAATCTTCCTTTGATGTCAGAGTATGAGGATAATGCTACTGGTTATGATCCTTCAACAAAAGGGTAAGCTGGGTATAGCTTTGGTTTTATTACTTGAAGTTTATGTTTATCAATAGACCATAATTATTTTTTATTCATATTATGTTTTATTTTTACTAAGATATAAGAAACTTAAAAAACTCAAGTCAGTCTTAGATGATAAATCTTTCCGAAATGAAATGCGACAATTCTATGAAAAATATAATTTAACTGAAATTACATGTACTGAATTAGAATCATATTATAATGATGAACATAATGACACTTTAAATGAAGTTGAGTATGCTTTACCAGAACCAGAAGACAAAAATAAAAAAATAAGACCAGATGTTACACCAAGGGTTTTAATTGAGAAAAAAGCTGTAACTAAATATGTACGAGAACAATTTTCAGATGACGAATCACAGCAAGTATTAAATTTTCAACCATTCTGTGAAAATCCTGAAGAAATTCGAGAACGACAAGCTAGAAAATATGCTGCGAAACAATCTAATAAATCCAATCAAAGTAAGTATTATTCATGTTTGTCAGTAAAAACCAAAAATAAAAAAATTTCTATAAACGTGTTTTATTAATTTATTATGTAAGGTAAACCAAAAGTAGCTTCCTCGTCAACTAAGTCAAATGTTGAGTTGAACAGACAGAGAAAAAATGAAAACAAAGCATTCAATGGGAACCATAACAGAAAAAATGCTGCAAGAAACAAACAACAAAAAGGAATGTTTTGATTCTTTCTATACTTCATATTTTTTTATAATAATTTTACTTATAGTCTATAGCTGTTTAGAAATCATAATTAATAATATAAAATAATTTTTATCATACAATTTTAAATAATACATTGTTATTTATATTTTATTGGTGGGAACATATTAGAGAAAAGTATTTCACATATTTTGATAATCGTGGTCCACCGATAAAACCCATCTATTGAATGTATCTAAATGATTTATGGCATTTATACACTATATCTATTTTGTTATGTTATTACCACCAATTACAATACAACTAGTATACAATGTAAATTGTAGTTTCCCACAAATTATACTTAGTATATAATATGTGAGTTAATAAAATTCTCGAACAAATTCACAAAAACCTCAAAATTGTTTTATTTAATTTCAGAGGGTGTTTGAACACTCAAAACCTCCCTTACCTTTGCCCATCATTCAAATAGTTTTATTTCCAATTTTCTAAAAATAATACCTAATGAATACATTGGTAACCTATTATTAAGTTTTAGGTAAAACAAGTATAAATTTTCATTTATTCTTGCTATATTTCACTGTATATCTATTCTTTATTACTACATCACTTGCTGATTGTATTGTTCTACAGAAATCTCTTGAACAAAACTTGCAGTAAGATTTTATATAATTAGCTTATGTCTAAAAATTGATTAATATAAAATTATGTTCTTTTATCAAACTAAAAAATTAAAAGTATATGACTATTATTTAGGTAGCATATATCTGTCTTGTGTAAATATTGTAAATGATGTAGGCTTTGTTTTAATTTCAACTTAAAACTTTTGCCTATATTTGAGACTGAAATCACTATCACTTGAAATTATTTCATGGTAAAATAATTAACCCTATACATGTTTATAACTTGCTGTAAAATTATAATATTATTGAAATTCTGTATGGGGCTATCTAAATAATATTCTAACTTAAGTTTTATAATAGATAAATTGACTAATATAGCTAATGTCAAACTTCTCTACCTCCAACATAAGCTTTTAGCTTATAGAAGATAGGTAAATCAAAACTATATTTGTTTTAAATTTGTAAACATTTCTTTTTGATTTCTAATGATAATAAAAAAAAAAATTAAAAAAATAGTTAATAACAGAAAATGGATTCTGTTGAACGTAAATTTGTTATGTCATATGTTAATATGAGACTACATTAAGCAATTCTAAGCATGTATCATGTTATCGGAAAAAATTATTTAATAAGGAACACCAACTATTTTCAAAACATAATATTTAAATATAATAGTTTTAAGAATGTTAAACTTTAGGTTAAAGTTAACTAACAATACACTCAACTGTAAGCATTTAAAGATAATATTAATATCTAGCGCTGTGAATTTGTAGGAAAGTGCATTTTTTTTTGGTGGTTGTGAAACGTAGCTTTGTAAGTACATATATAATTTGAATTATGTAACAACAAATTCATTAACAATATTTTTATATTTTTTGATGTTTTTAATTTTATAGATCATTTTTTGACCCTTTAGGTACAATATATTTTCCTTTTTAGTGCATTTTCGGGATTTTTAACTAAATTCCATTAATTAACATCTTTGAAAACCTCTGATTTTAAAAATGTTTCAGGCAAATAGCATTATTAAAGAATTAATAAACATAATATTAAAATTCAAATTAAATTAAATAAATTTTCATACATATAATATCAATATAAATATAAAAATTAAATTGAAAACAATTTTAAATGCATTTTTTAAGGTTTTTTATTACACTAAATTCACAGCCCTATTAATAAGTTATTAATACTTATTAACTTATTATCTATAATATGATTTGATACTTGCTGTATTAAATATTAATTGATAGATTTATATTTTTATATTTAAGAATGTGAATAATAGAAGAATTTTTCTACTACTTACAAAATCTAGGGACCGAAAATAAAAAATTAATTGTTTAAAAATAATTATTCATTTTTTTAGTTTTATTTAAATATATTAATACATGTTGTATGAAAGTGAGCAAATATTAAAGCATTATAATTCTATTTGTAATAAATTTTCATTTGTAAAAATAAATAAATAAACAATGTTTATTTTAAATATAACTGCATATAATACTGTATAATATTGCATATTTAAGATTTGTTTAGTGCATATGTATGCACATATTTTATTATTTTCACTCCAATCAATTAGATCATACATAATGACTCTACAACTTTTTTTTCTTTTTAAAGTATCATGTAAGAAAATTTGGAAGTATGTATGGCATGCACCAAAGTTAAGTTCTATGAAATTAAATAAGTAGATATCAAAATGCTATTATTCATTTAGGCTTTAGGTACTAAAATAATAGATAAGTTTATTTGATTAATTATTAGTGTTAATAGTGTTATTCTATTGATTATTTAATAAAAAGTAAAAATATACAGTATACCTGTTATGTTTTTCAAAAATAGCTGTGCAGGATTAAGGGAATTAGATTTCAATAACAAAAATTGGACTATAAAACTATAATAACAATACAGTGAATACAGCAATATATTTATTTTGAACATTTAAAATGGAAACTGGAAAAATTAATGATTATTACAATTAAAAAAAAAAATGCAAAAAAATGTATACAAAAATCATGTCAAAAGTAAATAAACAAAATTGACTGTATTAAATATGTATAAAAATACATTTAATTTAAAATAAACAGTATAATTAAAAAAAACTTTTCTTATTTTATTTTAACTTAAATTGAATGAAAATTATTAGGTTGTAATGAGTTCAAACCATTCTCTTAGTGCATCACTTAATACACCAGGTAATTTATCTACATCTCTTAAAATAACATAAAATGGAAATGGAAAATTGTCCATGTATGATTCAATACGTACTGAATTATTTTCAAAAATGGGCATTTTGATATCCAGAATAGATTCCTAGAAAAAAATTATCAATTAATAATGATTGTTTATAATATTACTATAAAACAATATTTTAAGTTTGAACAATTTTATGATTAACAAACATTAAAATTTAAAAAATAAAATTTATTTCTAATTTATAAAAATTGTTGCTTATTAGTTATTATGTTTGGAAATTATGATTTAATATTTTCATTTGAAATAAATAAATCAATATTCATTTTTATTAGTAGTAGTATTTATATATTATATTTGTCAAAATATTTTATTGAATTTACCTTTGATTTAGGATTGTCAATAACAATAAAAACAATAAATATTCCGTTGACTTTAGCTGCTCTGATAGCATTTTTTACAACATCTGGTCCTTCACTTTTTACACCACGACCATCACTCATTATAACTAATAATTGAGCTGGATGATCACCAGTATCCAATTGTCCTCTGTCTTCAAATACTGCAGTAGCTAATTCTATAAGTTCCCCGACTTTGGTCTTTTGTTCATCGAAGGTAAAATTTTGCATTAGCTTACAACCCGTTTGATCACTAAAAGGTTCACCAAGTGGATGAACAATTCTAGTTTGTTCACCAAAACTCATAACTCCTAACTCACCAGCTTCCACTAATGTGAGAGCTTTACTTACAAGTGCTAGGGACTCAAAGGCTAGCTAAAAAAAAAAAAATTAAATTATTATTTTTATTAGTATTCAACCGTAATATGAGTTTTCACTATTTTTTTTAAAATTTTTATAACATACTTTAACAAGGTATAAGAATCCTTAAAATATATTCTATTGTTTTTAAAATTATAAGTAATGATTATTTTTCACAAATTCAATCATATTATAATAAATAAAATTGTATTATCTAAAATAAAAGGTACTTCAAACTTAGCACATATGTGCACATAATAGGTTATAGGTATATCTGATTGTAAATAGATTTAAAAATATAAAATAACCATTATAAAATTAATTTAATTTAGTTATAAAATTTTGAAAGAAAAGATTAATGAAATATTGAAAGTGAATAATGAAACATCTAAACTTTTATCAACATTTTCATGGACACATTATAAATGGTTTCATCGAGGTTTTAAATATTAAATTAAATTGTTTATTTATATTAGACTTACAATTTTAGCATGACTATCCATCATACTACTAGAATTATCAACTGCCATAATAATTTGATATTGTCGTTTTGAAGGCCTAGTTCTCCGAAGCCATATTTTATCTTTTTTAAACTGACTAGCAATATAAGGTATAACACGTCTCATATTTATTCGTCTTCCAGTTCTAAAATCTCCCTGCAACCTAGATGCTTTACTTGGTTCTAATACTAATCGCAATTGTTCACTTAATTCTTGAGCTAAGCTAGAAGTTGCATCCATACATTTATCCCATGCCTCGTCAGTCTGAATTTCTTTGTTTTCATTCTAAAAAATATTAATAATTTTCAATAAATTTAAAAATACATTCCTCTTTGATAACTTACATCAAGCCACTTGTCAAATTGACTTTTGATGTATTCATTATGATCTTTTATATCAACAGAATTTATATCATCAAGTTCTTCAACATCTACAGTATGAAATGTTGTTTCCTGGCCACGTTCAGCAAAATGAGTTAAAACATCCTCACCATCTACGTCAACATGCTCTTCAATAAATTCGTCATTTTCTTTGGAGTCATCTAACTCATTCATAGCAGGTTGATTTTTTCGATTTTTTGTTTTCATTTTTTCAGGTAATATTTCATCACCATTTTTAGTATCATTTTCGTTATCATCTTGTTCAATTTCCATTTCATCATCTTTTAATTCTTCACCTGGTTGGTTTTCATTATTAGGCAAAGGTCGTTCTTCGAGTTGTTCCTAAAAAAAAAAAAGAATCAATATCACAATAATATATTTTTGTAATAAGTACCAACAGTTGTTGCAGCATCTAATGTTTCGGTATCTCCATCTTTAGATTCTTTGACATGTTTAAACAGTTCTCCTTTTTTATTTTCAGCATCTTTATCATCGTTTATACCATTTTCATTGTCACTAATATCATCTTGGGTGTCAGTTGTTTTAAGCCTTTTTTTCAAAGGACCGTTACTTTCAGCTAAAATAAAAAAACTTTGAAATTCAAATTCAAGAATACACATATCTGAGAATATCAATAAAAATTTTGGTGCATTAATATTGTTAAGAGTTTTAACAGGTGGAAATTATTTTATTTAAAATTAAAATACTTTAAATTATAAATGCTCATAATAATATGATGTTTCTTACCTAAGGTTCTATCCATATCCTTTTCACCAGGTTTCATTCTCCTTTTCTTATCCTTAGTACCAGGTTCTTCACTTTGAGTACCTCTATCTTCATTAACACTATGTCCTTCTTTGGTATCTTTACTTTCCCTTTGAGATTGACCAACACCTTGTTGTTCAGGACCTGTGGCTTCTTCTTTATTAAATTCTATGTCATCATTTTTGTCTTGTCCATCAGAATTTTCGCAAACTTGATCTTTAGAGCCACCATTATCAAGATTTGAAGGTTGAACTTCTGTTTGACTAGGGTCATCTTCTGAAGGTTTAGCATTTTCAATATTTTGTTTTTTATCTTCTTCTTTAGGTTCTTCTCCTGTTTTATTTTCATCTTTTTTACCACCATCATCATTTGTATCATCGTCCATATTTTTTTCTTCTAATTCTTCATTATTTTCAGTTACTTCAGTGTCATCAATTTTATTTTCATCACCCATTTCTTCATCACTAGTGTCTTCCATATCATTGTTATCTTTAAATTTTTCATCAGGTTCTTTGTCATCTATTTCTGCATTCTCCATATTTTCTTTCATGGCATCTATATCAAAAGGATTATCTCCTTCTTCTTCATTATCATTCATTTCACCATCATCCAACTGAAGGTCATTAGGTAGATCCATTGGTTCTGGCTCAGGTGGTGGTTGTAAGTCTCCATGATGGGGATCTGTATGATCTTCACCAGTTTCTTCTCCGTTTTCATCCATTTCATTTATATCTTTTTTACTATTTTTTTGATCTATTTCATCATTTTTATCTTGTTCTTCAACATTATCATTATCATTTTTGGCTCCAAGTTCTTTGTCTCCCATAGTTTCTCCCCCTTTCCCATCTTCTTCTTTTAAATCTTCCTGTTCATCACAATTGTCTTCAGAATCACTACCCCATAATTGTTCATCTAAAGTCTCTGCACCTTCCCCTGTTTCTCCCATCTCTTTGTCATCATTGTCCTCATTATTTTCATCATCCGAAATGTCATTTTCATCTTTATCCATATCATGTAATTTTCCATCAAAATCATCTGACATTTCAACACCTTTTTCTTCTTCCTAATAAATTATAAACACAATAATGTAATGAGACTATTTAACATATTAATTAATAAATTACTTTTAAATCTTTGTCTTGTACTGTTTCATTATTATAATCTTTTTTGGCATCTTCTAGTTGATCTTGGCTTTCAATTTGGTCCGAGACGTCTTTAGCACCTTCGCCTTCAGTTAAACCCATGCCACTTTTTCCATCAGACTGTGTGCCATCTTCGCCATCTAACAATTCATCAGGTATACAAAATCCCTAAAAAGAAAATTTTTTTGTAGTAAAATCAAAACATTTAAATTTAATTTAATAAACATACATTTGAAGCAAGATCCGTAAATAAAGTAGCTAATAAATAGTTCATTTTTGATAAAACTCTATAAACTGTTGTTTGTTGAGTAATAAAATATTGTACTAGTAATGTATACTGTTCAAATATCGGAAGACAAGATTTTAATACATTATTACCAATTGATAATTTAAGAACATTTTTAAGTTGCTTATTAATTGAAATTATATCACAATCTTCTAAGTCTGAAGATAATGGTTGAATAATCAGACATTTTAATAACTTTTCATCTTCATTATCATTTTTTATGTCTGCATGTTTTTTATAAAGTTTTTCGACTACTAAAAGGATTTGATTAATTAAACTGTTAATTTCTTTTAATGGCGTTTCATTATCATCAGATACAAAATGTTGGCGTTCAATTTGATGATCTTCAATGGAATGAATGTTGTTTATCCATGCAGTTTTGTAAAATCTACTTATATATTGCATTAATTGCTCACATATAAGAATTGAAGCATCATACTTTTCATAAACTATAAAATTTATACCACACAATTTCATTGCATTGTATGTTTTTTCATCAATTATAGAATCGAGTGTATTATGGGTCAATTTAATTATATCATCTACATTAGTAATAATTTCTTCTGACGGTTGTTCTTTTTCAGAATCACGTGGTGATATACCTAGTAATGACGTCATAGAATCAGTTGATGTAGAGTCAATATTTTCACTACCACATTGCAATGCGATTTTTAATTGTTGCAAAAGATTAATGCTGTTGACCATAAAATTGACAGGTTGCTAAAAAAATAATTTTATGATTAACTTTACAAAGTACTTTAGTAAATTTAATTTATATATTATTGTTATTATCATAATAGTAATATAAAATATATTTTAAATTATACATGTATTACCTTAAACGATAAAACAAAATAACCTTATAATTTAAAATATTTAATTTATCAATATTACCTGAAAAACTTCGGATGGATCAAATTTAATACGATTAGACTTTGTAATTATTTCTGATAAATATGTCATACTACGGATGTTGACTAGACACTCTATATGTGAAGCCAAGATTTTTCTTGTTTTCCATGTCATATTCTAAAAATAGTATATTGTTAAAATTATATATTATGTTAAAAAAAAAATATTACCTTTAGATCATTAATAAACCCTTTGATACGATCCATTTCTTGTTGGCCTAACTTAGGGGTTTCAGAAGCAATTTTCAGAGCAGTAGTTTGTGATACTGATTTTAAGAAGTATGATTCACAATCAGACCAAGCACATCGTAAATCATTATCTACTGGACTAAAATTTAAAAAAAGGTATATTAAAATAATAAAATAATATATTTAGGTATGAATATAATAATTAAAGTGAATGCAGAAACTTGTTAACATACTGAAAACAATAGCCAATTTAGTATTTAATGCATTTATTTGTAAAACTTATTAATATAAACTTTTTGTATGCTGAATAAATTGTTACGTATTTTAATTAATGTCATTAACTATAATATATATATATATAGACATTCAAACATATATGGATAACAAATTTGCTTACTTTGGTGTTAAAAATTCAAGTGCAGCATTTATATCTATTGGTGGTAATCGAGCAAATTCAACAGAACAATCCATTTGTTCGCAACCCATTAAACCAGCTTTATAGGACAAACCAATGCGTTGTAATGCTTTAAATAATTCAGATAACGCTTTACGTTTTTGTTGCAAAATTTGTTTTGCTTGAGATTTTTGTTTATCTTTTGAACTTTCTGGATCTACATTTAGATCACGTAGTTCTTGACTTGATTCCATTACTCCATTTACAAAATCATTCAATTCAATTATGTGTTCAGAATAACCACAGTTAGTCATTATTTTATCAGAAATTGTAAATAATTTTTTAGAATATTTGTTAATATTTGTAAGAACATTTAATGAGTTTGATGGCAGAATATACTAAAGTAAAAATCATAATATTAATAAAAAATGAATTAATAGTTACAAACTAATTGTATATTTACTAAAAATATCTCGCAGTTTTTCAAATAGCTATCAATCTTAAAAATAGGTATTTCGTACTTATCAGCCTTAGTACTCAATATCCCCGTTTGTGTAGTCATAGCAAACGATGCAGGATTATTCAAAATTTCCTATAGAAATAAAAACATAATTAATTAATGATATACTTTTAAGCAAATTTTTAGTGTTGTTACCTCATACTCCCGTGTATATTTGTGTAAGGTTTGTTGAACTTTAGTTACAGTTTCTTTTACAGACCAATAGTTAATATCATTCCATTTTACTATTTTTACAAAATCTTGTAATTTTTTCTTAATATCAGAGCTCAATGTTTCAATACGAATATTTATAGAATCTTTAAATTGGGAATAATATTTATAAAGATTCCAAGATGCACTACATAATTCTATTTGCTCTTTAGTTTTTTCTCTACAAACTACATCACAATGGAATGTATAAAGCAATTCTAATCTAGCTAAGTATTGGCCTAAGGAAGAACTTTCCATAAACTTTTGTATAGCGGTTATAAGTTGCTGAAAACTATCTTGTCCGTGAAGGTATGCTTGAAAAATCGAATACAAATGAAACCACCATTTAGATGAATCATTTTGAATCCTAATAAATAAATGGTATAAATATATAATTTTTGAGATTAAAAATGTTCATCATATTAAAAATATTATCTTACTTTTTTAGTGAAGTTTTTAAACAATCCTTCCAAGTACTCAACTCAAGACTCCGATATTCTTGGATATAATGAGTTACAGTTAATGTTAACTCACGTACACTAACACCACGATGAGCAACTTCTTCCCATTCGTGGAGTTTGGTTAAAAGAAGTTCAAGCCCAATAAGAAAACGACATGTTGGACTTGACCAGTCAAAATTCATTATACGTTCCACAACTTTTATTATCTACAAAATAGATTAGTATTATTTCATGAAAATTCTAAAAAGCAAATAAGACACTTACTGTTTGTAATGTAGGATGATCTGGCCATTCATGCAATAGCTTTTGAATATGATCTTCTACATTTTTAAGCACTTCAGAAGTCTTTTTAGCAAATTCCAGATTAGGATCTCGATAAAAATCATAATAACCTTTAGTATCAAGTTGTTTTGGGTTATTTGCTATATCAGTAGCCATTAAAAGCCATGGTAACATTTTACTATCCATTGAAGAATCCAAGTACATAAACTTGGACATTAATAGTTTACCAAACAAACAAAACCTATCAGAAAATGAATTTTTCACTTTAACAATAGCATTTTTTTGATCAAACTCTTCTGGGAATACAGTTAACCAATGAGCTTTAGCTGCTGGTCTAACTAAATCAGTATGTAATCGACAAATGTCATTAATATCTTTATCAGTTAGATTATAGATTTCTTGAGGAACAGAATCCACTGAAATGTCATTATCAAGCTTTAATGGTCCCTCAATATCATCAAAATCGGAATGTTTAGTAGTTGGGAATTGATGAGCAATTCCTTTGGAAATTTCAATTTCTTCAGGTGTAGTTTCACAGAATGATTTTTGTTTATATATGCTATCTTCTTCACGTTTTTTGTTTTCTTCTTCTTCTTGAAGACATTTCCAATTTAACACAAATTTTTCAAGAACATATTCAATAGATCTCATATATTGTTCAGTTCTATAAGATTTACTACTCAAGTACATCATATTATTTAATTCTTCTAAGCACAGTTTATACCACCTTGAAAAATCACATATAGCAGTATAAGTTTCTATTAAAAAATAAAATAAAATTATATTGTATTTACCTAAATTTATCACTTATATTCATTGAAACAGCATCATCCATATTTGTCATTTTTATAATATTTGGACAAAATCGCGGAAATTCTCCAAATAATGTTAATAATTCTACATCTTTACTGGTAACATGTTTGTCCCTTGGTACAGTCCACTTATAATGATTTTTTAAAATTCTCATTCCATACCTCATCTGGATAAAATTTAAAAAGTTAGTAACTTAACAATAATAAATATTTAATTTTTAAATTATACTTGATTAATGGAAAGAAGTATCCCAGTAAGAAGATCTGGATAAGCTGCATACTTTTCATTTAAGTTATTATGAAAATTGGTAACAGAACTAAGCCAATTTTCCATTTCATTCACAAGAGCTTCAGAATCAGAGTTTGAATTTATTAAATTGTAAGTATTGCTTTCAAGACCGTACATTTTGGAAAAACGATTAACTTCCTATAAATATAAATTTTATTAAAATAATTAAAAAAATATAATAACAATAACAATTACCTCTAAAATAACATTGTATAATGGAGGATCTGGCCTATAACCATTCTTGAATTTGTATTTATTTAACAACTTAAGTCTTTGATGATAGTAAACTTTAAACGGAAATAGTTGTGATACACAGTCAACTTTACAAAATTGTTCCTCAGCATTTAATCTACTTACAATTTTAGCTTTCTAAAAAAAAATTTTTTATAAAATAAATCATTAATTTTTCATAATTTATTTAATTGAATACTTTACCTCAGCTTTATAACATTCAAATCGTACTTGAGATTTTTGTAATGGATCAACGGGACTAACTGATATTGAAATTTCAAGTAAACACATGCCACATAATACCCATAAGCAGCCAGCATTAAATTGTATTTGTTTAATTAAGTTATCACGTTCAACGTCAGTTAGGTTTTTGGCATGATTAAAAGAATGTAAATCTCTTACAACATGTGATACTACTTTAGCAGTATCAAAAATAGCTTTGACCATAGTTTGATGGTGACCGACTATAGCATCAATTGCACTCTGACAATCAGCATCTTCTCTTGCTAAGTGCACATCAGCTAGAGTTGCAAAATCAGCAGGCAAAAATGGCGTAAAGAACAATTCTACAAGCTTCAATAATGTTTCAATATTTTCAAAACTATAAAAAAAATAACCAAGATTAAAATAAAAAAAAAAATAATTATTAAAAATATATAAATAAATAACTGACTGAATATCTGAAGTCCATTTTGAGCAATTCCAAATAAAACTTTTAACACATGATAAATTATGACTATTATTATCTATAAATCTTATTGGCCTCGGTGCAAATGTATAATACGGTTCTGTTTTCTTCAATAATATATTAGTAATAAAACTAGTAAATAATGGTTGTTCAAATGAATACAACATTTCCTAAATAAATATAATATAATAAATTCATAGATAATAAATAATAAATAATCAAAATAAATACTTCATCAATTGTATCATGATTTTCCAAATCATCAATTTTTTTAGGTGTCCATTCTAAATATAACTTTGGATTGTCTACAGCAACTGAGTCCATAGAATATTTTAAAGCCTCAATTAAAAATTCTATAGTAAAATTATATTTTAATGAATTGCAGTAAAGTGGTGATACAGTAGGAACAAATTTTAACAATAATTGCATAAAATCATAATGTTTATTATGGAAATAATCATCTTCATTTATTAAACTATAATTGATACGTGCTAGGAAATTCCGTTCTATTACTAATTCCCACAATGGAATAAGGTTTAGTTCCATGTCATTCATTTTATTATTTGGCAATTCTGAAAAAAAAAAAATTAATAACAACCAATAAAATATATGGCATTGTTTACTACCTTCAGGATAGTTTGGAATTGTATTACATTCAATGTATTTAAACAATAGCAAATTGTCTCTATCTTTTTTAATTTCAGGTGCCATTAATGCTTGTATATTTTTTGACTTGATTACAGATATTAATTCATTATTTTGTCTATAATCATAAATGAAAGAAAAAATATAAGTTAAAGAAATATTTTAAGATCACATTTTTAGCTGCATTAACACCTATTGCAACTCTTTTAGATGATTTAAAATGAATAAGATAAATATTTTAAATTAAAATTTCTGTACACTTCAAAAAACCTGCAATAAACTGTTTGCACATAAGTGACTATTATTTTATTATTTATGGGATTATGACCATAAATCATATATATACCATTAAATATAATAATTTAATTATGTCACAAACCTATATGCTTCAATATTTTTATCACCGTGGTCTTTGCAACACAAAGGTGATGGTATATCATTTCCAGTTACAAACACTTTGAGAAGTCTTGCACACTGTTTGGGTGTTAGATAATTTTTTGTGATTTCAACTATCATTGGGCTGAACCTTTCTAATTCTTTATGTCTAGTAAATAATAAAATTCATTAATTCAAAACAATTTTAATTGAAAATTAAGTATAGTACCTATTTTTCCTAGTACTCATTTCCAACATAGGTAAAAAATTTTTAGTAACAATATTAAAATAACAATGTATTAATACAGTTATAAATTCTTTTTCTTTTTCCAGATTTTCAAAAAGAAGATTTTCAATTGTGTGTATCCAAATAATCATTTCTTTAAATAGTAGACAATCTTTATCAAGAATAGAAAATGTATTATTACCCAAGTAAAAATCAATGTAATTATCAAAAGCAATGGATAGGACTGCATAATCGTGCATTATACCACCATCTGCTATCATTAGCCCTAAAAATAAAATAAAATTATAAAAGTATGATATTTAATCAAATAGAATTTTAACTAACTTACTTTTTTTATGTAATTTTGAAGATAACAAATGTTCATTAAAAGCAAGATATAATGCATGATCTAACATCAAATGCATTTTGTTTTCATAAAATTCTGTTGGTTCATAAAGAGGACGTCCTTTATTAAAATAAATGTGTGGCAAGTATCGAAAGTCATATGGTAAGTCTTCGAAAGGTATATGATTAACAGATTTTTTCCAAAATGGTAATTCATCAAATCCCATAAGCGGAGGTTTGTTGACAAAATTCTTAATAGCTTCATTTTCAGTATTTAGATTTGTTAACGCTAATTTACTTCTAATCGAAATATCTGAACTTGATGAGCGCCCAAAATAACACAATAATAAATCTTCTACATTGGTATTAGTAAAATGTTCATAATTTAAAATATTACACTGTTGTTTTATATAACTTAAACTTGAAGATTGTAAAGTATCTATTGTTTGGAGGTTTGAAAACAAAAATTCATTTGAAATAGTAGTATGTTCTTCTAAAAGTCTATCAATTTCTAAAATGGCATTTTGTTTTGAATTTTCATTTAAACAACGAACATATGTGTCATTACAAATTTCTCGTATAATTTGTATTATTGATTGATCTCGTTTAATGTTCTGCGACACTAAATATGCTGTACGAAGAAGATGATTTATATTTATATTGACTCCAGAAATTAAGCTTTTCATCATTTTATGAATTTTCAGCAATGTATGACTGACTGACTTGTCACAAATGCCTTGCTGCTCTATCATTGAATGAATATCATTATTATTTATTTCATCTAATGGACCCATGTAAATTTCAACTCCACGATTTTTCATAGCCCTGAAAAGAAGTGCATTTAGAATTTATACTCTAAATATATAATTATTATGTTTACCTAGAAATACTTCCATGTTTTGGATCCATAGCTAAGAAAAGTCTAAAATTTTTATGTGGTGTTATAGTTGTTATTTGTCCATCAGAACCGATTCCTTTTTCACCTAATTCTAAAATCCCATTTGGTTCTAACAAACCATTTAAACGGTCTAATACAGCTGGGCTGCATAAATTTACATTATCAATTAATAACCAACTACCATCAATTAAGCACTGAAATAAATAATGAAGAAATAGAATGACATATTTATCAATTGAATATAAAATAAACTAACCTTTACTAAAATACTATCAATCCACTCAAACTTTCCTCCAGAATTTAAATTTCCAGTAGAATTAACACGCTCACTTAGAGCTTTAAGTAAACAAAGTAATTCATCATTGGCTAGTATATTTGCTATTTGAATTAATGTTTCTATACGTTTTTTAAATAATGTTGTTTCAGAAGCCATAGTGGTTACTGTATTATTGGAAACCTCTAATAACATAATATAATAAATACAAGTTTAATATAACTATAGCTTAAAAATAAAACAAATTTTTTTTTGTCTATATTTTACCAGTCATAGTTTTATATTCATTCCACAAAGTTAACAAGGAAATGTAATCATTACGGCTATTTAAAAGTTGTTCACCAACTTCAATAAACATTTTATTTTCAATTTTTCTAGCAAACTCTTCAAGGTGTCTATTAAAATCTGCCTAAAAAATAAAAAACAAATTTTAAAGTTATAATAATACTAATTCATTAATTTACTTACTTGCTCAAATCCACCTAATATTTCCATTGTATCCATAGCTGCATTTACAGATAGTATGCGTAATTCACATCCATATAATTGAGCAAGTGTTTTTATTACTGATGTTTTACCACTACCACTACCCACCTGAAGAAAAACAACATAAATTTATTAATAACTATTTGAATAATTCATAAATATATAAAATAAATTATACGGTAGATTTAGCACTTTTAGCATGAAGCAATCATTAAAAATTGTTTTTTTCTCTATATTATTTCTTAGATAATTGAAAGTATATATACAATTGTTAATATTAATGAATGTTTTAATACAAATTCATTAATTATTAAATAAATTTATATTTTTACTTAATACAAACTGATTGAAAACGGATTTAGAATATACTTAAGGACAGTACAATACAAACAAATATAATATACTTAATAAGTATATAGAATACATTACCAAAATTGGCATCCAATTCATTTTCATACAAACAGCTAAAGAATTCAATGTATGAACATGTGATCCCAAAATCAACTTATTATTACTTTGATCAATTGGCGAGCCAATTGCACGTTTGCGTGGTACTACAAATCTATTAAACATAATACCAGAAGGAAATATTCTTAAGTAATCATATTTTTTCCCAGTAGTGACAACCATTGTTTTAAGTTCCTTAATAACCTACATAAAACATTATATAAGTAATTATAAATACAGACATAAATAGGTCAGAGAATTTTGTGTTATTATTTGGTTATTCAAATATATAGTTGAATTCTATCCATCAAAAGGATATATTAATATGAAAAATACAATCTTATCCTGGAATTTCTCTTTAATTATTAACAATGTGATGTGGGGAGGAGAGTATGTTTGCCTTTAGGTGACAAACTTTTATTTCTATAATTGATATTATATTGACAAAAACTGGAAAAATTAAAAATAACAATAATTTGTACTTCATGAAATCTATGGTTAAAATATAATTATTTTTTAATAAGTTTTTATATATTATTAATTTTGAAAAAGATTGTTTTACAATATAAAATTGAAGTAAGATAAAAAAAATATCCTTAGTTATATGTACTTGATCAACAAAAATAACTCTGACCTAAATATACATAAATAATAAACAATAAAATGATTTTAAGTTTGATAATAGGTACCTCATTTTCCAAGCTTTTTAGATTTGCTGTTCGATCAGTAAATATTAATGGTAAATGATCTAAGATATTACATTTCAGAGTCAATGTTACATCAACCCAACGTAATATATCTCTTAGATTAATTTCCACATTATATTTATTGCAGAATGATAAAGTAAATTTTACTACTTTTTTTAAATTTAATGGTCGAATTTTTGTCATTTTTGATTCATAAATTGTATTCATAATGCTCACTATATTTTTATAGTCTAATGTATTTAAATGAACCTAGAACATAATCATTGTTTAAATTAATTAATTTTATTATTTATTAGAATTATTACACAATTTAATTTATAATAGATATTAGTAAATTTTTAGTTACTTGAAGAAAACGATTCAAAAATGATTTTGGTAGTCCTTTCCGTGCTCCTCCTTCACTCATTGGATTTTGACATGCAAATAATTTAGTTTTCTTTGATTCTATGATAAAAGTTCTGCCAAGTTCAGGTATATATAATTCACCTCTATGATCAAGAACTGCGTTTAACCCTTCAAGTACTGATTGTGATGCTAAATTTAACTATTAAAATGAACATAATAAACACACATTATTACTTATTTTTACTATATACTAAAGCAATAAAACACTATTACAACTATTAATTTGTCTTGGTTTTAATGTAACAAAATATTTAATAGCTAGAATCAGCAACTCGTGGTTCAAAAACCAATATCATACGACCAGGCTCATAAATTTATTGTATTTATATAATATGTATCTATCTACAATATTATTGTGTTTGTTATCTTTGATAATGTAAGACTAGTACTTCTTAAATATTATATTTATAACAGCGTTTAGTATGAAGTTAAAAAGTATAAATTGTAATGTATATTTAAACTTAATTGCTATTTTGATATGATTTTTATTAACATGCAACATAAATTAAAAACAAAAATTTTATAATTTTATGTGGTCCTTGATAAAAACATAAGACATTTTTTTTAGATCTATTTATAAAAAAAAATTGCTGACCTAGACTTTAGAGAATATTTCATATACTATTAGAAGTTAGCAAAAAACAAATGAGAATTTAAAAGTTTTAAAAATAAATCAAAATAGTATATCATACTTCATCTAATAAAATCCAATTTCCTTCTTTTAATGCTCTTAAAAAAGGTCCATCTCTCCATTCAAAACTACCACCATCACCACCATCTGTGGGTAAATCTGCCCCAAATAGATCTGACACATCTGTTTGCTCAGAGAGATTAATACGTGTCAGTTTATGACCAGAAGCTTTGGATACTGCTTGAATTAAACTTGTCTTGCCAACACCTGGGCTACCTTCAAGCAAAATTGCTCGATTTTCTATCTGCATGCAACGTAATAACCTAATAACATTTGATTTGGTAGTAGGAGCATCAAATGAAAATGCAGCGACTGGTTCTAGTGGCATGTTACCTAATATAAAATACACAGAAAAGAAAATTATAGTATTTGAGATATAAAAATAAATATAAATATAATTATTACCTCTAGGTATGTAATATCCATCATATCCAAACCATTCTGGTAAACATTTTAATGGGAAGAATTCAACTAATTTATCAAATGTTTTATCATTTTCAGTTTTTAAAGATTTAGAATAATGTTTAAGTAAAGTGTCTTTTAAAGCACATTCAATGGCTTGATCGTAACTAGAAAAATATAAAAATAAATATTTAACAAAATTAATTAATTTTTTTTTACTTAATTTAATTTAATTTAATTTACGAATGGTTTATTGTATTTTTCTTGTCTAGAAATGTCATGATTGCTCCTTCTTTATAAAATGTAAAAAACGCTCGTGTACTATTATAATTTAAATCATTGCTTGGTATTTGGCACATCATTGATTCAATAAATTTTACCCAAATTAAATAATCTCTAATGGTTATGTTCAACTTTAAATAACTATAAAAGTAATACATATCATATAATTAACAGATATTATGACATTCAAGTAAATATGTAATAAATAATAATATATCAAATAAATACATACAAATCAAAATTATTAAATGTACAATTAAAAAACAATTGACAAGAACATCAACCTGCATTTAATATTCTAGTTTAATCGGAAACAAAATATAAATTTCTAGTTCTAAATAAATAAATTTGACTATTTTATAGTTATGTCAAAAGTTCATATATAATGAGTTTACTGTTTACTCTATATAAGTATTAAAAATGTAGATCAAAGTTGTGAGTGGTTGAAGATATAATATCATTAGATTTTAATGCAAACTATTTATGAAAACTTTAAATTATTTTAAATAATTAATCATTATGGTAATAAAACAATCAATATTTTTCAAATAAAAATAAAAACCTTAAGAGTTTTAAATTCAAAATTATTTCCTTCTTTTAACTCTAAATAATCCTCTAATTATATAATCTGTCATAAGTGTGATACATAAAGACAGTAAATTTTAGTTTATTATTAACATGTCTCTTCGTGTTTCTTTAGTGATATAATTTACACTAATGATGATTTGTATACCAATTATAATATATAAAGCAAATAATTAAAGATTGCTTACCTTTTTATTTGATCGGTACATTTTAACCAGTTAACAAAATCAACCATTGATTTACTCAAAAAAAAACTGTGATCATTAGATATTGAAAAGTTGTGATTAATAATTTGTACAAGATCATCATTATCAGAGCAACTTTCACACCAAATTTCTGTTAAGCGATTTCTCAGTGCTGGTGATAACTAAAATTATTAACCAGTAAATATAAACAATACTTTTCATTTAAATATTTATGTTAAATCAATTATTTTGTTTTCATTAACATACTTCTTTTTTGCCATAATCACCTCCGGGGTTCATTGTACCAACAAAACAAAACCCTGGGTGTGCAATAAGTTCTGATTCACTTTCAGCATCCCCAATTTTTTCAGTTAATAAAAGTTTTCTTTCAGGTTCTGGAAATTAATCAATGTAGAGTTATTTTTTTAATGATATTTTATAGTAATTAGATTCTATTTTAAAATAAATTACAAACAACTAACCCAACAATGAATTAAAACGTTCTAAAACACTATCATCGGCTAAAGAAATTTCATCAGCTAAAAACATATGACCATCAGTTATTGATTCTATTAATGGCCCATCTACCCATTCAAATAATCTCTGATCATTATCTCGCTCTCTATTTCGAACAGGTCTTAGTCCACCAAGAAAGTCTGAACTTTCAGTATGTTGATGACAATTTACAGTTAATAACTTTTTTTTATTAATTGCAGCAATCATTTGACACACTGTTGTTTTACCACAGCCAGTTTCACCAACTAATAAAATGGGTTCATTGAACTCAATTGCTTTACCTAATATTAAAACAAATAATTTAACACACATAAATACGATAAATATGTTGCTATTACACTATAATATACTTACAAGCAAGTACAATCATTCGTCTAATATTTTTGGACATATAAACATGTTTAAATCCAGAAGGCTGTATTTCTATTTTTTGAAGTATATGGCGAGTTATTGGCGATGTTTCATCATTCACTATAAAAATGTAATTACAGTTCTAATTACAAAAATATAAAAATTTAATAATTAATAAAAATATCATACATGTAAATAATCTATCTAAAGAGAGTGAACATTTAAAATGCTTTTCTAATATTTGTAATATAGTGTTTTCCTCTTCTGGTTTACGAACTTTAGAAGCTAATACTAAAAATCCTGCAAAATAAAATGTAAAATTTTAATAAAACTTAATAAAAAGTAATAAGGAGTTACTAATTTTTCACCTTCATCTACTAAGTGTTGATTCCAATCATAATTTTTTGATTCTTTTGCCAAACGGTATCGCTCACCCCATCTGAATAAATCTCTTAGTGTTATAAAACCATGTTTTCCAGCAAATGCAGCACTTCCTTTTCTTGTTGATTGTAGATCTTTCATAACTGATATTACCTTTTTAGCATATGACAAAGGCATTTCACAGCGTTGAAACAATATTGTTTCCAACTCATCAGCTGGAATTTCATCAAAGTGCATCTCAATAAAACGATTTTTGAATGCTCTTGATAAAATCTAGATATAAAAAAATCAAATAAATTGTTTTCCATAAAAGTAAAATAAATTATTATTATGATTACACCAATAAAATTATCACTAAATCATTCTATTAACAAGTCTAACTCTAATATACAAAATACTAACAATTATTAATAATATTTATCAAGAAAAAATTACTATATTTTTAATATAATAAGCAATAAAAATTTATTTTAACACAAGTAAAATTAATATTGTAATATTTACATTTTTGTTACATTTGTATATACTACAGTATAAAATAAATTTGTGAAGAAAACTCCTTATTTTAGCACGATATAATCAGAAATATAATACATAACTAAAAATAATTACAATTAGTTCTTAAATCATTTAATAATTTCAACTATAATTTACCGATATTTAATTTATTTGCCTATTATTTGTTTAACAAGCCTTAAAACACCTTTTTATTAATTAATATTTTAATAAAAATATCGAGCTTTAAGTTAAATAAATCGTAATTAAACTTACTTTACGACCACCATATAGTCCCGGAGGATTTTGGGTTGCAAATAATCTAAAACCAGGATGAGCTTTGATGGTAGTTTGTGTTTCTGGTATAAATAATTCACGATTGTCATCTAATACACGATTTAAAGCTTCTAACACATCAGTTGGTGCTAAATTCAACTCATCTAATACAATCCAATGGCCTTTTCGCATTGCTTCAACTAAAACACCTATAAAAATGAACACAGCAAAATCAAATAAAATAAATATTAATTAATAATTAATATAAACATTAGTGTTATTAGACAGAACATGGTGGAGTAAGGACACTAGCTACTAACAGATAATGGTAGAGAACTGATGGATAACCACTTTTGAGTTTACCGTGTATTCAAAAAGTAATTAAAAATTAATTTAACAGAAAAACTTTTATATAACCGATGTAATAATATTCATTACTAACCTTCTTTAAAAACTAGTTGACCAGTAATAGATTGAGCAGAATATGAACCAATATACTCTTGTAAATCTGTGTGCTCATGATTATTAATACGTACTAAAACATTACCAGATGCTGCAGCTAAATAAGTGATTAGACTTGTTTTTCCAACACATGTGTCTCCTTGAATTAGGACTGGGAAACAACTTAATGAAACAGCTCGAACAAGATCACGTAAATTCTTTTTAACACTATTTGTTAAAATATACTGTAAAAAATTTCAATTTTAGTTAAATCTAAATTATTCTTAATTTTATATCCATACTTTTTCAGCAGTTGAAGGTTCTAACATTCCTTTTTGAATCCAATAACCTTCAAAATGAATAAAAGATTCTGTTTTGGTTAAAGGTTTAGGAATAGGCTGATTAATAACTCCTTGAATTAATTTTTCGCCAAACATAGTATTAGCTATTAAAGATTCAACGCGTTTATGGGAAGAACTATCTAACTGAGTCAGGAAACTTAAACAGAAAGATTCATATAATGATCTCTGAGCCGTCTGACATGGATTTGAAGATGCTATAGACAATGCACGACAATAAGTTCTCAAACTGTAATGAGGTTTGTGTCCTGTGCCATCAACTAAAAAGTTTTCAGCTTCACGTCTAGCAATTAAGTAAAATTTAGATATAGCATTTAATTTTTGAGCAGAATAATCTGATAAATAGCAAGCTGTTAAGGTAATTAAATCAGAACGTTCTGTTAACTCTTCAACAAAAAATTCTGTAAATCTGAGAATCAAAAATAAAATAAGTCAATAAAAACATACAGCTTAGCAATTTAATAGACAATACCTGTTTCTTATACCAGGAGGCAAGTCTTTTTTTCCTACATCTGTAGCTGGATTCATAGCAGCCATTAATCTAAAATTTGGATGTCTGGATATAGGTTTAGAATCAGTTTTTTCGTATATAGTCACAGTTCCATCGGATTCAAGTAAACTGGATAAGCATTGTAGTGTTTCAGCTGAAGCAAGATTTATTTCGTCCAATAAAACCCAATATCCTAAAAATGTATAAAATAAATATATGTTGCTACGAATTAAAATTGAATTATCATTGCATTACCTTCTTTAACAGCTTGTATAAGACTTCCTTCTACAAATGCAAAAGCCATTGCAGTCTGACAATGTTTAAATTGAACTTCAAAACGACTTAACTTTTCATTTAATTCTGACCAAGATTTAGTAGGTTTATTATTTTTAGTGTTTTTGTTAATAGCTTTTTTTAGGACATGCTTCATCAATTTTATCAAATTAGTCCACTCACGGTTATTAAAACATGTCTAAAACAAAAAAAAAAATTTAGTTACAAGTTTATCATTATATATTTATAATAATAAATTTACTGATATATGGCCCAAAAATTTTGTATTTTGTTCAATATTAAACTCTGCTCTAAAAAGTCTTTCAAACTCTTCTCTAATTGGTTTGATAATAATTTTTAATTCAACTGGTTTGTAGCCTCCAATGAGATCAACACTATCACTTTGTTGATTCATATTTAAAACAGTTAATTTATTTCCTGTGTGTTTTGCTAATAGTTGAAGTGTTGATGTCTTTCCTGTACCAGTTTCACCAACAAGCAACACAGATTCTTTAGTAGCAATTGAACAAGCAATACGTTCCAAAAGACAAGAAGATGAACGGGTTAAAGCAAACTTTGAATTCGATCTGAAAAAAAATATATACTATGAATACATGTGTAGTATATTATAAAAACTATAAAACACAATAAACAAAATAAAATTGATATAACAAATAACATAAAATTTATAAGACGTTTAAGAATATTCATTTAAAACCAATTTTTAATTTTTTCATTCTCAGAAGGGAAAAATAAATATTTTTGAAAGTATAAATTTTATTCTTCAGAATAACTTGGCTAAAAATTCAAGATATCAATTTATTTTAAGAATAAAGAAATTAAAACTACAGGCCTTATCATCTATAACCTTATATTGGATTAAATTACATTAATTTCAAGTTCACAATAAAATTGTCTAGGCTTTTAAATATAATATAACTGATTAACATCAGATATAAACATAATATTGGATAATGTGACATAATTATATACAATTATATATGTAAACGCATATAACAACTATATGACTATTATCAGAAATATTTATCTAATATTATTGGTAACTACATTTAAGCGACCACAAATTTATATATAATTCAACAAGCATATGCAACATTTATATTGCATTGAAGCCAAAAATCACCATTTTAATTGAGATAAAAACAATGCCATTATTATTCATATTGATAATAATTTCTACATTTAACATACTTGACTTGTAAAATAATACTGTGATAATTTATAAAAATTTCTGATCTCAAATAAAATGGTGAAACATGGCTTAACTAGTTAGCATTTCTGGTTGTAACAACATACTTATAATGCCTCATTACTTATCTACAACAATACTTCTATTATCATAAAATTAAAAATTGAATGCTTACATAAAATTGTCTGTTAAATAAGAACCAGTACGTGGTAATGTAACTCGGCCAGCAATGCAGTGTTTCTCATCAAGTACAACAGTTGGTTTATATTCATTTAAAAAAAATTCAGCTTTAGTTTTCACAACTCCGATTAAAGAAGCAACATGGCAAGCAAGTTCAAGTCTTGTTTCTAAAATAAATAAAAAAATTATTAAAATACAAATTAATAAATATATTTTGTGTTCTAGAATTAGTGATTATTATTAAAATAAACACATAAAAAAGTCCATTTACACAAATGTGGTATTAATAATGGTTTACTGTATAAATGAGATTGTATACAATTGTGATGTTATATAGACAAACTATCAAGTACAGTACTTATAATAAATTTACAAATGTTCACACTATATAGAAGAGAACTTAATCTGTTTCATAACAGTTTTTTTTTATATCAATACTTCCTAATTTGAAATAAAAAAAATGAATCTTTATGAAAATTAACATTTTTATTTGTCTTTAAGTTATAATTTATATACATATTTAAAAATCACTATATAATTTAGTAAAGTTAAATCATAAATACTATTAATGTAAGTATGTTCCACATAATATCATTTTCAATTTTTATGAATAAATTTCAGATATTATAAAATCTTCTTAACACATAAGAGTAAATCGTACCAGTATACATTGTTTCCACCTTGCTAATGCATACCGTATTAAAATATATGTTTAGCAGCTCCAATTTTCTGTGTTTAACTTAAATATTAGAGTGAAATGACATATTGGCTATTATCAAACTTAAAAGTAAGAACATTATCAGTGTTTTCTCTTTGGTTTATAACAATAATTTATTTTTTGATAACAGATTATTGATACGTTCTTATTTTTATGTTTGACAATAGGTCATTTAATTTTAATATTTAAGTTAAACACAAAAATTTGGAATTACTGAGCGTATATTTTGGTATGTTATGTGTAATATGGAAACAATATAAGTGAGTATGACTTCCTCTTAATGATAATAATTAATTAAATTATGTTTTAAGTTTATATATACTTGGATTTGCTGCACTACAGCAAAATATGTCAATTGCGTCTTGGATTACTTTTAAAGCTGATTCACTTGATGTCACATCATATTCTTTAACAATCCTTGCACACCATTTCATCAAATCTCTAGTGGAAGTTAATCTTCCATTCCTTTTTAAACTCAATATAGCATCACTATTATGAAATCCAGCAGAAAACAATAAGAAAACGTCAATAATTTTTGGAGCAATTGTCTTTAATATGGGAAACTAAAAATTTTTTTAACAAAATATAATAATATTAATACATAATTTATAAACAAATATGAGGAAAATTGAAAATTACCTTAATTTCAATAACTTCAATTAGTTCATTTTTGCTAAGTGGTTCAACATTTATTTGAATATAATGTTTTCCTAATAAATCCGTTGCAATGTTTTGTTTATGATAATAACCACTAGAAGTGGTTATAACTCTTTGAGTGAAAAACAGTTGAAATCCAGTAGCTGGAATGAGTCGATCTCTAAATCCAGGAACAGTTAGCGATCTACTTTCAACAAGAGAGACAAGAACAGCTGCTAAATCACTAGAAGCTGAATCAATATCTTCAAGCAATAGCCATTTTCCTTCAGTTACAGCCTAAATATTAAAATACAGTAATATATACTTTGTTTTCAATGTTTTACATAACATTTTTATTTAATTAACATCTATTAATGTAAAATTAATGAATAATCCTTAGACAAAAATAGTATTAGTTTACAGATAAATATGTTTGTTATTTCAAGCTAAAAATAATAATAATATATATATAACAATTCTTAACAACAAACCTTTGTTAGAGCCCCTGGTTGCCAAACAAATTCTCCAGGAATATCTGTGCAATGATATGATCCTAACATCATCTTAGAATCAGTTTCATCTCCCAATTGAACAGTAAGTAATTTTTCATCAGTATGTCCTATATGCATATTAAACATAAACCTTACTATTTATACAATAATAGTTTTATTTGATTTGTATGATTTATAAAATCAGCTTAAAATATCCAAAACCATTATAAAAACTACTAAACACAAAGCCATAAAGTATTCTTGAGGGTAGAATTGAATTTATAACTTGATTATCAATAATGTAACATACATTGTTTAACTTTGTTATATTCATAGTACTATTGTAATTTTATACATTTAATTTTTGTCAAATTAAATAATAAGTATTGATTAATTGTTTCGTGATTACCTAATAGAATGATTGAAATTAATTTATTTTTAATAGATTTAGATTCCTAGTTAAGAACTAAGTCAGACAATCTAGTACAGTAGAACCCCTCTAATCCATCACCTTCAGGACTGGGGGTGTGGTCGAAACACGAAAAGGATGAACTATCAAAATATACAGAAGCGTTTGAAGAAAAAATGTTATCAAATTTATTTATTAAATTATTTTAAATTACATACATACATTAAATTATTTACTACATAATTTATGTAACACAAAAAATTTGAATGAAAATATTGTAAATATATACATTACAGCTAGTGTTGAATTCCGTAATTGTATGAAATAACTAAGTAGTTCATGAATTACCTACGAATGTTAGTTAAAGTATGAAATAATACAGGACAATTACACTTTAACTAGTTATTTCATAGAATATCTAGTTATTCTATACAATTTTAGTTTGATATCCGTTAAAGTATAAAATATATTAAAATATTTTATTTTACTGAATTACATTATTTATTTATTTGTACATGTAAAGCTATTATGGCATTTAGAGTTACACAATACCTCTTTTTTCTACAAGCACATCACTTTGTATCACATTTTTTGGTACAAGTTAACTTGCATATTTTTCTTTTGTTAAAGCTGCACTGTTTAGTTTTAATGAACGATTTTTAACACTAATATAAAACTTTTTTTCATTAAATCTAATTCATTCAAATTCATTATAAACTATATTAGTATTTAAAATAATAGTGTGGAGACAGATGAATCAATAGACAGAAACAGTAAACATGTGTGACTGTAAAACTATTACTAAATTTTAAATCTGTATAATACATGTACCAACAATGATAATCTTAAAATAACACAATAAACATACATGAACATTGCGGTCACCGACAACAAAGATGTCAGTCTTATCTGATTTATTAGTATATTGGATAACAATATTGTACATGATATTTAGTACAATTTAACATATTAACGAAGTGATGCCAAGGAATATATAAAATAACTAGTTAAAATATAAATTATATACATTACCTACAAGTTTTAGTTATTTTATAAATTACCTAGTTATTTCATAAACTAACTGATATGATAAATACTGTAACATATATACATACTATAAATTGGAAAATTCAAATGCACATATGTATTTTTAAAGTATTCATATTTATAATACTATGGTCGGATTAACCGGAGTGACGAACAAGAGGGATTCTACTGTAGTAAAATATTTTGTATTATTTTGGAAAATCTTGTTATTTAAGTATAAAATATAATATAAATATTACTTTATAATTTTTTTTAAATTTATAGTAAAAAATAAATATTGTTTAATATAAAATACACAATCATATGCATATAAAAATAAAAAATGAATTAATGGAATTATACAAACCAGTAATATTTGCTAAATAATGTACTAAAGCAGTTTTGCCACTCCCGACAGGTCCAACTAAACAAGCTGCTTTTCCTGCTGAGACAGCTAATGATAGGTTTCTTAAATTTTGTTTTGTAGAATTAACAAGTATAAGATCACCAAGCTATACAATAAATATTTTTATATAATAGCAAATGTTTGATTATGTTAATTTATATAACATAGATACTACAATTAATTTATATTTATGATATTATACCTGTTTCGGAGGCCCAACTATAGACAGAGATACTCCTTCAACAGTTGTGTATTGGTCTGGGTCTGGTATATATGATTTTAAATAGTCTTTATAATTTGAATTTGACTTTAAATTGTATTTTAGCATATTTTCTTCATTGGTTTTTTCATCCATATGAAGCATGATAAGATTATTTTTTTCCAATTCAGTCAATTGCAAAATTATTGCCATGCATTGACAAGCCAACCTTAAAAAATAATAAAATAAAATAAAACCTTTTTGTTTTGATTGTATAAATAATATATATTTTTTTAATTTTACCAAACGACATATTTATCATTGTGATTTAAATAGCAGTTGGAAAATTCTGACCAATCCCAAAGATTTCGAAAATGTTCAGCTGCCAAAGTTAATGAACGTAAAACATTTTCAACAATTTTTAAATCTGTGTCAGCCATTTTCTGTTTTTTTGCTAGTGATGGTGAATTGTTAATCCAAGGTGGTGGATGTTGAGAGTAATAATCTAATATTATTCTAAATATACATTAATAAAATAATTAATTTATCTATAACATGGGTGATTATTAACATTATTAGATTATAAATCTGAAAAACATACCAAGATTTAATTTGCAATAAATATTTATGTATACATTTTTTGAAATCGATTATTTAATACTTTTTTAATAAACAATGATGAATTATTTTAATTCATGGTAATTTAAATTATATCTATAGCTTTAAAATAATATTGCAAAAAAAAACTCATTAATTTAAATAATTTTTTTATTGTTAAACATGTTGGATGTGTCATGCAACAAAAACAGTAATATTACTACTATGCTACTGAATTTGAAATAACTCATCTTAGAATACCTATACTAAGAATTATGATTCTAAAGAAAATAATAAGACTTATTGTTTAAAAACAATAGTATACCTATTTTATTTTATTGAACTTAAAAATTTAAAATAAGTAAGTAAAACAATATTATAATGGCATCTAAATAATATATAATCATACATCAAATATCTACCTAAACATAAATACATTTTTTAAATTAATTAAAATTGTCAAGAGCTAATAACATATATTATACATTAATTTATTTTATTTGTATAAATTAAGACTCTTAGTCTAAGTTTATATTATTAAAATTGCCTATCCAGGCATTAATAAATAATAAATTTAAAAAACTGTGGCAAACAATTGGTGACTTCAGATACATAGAAAAATTCTTATCATTTTGTGTTACCAGTTGCTTCGTGATAGATATGTCAAAAGTACATAATAATATAGTTTATACTGACGCAACTAATTAAAAAAATGATTAATGATTTTATAAAAATCTGTATTTTACTATTTCAAGTGTAACTTATAAGATCGTTACAACATTACCTAATTAATGAAACGTTCATAGCATATTACTGATTGCAGAAACAAATTGATTTATTTTTCAACACAAAGGGTATGAAATAAATATATAAATACCAATCAAACTAATTCAAACTTCCCTTTTTATTATTTTTTCTTGTTCAGTAGCTAAAAAAATCCAACCATTTGAAAAAATAAATAGATACCTACATTTTTAAAATACGTAGATAGTATGATAGATATCATAGTTTTATCTGTAAGAGAATGAGAATAATAGAACAATAAAATGGATAAGTAATGGAAAATATTGGTTATATTATAAAAAAAACTAAAAATAATAGATAAAATAATAATTCTTCACCTCAGCTCGTCCACGGATAAAACGTCAGGTTTTTCTTGGTCCATCACAAACAATTCTTTTAACATAAAATAGTCGAAACCGTGCAAAGTGAATAATGCCGAGTATTCATTTACGTTAAGTACATCAATTATAATGCATACATTTTTGAATTAACACACGCGCCGCATCGACCGAAATGTGTTGCTAGAAAAATACGAAATACACGTGAGTTACATGATGCATAGATAAAAGATTATACATGATGACCAACAATGAAGGTATAGTCGAAACACTTGAAACTCGAAAATGTTATGGCCGTAGTTAGTGGTTAGCGGTGGACCTATGAGTGATAAAAATTACCTCAGTATTATACCTCCATAGATAATAAAATCTTAACTTATACAGTTCATGACGGTCGTATTGAAATCGTAGAGTAATAATACTATATAATATAAACCGTTGAAACATTTGAAACATTGAACTATATTACACTAAACTAACATATTAGTTTTAAAATTTTAAATATAATTATAATTTTTAATTTTAAATATATTAATTATATTTTATTATTGTATAGCTCGATATTTAATAACTAGGCTATTCTTCTTTTCCGAAACTTAAATTAAATTATTATAAATAATATTGATTAAAAAAAATACCATTTTATAATTGTTTACATTTGTAATATTATCTACTTGTGTGAAATTTACTGTAAATAAAACAATTTGTATAAAAAGAGGTTATTACTGGATTGTATTAGTTTATCATTGCATTGTTTTACAAGGATTATACGTTCATAATTCTAAAATATTACAAAGCCTTTAAATATTTTAGATGAATAATAAAATAAGTTAGATAGATGGGCCCATATATTTTTTTTTTAATTCATAAGTTAGTACTGATGGTCCGATATTATACTATGGATTCATTTTATTTTTAGTAAAAGTATTTTTTATCAATTAATAAATTTAGTAGATTATTTTTTTTTTGCAAAATTATAAAAGTGAGCATTTTAATGTCTTTATTTATTTGAACAGTAAATCTACAAGTAATATTAAATAGTAATTTAGTTAACTTTTTGGCTAGTCGATCTTAAACAACTAATCAATAATTTTATATGTTGTATTATATATTAAAATTATAAATTTTACTTAAGAGCACACCAGCTACACCAGCAGTTTCTGTCTTAGAAATACAAAAACTGTTTTGCATAAGAAAGTACCTAGAGGGCTAGAGTCATAACTAAAAATTGAAATATTCACCACATAAAAAGGAGAACTTTGGCTATGAAATATTTTTATTTTTTATTTTCTTGATATCGGAACTAATAAAGAAGTTATTAGAGTTTGAAAAACATAAAAATTATGGATTTTGGAAGAATAAGAACTTTTTTCATATAAATTATATCAAAGAAATAAAACATATATTTTACAGATAATGTTCTCAAATTCTCAATTATTATGTATATCAATTTAGAGTCTCAGCTATTACTACAGCCTGAGTGTCGAGTGGTTCTATCCTGTATAAAACAGTTTTTGTTATATTTTATTGTTTTACATTTGTAAGACTTTTAAGACAGAGAAACACATGTAGGTGTAGCGTCATCTTATTGAATGATTATTTTAATATAATAACAAGTTGTTTCTTGTATTAACAATAAAATAAACAAACACACTACACACTACGTATCTAGTATAGTAATGTCATAAATGAATCCAAAACTTACATAGATCTCATAATTAACAAAAATATTAATAACTATAAATTACCTACATCTTTGAATGCAAAATTATTGACCACTTTGGCATTGAGTTTAATAGGATAATCAGTACAGAAAATACTCATCTTACTCTTTTTCGAGCATCAATAATAATAAAAAAAAAATAATTTCAAGCTATAAAATGATAATATTAATACAGTAAATTGAGTTAATGTTTTAATTTCAAATAATATTGATCATTGTATGAATTGATTTTTAATTAAAATAGGTAGACTAATTAATACTGGGTTTACACATCATATTGTTTCTATTCTCCAAAGAAGTGTAAAAACAAAATAAAAAAAATCTACAAATGAACACCTGTTATATCTATAACAGTTAAGAAATAAACAAAATTTATAAAAATTTATCCTAAATCTTTTTGATATTAATCTAAAAAACATACTGTTAAAATGTATTTCAAATGTATCAATATAGATAATCAAAACATAATATGACAGATTATAAACAAAATTGCAGATAAATCACCAAAAAATAAAAGGTAATATTGAAAATAATTTTTAAAAAAATGATCACATATTGAGTGATTACACCAGCATAGCTGATGAAATTACTATTTGTATACTTTAAAACACTTAAAAGCTGATCACTTCTTTAGTGATTTTATTTTATTTATATCTGTCAGGAGAAATCAACAACCAATGTTCACTTGTTTATTAATATATATATATATAAGAAGCTAGATCAAAGTAGTAAATTTATAGGTATCTTTTTAGATAATAATAATTATTATAAAAATTATTGATCATAAATGTCTACTCAAAGAAAGTTATCTTGAGATTTAAACATTAATATTAACTTGTTTAGAAATTATAATAACTTCAAACTTAATATACTAAAATTAACCTGATTTTCTTCTACTTTTATATACTGTGGACCTTATGTCTAACCTAAGCTTATTTATTGCTATTATTTTATAATCTTAAACTTTTCTTCTTATTATTTTTATTTCGTTATTAAACATTGTAATGATATAGTATTTTAAATCTAATATTAGAACCATACTTAGAATACAAGTACAATTTAAAGAATGTACACAAAACATATTTAGTTGTATTATGTTATTAATTATAAGTTATAATATCTTTAATAACAATTAATAAAGAACATCTTTAAGTCTAAATAAGTTTTGCTATCCTGATAAAATTAAATATTAATCAATATCTATTTAGTATTTCTCTTCCAAAGGTAAGTAGAAACAACATTACAGTTTAACGTTCCTTACTTACAAAAGATAATTTCTATTATGGTATGAAGATTGTGAGAATGCTTTGAATTCAGTAAAAAACTGTACTACAGAAATAAATATAAAATAAGTAGCTAATAAAGGTAATGCTACCTTATTTTAAATTTTTGAATACCTATAACTTTGTCAGCTGATACCTTTCAGTTTGTAGTATAGGAGCAGTAGTTAAATAAAATAAAGACCTTTTATTTCTGACTCACTAACATTTATCTTCACTAAATAAAATAATGTTAAAATTGTGATTTCTGAAGAAACTTTATATTATTGTGTTTGGCTATAAATAACATCAATTATCAATACTTGATAATATATGTACTTCATATTTGTTAGGTCTAAATTAGTGATGGGCATTATCGAATAGTTACTGAAAATATCAAAGTTCAAACTGATTTATAGCCACTCATTTCAATAATTATAAAACTATTTCATTCAGTTCCCATTTGACTATTTACAAAGATTAATAATTAGTTTATAATACTTATGTTAATTTATGTTACGGGCAAAAGTCGAAATCGGGAAAACCTCAGAAATGCCCGGGCAAAACGCGAACTGCCCACAATCCTTAGGCAAAATGTCACATATAGGCTTTTTACCGGGAAACCTAGTTATGACTAACCTCATTTGGGTAAAACTGTATACTGACTTTTATCGTAAGGTCAAAACGCAAAACTATAGTATCTTAAATACGTAAACAATAAAATATTTTGTGTAGTTCTAAATGCTATGGGTCTAATATGTGTAGCAACAAATAAACAAAAATATTATTTTTTATTATTATTTATGTATATTTAATTATTTTTAAAATATTTTATGATTATTATTTAATTGTATTTAAAAATAGTGAAGTTATTTAAGACGCTACGGTTTGAATGTATTAATTTTTTTAATTCTTTATTTTAACATTTTAAGAGTACCTACCTAATATTATTATTTGTTTATTATTATTCGAGTACTTAATATCATTATTTAAGTGTATTCAATTATATTTGTACAATAATATTTATTTTGTGATTATTTGTATTTAATATTAGCGAATGTATTTAAGACATTTTGCCCATGGATTGTGGGCAGTTCATGTTTTGATCAAGCATTTCCGTGGTTTGCCTGAATTCAACTTTTGCCCGTAACATATATATTTAATTTAAAAATTAATTCATGACTTAAATAGTTATCAACTTCTCATCTTCAAAAGATTTTTTTTATATTTCTTATTTTTCAGAAATAGAGAATATGTTCAAATTATAACTACTGACTGGTTTTTTTTAAGTATCTGTGGCAGGACAACCTTTATACACTATTAAGACAAGTATAAATAATTAAATAAATTAAAATACTATTTATTTAAGTTACCTACCTCATAGCAGTATTATTGAAATATTTAAAAAAATATACTAATTCTCAGATTATCATAATTTATAACTTTTATGTATACTGACAAACTAATCATAGTCCCCAAGTATTACGTCTATATAAATATTAAAAAAAAAATTATATAATTTTTATATTTAGGTATAATATGTAAGTTAGCTAGGACTTTTTAGAACAAAAACTATTTTATTTTTATTAACTATGTTAATATTTACCTACAGTTTGCTTTACATTACATAATAATTGGTAGGTACATTATTGTTGATATTTTTGGTATTGAACTGAATAATAATGATGTATTGATGTACTTAATTGAAAATGAGCTTGTATAGGTCCATAAAATAAACAAATATAGGTAACATTTGAAATTATAATGAGCTATAGAAAAAAAACACACAGAGGGAAACCCATAAGAAAAAAAAGCTTATAAAATGAAAAATCACAGAAAAAACTCATAGTTGTTTTAATGTTTAATTTTGACTTACAATTTATTAAATCTAGGTTTTTTAAGTCTTTATAACAAGCAACTTATATATAAATGTATGTTGTATAGCTATGTAAATACTATTAATATATTATATAAATTAAATTTACTATACTTTGTTCAAACCATCTAATGTGTCAACAATTTTATCAATAATTGGGTATAAAAATTAAAATACAATTCATTGAATAGTATATTCACTATAAAAGGTATTTTGGTGGTTATATATGATATTATATCCAATAGTATGTTCTACATGTTGGGTTTGAAATGTTTAAAGTAATTGTTTGATATCTGTAGCTCTAAAATTAGTGTTTTTAATTTTTGTATTTCTTTACTTCTTAATTATTCATTTAAATTATTATATTTAAATAATTAACATAAAAATCAAGATATTCATATTATAAAAGAGGTGACTAGTCACAAATTTTACAAGGTGTATGTAGTATGCATTGGGAGGTCCCAATGGCCCCATAAGCTATAAAATATAAATACTCTTTATATTTTACATTTGTCATTAAAATTTATTGACGCTTTTATAAATTATAAGACAAATGACAACATTCCATACAAAATTCTGAAATAACGTCTTTAGTAGAGACAAATGTTCAATACCTAATGGCATGACAAATTAAATATACATATTTTGCCATGCCTAATGGTTTATTTGAAATTTAAATTGTCATGTTAAGCTCATGTTATTATAATTTCAAATTTGTCATGATTAAAGATTTATGCTCAAATTCTGAAAGCGTAATAAATAAATGACAATAATGTGGTAACATTTTCAAGTTCTTTGTGATAACAATAAAATAATATTCTTATTAAATTTACGCGTATTATGTTTCCATAGGTTCGACAGAAAAAAGTTATCACTGATATCGTGCATTCGTGCTTGAAATCCGTGATAGTGGTTTTTATTTTTTATTTCAACAATTCTTTTACTGAATGTCGATTATTCGTATCGTAGTTCAGAATTCACTTGTCAAAAACTATCTGCGTGGTTGCTGCATTTATTACGCGGTTCATTTCTTCATTAGTAATTAATTATTAAGACGGACGTGTATTGTACTTCTAAGAAAGAAAGAAATCGAAATTTGTGATTTTTATTGAATGTGTTTGCATGCACCATTGAAATTAATATTAATCAGTACATTATATTTTGGAAATCGTACATAATATACTTCATACTATCATTATGGCTGTAGAAAATTTGAAACAGTTTGTTTTCCGCAACAAGGAAGTTCTCATGTTTATAGTGGGATTTGGAGTAATGCACATTGGCTGGTATAACTTACAACGCAACAGTACCTTGAATAAAGCAATAGCAGCATCTCGTGATAAAGAAACTCTTAAGGTAAGCAGTGCTAGATTGAGGTGTATTTATATATTTCCTTTTGATGTCTCAAAGAAGTGCACATATGGTTGGCATGTATTTTATTTAAAAATATACCTACTCTGTTACTTAAAGGAGACTGGAGTCTGTGTGTGATCATTTGGAACAACTCCAGAAACTTATATTTTCAAAGCACTTAAAAGAATAATTTATAAATATTACCTATAATATGAAATGTTATACATTAAATGGTTTATAATAGCCAATAGGTGTTGATAAATAATTGTATTACTGAATTTATTTCAGATAAAATAATGATGAGTAACAAAGCTTAATTAATAGACAATAATAGGTAGTATTTTAATATTATTTAATCATTGTCCTATTGCTTAATTATTGTAATACTTAGTTATTCCATACGGTATTATCATGATTTAAACTTTTTACTAGGTCCAACAATGTATATAATAGATATACATCTTGTAACTATTGTTACATAACTTGTAATATTTCAAATTATTTTGAATTTGAATGAACTACTGAAATTTCATTAGTAGTAGTTTGTCAATTCAATACCAACCTTAGTATTATGGCGGAGCTAAGTTGCTATAGGCCCAATAATAAAATGTCTATAAGCTACCTTGGTTTATTTTTATACTGAATTTATATACTTAATAAAAGTGTTGTATTGAACAGAAATTAGATATTATATGTACAACATTTAGTTTTTCAATACATCTATTTTCAAAAGTCACTTATTTTTTTTTTAAATGTTTAGCATATATTTATTTAAGTATTAAGGTATATTAGATATAAATAATAATACATAGTAATATAACATATGTATTTTTAATTTAATTATTTATTCTAATTTTGGTAACATAATTTTTCTGTGTTACATGAATAATTATTCATGTAACACAGAAAAATTATAATAAAATATATTTTTATTTTTTGGCAATTATAAAAGCCTTTAAAGGTGACATTGTCAAAATGTTCACAGAGTAATGGAATTAATTCATTTTTCTAATAATGGTATATCTATATCTTTTCATCTACATTTTTTTACTAAGATCACAAGGTTAAATATGTATTTTTTTTTTTAATTAAAAATTAAAAATGTTCCAAGGTTTTTCTTTGAACATACTCACTATCTCAGAGATCATCAAGTACCATGATATTTCTCTTAATTTAAAAGCTTTCAAATACCATCTATTATGATACAATCATAGTTGTTTAGATAAAACTTAAAAAATACTAATTTGATAAAAAGTTATTGGTGGAGCACTGTTCCTGTGTAAATTTATGATTTATTTATTTATCCTTTTTTTTTTTTTTTAAGGAATATAAGCGATTAGAACGTGAGATTAATACAAATTGGTCTGAAAAATCATCTTCACAACAACAAAATCAACCCCAGACAGCTGGTTTAATAATAACTTCAGCAACATCATTTACAGAAAAATCTTCTAATACTCATTAATTATACATATATTTATTCTAAAAAACAGTAAATTTGTTATTTAATTATATTTATATATATATACTTATAACAATGAATAGTTATTATAAAAAAAATATATATATTTCTATTCGCGAAAAGTATAGAAATAGCTAATTTTTAGTTAGCAACTAATACTAACAGAGACTTAAAAATATACTAATTATATTTATTATATTGTGATATAAAAATGTTATCTAGTCTCTAAAATGATAGTTATATAAAAAGTATAATAGGTTGCTATTCTAATATGCTTATTCATTTATGTATATATATATATGTATAATATATTATTTTGTAGAAACTAACTAAAGTTTTTTTTTTCCAATAAATATTGTGACTTATTTTCTTTATTGATATTAATTTATAATGAAAATGTTAACATCTTAATAGATTTATAGATTAGAACTATTTTGATAAATCATAATGTAATACAATATATTTAAACATTGAAAAGATACTTTTTATATTTTTATTTTAACTATGTTACAGTGTGAACAGTATACTGGTATTTAAAACTAGTAGTTATGTTAGGAACAAATTAATTTGAATGTTTCATTTGTCGATTCATAAGGAAGGTAGTTACAAATTAAGAAAATAAATATTCATAAAAATCCTACTTTACATTATTGGTTAAAAAATTTAAGTTCTGATTTTAAATAAATAAACCTGATTAGATAGACTTGTGTAATGCATTATCAATACTTAACTTGTTAAAAATACTTATCATATAAATTTAGAATACATATTTAAATTCTTGGTATCATTTTATTAATTGATTAATACCTATACAAATATAAATTATTATTAAATTATTTTTATAAATAATAATTGATTATTTAATGTAAACATACTTTAATAAGTTGAAGAATTTCAGTTGTCACATATTATGATATATTTACTAATTAATCAATTTAAGTTTTAGCTGGTAGATGTATATTTTAATTATTTAATGAAATTGTATTATAAATTCTTAAAACCACTATAATTTGTTTTAAAAACAAAATAATTGCTAGAATATTATAATAACTATAAAAATACAAAAATATTGGTCATTGAAGTACAACAGTAAAATTAAAACTATATATAAGTATTGTATTTTGGAATAAAAATTATTTAAAATATATTTGTTAAAAAGTACAATGTAAAAGTATTTTATAATATAATATCAATACAATAATTTTATTGTTTTAACCAGGATGTTCACTAAAGGCAATCATTTGCAATGATAACTATACAAAACTGAATAAATAATTTTTGAATGACTGTCAGAATCACAACTTCTTACTTGTTAGTGAATTGAGACAGTATTGTGCATATTTTTTTTGTAATACATATATTCTTAAATTGTATGTAATAAATAATAATTGAAAGGTATTGATAATTTTAAATGATTTAACCAAGTCATAATGTTGTGACTATTAAAAATTCTTGAATTCGAAAATAGGTTTATTATAAATAAAGTATATATATGGGATATACAGTAGGGTATCAATAATTCAAATGAGATTGGGGAAAAAGGTCGTCCGAATGACCGATTTGTTTGGATTACTTATGACTTTGCCATTTTCATGTAATTTTTCGGCAAAAATGAAATTACTATAAACTAACAAGTAACAATCACTATAAAATATGACATGCAACTAATAATCGTTATCAACGTATGCAATCCGACGACGACGATGTGATATGCAGCCGTAATAATCGTTATAGTTATTATTTTATTAGTCTATACATAAGTACAATAATGGAACGATGGAGATATCCATTCGAAGCCGTTCGGATTATCGAGACCCTACTGTATTAGCAGTGGCCTAGACATTATTTCTGAAATGGGAGGGGAAAATTGGAAAATTACATAATACTAATAAACGAAAATAAAATTCAGTATTGACAAAATTGTCAAAATTTAATAGCTTGATAGCTCATAATATCACAAAATATAGTGCATAATGTATAATTTAAGCAAAAACAAAAAATAATAAAAAGCCAATGGGGAGGATCTGACCCCACGTCACCCCCTTGTATACGCCACTGTGTATTAGTGTATTACCAATAAGGTCAAACACTGAGTGAAACTCAAGGCTAAGTATATTTATAAGTAAATTTATAAACTAATGTCTTACATAAGTTACTTAGTATACTTTAGTCATTTTAATGTTATGATTTAATAATCGAACTCAAAAAAGCTATAAAGCATAATTTAATTCTTACTTGAATTTGTTAGTTGCACATTTGTTTCTACTGATATCATTTTAGAAATCTTGTTTTCCTGATCATCAATAAAATGTATGCAACATTTTAACATATACTTGGTTTTGCATTTTAATTTGGTTTACTGAATTCACTCAATGTATGGAAATACAATTTTCCTACATAAAAGCTATTTACTCCTCAAATTATAGTAAATGCTATAATATTATATATTACTGTAGTAGTAACTAGCACAGACTAATAAATTATAGTTACCATTTTCTGTGTTTATTTTTATTTTGTATAGTACACATATTTTATAGATCCTTCTTAATATTATCATATCTGCCGTGTACCACAGACTTCTATACTACACTATATTCTATTGACACTTTTATATAGAATTCTGTGATAACTATTAAATTAAATTAAATTATATATTATAACTTTGAAAATCACGGTTTTTACATTTTAGAGCTTAAAATTTAGGCAGTATAATATGTTTTAAGTAAAATCCCGAATAAAATGTTAAAATTTGTAATGTTTCCCGCACGGGTCTGTAAATGAAATGTTTATCATTCGATTCCTTGAAAAAATATTACTACACTAAGTCGGTAAGATTGGAGAACACTTAAAGTTGTAGGATATATTTTCTATTTAGATCAAATTTGAAATAAATCAAGTCTTAGACTTTTACATGGTGTGAATAATTATTGGGTGTATACCTAATTTGTTGGGACATTGAAACCACAAACACGTTTTGTTGTTTTATAGTTTTGCGCGTTGGAGTCACAGTGAATGTCACTCTGGTCAACAGACACCATTTATAATATACTTGCACCGTGGTAAAATATAAATATAAAAATGAATAATAGGTAGATACATTATGTATCATACATATACTACATACTTAGATACTAATAACTAGATGCGTAATACTGTTGCCTATTCACAATTCCTTAAAAATAGTTCGCTTTCAATGTGATAATATTATTGGTATTTTTTATCTTTTTAAAGTGTTTCTCATCATATTTAGAAATATACGTGGCAAAATGTTTTTGGGTAGTAGCTATAAACGTATAACATTATAATAATTATATGCTATGTTTTAGCAAAAATTAATTCAACATACCGTTTTACTAGTACACAAAAATAAATTACATAGTTTTTTACATAATATTATAGTAATTTAAATAAACGGTATAAAATATCCTTTGCAATATCAATATAGGTAGTTGGATATTCAGGCGGTCAGGCAGATACACCGTTTGTACTTAGAATCGTTTTTCTAATGGAATAATTTATCATTTAATTCTAATTTAATACATCTATTACAGTGATCTACTCAATAACACTTGATACACTCAGATACTTTTGTTACCTACCTGTTACTGCTTATATAGTTATATTTAAATTCTATTCACAATAGAAAAACAATTTTTTTAGTTTCTTTTTTTTATTTTCCATCGTGGTTTATAATTTAATCCTTAAAATCATGTTTATACATATACATATCAGATTTTTAGCAAAATGACAAATGTTTTATTTTACAATTATATGTATTTTTTTATGTTTCTCATTACCTTTTAAGACTCTAAAATTTTTTTATTCAAGTAGGGCTTCAAAATAGCTGGGAGAAAATGTTTTAAATCAGGAATTTTTGTGCAAAACTGATAAAATATTTGTTTTTTTTTTTTGGAAATTCAAAAACTAATAACCATAGATTCTTGACATTTTTACCCAATGTTTGTATTAATATTTTACATATATGATATAATTTTCAAAATATATTGACTCTTTGAGTTATTTATAGATATTTTACATTTATTTTTAGTTTTTTTTTCCATAAATTATTAAAAAAGTTCCTCATAAGTTGTTTGTTGCTTTTATAATCATTTAAAAATTAAAGATATATAGACACACTTTTATTCTATATGCATTCGAGCTACCTAATAATAACCATTTTAATATTATTTTTAATTTTGTTGTAGTTAAAATATTATTTTTGGACAGGTACTTAACATTTTTAATCTATACTATTATATTTTATTTTATACATATAATGATATTTTCAAATGAAATTTTTTCATCAAAGGTTAATTTAACCTACTGGCTACTCACTACCCTTTTACTAATAGTAAAATAAATTATTTTAATAGTAATTAGCCAATAAAAATATATATTTAGTAATATATAGACATATAGATAGTCTTTACTCAGAATCATTTTTTATTGAATTCAAATTTAATTCATATTTACATTATACTGTTTTATATTCAATTACGATAAGCCCGATGAGGTACTTAAACTCGATAGTTCAACTCCTAATACTGCATGTACAGCAGAGCGATTACATTCTGCTTTTTTTTATTTCTGTATTATATACAAATACATTGGTGTTAAATACAAATAAACAATTAATTATTCTTATTATTATTCTAATTAAATTGTCTATAATCGGTTCACATGTAACTTTAATGGGAATTTAAGAAAATTAATTAACTTATTTTTAACAAAGATAATTTAATATTTTTAAATTGTCTCCATATATGTATCAATTTAAAACTCTTAGGCTTAATATATTATATACCTACATTGTTTGTTAAACTATTAAATTATTAGTTATTTCTTAACGTTGACTTACGCCTATATCTAGTTAAAGTTAATTGTTTTCATTAACTTGCTCATCTTCGTCCACACCGAATATGCCGTATCTATAATTAGGCAGTTGGTGTAATGGTGTATCATTGTGATACACTCTGTATATGCATATAGGCATAGTTATTTATAAATAGGTACCTACAGGTAATTGCAATTTTCTATATTGATTGTGTATATTATAATTAAATTATAAATAAGTTCAACTGTTGTAATTAAACGCAAGTATAGTACTTGTACTTGGATTTAAACGTCAAATTATGTATATAAGTTTGAGTTTTAATAAAAGCTATGATAGGCAAAAAATTATTGTAAACAGTTTCATCTACACTTTAATGTTCACACAAATTAACTTATTAAAAACTTAGCTCAATTAAGTTGTTATTATTTTATAGTTTTAGTTTATAGCTCATACTCTTGTTGTGCCTGCAAGTACAGATTGTATATTAATTAATAAAGTAAAAACATAAAAGATATATTAATAGTTAATATAATATAGTAACCTACGCGTAAATGCTAAAAATCACAATTTTTAACTGTTTAGGTGCATATTTGTTTATAGGTAGTTCAATAATTGCCAGTTGGACAACAAAGCGTCTCAATAATGTTATATTATTATTTATTATTACAAGGTATGACGTGTATTATCAATAGGATGTCAGAAAAATATCACAATACTATAATATATATTTCGATAAAGAAAACTGTCCAGTTTGACTTATATATATATTATTTTATTATCTATATTTAACTGGCAAGTGCCTAGAGATTTTTAAATTTGGCCGAGTTTTGGACCCAGTAGATCAATAGAATGTGTACTTATGATGCTGACTTGCATGTAGGTATCCATGTTATAATTATTAATTTTACAAATTCTAATGATGAGTCATGTGTGGGTAGCTTATCGTGTGCGCACCTATGTGTGCCGTATGATTATTTTTTGTATTTGACGAATGTTTTTAGAACAAAATTAAATCTTTTATATTAGGGATGGTTTTGTGTGGTAAATTTGATCTAGTGTAGTAGCAATGATTGTAAATACTTGTATTTATAATCAATGTTAGCAGTGTAGGTATTTCGAGAAAATCAAAAATATTAAAATCCAAAAATCCTACTACTTTTTAGTTTTTTTAGGTGTGACTTGTGAAATACCAAGAAATAGCAACAGAAAATGGGAATATTTATGTATGAAATATTAGTTTTCGTCAATATAAATATTTTAGTTTTGTTTCATTGTAGCTCAAACAATAGTAATTGTAAGAAGTTGAAACTTTTTTTCAACACAATATATGATATTATTATTATTTTTTTTATTACTTATTATTTCTATTAAGTTTTCAATATATTTAGAGTTTAGACTAATTTTATGATATTTATTATATATACTGATAATCAGCTACTCATACACTCATTCCATTCTTCACAGTACGTTGATATTAACATTATTATAAGTTAATAACAATAATAATAATTAATATATTATAACATAGGTATTATTATCTTGTCCATTAATAAATTCAAGACTAGACTATCTCAGAAAATAGTAGACCGCTTTCCTTGTTTTGGTCACAAGTTCGGTGACTGGTAGTCTTATTAATAATAAATGTCTGGAATATTTCGTATTATACATATACATATAGGTATATATTTATTATAATACAATTTATAGCAGTAGGCTACTGCATCGACATTTTATGGTAATGATTAACGAGCGTATGATGAGAGGAAAGAGGAAATACATAAGCGGGTGGCCCAAGCCCCAAGTTACAGTCAATACTGATCTATCTTTGCTATGCAAAATTAGTATAAATATAGAAAAATAAATAATATAGACAATGTAGTATTATAATTTAATTACACTAATGGCTAATATAATACTATAATGAGTATAAATGTTAATGTATTATTAGTTACTATAGTTAGTATTAGCTAGAAAATTGTGAGTCTGCGAACACGTTTTTAGTACCTATCCTTAAAACGATTAAAAAAAACCGATGTTCCACATTTACCAATTAGGTAAAAGAAGCTTTTATGCTGGTGTTAATAGAAAAACAAGTTTTAAGTTTTAGTTTAGAAGAATTCGATTTCTAAGATACCTTTGATATAATAAAACATTTTTCATTACTTTTATTTAAATTATTATACAAATTGATATAATTTTTAATATTAATTTTGCTTCTTACGAGTTTTAAGTATAAATAAAGGTAACGAGTATTGATTAATCACTAGTCACAATACATGTCTTATTTTTTATATTGGCCAATAATTAGTGCAGTATTTAAGTCTTAAGATACCTACTGTTTTTTATATTTTGTATTACTCGTATTGCTCAGTAAACATTTGTTTAAATGTTATTTTATATGTCAGATGGTGTAATTGCAGGTGTTCTTATTTTCGAATTTTACTTTTACCTGTCTTAGCCCTAAACATTATTACACGGTGTTTAAAATTAGTATTTCTACACTCCTTAATCCTTTACTATATTCTCACAATATTCTTAAAAATGGGTACAAAGTTTTCTCTTTTTGTATATTAATTATTCATTCAAAAATAATTAACAATACGACAATACCTATAAATTATGCAGTGATTTTGAATAAAATTAGTTGAAGTTTAATCTACTGTATTATAGTGAATTACAATAACAGAAAAATAAATGATGTGCAGTTAGTACAATAGTATAAAATATTTTAAGAAATAGAGTCTGATACAGTCTCCGTTCATAATAGTTTTTTGAATAAAATTATTTATAATTCAATTCAAATTTAATACATGTATTACAATTAATAGGTAAGCTATTCAATTATTACATAATGACGATTGACGAGGTATACTCAAATTTCGAAATCTATTATAGTTACAGCCAGTGGCGCTGAACTCGTATGTCATCTAAACATTTTAGATATCGTTTCACAAAAAAAAGTCTGCGTTTAGCGCCATTGGGTACAGGCGGTACAGCAGTAATATGAGTAAGTTTTTCGTTTTTCAACCATTAATTCTATGTAAAAATAATATGCTGGACTCATTTTCAAACAAATACAAGCAATATAAGTATCAATCAACGATATGATACTGAGATAAATATCTGTCATTCGACCAGAACTTTTTAAAAAGTATAAAGCTCAATTTAAATAATTGCCACTTATTTTAGATGCGACTTTTTTTTCTATCCGAAATATATGAAACAATAATAATGTCTAGTTTCTATATTAATCTGCAAAAGTTTCATCAATCATATCATGTTAACATCGACATTTGAAACGTGTAAATATTTTATTATTTAGATGGTTCTCAACGCGATCTGAATGAAATAAAAGTTTTATCAGTTGTTCATATTTCACATACCTAAAATTGTATAATATGATCAATGTTGACGGCTGATCACTATTATCTAAGTTTAGTGTCTCATTGAAAAGTTATAAAAATAACCATTAACTTTTTTCCCAACTCCAATTACGGAATTTGCATTAATTTATTTCTTTAGTACAGCTATAACTAGCTATATTTATCATACAATTTATAAATTTGAACAATAGCTTGCGCGTAAATTAATACTAATATAACGCATCCGTTTAATATAAAATATCTACTCATTAAAATTGTTTCAAAAATGAAACTAGAGACCTCGTTGAGACCTAACATGTGTTGGACTTGGAACATTTTTCAGAAAATTATTGATTGGACAAGATATGTATGAGTACAAATTTACAATAGATCATTAAGCCCGTTACAGGGGAGGGGGGTTAGGGGTTCACCGATCACCCCCTTCGAAATTTTTAAAGTAGAAACAAAAACTAACTACAAAATGTATGTATAATTGTAACTTGTAAGTATTTTCAACTACAGTTCATTAGTTCATGTATTAAAAATATTTTAAGCCCCTCGAAAATTGATTCTGAATACATGCTTGGAAATGATATCAAGTAGTGAGCTGCATACGAATTTTTCGACGAAGTAGAAAAGAAAAAGTAGGTACTAAACTACTAAACAATAATAATATTGTCATTGGAGCACATAGTTATTAGTTTGGTATAGTTCGGTGGGTATAATCGGTAATATTCAAATATTGGTAAAATCAACAGACCGTGCCCACTGGTCCGAATGCAACGACGGACGAACGGGCGCATATTTTTACCTACGCGCGCCGCCGACCGCCTTCGCTATACGACCAGTACGGCAATGCGGTAATAAATGCTAAATGGTAATAAGTAATAACCCGCAACGACGTCGTCGGCGGCGATCGTCGGTCGGTACTCGGCCGGTGGGGATGGAGCGCGCGGTCGTTTCTTCCGTTCTGGAACGTTTTGTTGCGTCGAAAACGCCCCCGGGCGGCGGGAGAATATTGCGGTGAGACGTGGGAATTGGTGGGACATGATTGTTTTCCTTTTCTCGCTGTCGCAGTCGTACTATCATCACTGTGCGGCGGCAACATTAAAAAAAGTACAATACAGCGATATCACCCGTTCGCTTTATCGCTCTCACTCGCCGTTCTCCCACTGCTTCTAAAATAATACTGAGCACAATAGACGTAAATAATAAATAATAATAATAATAATAATAATAATAATAATATTATTATTATCTCATCGATTCGTAAAACTCGAATACACACACGCAGACACGCCGTATCGTGCAAGATCGGTCCGGCGGTCTGATGTCTGGTCGTCTGACGCGCTCCAGCACTCGGCGAGACGACGACCACGACCGCAGTCAGCACTCGGTATAATACTCGTCTGTGCTCGGCACTGGAGCAGCAGCAGCTCTCACTCGCCAGGCGCCCCGTAGCACGTCGGCTCGCACTCGACGCGTTCCGGCTGTAGGCAACGAGTTGACACACTCGGGGGGGCATCGCGCTAGCTCACTATCACCACTGCCGCCGCCGCCCAACCGTCGCGCACACCTCTCCCCGCGACCGTTGCGCGTTACACCGCATACAAGCGCACGCGCGCATAAAACGTTACATTATTATTGTACGTGGGTACTACCGTCGCCGTAACGCGAGCGGTCGTTGTCGATCGGATTTTTGGATTCCGCCTCCCGACCGCCGACGGCCCGACAGTCGTCGCGTACTCGCGTGCACTCCGCACACGTCGTTCGTACAATCGATATCGGTCGCCGGGAATCGCTTATTTTCACCCCTAGATTTCGATTTTAACTCCATTACTCGCCCCCTTGACCCCCTCCGAACAACGTCGAATTTTTATTATTTTTTTGGCACGCACCCGTCACCGATTATCATTTACCTAATATTATTATTATTATTGGTTAATTCTCACGGACCGCACACACGCGCACGCACCGACTATAATAATTTATCATCGTTATCATCGTCGTCCGGCAATATCATAATAATAAATATTAGTAGTTTAATATCATCGATGTGGACCACGAAACGGCGTCGTTGGATCTTCGGTATTATTATGGTGTAACGATCGTGTTGATCAGAAGTCGTCGTCGCCGCCGCCGTCGTCGTCATCGTCGTCGAACAAGTACGAAAAAAGCCTCGAGCCATGGACCGAGCTGACGGATCGAGAAATTTCGCTGGCAACCCGGACATCTGTTCGCAGGTAAGTCGTTGGTTTTCGTTCTAATTTCGTTATGTTTGCGAGATCCGATAACGACTGCGCGCGGTTGTGACGTTTATCTGTCAACTGTGCAACTGTTTCTCAAAGCGACCATAAACGTCGTTCCTGCATAGGTTTCCCTTGAACTATAGGTACTGTAGGCAAACGGGTATCGCGGTCGATGCGCGTGACCTAGGCACGTATCGATATGACAGTGATGAAATACCTATGCCGACTTTTTCCTGGTTTTGCTCAGTGCCCCAAACATACATAGTCCGACTAGACTTTTGGTACGAGAATAGATAGAAAATTTTTTGATCAGTGTTCACTGTTCATAGTTTTTTTTTCTGTTTAAACGTGCTACTAGAAGACATGAACGACTCTGGTTATCTGGTTCGCGATCTGGTAAGGTCATTAACTCATACTTTATATGACAAACATCCTTTATTTTATTTCCTCTGATAACGGCCATCATTCTTCGATATGGTGATGATGGTGTACCTTTGTTTTATCAAGGAGGTTTCTAGTTTTCCATTTACCAACTTTTCTATTTTGGAAACGACAGCATGATTGAGATTGATTCATACAATTAATATGACACTTGGTTTTGTAAAGTTCTAAGTTTTGAATAACTTTCATTGATACAATATTAGATTTTTGCTCAATGTATTATGTATACATGGTTAGCTAGGCTGAAAAATATTTACCTTATTAGTATTATTCACCAATTTTAAAGTTAATTTAAACTAAGTATGTCCCGTAAAATTTCTTTATTTATTAAATTGAAAATTGGTTTTTACAAATGTTTTACTTCCTTACTAACCTCATTACTAACCATATTAAGTGTACATACTACATACATAAAATTGTTAATATTAGTAAATCGATTCAAAATACTTTTTTATAGATTTCATAATAATATGTTGGTACCATTATTAAATCTAGATTTATTTGTATAATATCAATAAAATATTAATGTCAATCAGTACAATAGTCTTGTAGGTATTACATTTTTTCTTAAAAATTACATAAAATTATATGCACACATATTAAGACCTATCTGATTCAATAATTAAAAAAATGATTTCAACTTTAATGTAGGTAGATAGATTATTTTTAATTATGTTATATAAAATACCTATACCTATATCATTTATTAAGTAGGTAAATATTATTTTAAATATTTAAAATAAAATATAATTAAGTTAGTATCTATCTTTCTATAATTTAGTATCTTTGTACAATACTTAACTACATTTTCTTTCGAGTATGATAGACTAATTCATGAAATTTAAATTTCTTCATGGTTTATGAATTTGTTTTACTTACTCATAATATCAATTACATTATGGTATGTTCCACTAAAGTAATTATTGTTTTATTTTCTGTAAGTTTCAGTTTATTATTTTTTAAATAATTACTATGTACTACCCATTTAGTGGTTACTCATACCCAGGTATTTACTTAAATCTAAGGTTGTTTTGTGTCAATGAAATATGTCAGCAATCTTATTAATTAAAACTAAAGTTTTTTTTTTTGATTTTGTTATTAAATTTTCAATTTATATTTAAAATGTTTTAATTGTGTAACTAGATAAAATATTTTAGAACTAAAAATATAATGTATCAATATAATACTTGTAACAAATTGTTGCTAATGTATTCATATTTTAAATGAATTAACCAATAAACTAAAACTTAGCTTTAGTGTATATATACTTTGGATATTGCTTATTAGTTCTGGGTTAATAGATATTTTTAATATTTAGTATACACCTATTTTATTAAATAAGTAAACATAAATATATATATTTAATTATTTGTTATTGCCAATTATTATTTATTTATATTTTGACAGACTATTTTTGTCTTTATTTTGATAATTTTTATCTAAAAAAAATGCTTTAGAGTTTAGAACTCATAGTGTAATTAGTGATAAATATGAAACATTCAACAAATAAACACAGTAAAAATTATTGTAGAAATTCTTAACTTAAAATATTTTATATTCTGTAACCAAATATTTAAATTCTAAGCAGACAGATAAATGCAGAGACAAATGTATTGATTTTACAATGATGTATGTTTTTATAATAAATCTATTATTTTATAATTAAGTTTTTATGTACTTGCTTATAAAAAATATATATATCAGGTATCTGGTTTCTTAGTATCTTGTATTATATAACATATCGATGATGACACTGCAAAAGGAGGGTCCAAGTGACATAATTCATCTAATTCATAGTTTTCATGAGAGGCAAAAAATTTTTTTTGATGATTTGATTTTTTTTTTTTATAATCAATAACTTTTTACAATAAAAATAAGCATTTTTTCATTTCATAGAATATTTTTTTTTTTTATGTGTCCTTAATGTGTATTAATATTTTTAATTAGCTATTGATAATAATTTACGTGCATACGGCAATTTCAACAAGTTTTTTCAATAATTTTGGCATTTATGCTTATTGATATCGGTTGTACTACAATCTTATCATTCCTATCACAATATATTTAGAAACACTATATAGTCGTACAAAAAATTCGGATACGAGTATATCGCACATAAATACTGCTTGTCCCTTAAAATATTGTGCCAATGTCGTTTATTTCCTATTTTTATCGTTTAGACCTTTTATTATTAGAGAAGACAAAATATAAAAGTGCTGCTTAGACCAGTACTTATCAAACTTTTTTATCATGGGCCTCCCCTAAATTTAATGTAAAACTGTCAAGGCCCCCTTAATAAAAATCATTAATTATTTTACAGCCTACCAGGATTAGATTATGTATATATTATATATTTCACAACCCATCAGTTATATATTCATGGCCCTCAGTTTCAGAAGCACTGACCACAAACTTAAAATTCATATTGTCATTATAATAGTTATAGTTGTTTTTGCGCACACGTAATGGATGTAATACATATTTTTCCATCTAATAGAATAAGTTGTATTGCTTAGACTTTTTTGCCGTGTCACCATCGATATATTAAATATTTATTTCAATTATCACTTATCTAAACACATTAAAAATATCAAAATTAAATTATTTTATTTATTTATTTTTCTTAGTATTCTAAAAATTATCTTGCTTAATACTAATTAGACTACTAAGTCTGAAACATAAAAACATATACATTTGATATTTGATATTTAATCAATAGCAATTTTTATTTATTTTATTAAATTTAAAGTACCTAAGTATCTATAGTTTAAAATCAAAATATATGTGAAAATATACTTCTGTTTATACAAGTAAAAAATAAAATTCAAATAAACAAAATAAGTATATGTTTTATACTTAGTTCTTTGTCAGTATTATTTGGTTTATTTCAAAATAGAAATTTGTTATAAAATATAATGAAGGTTTAATGTTTATGTAAGTAGATGTTATTTTTTTATACAAGAACCTAAAGAATATAATTTTTATACTTAGATATTTGTTTTAATCTTAGATTTGTAATCAACTAATTTAGAACCTTGTATAAAACAAATCCTAAATTGTATGTAGGTACCTATTATAATTATTTATTTCTATTAAACAATTTTTACATATTTAAATTATTTAATGTATGTTTTAATCTCAGTTTTAATCAATTGTTATTATAATTTAATAGGTAAATAATTTTTTTGTCTTTTGAGTTGTCTGATCTATGATGAAAAATATTTGCAAAAAATATAGGTCACTATTAATTCTTATATTTTTAATATTTAACACTATATATTACTTTCATAAATTTCATAAAATATAATTTTTTTAATAAACATAATCTTTACTTTGGGTTACATGTTCATTGGTGTTTAGCAGAAAAAACACAGTAATAATAGTTTTATTACTTATTGGTCTTAAAATGAATTATTTTTTTTTGTTTCAGAAAATCTAGTTTAGGGTGAAATTTCCATTATCTAATCTTGATTATTTATTTACTTAATTATTTATGAGTATTGCCCACATAATTATCAAATATTTTGTTAGGAATTGATTTAAAGAAATTGAGGCCAAGTTCATGAGCCAACTTAGGATACTAGTCCGTAAATCCAAATCTGGGATACAATTTAAGTTTAATTATTTAAACAAATGTAGAGAAATAATTAAAAAAAAGTCCTTAAAAGTTAAAATAAATATATCTTCATTATTAGAATCTTGTCATTTCTATATTGCATCATTATCAACGTTTTGCACCATTTCATTTATTTGATAAACATTAACCCCTAACCTGTAACTACAATTATTACTGTATATTTGATCTTATCAAGTGAGTATTTTTTAATAAACACTTAATGTTATACAGGTAATATTAAATAAATGAAGTTTTTATACCCTATATGCTAATAATAGAAACTTAAAAAAAAATGCAACCTAGTCTAAAATTAATATTAGTACATTCTATCTATTATTTTAATTTATACAAGAATATGCATACAAATTGTATAATAACGGGTGAACAAATTTAATATTGGACTTGTTATTGGTTTTTTTGATCAAAACATTAATATTAATAAATAATTGCAAAAATTGTTTTTAATATGTTAATAATATAATTATGTTAAGTATCATTGTAGTCCCTATTTGAGGCTTCTAAATGTTATCAATGTAACAATTGAATTTTTGTAAACCTGGGTCTATTTAATTTAACACTTTAAAATTTCATTTTATTTTGATAAAATGTGATAAGTAATTTTAAGTTTGAAAATTTGTCAAGAAATTAAAACATTTTCTTTTAGGTATAAATGTTGCTAATATATTAGTAAATTTTAAAACGACATAAGTTTTAGGTATTTTTTTTTTAAATGTGTTTAATCATTATAAATAAATAATATAATTCATATTAAATAAAAAGCATAACTCAAAATATTCCTGTGAGGAATGATTACTTAAAAATATTAAAAACGTCACAATGTAGATTTAGTAATCACTTTTTAAATAGTATGATTTATAACTTTTTTTGTTTTAAAATAAAAAATAATAGTGTAATTTTTATTTGATAAGATGAATAAAGTATGACAAAAACATTATTAATCACTATCTATCATAATATTATCAATGTGTATTTTCGGTTCTTTATATAACATTTATTTAGAGAAAAACGCTAGAAAAATTACATAATACAAATTGCCTAATAATATACCTAGAATATTATATTATTTATTTATAAAATTATACTGTACAAACACTCGAAAACATATACAAGATTGATTATTATTTAAATGTTTTTTTTACGAATTTATTGGCAATACATTTTAGAGTCGAATATGAGTTGTATATACTTTATATTTAGAAATGTATAACATATTATATTCATGTTTATGAATTGTTACGACTTCCAGTTACCTAATATAACTTTTGACATACTATTGTCGTAATGTGCTTTAAATGAAACATAATTACTTTTCAATTCCTTTTATGGTATTGCCGTATTTTTTTATTTTGTTTAAAAGTTCGTTTAATATCTAGGTTTACGAAACAGAAATGATTATAATATGTTATCAATTTATCAGTGGACAAAACGTTAAATTATTTTAATCGTCGAGATATTTTTAAACATTTAGTTGAGATGTCAATGAACTCTAGATTTCATAGAATTTATTTACCTTTTTAATTAATAATTAACTTCTAGAACAATTTAATACTATTAATTTTGTGTTGTTTTTTTTTTTTTTGTTAAGAAATAGATAATAATAATTCATTTGTTTTCAACCAACTATCTTCCAATTTACTATACTAAACTGTAAATAAAATATGTATATACCTATCTTAACAATACTTTAATATTTTTGTACAATTTTGGCCTCATCATTGTTTGAACACATTATTATATCAAGTACTTTTAATTTAGTTATCTTTAAATTATATATATCCAAACATCTGTTGGTCTGAAAAAAATACGAACTACTTTTTAAAGCCATAAGCGTTTTTTGAGTAAATTTTGTCTTGCATAATATAGATTTATGTTACATTAATGTTATTAAATAAACAAGTAGGAGTATACCTACTCTCATAGTCAGAAGAAGGCGTTGGCAATGGAAGTCGTTTTGTGGGGGCCCATGCGGTCCACCACACCTGTCTGTCCATTGACATTATATTATGGTCTTAGGATGTATCAAATTAATCACAAGGAATTTATAATAATGTAAAGACATTTTTTTTCACTGATAGATTTAAAATACATGTATCGATGTATTTTCATACCTACTTGTATTTCTCCATCAGCGGTGTTAAAAAGTGAACATCAGGCGATGTACAATAGGGGTAGACACATTTTTAGAATAACAATTAACTACTGTTCGTTTAAGGACATATCAACCATATACGAACTAAGGTCAATAGAAAATAATATAGCAGATGTTACCATATGTCATTGTTATTGAATCGGCACAAATATATTCCCAATTTATATTCATTTTCGAAGATTTTTGTTATAAAAAATATTATTTATACTAACTTTTGTTCCTATTTAAAAAAATATTATTTAGATAATTTTTATTTTGAGATTGTATTTATCATATTATGTACTTGTTCTCATTGAGGTCAAAGAGTAGGATGATTTGTTTTCACGTCTACGAATTATTATTAGGTAATAAGGCCAATGAATAGGTATGCCAATTTGAGACATTAGATTTATATAGTTATTTTAAGGCGGGCGTTTATCAGTAAAAACTAAAAAGCCATTGGAAAATTATTAAAAAAGTGTTAAACCTCGTATTATTGATTTTAAAATCGTCTACAGTTAATTTTTTTTTTTGATATTACATTAAACAAAAATATTCCTTTTTGTACTTCATTTTTAAATTTTCTCGTACATATTAATATTTATCACATACTATGTATACTTAATACTAAGCATAAACACGAGATAAACATGAATTGTATTAACTAATTTTGGTCTTACAATTACCTATTTATAACGAGTATTTTATTTGGAGTATTTTTTTCATATTATTATATTTCTATGATTATTAAAATAATTCATAATTTATTTAATAGAATGCATTTTGATGTATTAAATTCCAATACATTCAAAAATATTTTATTTGTTTCTTAACAAAAAAGAAAATATCGTGTTTTCATCTGATAATTTAGTTTCTGTTTTCAAAATATATCTTATCGTTCATGTAAGAATGTTACGAAGAACAAAATATTATCAAGCTGATGGTAATATGATTACGTAAGAATTCCGAAAATATCTTGAGCTTTTCTAAAATTAACAAACTTTAACAGGTTATAAAGTAAAATTATGGATTATAATAATTAAAATTAATAATTAACTTATTAATTTATTAGTAATGTACTTTTAAGTATGTTGTTAGGTATATTCGAAAATATTGCAATTTTTCTATTTATTAAATTTACTCTATTATTTCCTTCATATTATTTTTAAAAAGAGTTAATACATTTAAAATGTAATAAATGTTTAGCTTTCAATTTATTTCTATCCACTAACTTGTGTTTTCATATAGGTAGGCTTATGTTAGTAATAACGATATACTTATCGCTTGTTCGTATATTGTTTTTAGAGAATTGATTTATTCTATATTACTCGTTAATATAAAATATTTCAATTCAGTTTAAAATTATTATAAAATCTTAAAGCTATGATTTTGGTGTAAGTACATTTTATTATTAAAATTTTTTAATTCTTGAATATTTTACATCATATTTATTTTATTGTTTAATTATTGAATATTCAATTTTTAAATATTTTTTTAATATTTTGAGTTAACCTACGTTTAGATATCATTTATTATAGTTTAATTTTCATTAATTAATTATTGTTTCAAGAACACGCGTTAATAATGTTAATAATTAATTTATTATCTCGTGAAATAAGCTTTAGTTTAGCAGCTCTTCAGAGTTCAAAATTAGATTCTAGTTTTTTAGTTTGGAGTGTTAATATTGTAAGTCAAAGTTAGGTGTCGTCACTAAATTTTACTATAGTTTCAATATCGCAGAAAATTTTAAATTAAAATATTAAAGTGTGTATAAAATGTTATAATTTTATAATATTATTACTATGCATCATACGCAATAAGCGACATAATTTATAACAAGGAGGTACTTACTATAAATGTTTGCTGTACGAGCTATACGATCGCATGACTCATTTCTGAGATAATACGCACATTAGTTAAAGTATCTAGTTAAAAGAGCATATACTTAATATTAAAAAATGTTTAACTTAAAAATTAAAATATTCATTATCTAACCATACATGTATTATATTTGTTTAAACATTAGTATATGTAGATTGTATATATATAAAAAAAGAAATGTATTTTAACTCTAATAATAGATCTTCTCATTTTGTTTAGTTTGGAAATATAAATTAGTATTAAATTAGTGTTAAATAATCAGACATAATTGATTGGGTTTTAAAAATAATAAATTAGTTTCAACCCTTCTACTAGTTAAAATATTCAAGCTAATCCGCAGCATAACTGGCGGCAAATCGTCATGGGGTGAGCAATCAATTTTTATTGCAAATACTAATAAGTTAAGAAACGCGTTATAATTGAATTTGATTATCATACAAGTCCACAAGAAGTAATTTGACATACCATATAATAGCTTCATACTCTAAAAATGGCCGCATAAAGGTACAATATAAACATTTTATTAAAATCTATCATAAAAGTCATTAAATTAAAAGATTTACAAATTCTTTTTACAAAACCTAAAGTTTTTAATGCTTTACAACAAAGTTTTATCCAAATAAGCTTGACATTTTTTATAATAATTAAACATGACATCTAAATCAGTTATTTAATTTAATTGGCCGAAAATAACAAGGAATTAAATGAATCAAGTATGAGTGATCAATATCGTATTATAATTTTTTATGCAAACAGAAACAGAAATCAGGATTAATAATATTAATTGAGTAATGTGATTGTGATAAAATTTTTTTTTTATTTAAATTGAAACTATGGAGAAAGCTGTTATGAATTTATTGCATTTTTTTTTTATTAACATCCGAAGTTGTAGAAGTTTTCATCGACTTTTTATAAAACATAAATTAATTGATCAAGAAACAAAGAAATTACATTTATTGAATTTTTCTAACAGCAGAAAACTGGAAGTAATATACACAATATACTATAGAACTAAAATATTTTAATATTTTGTAGGGAAACAGTAAACTGAGCTCTACTAGGAATTGTTTTTAGAATGCAATAAAATTATTGCGTAAAAATTAAAAATAATAATGCACCCATTAGCTATCTTGCGCGGAAGTGTGTTTAGTTAGATGAGTGCCTAACACTGGGCCTCTACATTTTAATTATGTTTACCTATATATAATTGTAATTTATAGTAGGTACCTAAAAATGAAAGTATGCCCTTAGTAATAGTATTAAACAGTATTTAATATATTATTAATAATAAAAAATATATTAATTTTTTATATAAGAACATATTGGGTTTAAAATATTTAAATACGTATAAAAAGGATTAAATATTTAAAAAACCGACATCTAAATTTGACCGCATAATGTTGTCTTGAAACTAACTTACAACAAAAAAGATTATGGGATACCTACCTATATTTTGTGTCGTTAATAATAATCTAAGAGTAAATTAAATTATCATTAGATTTCAAGGTAAAAATATTATCTAAGATACCTCGTAAGTCGTAAGATTTATTATTTATTATTTTAAGTTTAAGGTCATTCCCGTGTTTTCTACCAAAATCTTAAACAAATTTTATTGACTGAAAACGTATAAATTTGTTAAGATATTAACTTAAAAATTATTATATTTTAAAATTTTACCTATAATATTGAAGTAAAAAAAATATATTAAAAACTATAAATAAATGTTGTTTTCAAGAAAATGTTATAAATAATTCAAATATGTTTTTAGGTATTGTAAATGATAATTAAATTAGACTGTGGTTATTAAAGATTAATACTTTTAACAAAAAAAAAAATAAAAAAAATAAAAATATGATTTAATATTCGTGTATTGCGTTATTAACATGTGCATGCATTTGCGGGAGCGTTCTACCTTTTATTTTACGCACACAATGATCACTTGCTACGCACATTTCTACGACCTGTACTGGTCGTACTTACACACTTAGACAATTTTCTATATTAAAATCCTTGAAAACTAGTACCGAATCCGCTTAAAGAGAATGATGAATATTTTTAAATTGTAATATTTTACGTAGTTTCAACTCTTTGAAATTAAAATATACATTTGTTTAATAAATGCTCGAGATAATATTTTTTCTTTTAAACCTGGTATAATATTGAAATCAACAGCACAAAGTGGATTCTTTTGAATGTAATTTTTTACGTTGTATATTTATAAGATGGAGACAATATGTCCATGTAGTAAGTTGGTAATTATTATTTATTACTCATAAAGTCATAAAGCTAAACTATTATGATTTTGTTTTGCTAATTCAATCATTTAAATAAAAATAAATTAACTTTTAAATACACTTGGAACTACCCAAAGAAAAATTGTAAAGATAAAAACTAGATAGGTGCACACAAATTGAGTAATAGTTCTTCGAATTTTATTGTCCAACTCTTATTTTAGAATTAAAGTAACACAAGTTAAATTATTAAATACATTTTTATTAATGGTTTTCAAACTGATTTTTAATTTAATAAATACATTTTTATTAAAAAAAAAATACTTAGTATTTCAAAATTAATATTTTAAAATCAATGATAATTAAATATTATAATTATATATAGTTTTTAGTAGTTTGAATGTTCAATGAAGGTGGAAATCCATTACAATTTCAGAAGAAAGGGCTAACATATTTAACATAAATTTGTCCCTATAAATAGTCTTAAATATAGCATTATGTATTTAATAATTGTTGGAGTCTTATAAAATATTTAGAAGGGGGGTTACTAGGAGGGGAACTTATTAATATTAATTAAATACACAAATACAAATTACGTCCTGGACGTTGTTCATTCAAAAAGGTGCATTTACCTAACTTGGTAAGCAATTTGTTTGCACCAAAAACTATTCATATACTTCATTAGGAACTACTTTAAATATTTATAATTTTTATGATAGGTAGGTAAAAATGTATTTTATATTATGTATAAAATAAGAATAATATGCAGTTAATTAGTAAAGGTATCTAAATTTGTTCATAGTTAATTAATTACATTGTATTAGACAGAAATAATGCAGAATTGTATTTGAATGTATTTCAGTATTTTAAATTGAAGTGATGATTATTGCTTTTGATTATTATTTGTATGATGATTAATCATTATTATTTTTATTTAGGCTAAACAAAGAGCTACGATAAAATGGCTTCTGTCTAAGGCATACAATAATAGAATTCCAGAAAATGTTATTGAGCCATTTTATAAAGACCACGATGTAAGTATAAAGTACTCTTAAGTTATAGATATTTTTAATTTATATTCTTTAATATTAATATAAATTTAATATGTATGAATATATTTTTTTGTAGAATCAAGAACATCTAAAACCACCTTTGGTCCATTCTTTAGCTAATGCTGAACTTTATTGTCTGGCGTTAGGAAATATATATTCTGATCCAAATTATCACAATCTTAATCACTGGGGAGTTATTCAAGCTTTGAATAAAAAGGGTGTTACTGTAAATGATCCATCAGTAACAGAGACTGTTTTAATTCAAACAACACCTTTAAAACTTGTAAGTTTTTGTTATAATTATTAAAATATTGTTAGTGTCAATGTTGACATGCTTATTTTTTATGATAGTAAAATGTTGAGTAATGTTTGGTAGTTTAATGAAATTAATTTAACTGAAAGTTATTATATTTAACTATATTTAGTAACTAAGGTTATTCTTAATTTATATGAATAATAATATATTTAATGTTATTAATTTGTATAGAGTGCTCATATGGCAATAATGGAAGCTGTTATGACATTATATGCGAAAGAAGTAGCAACACCTAACCGCGTGATGGCTGCTATACAAAGACTGAATCATGTTCCTCACAGAACCACTATTGTAATGCCTGAGGATAATGAAAGAGCTATTTTATTATGGGTTAATCGTACTGTTGAGGCTTTAAAACATCGAATATCTAGTTCACAAACGGTTGGTATATTTTAAATATTTTTTCAATATTATTTGTTTTAAATTTACTGAATTTTGGCATATAAACCTAGGAGAATTCGTCTGTACCTGACATTGCTCCTGTGAATGATTTCCATGAAATCAGTGATGGTGCAGCTATAGCAGCGTTGATATCTTTTTATTGTCCTGATGAATTGCCTTGGCAGTATATTACTGTATCTAAAGCACCAACATCTACAGACTGTATAAAAAATTTCAGTGTTATAAATGATTTTTGTGATCATAGTTTGCCTTTTAGCATATTTCATATGAGGCCACAAGATGTATATTATATAAGAGGGTATTAATATGATTATAATTTTATTAATTTTATTATAAATACTTATTTTATAAGCCTTTATATTTTATAGATCTATGAAAACAAATTTAATTGCATTTTTTGCTGATTTGTTCAATGTTTTGGAAATACATCCAGCTAAATGTGTCAGTTTCAATCAGGGTAGAAATGATTTGGCAGACGGTAATTTCAATTTTTTAATTTTATTTGTGCAAATCTTTATTTTGTGGACGTGGAATTAGAATACTATTTTCTAATAATTTTTTATGCTTATGAATGGCTGAAGTGTGAATATAATAAATCAGATAATTTGTTAAAAACCATTTCATACACATTTTCATTTCAAACACCAGCAGCATTTTTTCATAATTTATTTTGTATTTTTCTAAAATATTTAATATTATTTTTGCTTATCTATATAATATGGTGAGAACTAGAAATACAATTTAATTCAATTTGAGATAACTTCAAAAATGAAACTAAATATTCGCTATTCACATTTGAAGATGAATAATTTTTTTTTTGAATTTTAATAAACAGTATTAAAATAAATATATATGAGTATATATATATAATGACTAACACTATCAATAATAACTATTTTGAAGTTAGGATTTTTAAATTTTTATATTTTAGTCAATAACTATACATTATATTTCAGCAAACCATAAAAAATTAGTTTTTTGTAGTTAAAATTATATTAAAAAGAAAAAACAATTCAATCAATAGTTATCGTAAGTTTTATAAAATATATTTTTACTATCAATATTAATATTAAAAAAAAGTTATTAAATTTAATTACACGTCCACATTAAGTTTATATATTTTTTTATGCATAAACCAGTATATTTAATGTGATTTTTAGTTAAATTTAACATTTTTATTACATAGTTATTAAATTAAAAAAAACATTATGTTGTAATATTGAAAATTGTTTACTATTTTAAAATAAAATATTCTACAATAATAAAATAAAATTATCAGTCCCAATAAGCTGAATTTTTTTATTATTATTCATACAATCAAATTTACTTGCAAATGTTTTTGAGATAGATCATGTATATATATATATTTAAAATATTTGGATTTTTGCACGATTGTCATTCTAACTTTAAATTTTTGAATGAATGAATGGATATTATTTTAACATTTTTAACTTTTTAACCAAAAATAATACATTATATAACTATTATAAATAAAATAATACACAAAAGAGGGTTGCATAAAGAAGTTTGACAAAAAAAGATTCAAACCATTATAGAATTTTTTTTGCTTGTGGTGATAGCATATCCGAGGAATAGCCACGGAGTAGCGCATAAACGTTTGTTACCTCAAGCAATTTCTGTTATACCGGATCTCCGCAGTAATTTGGATTCACATTCAACAGGGTTTACAGGTATCTGAATCATATTCGAGTTGGTTATGAGTTTATTTTTGTTTGTGTGTTTTTTTATCAATATATATCTGCCTCTAAATTCAATTATCACCGCATAGCTTTGTTTGTGTTTTTTACACCTTTATTTTTATTATGTTGAATTTTAAATCTTTTTTTTTTCAAGATCAAATTTGGATAATATTAATACCTCAATTCAATTTTCATCATTGTCAATGTGTATTAATTATTAACCGTTTGCAATAATTAATATTAAAAATAGTATTTATTTGAAGGTTTAAATTATTTTTATATTTTATGCATGTTACCCTGTGATGTTTATGTATAGTATTATGATTTTTGGTGAATGTCTAATAATTAAATAGATTGGTGAAGTTATATTTATTTTTGAAGAAAAATATATTTAAAAATTTTTTTTATAAATTTTATTTATTCATTGTTTTTTTTTTTTTATTAGTTATACAGAAAAATGTTTTAAATTATTAAATATTTATAGTATTTTTCAAATTTAGTTAAGTTAGGAAATCAAAAAAATATTTGTCAATACCCATCTTATAAAGTTACAAATTGTATTGATTAAAAAAGGTCTTAAAAAAATTTTCTTTTAAAAGTATTTACTGTTAAATAATACAGTTTATTTTTAAAAGTATATGTTTTAAAGAATTTCAATTTTTGAGCACAAATAGTTTATTACATTTTTAATAAAAACAATTTTTTTAATCTAATTCATTACTAGGTATGTCTATATATTTCAATATTTAAGTAAATTAGCTTATGTACTTCTTTGTATTGCCTAAGTGAAGTACTATAAATAATTATTTTTTCTTTGGGAAAATTAAACATTATAATAAAATATGAAATTGAACACTTAAAATATTGAAAACATTTTTATAGATATAGATAAAATAATTGAGTTTTTTAATTTATTAAAATATAAATATTTTATCAAAGTAATTGTGCAGTTGTAAAAGTACATTTTTAAAATTATTTGAAAGTTATATTATTTTGTTTATGATATACTATTGTACTTACATAATTATAACCTTAATGTAGTTAAATGTTGTGAAGTTATATGAATACACTTTGTTGTTTTCTTATTTAATTGTAACACTTAAATATTTTAGTTGCAACTATTTACGTAGTATTTTGTCTGTAGGCATGGCACATAACAATTCTGTGAAAAAAGTTTCAAATACAATAACACTTCAACAACCACAAGAAGAAAAAAAGACTAGCCGGTATTAAAAGAATTTTGAAAAAATAAATGTTACATAATTTATTTTATTATTATTGTGTTTCTAGATGTAATGGTGAAGAACAATTTGTTGTTCATCGTAATCGCTCTGTTCTCACACTAAATTCAATGTTAAATCCTAGTAATGGTGATGCTAATAATGATGTAGCAGCAGGTAAACCAACTCATTGGGAAGATACAAGAAAACAATCTTATGCTGGTCGACGCTCAAGAAGAAATTCTTTTTCTGAAGATTCACAAGTATATTATGCCAATATTCATTATATATTAAAATTTTTTAATAATTAACTAACTATAATTATTAAATCAAAACTTATTTGTTTTTATTTAATTTAGTTGACGGTTGAAAATTTTGGTGGATCACAAGATAATTTACATTTTCTTGGTCGAAATCCTGATAAAGAGCCGGCGATTCATGTTGGAAGAAAAGATAGTATTAGTAAAGTAACTAATTCTCACTCACAGGAAAATGATAGTTCTGGTGTTCATAATTTATTACAACACTCCAATACTAGTCCAGGTAAATTCATATTAACTAACTAGGTTGGTGAAATAATTCTAAAATATTATATATTTTAGCAATGTCGAGGGTTTCCAGTGATGCATCAAACAACAGTCAAGGACTTCAACGGATGTTGTATGATAGTTTTGATGATGTAGAATCTGTTGTTCAACCACCTATGCCTACTCTTAAGCGCAGTTTGTCTTATGTTGATACTACTACACAACCGATAAACCCATCCAGTACTACTACGTGGTTACAACAAAGTTCTTCCTCTGCTGCTCACAGTGATCACGGTAATGCTGCTAAACAATTTAGTCTTATTGTCATTCATACATATTTGATATTTAAATTTATTAAAATTAACCTTTATAGGAGATGATTCTGAAAGTGATGGTTCTGTTATGAGTTCACAATTGCTCAATATAAAATTAAAATTAGAAGAAAAAAGACGACAGATTGAAAACGATAAACGTAAAATGGAATCTCTTATGAATAGACAAAGACAGCAAGTAGGAAAAGCTGCATTCTTCCAAGCTGTTACAAGAGTAATTTTTAAATATTAACTTATTTTTGGATGACAATATTAAAATGTAATATGTTTGATTTTAAGAGTAAAAATGGTGGTAGGAATTTACAAAGTCCAGATTCAAACTATAGCAGAATGATGTTTAATGATGGTAATATTTCACCATCTTCTATTAAAAATGCACAACAGTCTTTTTCATTTCAGGTATTTGTATGAAATATTGATATTTTAATATTTATGTATTATTAATATTGACAAATTATTTATTTTATAGGATAATGGGATGGAAAGTAAATGGTCTGATCGAATGAGTCAATTCACGGATGATCGCAAGACACCTGATTTAGATCACATTAATACAGAAGATTATAATACCCTATCCAAGTTAGTATTACTACTTATTTATTGTTCATAGTCTCATAAAGGTTTAATTTTAGTTATTTGTATTTTTTTTTTAATTTGTTTAAATAATTCAGAATCCATTCAAATTATCAAGAAATTCAAGCAGATCTACAATGTTTAGCTAATCAACAAAATCAAATGCAACATAATAGTTTACAATCAGAAATGATACAACATTATCCAGGTATCCAGTCACTGCAACAAGTTTATCAAAACACTCATTCCATTCACCAACCTCAAAATTATTTAATCAACCGCCAACAAAGTAATAACTGTGTAATGCCCAATGGACAAATGATTCAACACATGGAACATAATAACACTGATAATAATCAACAATGGCATAGTCTTATGAATCACAATCAACCACCTATGCCAGCATTTAATAATTATAATCAACCACAACATACACAATACCAAAATCAGCAAGGTTATGTCATTCAAAGACCAGTTTCTTCTAATACACTACCAAATTCTAATGTATACTCTCCAGCAGACAATCATTATTTGCCACAAGACCCATATGAGCAAATAATGCCACCTAATAAGGAAACACAATCCCAACAGTTTTTCTTACATAACAATCAACAACAACCGCTACAGCAACAGCAGCAACAAAAATTCAGAAAAAGTTGGGACATTTCTTCATCACCACAAACACATACTTTTGCTCAAGAATCTCAAAACGTTTGGAATGGGAGGTAAATATTTTACAACCTAGTTAAAATTTCTAAGCTATTTGAATCATAATTTAATTAATTTTAGTCGCACAATACCAAAATCTTCACAACCATCGTCATTGAGTGGGTCGCCACGTCAAAAGTCTGAATTTGCTTTGTTAAATAGATCTGGTGTTAAAACTAGTCCTTCATCACCAGTTCCTCCTCCACGTCGTAATTCCAATCATGTTGTTAGCCATTCTCAAATGCCAACTCCATCCATTGACGATATGCAACCTCAAAGTATTTCATTCATTGGTAAGTTTATGATATAAATATCATGTATACAACAAAACTGTATTGTTTGAATTTACATTTGATTTTAGGCAATGATGCAAATAAATCAGATCTTGACCTTTCCGAAAGCCTGAATAGAATTCAAATAACATCTGGACATAGGACATATAGGATACCATCTCCTACTCGAACACATATGCCAATTAATCGAAATTCTTTCAATGATAATAATACCTCTATATCCAATACTAGTCAAGATACATCAGTAAATACATCGGATAAAGGTTTTTATGTCTCATTTGAAGATGAAGATGCACCTAAACGGCCCAAACCCCCATTGAGAATGAAAAAAATTGTGTCAAAAGTATGTAATTAATTTCCTTTGTAATGTAACAAATTAATTAAATTTGTTTTATAAATGTATTTGATGTATAGGAAAGGAATTTAACTCAAGTGTTAAATAATTCTGTGTCTCTAAACAACTTGGATATTTCTCCTAGACATTTTAATTCTTCAACAATTGCCAAGTCCAAAGAATTATCTACTCCAGTTAAATCTGCCTCTGAATCTGCAGTATTGCAGAGCTCAAATAGCAAAATTAATCGTTCCAAAACTTCAACTTCAACTGGAGTTGAGCTCATTATTGAAAACCAAAACCCAGACCCTGTATGTATATGCTTTTAAAAATTGTGCTTTGTTTTATATAATGTTTCTAAATATAATGTATGTCATAATAAGGTGGCTATTGATGAGATGGAAAAGAAAAAAGAAAGAATTCTTTTATTGTCCTTACAACGGAGACAGCAACAAGAAGAAATTAAGAATAAAAAAGAAATTGAAGCACAGAAACGTAAAGAAAAAGAAAAAGAAAAAGAAGAAATGAAACTGCGTAAGAAAGAAGAAGAAAAACAGAGAAGGGCAGTAATATTAGAACAATATAGGATTAAAAAGACAATTGAAGAAGCCGAAAGAGAAGTAAGTAGCAAGAAAAAATGCAGTATAATTTATTAATATAAATATTTTTTATTTATTTACATAATTTTACTTATAATTAATTTTAATATTCAAGGGGAAAACTGTCGATAAAGAACTTTTGAACTCGTTAAAAATCAATAACAATCATACTATGGGTGGCCCTCCAAGGTTACGGAGTAAAATGCAGAGTGGTCGGCCCCGACCAAAAACTATACATGTTGATCGGAGTGATACTCCTGATGGAACAATGACACCATCTCGAGGCAAAAAAGGTTCAATCACAAATCTTGCTAGTGAGTATCAAACTATCAATATTATTGTTTTTTATAACTCTTTGTTACAATACTCACTGTATATTCACGCTTGATGTTTGAAATTTTTTTGTTTAATCTTTATTTGGTTTTTGTGTTGAACACTACTAAACTAAAAATGTTATTTTGTGCACGTAGCATTGAACTCACAAATTAGACGAGATTATTACCGGGGATCACAAGACTGCTTAGCCGAAACACGGCGAACATCTACTTCCTCGCTTTACTCAGGTATGTTGGTTTCTAATATTCCTGATCCAAAATTACAATTGATATTGCATCTATGCGACGCCTATTAGAATTTTCCCCAATTCTTATTTGTTGTTTAGACTTGACTGATGAAGGGAAACTTAATACTCCAAGAAATTTGGACCGTCATGGATCTTACAAAAATTCTAGAGGTTAGTATTTTTTTAATATTGCCCGATATGTGTAGACAAATTTGTTTTTTATATATATTTCTTAGTCGTTTTTAGTTTGCTTGCTAATTGTATATTTTGCTCGTATAGCAATGTTAATTACAAGATATGTGTGTATGTGTAGCATTATGCTTCTTTAAGCATACTGTATCATAAGTATTTTATTTATTATTATCAGGATTATTTAGAGTTAGGCTCTTCAAATTAAAATTAACATTTTATAAATATAACGTGAGAAGCACAACATAATTCATTGCAATTAAATTAATATTTTTGGATTGGAAATACAATTTGTTTTAATTAAAAAAAACAATTTATTAAATTTAGTTTTTATATTTTAAAGTAATGTTTAGTATAATTATATGCTAAAATCTAGAGTTCTGATACATTTCAAGAACCCTTAGTTAAACAATTTTATTAATTTTTCTGTATAGAAATATCCTTACTGAATTCTTAGGATGTAGTATTTGTTTTACAAAATTTTGGTAGAATATTTGGCGAACGTTTTTACAGATTCTTCTTTGGACAGAACAAAGCGTAAAACAAATTTTGGATACTACAATAGTGCACCTCGTAAATCCAGTTCTCTCATGAATTTGTATGGTAAGCTAAATGTAAAAAAAAATGGTGAAGGTCAATCACGCATGATAGTTTTCTAGCAAAAACATACAAATATTATGTGTAATGGTGGCGGAAATGTATATTATGTTATATCTATTCAAATTTTTTAAATAGCTTTTATAACTATCAGAATTTTGAGTATTATTAATCCAATACAATTGTTTTGATGTGATTGTATTGATAATATTCTTAATAAGTTTAAGTACAGTACTATAATAGTAAGCAATATCAATATCGAGCATAAAGATCAACGGCTATATTATCCATTTATGATATATATTGTATAAAATATTTAAGTGTTAATATTATAGAAAACAATGTGCTGTGATACTTACTAAATTTTAAACTTACTATAAATGATAAGATATAGTTCGGCAGTAATGTTTCATTGTTTTTCTTGATTATAATTAGGGCTTATTACTTCTTGGTTATTGATATTAATGGTAAATCATTGTTATTAAATTTGTATAAGTCTGAGAGAATTATCTTAAGATTTTATGAAGCTAAATACATTTTGTAATGCATAATTCAGATCTTTTTATCTTTTAGTAGGTAATACATATTATATTACTTTATTTATATTTTTTTTTATGTTATGAATTGTTTTGTAAATATTAATATGTTCCTACAACATGCAAATTAGTTAAGATTTTTAATAATAAAAAAATCATGAAATAATATATTTAAATATTTAGTTAGTATAAAAAAAATATTGGTGTACCAATTATAAATTTTTTCATAGAATAAAGCCAATTAAATCTTGTCTAGTAAAAACATAATTTTATTTATTTCATCATTAACAAATTGGTCCTTGATATTGTTCTTGCATGTTGTTTTTTAAATACTCTAAATTGTTACTAAGTGTACTATACATTTTTATTGTATGCAATAACGAATCAATTTTTCAATATTAATGTGTAGGTTGCCAGTTAAATTTATTTTAAATATGTTAACAATTGTGTTTTTTTTTGTATAAAATATACTAATATTAATAGGAAAATGTATTATGTAGTTATTTATACACCATGTTTTATACATTCTTACAGAATGATAATTTATTCATTTAATTAAAAATAAATTAGTGCATAATTTTTTATTTTTAGATTGCAATAACATTTAAGCTTTAACAACTTTTCTGTATTTTAATCACAATAATTAAAGAGCGTTGTTTCATATTATACTCTCCACCATCTATCTGCTTATGTTTTTTCAGATTTAAAAAAAATAATAAATAATAATAATAATGGTTCTGGATATAATTTATAATACTTTGTATATAATTCACTTTAAATAAAGTGCATCCTTTAATATTATTTAATAAAGTATATTATTATAATATATTATGTATGTTACCGTCAATGGTGTAATTTAAGTAATATAACGTAAATGCTTATCAAATAATATCATTAATGTCTAAACATTAGTTAACAGTCCATGCCTACTGCCTAGGCATTGACAGTCAACAGATAATAGTATAGACAATGCTGTAAAAATCAAATATTTTGTTAATACATTTACAACTATCACAAAGTAATTACCCTAATGTCTTCTACATCAACTTAATTTCCTAATCAATATTGTTTATAATTTAATTTGATTGGAAATATTATTATTGTTTAGTGATAAACATTAATTCCCTAATGTTATCATTGACGGTACCTAACATACATACTTGGACATGCATTCCCTTTTCGCCATCCATGTGTTGTGCGTTTAGTCTGTGGTGAGTGCACCTATTATAATTTTATATAAATATTAATTTTTAGGAGGTTCGAGCTGTGACCAAGACAGTATGCTGTACCGGTGTGGTGATACGGATTCTGGTCTAGGACGGGCTACACCACCAAGGAGGGCCGCATCACCGTCTGGTCCTGGATCACTACCGGTCCGACGAAAGTTCGATGACGCCGCAAGTGAGAGTGGTGGTAGTGATTACAGCGGTCCGAGGTAAGTGTGAACGACGGTCTATATCAACACCGTCCGTTTTATATGAAAGTATAATTGTTGAAGGGTTGAACGGATTAAGATATTGACTGATAAGTTGATGAGAGTGTCCCTTTCGAAACGTTTACACTTTATTCATGTACTATAATAATAACACATGAAAAATCACTGGGCGTGCCTGGGCACACTCGGCACGCCCTGTGCGCACGTCTATGTGTGTTTACAAAAATAATAGTTTAACTAGGTAACTTAATACGCTATTATGCTATAAATGTTATAATACTTGCTGTTTTATAGCATTTTAATATATTTATAATAATTTATATTTATTCTATAGCTCTCTTCCGTAAAATATAAACGATTTTCATTTTCTTAAAATATTTCTCTTCTAAACCCTACAAAAAAAATATATTGTAATATGTATTATTAATATATAAGTAATATATCGTTCTGATACTGTTACATTATTGTTTTGGCGAGAGAAAACGTTTTTTATATTGCACAATATCTTAATTCGCGCGTAATTTTATTGTTTTATTTCCCATGAACTCAACAACCAACGTTATATAAATAACTGAAATAGACCATTTTAAACTGAGCTAATAAGATTCACATAGAAAATGATTTTATAGAAATGCGTTACACATTTATATATATATATTATTTTGATAAAAGATATATAACCTGATATATCATAACTCAAGTTTTAGGAAAAAATTCAATTCTTGTCTAAAGTTAGTCTAATAGTTATGCTCCGTTTTCTTTGCAGACTCTACAAACAACCAGTAACCAAATCCAACCGTGGTATAATACTGAACGCGGTAGAGTATTGCGTGTTCCCCGGCGTAGTGAACCGGGAAGCCAAAAAGCGTGTACTTGAGGAAATCAACCGATCTGAGGCCAGGCACTTCCTAGTGCTGTTCCGGGACACGGGCTGCCAATTCCGCGCACTATATCTTTACTATCCAGAAACTGAAGAAGTGGCCAAACTCTACGGCACCGGTCCACGGGTTGTTACTGATCGGATGTTTGACAGGTTTTTCAAGTGAGTCAAATCAATTATAAATGAAATTAATAACGAATTATTATTCGTTTAGAATAGTTGCCTGGGAATAGTTGTTGATTACAGACGTTTAAAATTATAAAAAATATTTTATTTATTTGCGAAAAATCATTTTTATAAAATTACTTCCTGAGTTTAATAATGAATTTCAAATAAATAAATTTACTTCATTATAATAATAATTTACAATATTACTTAATACTTCTAATGTTTCAAATTAAATCATTTCACAACATTTCGTTAATATATTTATGGAATTTGTATTTATAAATATGAGACAATAAAGCCGGTAGATATTAAAGGTGGAATATTTAAATAGACAACAACAAATGTATGTGAGAAAAATACGTACATACACAGCAGAGAAATGTGTGTTTTAAATATACATATATTGGATTTCCACAACTATCCACCCACGACATACGACTGATCAACAATTTTAAATCTATTTAATAATATAATCGATTTAAAATATAAATTAATTTTTTTATTATATTTATGCATGCATTATTTTCTTAGACAAAAATATGCCAATTTAAATTAATAGTAGTAAAAATAGGTATTTGGAAATTAATCGTATTAGCCCGGAAAACACGACGCTGTTATTAATTAGGTATATTACGATTTATGACGCTGAATTAACGTTGTCCCTTGGTTTTTACAGGTATAATTCGGGCGGCAAGTGTTTCTCACAAGTGCACACTAAGCATTTGACTGTCACTATCGACGCGTTCACCATACACAACAGCTTATGGCAGGGTAAAAAAGTAAATTATCCCAACAAAAAAGACATGACGCTAGTCGTTTGATGCAACATCGAAGCAGCCGGCCCGGGCAATCGTTGTCGTTTGTTTGTTTAATTTTGTATTATTATTATTATTATTATTTAGGATAAAATATAAATACCCGCCGTATAACTTCTACGGTATACGATATTATGTTGTTATCCCGCCGCTTACCACACGCCAAGCGCCAGTGATTTCTTAACAATTTTCGTTTAACACAAGTCTTAATTATTTCGGCTGTCGTCTAGCATAATAGTTATTAATATTTAAATAAAAAGTAATTATAGCCGAATAATAACTACTACCTACCTACCTACCTACCTACCTACCTTTAAATATAATATATATTTAATAATACTATAATAATAATTTTAATTTTAATCCTCGCGGAGATAAAAAAATATGTATTGTTGAAAAAATATTATTTTGTATACATTTACAGCCCCTATTTGTATTAATTGTTGTCTTATTAAGAATTTTTTTTTTATATAATCTGTACGTCCGTTGTGATTTATTAAAATTGTATTATTAAGAATATTATAACTAACATATGGATATTTTTTACTCAAACCACATGTTGCGTTCTGGTTTACCTATATATTTATATATACATATTGTGTGAGTGTGTTACAATAGTATTTTTGTGTAAGCATTTTTAAGAAAATTTAAAAAATTTAATAATTTTTTTTTCTTTTAAATATTTACATTTATATACTTTGTGGTAAATAAAATTGCTAAACCCTACGATTTTTGTACAGTTCATAATATTAGGCAATGGCGCTGTAATAATATTCGATAAATAATTGTTTTTTTTTTCGATGTAATTTATTTTTTCTGAAGAACAAACTAGTTTTGATCATTTATATCAATGTTATTTTAAACCGTTTATTAACGTGTACATCTACTTATTTCTTATCTTATTGTCTATATAAGAAACGATTTTAGCGCATATCGAACTATCGTTGCTTCGTACAAAATATATGAAAATGCGCGTATTCACGAGCTTCTTTGTAAATGTGTTTTTTGTTTTTTACTTAACTAAAACATTAAACATAAGTATAGGTATAAACATTACACTCGTAATTTCACCTTTATATTTGCATCGGAGTATATATTTACTATGTTATTATTATTATTGAGATATAATATTTTATAACAGTCAGTCGTATACATTAAAGATCACACAATAATAATTTTTAATCAAAATTAATGAAAAAAAATAGAATAACAAATAAACTAAAAAAAATTGTTAAAACACCATTATTATTAATTAATATTATTAAATTATATTATTCCCAAATGATTAATACCAAAAAAATAAAAATGTATTATGTCTTCATTTATAATATTAGTAACCAACTAAAATTGATTTATTTATTTAGTATAATAGTTTATTTTTATTCATTTTAAGATTATACTCTAAGATCTGTTTTGTTAACATTTTGTGCCAATTTGTAAACATTAGTATTTTTTTTATGTTTTTCCTTTTTCCCTTTTTTTTTTCTTAAGTATTTTTACTATTTTTCTTGTCATTTACTATTGTTACAACTACAACTATTACTGCTACTATATTATACTATATTATTTCATTACATATTTTCTTGGAATTAAAGTGTATTTAACATACACAAATCATTGATTATTATTTCTACATGTTAAATATTGTTTCATCTCTAAACGATGTATATTATTATGTCAAGCTATCAGAATGGTGCAGTTTGTAATTGTTCTGTTCAGTTTTATTTTTTTATTTAATTTTTTTTATTATTTATTATTTTTTTATTATTATTATACATATATGTATATTATAAATAATATGTTTATATATGTATATTTATTAATTTTTAGCCATAGTCTTAGAGAAATTGATGAAAATTCCGATTAAAAAAAAATGATTGTTTATTGTTTACAACAGGTACATTTTAATATTTGTAATAATAATAATAATAATAATAATAATAACAATAGTAATAATTATTATTTTAATACATTGTTTATGTTCACTAAAAACCATTAATTAACAGCGTTACACCTAATGAATATAAAATACTATATTATATATGTTGTGTTGTTAACTTACGATTAAATTGTGATAATATACTAAGCTTTTTTCTTTCTCTTTTTTGTAATCAATCATTTTATCTATATCACCAGTTTAATTATATAATAGTATAATGCAGTTAAATATAATTAGCAGTTTGTTGACATATTTATGCTTCAGTTTTATACCATTGAGCAATGTCTTTGATTTAAGTAAATAATCTATAGCGCAAATACTTAAAACACTCACTAAAATGTCTTCTATTTAAAATTTGCTTGAAGTTTTATTTTGGTTTATATACATGGATTCAAATTTACAGAAAGTTAATTTTAGAGCCATAAACTATCCATTAAATTCCAAATACCTTTATAGAAATGAATATTTTTAATGCTCTTTGAAAAATTTTTTTTTTTATATGTGTGTGTAAGTGTGACATACTCGACTTATCTTTTGAAAATAGATAAGTTAATTTATTAATTACCGCCAAACAATAAACATTTAATTCTCATCAAAATATTGTTAGAAAGAATTTTATAAAATGTGTAATAGAAAAATACCATGTACTTAACTAAAAGACAAACTTTTATTCAAAAAATGTTATTTGTCAGTTTACTATATTATGTACTTGTGCACTTTTTTTTAAATTAAGTATCCAATTTCATATTTTTAAATATTTTCAAAAATAAGTATCTGTACTTGAATACTTTAAATAACTAATCAAGTAAAATAATTATTTTGAAAAATAATTAGTGAAGTATCTTTTACAAGAATATATATATAAATTAGATTTGGCCAATAAATAGATACTTGTAACTCATTTCCATAAAACTCTCCAATAGTAAGCTGTAATATTCCATAAAACTACAGTATGTATTAGTTTTGCACATGACAGATATTAATTATAAACTTATAAGTTGTAACTAATGAATCGTTATGATCGTAATATAACTATTTGAATTTAGTCTATGTTGTTTTAATGTGATATTAGTGTTATGTATTCATGTCATTTGTCAGTAGCTAGTTATAGACTTATGTCTATACCTTGTAACCCAGTATATTTACTGTTAACAATTTCGGACTTCTTCTAGAAGATTCTACTTTTACAGTTAGGTATGTGGGTACTTATATATAGCTAACTGTTTATACGTACAGTTTAACAAAAATAATTGACTATTTTGTATCTTTTAGCATTGATTGTATAAATATATATGATTTTACATTACAGTTTAGTATTATATTGTATATTATGTAGTGGGCGTGTGGTCTGCCAAATGCTGTCTATACATATTACATATCTATTATATATGTGCTGTATGAATTGGAAATATTTAATATATTTAATATAATTTTTATTAAATATTTTTGTTTTATAAATCAAACAAATAAAAACATTTGAGGGATGTTAAATAAATTACTAATTTATTAAAGTAATAAGTATAACTATATAATAAGTAATAATGTATTAATTTTTTGTCTAACTATCTACTTGTCTATGTGAATGGTTAGCTTAAAGATAATAATTATTAATCAATGATTTCAGCTAAGAAACGAAAGGATAGATATACCATACACTATATTAAGAAGTTTTCTAATGTTTCAGATTTATAATTAATCAAAGTATGTACCTTTTTTGATATGATGTAAGCGACAAAGGTATTTTTGAAATACTTAGTATGTATATAATATAGGCATATCGTATATAGCACATCTGCACACCTTATTTATACATTATACCTATCCGATACCTGTATATTCCAATATTCATATATAGATAGATTATTAATGTATATAAACTAAAAAAAAATTTTCAGTAGGTAAAATAATGTATAATATATTATTGTGTATGTTGTAGCTTGTAGGTACAATAACAATAAAATGTCTATGTATTTACTTAGAGGTACTTTGGGTGCTTTTTAGTAGGTATATAAGTTACAAATTGTTGAAGTAAAATAAAACCATCTAAAAATGTTTATTATATCTAATCTTACACGATGTTTTCGAAAATAAAAATTGATTTAATTAAAAAAAACTATTTGCTTTAAAATACATTTTCGTCGTATGTGTAATTTCTTCATATTAGTAATATTTTTATAGATAAAAAATCATCAAACTTTTTTGTTAAACACAACTTGCACATTTTAATACAATAGTACAAAGTACAACGCATTCCACTATATGAGCAGTTGAGCAAAAAAAAAAAAATGCAGTAAATAAAAGTAAAAAGTATGTACAGATTTAAATTGTTTTTAAGGAAGTCGTGAGAAAGTAAAACGAGAATTACCAATAATATAAAGAAAAAATGTAAAAACAAAAATTTCGCCCGGACAGGGACTCGAACCCTGGACCCTTAGGTTAAAAGCCTAATGCTCTACCGACTGAGCTATCCGGGCATATATTTTAAATTGTAATATTAATTATTTTAATAACGCTTTATTTATTATATTTTTAAATACCTATCTCATTGTTATAGACATTAATTATATTATAATATTGTAGTTTAGTAGTTTACTATAAAATCAATGATATAGGTAATTTAGTAATTATTATACACTTATTAATTTAATTATGTTCCTACTTAATGCTTAGATAGATTAGGTATTCACACACACACTACCTATAGCCGTCTTAGCCCCTCATCCAAGTGGCGTATCCAGGTTACAATCACCTAAATCCCCAAACTTTTTAAATAACTATTATTTAAATGTTTTTATTAATATCAAATGTGTTCAAATGTCAAATAAAATACGATAATTAAAAAAATTACAAGTACCTAATAATTGAACTAGTGTGTACCTACCTATAATTTTGACTAAAATACTATATCGAATAAAATCATTTTCAGATTTTGTTTTCCGTATTCCGTTTAGAATGAATGTTCGCGATCATCATTATTACACTTCAAAAATATAATTGTGTATTTTATACTGGTATATCGTACCTATATGGTACCCATACAACTGAGTGTTGGAACTGACTAGCAGTTGTAGAGCACTACGGCCACTATATAGGTACTTCCGTCGTATTCTCGTATTATATATTTACATTATACAAATGATATAATAACCCCGATCGCTTTACCGATATCTTACAATTCCCAATTTTAAAGTAGTAGTGAAATTTCAAATTTTGATAACGTTTTTCATAATAAATTATAACTTATAAGTATATTGTCCGCCAGTGGTGTTATTTCAACTTTTTTTTTTTGTTAGTGCAAATATTTTTGCAGGCCATTTAAAATTATTACCAGGCCACATAGGTACCTTTTTTTTTGAGGGGGGGTCATGTGGTAACTATAACTATAGGATATTTGTATAATTTATTTAATATAATGTCATTTAGGTATATTATAATGAAAAAATCATAATTGTTACCATTTTTGTATAACTATACTATATGTATACTTTTAATGTATTTTATAGTTACCATGTGGTCTTAACATTTAGTAAATACATATACATTTATGGGTATAAAATACCTAACCTCTAACCTAACCTTTGCTATAATTTTTCTATGGTAGTCGATCAACTTTATAATTTATGATAATCTTGGATCATGTATTCACATATTCACATAGAATATATTTTTAAATAATACACGTCCTTATACACATTAGCACAAAAAAAATATTACTAAAATAGTATAGAAATTAAAATAAACACCTGGGTATATCGGCGCTTATATTTATAGTTGGCAGGCCAAAAAAGGCATTTAAAAAAAAGTTGGTGCGAATGTACACCCTGCACCCCCTCCAAATAACGCCCCTGTTGATCGTGTTGAAAATGTTAAAATGATAATACAGTACAGTTAGTCTGTAAATTGTATTTCTGTAGTCAATGACATAAATACGAGGGTGCACGACAATGCACCTGCACCCCCTGGCAATATATAGCATGTGCGGAGATATGCGTTTACACCTGCTAAAATAAACTGAACTCGAAAGTCAAAATTCTATAAAAATATAATTCTATTCTATTGTTTTATTGATTTGTTTTTGATGAATTGTTAATGTTATGTTATGTTTATGCTTTGTACCCAGGAGGGGGGCTCCAATATTTGGTTGGGGGGACTAAGTCATACTTTTCACAAAACTTTATAACAAAAAATATAATATGTATTATATATGTTTTTAGGGGGAGGGGGGTTAGAGCCGCGCTTGTTTACGCCTGCTGAAATTTAATGGAATTACGCCAATGTCTGTAGTGATTGCACTGATTGCAGAACGACTGTAGTAATGATGTGATTTGTATTAGCATTTTATCTTTTATTTGTTATTAGTTTATTACATATTTATTTAACATCGTCTGACCTTCAGTAAAATGAGTAAAGAATTAAAAAACAAAATTTTGGATAGATGAACTTGCCAAAACATTAAAACAAAAATGAATATAAATTAATACTTTTAAAAAGATAAATATTTAAACTTCTAATATATATGACATACGTAAGCAAATTGTAAAAAATTTAATAAAATGTATAATTATAATTATATATTCAATGAATTACCACTGTTAAATAATCTATTTATGTAATAATACATTTAGTTAAGTTAAGTATTTTGTTCTTTGAAACACACAAAATTTAAAAAAAAATCCAAAAACGTGGGAAATTGCAAGAAATTGCATTATAAAATTAAATAAGCAGAGAATGAGAATGTTAAATCTTAAATATGTTAGTCAACAAACTAAATAGTAAATAGTATACCTTTTCGATAAGTATTTTAAATGTGTTTTAAAAGTATTATTTATAACTGCATTCGACAATTATAGATATTTTGATTTGTAATTAAGCGTACCTACATACCTAGCTATAGTTATATGGTTCTGGTTCGTTGGTGACTACATTTGAAACAAAAAAAAAAACAACACGGGAAAAACGACAATGTGTAACATCATACATTCACGCGTCTCTTTACTCAAAAGTCATATGTATAAGTTTTAAGTGAATTATCAAATTAAAATTTTAAAAATATAAATAAATAATATTAAAAATAATTAGGTAGGTACCTAATAAATCACAAATAGTGTATAGTGTAATCGTAATGTATAGTTATTAAAAAAATTAAAAACGATGCCAGCTATTTAGACGGCGGTTGATAAGACTTGTCCTGTAACTTTTGTTACCTATATCGGCGAGTAACAATTACAAATAATTATGATCAAGAGTTTGACTCATTACGATCACTATCATAATAGTATAATAATCCTGACATAATTTCTGTTACCTATTTGAAATAAAATCTTTAAATTGAAATTTGATATAATGCTGAAATGAATAACAATTGCTATCTTAGTTGTGGTACTTTTATAATTATAATTTTGTTGTTTTTTTACCGATTATCCTATAAACTATGCTTTAATCTTATAATAGTTATACCATATAATACTAAAATATGTAAAATATATATACTTATTTACCAAATATGTAAAAATATTTAAACTATATTTGGGTTCATTTCAATTAGAATCATCAAAATCGTACACATTTTTTATCAAATTTAAAATATCTCATTCCAATAAAAATATGTATCTGCCTAGTATCAATACTGTACAATCTTTACCTACTAAATTGTTATATTACCTACAATTAGAAGTCTTGTAAAGTAACCTAACCTATATATCGGTATACCTACTTGAATACTCGATAAAAAAAGTAATAAGTTGTATTGAGTAAAAATTCAGATATTTTAAATTATTTTACATTATATTTTAAAAATCAACTAAACCGAATTTTACGGAATACCAGGAATATCATTTACATCATATTTTATATTAAATTTTATTGATCATTTAACAACCGATTTTATAATTTTGTATAGCTAAAATGACTTATCTGTTTTCTTTATAAAGGTATTTCAATCTTTTGTTCAATATAAAATATATTATAATATAATATAATATAATCAATATAATCAAGCCATTTAAAACGAGTAACTTAGCTATATTATTGTAGTATCGTAAATATACATGCATCACGCCAATGGTTGAGATATTTAATAATAATTATTTAAAAAAAAACTATTTAATATTGTATATACAATTAAATTTCTGGAAAATTCGTAATAGGAATTTTATATAAAAATATAAAATACATTTTATGACTCAAATGCATTTTAAGATTTAGAGCGGTACGACGAATGCATTGATTATATCATAATATATTTTTTTCTTGTAGATACTCAATAAGTTGTCAATAAAATGCTTTGATTTTAAAAAATGAGAGTAATTTTGAATATAAAATTAAATTTAGTTTGTACTTTAAAGAGATAAATTTAAAAAATACCCAATACTTATTATGTATTATTATAATTAGGAAAAATCAATAAAAAATTAAGGAATACCGGTGAATTTTTACGCCAATCCAATTTTCAACAATATATTTATTTTTATTTTTTGACGTACCTCAAAAAAAAATTACCGCAGTCACTTCAAATTATTACTACATTTTTATATTATTGTTTTTTTTTACGATAAAAATTTCAAAATATTTCGACTATTTTTAAGCAATTTAAATACATAAGAAATTTTTTTTTTAAATGTCGATTAAAAGTTATTTTTTGGGTAGAAATGCTTGAACATTTAATACAAAGATTCTCATAAGTTGTTAGTTTTCCAATCAAAAAGTATCAAAAATCTATAGTCATAATATTTTTTTTTTATATTAAAGTTAACATTTTAACGAAATTTATAAAAAACACGAAAATTAGTAAATTATTTTGTAGTTAGAAATTCGAAAAAATCTCTATACCTATAAGTTTTAAAAATTTAGTACAAGGTACTTTACATAAGTTTTTCAACTTATAGTAAGTGACAAAAAATTTTTATAGGTAAAATAATTTTTTACAGCGAGTATTTTAAGTTCAAATGTTTACTACATTCAATATTAATCTGTAAAATAATTATTTTTTGTCAAATAACTTTTGATATTTTATTGTATTTAAAAAAAAATAAATAAAATAATAGATTGATATTTAAAATTTTCATCAAATGTTTATATTATCATTTTCGTTGTACTATAATATTTTCAATTTTTTTTTCAGTCTTTTTAAATAAATCATAGACATGATAAATGTTCATTCAATTGTTTTTCTATAAAATATGCCGATAAAAAATTATTTGCTGTGTTAAAATTATTGAAAATTTAAAACAAGATCCGACAAAAGTTATTCATATATCTGTATAAAAATATTAAAAATATATATGCACAATTTTTTTTATATCCTTCATTTGACAAATCGTAAAAAATTGTTCACATTTCGTAGTTAATAATTCATAAAATCTTTTCTTTTTGTACCTAAGTATTGAAAATGTAATAGAAGATTCCTCATCATAAGTAATTTATATTTTGTATTGGAATGGAACCATAAAATCTAAAAAATGTAAAAAGAAAATTATTGTTTATAATCATTTTAAATTAAAATTTGGTCGAAATTAGTTATTTAAGTTTTAAGCAATAAAATATGTTAATTATTTTGTAATAATTTAAAAACATTATTTGTGGGAACTTAAATTTTTATACATTTTATATTATTATAAGTTTTTCTATACGTAATAATATTTAATATTTTTGTTTTATTTTAAAATATTATTTATTTATAGGTACCAGGTAATATAAATCTATTTTTACTGTTTTACTGTATTTACGGTATTCACTAAAAGATGTTATTAAATTTTGTGTTGTAAGCAAATTTAATATGGTATAAATATATATATATATATATATATATATATTATTATTAAAATAATAATTAATAATTAAATACTAATAAATAATAATATTATAATAAATGCAATATTTTTGGAAATAATTATATCAACCTACCATAGTAATATTAAAATTTAAAAGTAAAATAAATGGCTTCTTATTAACTATATCAAAAACACATAACACTTGCAGGTGATATAGCTGCAGATATACTGTTTCTGCTCAGAATCGTTTTTCGTACCTATACAACGATTTATCATTGAATTTCAATTCAACACACCTATAGAATATATTAGTGATTTCAGTATTGTGTACAATGACCAGTCTATATGGGACTTACATAATATGTATTATTTACTTTGCCCAAACATCCTAGCCATTGTATACAATGACTATTTATCCACTTGGACCGTAACACACATATATATATATATCAGCAATATTGCGCAGATAGTACCTATTTCGCCAATGTTATGTTAATAATATGAAGACTTTGTTGATGCGGAATTACGGAGTTAAGAAGCAAAATGTGGTAAATTTTATGAATGAAAAGATTACGAATGATCTCTTATAATCCCGATTACGGTGACTGTGTTTCATAAAATCGGATCGCCGATGACCATCGGTACCTCCATAAAGTTCCCTACACCGGCTACCGTCTATTCGTACAGTCACGCGGTGGGGACGGGAGTACAAACGTTGTCGTTTGGAAATTTTCACATCATCTCGGTTAGGTTATACGTACGTATTAAAATAATATTTCACAATATTGCGTCATCGCTATAATGATGTAAAAAACACGGTATTTTATTTACTTGTCCTATTATAGCCTATAGGTATAGTAGGAGTCGTGCAATTGTATATTATACATTGATTGTTACACGCGTGTATATAATATCGCGTGTGTATTATTTTATTCTAACTAAAACCAGTAGGTACGACCTTTATTATATTGTATATTTGAGCGTTGTACGATTTACCTATACCTATATAGGTATTCAATGTGATAAAAGGGTAATTTTAATACGAGCTAATTGCCATATGAAACTTAAAAAAAGCTTTACTTTTAATTTAATAATAATTTGGGGCGTAAATAAAAGTTTGAAATCAAAAACAACATAACAAGGTCCTTAACTATAAAACGTCTAAAAAGCAACGAAGTATATTCGAGTATTATTAGACGTTTAATGTATTTGTACCTATACATTATTTTTGAAAACGGAAGAAATTGGCATTTCTTTATACACACCATATTTAATTAATACCTTTTAAAACTGCTTGTAAAAAATCTTATAGTTTTACAAGTATATTAAAAAAAAATTGAATTAGTATAGGTTATCGCTTTGCTGTACTTCGTCATTGTATAAGTTCCTGTAATACAGTGGTTTTCAACTACTTGTTTTGAGTGCACTGTACTCTTCACACAATTTTCACGGTGCATATCGGTCATAAACGACTTTTTTTTCAAAGGAGATCTTATTTTTTGGTCATTATTTTATGATTTATACATACATATTTATAAAAAAAATTTTAATTTAATTATATAAGACTTGAGAATAAATATTATACGCATAGGTACATTCAATTAAAAATGTATGTTGGACGGGCGTTACAATTATCTTTAATTTTTGGACGTATAGTTAAAATATAGGCATATACAGGTGTACTTATGCATTATGTCAACATGTCATTACTTACCTTACTGATAAATAATATTAAATTACATCATAAGACAAAAAACAAGTTTTCTTAGATTTAAAATATATTATAATTTAAGAAATGTAGTGTGAATCTCACATCAATCATCTAACTATTCAAAAAGGTATAGCCATTTGGAAATATGACGTGTTTAGTGTCTAAGAATCGAAGTCAGAATGGCCAAGTACCTATATTTTACGTGTAAATGTCTAAATTAATACAAAGATTTCAATCGCTGAAGAAAATAAATATTTTTATTTTTGTAATTTGAAGTGTATTTATATGTTTATGATAGGTACTGATAAGCTTATAAGTTATATGTTTATTATATAATTTCTAGTTTTCTATAAGTATTTAAAACTATTAGAGTAAATTTAGTAAGATTTTATTTGTTTTCGTGATGACGTGTGTCGCGAATCTAGTTTTATGAAATTTATATTTTTTTTAGATGAGGTAAAAAAAAAAAATTCTAAAATACCGTCGTTATTTATTGAAGTTCTTGTATAAATCAAGGAATTTTTAAACGTATAACATAATATGGCTGGCTGACCACTTATCGGGTTTATGATTTCTGCACGTGGTTATTTATTAACTCTCATTAATACGTTATATGATCGTTTTTTGAACTTAGAATTTTTACTTAAACGTTTTTAATTATTTTGAATACAATAATAAATAACCATTAAATAAATGTAAAATAATTAGAATAGTGATCTAAGATAATCTAAAAATTCTAAGATATTATCATATATTTATCGTTTTCGTTCTGCAGATTGTCTTATAAAATACATCTCGAATACATTATGCTTGAACAGTTAAACGCATCTATTCTTGTGTCATTGTCACATACCTACGCATGTACCTATACAATATTTATGCAATCGGTTATCGAGTTATGTATGAAAAATAAATTTATTTGAAGCTATTGTAGCATATTTAGAGAACACTCGTGAAACCTCGTTTGAAAAACACGGCTTTAATGGACGTGAAAGATCTTAAATTCGAATTACAACGAAATAACTAAAATAGTTTAAATAGTTGCCCAATATCTTCAAAATTTGAACTACAAATATCTGTAATATAATCGTACTTATATTTGTATTTTATAACTTATTATAAAACGATCATTTATCAAAACCGATTTTTTTATCATATATAAATCCAAAACACAATAAAAGAAACTTAAGAGTTTCAATTATTCTATAAACAGCACAAAAAAGCACAATTGTTTTGATTTATGTGGTGTCTAGTATAGAATACGAGTACCTACTAATATAATATTTGGCGAACATTTTAAGTCTATGCAATCAATTTTTTTTTAAATTACAATAAATTAAATTAAATCAATTTACCTAGATAAATACTGTTTTTCCTAATTTTCCGGATTATTTTACTGGAGAATTTTTACCTTCTACAAGTACCAACTAGATGTAATTTTGTACAACGCTACCAGACATAATTCACAATTTTCGAGATTGAAGACCGAAGCCTCTTTTTAGTTTTATATCTACTATGAATTGTGTATATATTACAAAAAACATATATACATCGTCGTAAAAATGATGAAAATAATTCGTAATTCGTCGTATTCATCTCTCCGTTCAGAATTTAAAAGAGGATAATTAATAATATGTTAATTAAATACATATCTAGTATGCAGGTACAGCATGTACAAAAAAATGTTTTATTATAATGTATTTATCATTTATAAATATTCTCTACAATAATACGTCGGTAATATTTCTATACTAAGTAATTAGGTGTTTAATTTAATTAATTCATTACCTATAAATTATTATGTGTGTGTATAAAATGTATATACTCGTGTAACACAAAAATTAGCATGAGCCCGGATAGCTCAGTCGGTAGAGCATTAGGCTTTTAACCTAAGGGTCCAGGGTTCGAGTCCCTGTCCGGGCGAAATCTTTTTTTGCGATTTTTCTTATCCGAAATTTTTTATTGCGCATGTAACACTTTGTATTTAACTTTTTATACACAGTATAATAAGGTTTGATTGTATATGTACATTTTTAAATGAATTATTATTACATTCGACGGCTTAAAACTTAATAATATTTATTTGTCTTTTACGGAGTGTAATAAATTATTAATATTATTATTAGTATTTAATTATTATAGCAATATATAGTAAATATATATAGTATTCATAGCGTATTATATCCACTTATTATAAACTCAACATTTAATAATATTTTTCTGTAAATACCGCAAAACAATAAAAATAGGTTCATGGTATAAAAAAATAATATCTTAAAATAAATCAAAAATGCCATTGCGTATAGTATAGTAAATTTCATAGTCATATAAAATACATAAAAGTTTAAATTCCTATGAATTATGTTTTTATATTATTACAAAAAAATTAACATCGTTATTTATCGTTTAATTAATTATTTTGTTTATATAACGATTGAAAATTTCTGTAAAAAATTATTGTCTTTTTATATTTTGAAATACTTACGAGGAATCTTTTATTAAATTTTCGAAGCTTGGATATAAAAAGACAAATTTTTATGAATTTCTAATTACAAAATAATTAGCATTTTTTTGCGATTTTGATTGTTTTCGTCAAAATTCTTATTTTAAATGCATGTATAAAAAACGTCCCTATATATTTTTAATATATTTATACAAATATAATATCAACTTATATTAGATTTTGTATTGAAATTTCAAGAAATTTCATCCAGTGAATAATTTTTTATTGACATTTTTAAGAAAAAACTGAAAATTTTTTATGTATATAATATAATAATTCAAAAAAAAAAAAAAATAAAATAAAATTACATTATATAATAAAAATGATAATATTAACACTATGAAAGTTTCAAGTATCTAAACGGTTATTCGTTTTTTGAATCACAACAAAAAAATAAGTCGTTTGGAAATAATAGCTATTTATAACGGGTGAATATTCAATATCATAAACATTTGAACTTCAAATACTTATAAAAAATTAACTTGGTTTTCAGGTAAATTTTTTTTTAAATATATTAAAAATTTATAAGCAATATTTTATAAAAAATTTTTAAATCTTAGGTATAAATACAACATTTTTTATGTATTTTTCGAGATTTTCATGGAGTTGGTCGAAATTCTAAATATAAGTACTTATAAAAAAAAAATATTTTCAATTTAAATTTTTGATATTTTTTAATTGAGAAATAAACTATTTATAAGGAACTTTATATTAAATTTTCAAACATTTTTACCCATTCGTAAATTGTTTATTAATATTTATGAAAAAAAAATCTAAGTATTCATTTGTTTATAGATAGTTCAAAAAAGTCAAAATATTTTGAAAATTATACCTTAAGTATATTGAAAATTATAATATAAATATTTGGCGAAAAGGATCAAATTTTTGTAGTTATTATTCTTTTTTTAAATTTTAACAAAATTTAATCAAAATCTGATTTAGTGCAAAAATTATCGTTTTCCCTTTATTTCTGTTTGTTTTTACCAATTATCCAAAACCACTCACATAGTTGGAAATCGAAACATTTTATCGACAGCTAATGGAGATTATCGTGTACTCTCTCTCTCTTTTACACACACACACACACACACACACATATTAATGTAAAATTGATCGTTCAGTTAGAGTATCAATGGATTTTAAATAATTAATAGCTAGTGCAGCAGTTACCGCGAAGGAACTATTCGAGTCGTTTAAAATAATGTTATTTATACATTGTTACGTAATTGAAGTATTTTTTAAAGTTGTTGGGTATAATATACCAAACATTTGTTGCATTTTTTTTGTAGTATTACGGATACACATTTTACGTAGTGTGTCAATATTTGTCCGGCGACTTAGACTGTTTAACAAGTCTATCACTCCATTGTATATACCCAATTATTTTTGTATAAAATTAATTACTAGGTATTAGTGGAGTGCAGAAGTAATCGGTATCCGGGTCGCGTATTATTACGATATAAGATCTCAACTCGTATAATAACAAAAATAATGAATATTGTTCTTCATATAGTTTAAAAATATATAATTTCATTTAAATTTGAACTTAAAATATCCATAAAGAAATTCTGCTTAAATATTTTTTAGATTGCTTGGTTTCAGTATGAAATTCTTATAAGCAACTTAGTAATACATTCTCAATCTTCAACTATAAAAACTGCACATTTTAAACATATTAAAGTATTAAACTGAATAACAATATTTGCATATTTTGAGGAATTCTGGAAATTTTTATTGGCATTTAGAAAAAAAATCAAAAAAAAAAAAATCGAAAAATTTCTTATGCCTATAATTAGCTCAAAAAGAGTCAAATTTATAGCATTTATATAAAATAATAATATAAACATTTGATGAATATGTCAAGCATCCACAGTTATTTGTTTTTGAATTACAGTAGAACCTCGATTAACCATCAGTCTCGGGACTAGAGCTTTGACGGATAATCGAGGTTCTACTGTATATAATAACAAAATCATTCGAGTAGATATATTATTTAAATTGTACGTGAATATTTACAAATTGGCTTCTCGGCAGAACATTTTTTAATATACTTAGTTTGAAAAGAAAAACTAATGAAGAAGCTTTAATAATAAAGAAATATATATATATAAATAAAGAATACTTAATACATTATTAAATTAAATAATATTAAATATTTTATGAATTTTTAACTACAAATTATTTTTTTCCAATTTTCACAATTTTGATAAAATCCGTTAAAGTCTAATTTAAAACGTTTTAAAATTGTTCGTGAATTTACGCTTAACTTAATACTATCTATTAATTATTTAGAAATGTATTTTGTCGAAAAAAAATTTTCTTTTAAAATGAAGCTGTGATTTTTTTTTTTAATAGGTATATCGAAATTAAAATTATAACAAGTTTGCAGTCATATACAATCTATATAATAAGGATCGTACTTAAATTTTTTTTTAAAAAGTTAAAAAAATAAAAAATATAATATGTTATATTTAATTTATAGGTAACTTTTATTAAACTCAGGTAATTTTTACAAATTATGAAATCGTAATAGATAAATTAATAATTATCATAATCTTATACTATTATCTTTTTGAGTTTAAACTCAAAAGATATTAAGTATAATGATGGATCTATTATTCAACACAAAGTTAAATAGTTTAAAAACTACTTGTTTGAGTTTCGATTTATCATCATTTTCAAAAACTAATAAGCTTAATAATTAGAACAAGAAATGAGTTATTCTCGTTTAAAAAAATAATTCCATAAATACAAAGTGTAATATTTTTTTTATACTTAATCCTATAAAATGTTATACTTTTTTTTAATAAAAACTTCTACAAATTTAAATTGCTTTTTTGTTAATTATTTTATAAATAATTAAAATTAAAAATAATAATGTAATGATGTTGATAAAGTTGTAAATTTTTCGTAATCATGTTATTAAAACAATTAAATGATATAATAATATACCATATACATTTTGAATAAATATTTTACATCGTAGCTATAGTTGTTACTTGTTTGTACGTAATGTTGCAAACGTAAACTTTTTAATCAAGATTTAATTGATCATTTTTATATCAAATAACTATTTAAAAAAAAATGTGTATTCAATTTTTGTGTAATTTTATATTTTTATTTACTCAAAGAACAATAGTATTGATATTAAAAAAATAAGGTGTTAGTGAACTAGTAACATATGTTCATTTTCTTAGAAATTATCACCAGCCCGGATAGCTCAGTCGGTAGAGCATTAGGCTTTTAACCTAAGGGTCCAGGGTTCGAGTCCCTGTCCGGGCGAAACTTTTTGCATTTTTTTGGGCAAATTTTTTTTAATGCATTTTAACAGTAACTGTATATGCCACGAGTACAATTAAAATGTGATTTTTTTATTTTTTATTTGTTGGAAATTAAAAAAAAAGTTTTGTGTAGTTGCATATATTTTTTAAGAGAAATTTAAATTTTGATAAAATTTATTTTTTCTAGGTATAAATAACAATTTATATTCTTATAATTTTATAATATGTTAACCGTAGAAAATTGAAATTTGAAATATTCTATTAAAATTCAATTATTATTTTAGATTCACAGTAAAACTAATATTTTTCCATAATTAGATTAATATTGAAGTTATAAAAAGAATAAAATAAATACATACAATAATATATTATATATTTTTAAGGGTTTGAAATTTCGATTTTCCCGTAGTGTTGGTAAAAATATTTAAGCTTTTGTCAAAAACCTGTATAATTAAAATTTACAAATATTAAAAATATATTTAATATTTTATGTTCTAATTTCGACGGAATTGGATAATATTTTGATAAAAAATAATTTTTTTAGTTACCTATTTTATTTGTTATGTTATGATTTTAAAAAGAATATTAATACAATATGAATCACACCTGCACAGTATATAGACCATGTTTATATGGTATATAGTATATATTATTTATTAATTATATTAATATATATATATATTAATTGTACTAAAATCTTTAGAAATGTAGGACCACAAATCGTTACTGATATTCAGTCATCCTTTTTCATCGTACACACGCCGATTTATTATTGAATTTAAATTTAATATATCCATTACAGACTTCAGTAATATACTAAATTACGAGATAGGTCGTTTCACTCGACACCCATTAGTACAGTACAACGATTTCCACAATTTTAAAATATGTATACATGTAATCAGTACTAGATGGGTCAAGTACTGGTTTATCGAACATTAGAACTTTTATTAGCCCAAACCGGGTTAGAACAATTCATTTAAATATTTAATCTACCTTATAATATAGATTGCACTCCCCCTAGTTAAACTCGGTAACTGTAGCTGGTTTTATTTCAGCATGTTTGTTATAAGAATTTTTTTTAAACATTTAGAACAATACACTTCACTGTTTACATACTTCGATAAAAATAATAGTTATTGAATACTATTTTATACTTAGACTTTAGACACTTAGTCAAATAATAATGGTTCTCAATTTTTTTTAATTTATATATAATTCATTACTAATTTTGCCATTTGTGAAGTAACATTCCAAAACGAATTATTGTCATAATATTTAAAAATGAGATATACATATATATATATACTCATAGTTACGCATATCTAAACACATATGTATCACTTAATTTATTCAAAACGTACTATTGCCTACAGTATAGCCTATAGCTGTTGATGATACACCATTGAAACTACCTAACGTGCGATTGCTAAAATTGCTCAAATTTAATATTCATTATAATTATAATAGTTATTATATAGATTTTATTAAAAATGCACTTAAGCCATATACTCGTAATTGAAAAAGTGTTTTTTTTTTCAATTAAAAACTTTTGGTTAATAGCAAAATAATATAATCACTTAAGTCTTAAAATTTGACAATTTGTGGACTTATATATTTCTATGTGTTTAATATAATAAATTAAAAAATTGATAACAAACAGTTATCTTAATAAAACCAGAATTTTTTTCACGTTGGAAATTTTTTTTTAGTTAATATTGTTGCACCATTACTGTGAATATGTGTAACTGCTGTAACTCTTTATTATTGTAGCCCTGTGAGCAAATACCGTTAATGACCGTCGAATAACGTTATACACCGACGTAATAAAATTTACTGTACCATATACGATGTACACTAGCTGCACTGGCGCACTGCAGTGTATACATTTCCACTACTGCGTGTATAAATATATTACTAAATTTATGGATGACACCAGTATAGAAAAATCGTTGTACAATTTTAACTTAAATAAATCTTGAATTGTTAACTTTTGATGTTTATAAATGAGTAATGACACTTAAAATATTTTCCGAGTTCGTGAGAATTCACACACACACACACATATATACAAAAGTATTATTATATTTTTATGTCGACCGAAGGCCAACATCTACGTCACGAATAGTAAAAGCCAAACGCATGACAAGGTCGGATGCCGCTATAATGTTTACGTAACGTGTGCATAAAGCTGTGCGTAGTGCTTATTTTTTATTTCCATCATTAATATTATAATAAAATATAAGTCCCGAACGTCCGCGTATCAGAGTGCCACCGAACTGTTACTAGTATTAGTAGTTTTCCCGGGTAGGGAGGAGTTTTGAAACGCTTTTTAGCCTACGGACTCATTTTTTGTATAAATTGTTCAGTGAATATATATAAATATATTATTTCGTCCAAAACTGTTAAATTGTTTTATTTTTGTCCTTCGTTGTCGATATAGTAAGTCTACTAGGCTAGTAGACACGGTTTAACATAAAATACCTTTTTTACGACACACGATTGAGAAAATTTATTGGCTTATTATAGGATATAGAAGTACAAAAGAAAACCTACACAATTGAGCATAAAAACTCTGTGATGTTGCCATCTGCAATTTTGAAATATATTATAAAAAATTATTAATTTAAATAATTACAGTAATACAAAATCTATGATACCAGTTAAAAATAAAACGATTTTATGGTCATATATAACGTATTGTTGATATTTTAATTTACTTGTTAAATGATAATAATAAAATACGTAATCAGACTTACTGATGGCTACTGCCCATCGCGAAGTTAGAATTGTTGATAATAATAATATATTATAAATTTATATACCTTGGTATCTGTTTCCAATTTGACTTAAACGTAGTAGACAGTAGTAGACTAGTAGAGATTCAATATTATTACAATTTGAATATCAGTCAAAAGCTTTTATATTTAATTTTAATATATTATAATATAACATTGTCAATAAAGCTGGGATCTGTTCACGGCTCGTGCCTCGTATAAGTTAGGTTTGAGATCATAATAATATTGGTGTAGTAATACATACATGAAAATAATAAATTACAAAATGTAAGCAACATGAAAGTGGCAACGTCACATAAAATATTCTACGCTCAGTCATGTTTTACCGGCCTGCTAAAACATTTTATATTTCGACATTAAAAAATAATTATGCTCTAGTAGCATCTGAAAATAATACTATGAGATTAGCTAACGCGGCCGATTGAGGCCTAAATCGTTTTAAATAATTTTAACTCGATTTAGTTTTTTTATAAATAAATTACGAGATTTTATGAATAAATTATATTATATAATTTTACTATTGAAATTCATACCTATTGGCTATTACTGTATGTATGAGTATACTCACGCCACTTAAAACTGCGCATCAGTCCATTTAAATATTTATGTAAAAAACAAATATATGATTTATAATTAATTTAATATGCGGATCTTTTTACCGATAGTTACGCATTGGAAAATTTGATAAATTAGTAGTTCATTAATTGTTATTAGGTATACCTAGCCTTTTATTTCATATCTAAGAAGAGGTGGTATAGGAAGACAGAAAATAAAACAATAAAACTTGTAGTGTGATGGATGGAACAAAAAAATGGTTATCAATTGTCAGGAGAGGGATCTTATCCTGTGAAATGATTCAGCGGCATCTCTCCTTTCCAGTCAACGAAGTTATCCCTCACCCCTTCATATAACCATAGTCGCACGCTGATATGACGTCGGCTATTGCACTTCCAGTGTACGTGATCAAGTGATCACGGGGCTTAAATATGTAAAACTGGGCCCAAGGTCGTGTTGAGGTTTGGTAGCGCATACAACATATGCATGCTTACCTATTTTACGAGAATATTACCATACATATCAATCATACGTATAATATAATATAGATATTAATATATTCCATGCACAATGAATTCAGCCTTAACATAAATAATTTTTTTACAATAAAAACAGAGAGAAACTCTATTGTAGTGAGTTGTTAAAATAAATGTACATTTTTTAAATATTACGTGAAAAAATTATTACATATTTATGTTATTGAAATTTGCGCCCCTGGCTCATGACCTCTTGCCCTGCTCCGAATACAGCTCTGACTGGAACAACAGCTGTGTTCACAGGCGAAAACTTTTTTTTTGGAAATCAAAGAAAGCGCGATTTAACATAATGGAAAAAGGAAAAGCCATTTCGCGATTTCATATTTTAGAAATCAACGGACTAACGTCCGGATGACGTTCGTTGATGTCGGATTACGGTCTTTACGAATAATACACTATTTAGTCCTATTCATAAACCCGGCGCGTTCTAACGGCAAACGTTTGAAACTCGCTCTATACTTTAAAGTTTAGATTTTAGAATATAGGAACCTATACACATACGGATATTTGTATAGTATACAATATATTATAATATCATTGATTATAGATAGTATACATAATATATTATTATTATTATCATCATCATATATTATATTACAATGTATAATCAATGATAATACGTAAAAAGTACAATATCACGTGTAGGTACAAGTCGCTATCGAAACTAACACCGATTGATTTCCAACTATTTTTATTCTGTCGACTAAAATAAAATAAATATAGTGGTTTTTTCGTCGAATCAACCGTTAACTTGTTGATCATTATTTATTTTTTATCTTCATAGCGCTCACGAGAAATTACTACAGTACGACTACGACACACTTATAGCTGAAGTACCATTTGCCGATTGTAAATACTCAGTTGTCAGTTAGTGGGTTGCTTTATTATTTTCTGCAAGCACTACATTTGAAATTGTCATTGTATGATGTATAAAATATTATAATAATATACATTAAAGGTTTCAAATACCCATGAATAATATTTTTAAATCATAACAAAATTACATTATTGTTCTTGTAAATATCCTATTTTGTCAAAATTTAAACTTCATTTAAATATAAAGTAATAAAGCAATAAAAACTTTTGAGCTATCATAATAATATAATTTTTTAAATGTTAAGTATGAATATTACATTTTTTATAAATCATCAACTACAGAATAATTTACAAAATTTTGTAATTTTGATAAATTTCGTCAAAATTATAATTTTAAACACTTATATAAAAACATTGTAATAATATATTTCCGATATTTTTTAATTGACATACGGACGACTTATGAACAAATTTATTTTATATTGTTAAGGTTTTTTTTTTAATCAAATAAATAATATATTTATCGAAATTTAAGAAATCGAAAATGTTATTAATTGTTTATTTATAGTTCAAAAAGGTTTAAATATTTTTAAAATTAGTGTGCAATGGAATTTATTTTGTTTTAATTTGTTTTTGCTTTTTTCCAGCTATTTTGAAAAGTTCTAAGATTTTTTTATTATTGAGCCCCCGAAGTATCAACTAGATTGTATTCTTTACTAAAAATCACCTTAAACGTGGAGATTTGAATCATTTTTATCGTCCCAAAAGGGATTAAGAATAAAAATCATTGTAAAATTAATAACTATAGGTATTTTTTGCTTCACTCAAATTTAATTTGTGATTTGTTATTTTGTATTTTTCTTTTTTTTTATATCTACTTACGATATGATAATGATGTTCATGAAAAGATTTTGCATTCATTCGAAAATGTTTAGATTTAAAACCGTACGTACGATCTGAGTAGCATTTTTTAGCACTTACATTTACAAAAATGGTAAAGACTCAAAACAAACGTCACATTTGGAACTTTCACTCCACCATTGTGCATTATTGTACTATGGTTCACATAATAATATGTAAGTTGTTACTTTTCGTAATAATTTCTACCAAACTATATAGAAGTTTACCTCACTTAACTCGTACCACAACATCCATTTTGTCCAGCGAGTTTATATAATATATGACAATTATTGTGAAAGACTACGATGTTGGAATCTACGAGGCATTATATATAATATAAAGGATAGTAAATCTAAATAATGGTACTTTTACGGCGTTTTGTCTAGTGGACATAAATTCATGTAATTCGTATTTATATTTGGAAACGTTGACCAATACGTTTCTATATATGGTTCGGTCCTAACTCCATTCCAAGGTCCAATATTATATATACTGTAGGTACTCTCGAAGATTTATCTGGTTTAAAGTCCACCATAAGTACATAAAGTGTTGGGATATATATATATATGATCGAGTTGTTGAAGCTATTAGGGGCTAGAGGATTCAACTCTTGGTCGTAATATATAATACCGTGTGTTGCAATAATATTGTAGTGTAATATTAAAATATTGAATCGACCATATATATAAGTCAACCAAATTCTTTATTGCAGTATGTTATTTTATGGATTGTGTCATTGTATATATAATGTAGACTAAGATATTATGTGTTCGTTGGACGCGAAAACGTGTTAAAAATGAAAAGTATTTAATTTCTGAAATTAGGCAACTAATCAATACTATTATGTTATTAAGTATTTTTTTATTATTATTTTGCATCTCATAATCCAATTATAAACCTTATGATCTAAAACAATTATGCAAGCATATTATGATAAATGTTACGAGGATGTCATGGCGTCATGTATTGTCACTGTCCTACAAATGTATCTACATTGTACAACGTAGTAAGTTTTCATTCAGCAGAACAAATTTCGTGTTTATAAGATTGTATATTTATCTGCCATTGCAATTTGAAAATTCTCATAACTCGTTTAAAAATTAAAATATTTTTAAAAATTGACTTACAAATACAGACAATGCGTCTTACCTTTAAATTGTATTATAAGGTCACTTTAAAAGTAATATTAAAGCTAACAACCGGCAATAGCTTCATTCAGGGAGTGGGTGAGGGGGATGAGTATTTACCCTGTTTGATTAATTCCCATTGGGTCAATCATTAGTAAAAAACATAACTATTTTAATGTTATTATGTAGTTAGATACTAGGTAGGTACCTACTTGCAAATTATTGTCACAGTAGTAATTACATTTTTAAGTATTCTATATTGAATACATAGATGCGTGAACTATGTGTTTATAAGTAATGTATGTTTGTATTTATTGTGTGAAGGGACATATTATATGTTATGTTTAGGTATTTTAAGGCACGGAGTTTATTCAATTTCTTCTTATTGAAACTACATAATATATAATTTCTGAAAAACTTTTGAGGTAGGCGAAATTTCCTTCTTGGCATCTCAAATACGCCACTGTGATATAAGCACAAAATGCATAGTGTGCATAATTTATTACTTAAATAAAGTAAGATGATCGTAGATTATTATTATAGGAATCGAATATTGTGCAGAGCTAGTTTCCACTTAATCGACAAGTTTTAATTGACATTGATTGATTTCTTCACGTTATAGTCCTATATATGTACATTCAGTGGATAAACAGAGATCATTAGCCGTTGTGTTTCGCTTCGATTTTGGCTATACCCTTTATTAATAATTTACCGTGTTGAGTTACTTTGTAAATAATTATGTGACGAAAATTAGGTGTTTTTCAATTGGTAATATCTATAAGTCATTTAGGTATGTGTATTTGATTGAAGTAATTGTGGACAGAAACAAGCGACAATTTAAAGTCAATTTCAACGAGTAAATAATATTTTATATTTTATATTTTGAGCAGAACAAAGACTATATTGATTTCACAATGTGTGTGTGTGTTTTAGAAATAGTCTGTAGTGAAAAAAATAATCGGTACCAATACTAGTTTTTATTATTTTTCGTGTCTGTTATCACTATTTTGAGCAGTAAAAATGTTTCAATTACATATTTTAAAGGTGGCTTCTATTAGGAAATCTAGTAGGTACTTAAATGGAACAAAAATAAAAATACCCAATCTAAACGAAATATGATACAAATTTCAAAATATTTTTTTCTTTTTTGTACTATCTATTTTATAGATAAAATTGAAATTTTAGTTTTTTATTTGACGTATGATTAATACATTTTTTGTTTTCAGGTATAAATGCTTGAAAATATTTCTAGAAGTTTCTTTAAAAATTTTTCTTATAAAAATAAAAAGTAAATCGAAAATTTAAAGTCCCAATTATTTATAAGTGTTTAAACTTCAAATGTTTACAAAATCCATCAAAATCACGAAAATTTGCAAATTATTTTGTAATATAAAATGCATTACATTTTTAATTTTAAAATTTAATATTTTAAAATTAATTTAATATTTCTCATAAGTTTTTGTTATTCGAAGTTAAAAAGAAAGTTTTAAAAACTATATGTATCCATTATTTATGAATGGCTGTTTTTCAAATTTTGACGATATTGACTTTATACTCAAAGGTATTTTAACGATTTATGCTCTCTCGATTTTTGTTAAGTATTTAGTTATTATTAAAAAAAATACTGATCATTAAAACTTAAATAAAAAATATTTAACTATTAGGTACTTAAATTATCATTTTCTATTTATAATTAAAATATCAAAATAATTGGACATTTTTAGTTGTTTACAGGCGTTGAAATGTTTGGTTTTTTTTTTAATGCTGATAATATTTTTTGAGATTCAAGCGAAAAGCTTGAAAACGTATTCATAGATCCACAGAAGTTATTTCTATAGAAAAATGAAACTGTTACAATTATATTTTATAGATACAGTATTTTTTTTAATTTAATGAAATTAAGGAAATGTACATTTAAACAAAGAATAGTTATTTTGTTGTAAGTCAAAAACATTATTCCTGGTAATATTTGCGTGTACCTATCATTGATACTTTACTCTACGGATTGGCATTTTAAAAATATTCAGATTAACTTTAAGCTGTAGCTTATTTATACCATGAACTTATCAAACTGGTATATTGTAGGTAAGTCGGTTTCATCCCAAACATTAATAATGATACTATATTATGATATAAATATTTACAGTATGATAAATTCGATATTTTCGGTTAAATTTAATTCAAACTATCCATATACTACTAATGGCAATATAAATATATAATAAAATATACTTAGTAATATAGGCTGACAGAAAGTTTGTTATCGTTTTGTAATAGTACCTATATAATGATTTATCATTGAATTCAAATTGAACACGTTCATTACAGTGACCTACTTGATGAGAAACATAGGAAATAATACTGAATATCTATTTACCATACTGTAGATTGAGTTTCCTGATTTTTCCAGTATTAATTATAATTTATAAACATTAATATGTGCCGGTGATCGTTTATTAATTTTTGTTAGTCACTATTTATAATTCAAATGGCACGATTAAAAACATTTAATTAATTATAATTTGTTATACTCAATAAATATCATTATTATTGATGTAAATCAAAATTTAAAATATAAAATTTTAATATTTTATGTCAATGAACAATAAAAGAAAACTAAATATTAAAAATAAACAAACGAGACTTTTTTAATGGGAAATTGTAAATATAAATAGGTATCATGTAATTATATGGTAGGATTGAGTGATTTATTAAACACGCTAATTTCCCTTTTATCCATATATTTATTCCATTATGATTTTTAGAGTTTTTAATTATAGGTTCTTAAAAACCATATTATTACATACTTAAATGTCTTATACTATTTAACTGTTGAAGGAGTGGCGAGACGAAACCAACCTTTTTTTTTACTGTAAATTATTCAATAAATAATTTTTTCTAAATGTATTACGTATTTAAATCAAAATTTGAATGAATAATGTCTGATTTATTAAACTGTACTATGTACTAAAGATAATAATCTTAGAAATGGTATCAAACCAAAAATAAAATATAAGTGTAATATTCTGGTTAGTACTATATTTAGTACTTAATAATTACTCTGACCGTTTTTAAAACCATAAATTAACATAAATTACTATTATTTTCAAAACATCATAGCCTCTATAGTGTATACGTCAATTATTATTATCATAGGCTTTTTAATCTTTAGTACCTACATAAAGTTTGATAATTCAGAAACAACTAATTCGAAATTTAAATTATATACATCAATATAAAAAAAAAAGTCGCTCAATAGTTTTCAGTAAAGAAGGATGTTGTGTATGATATTAAAAAAGAAGGATAATTCTTTATTCACATAAAAAAAACCAAGTACCTTGCTCAAAGTATAGTGTGAATTAAGTTTATTTAAATATTCATAAATCAGCGTATGAATAATTGCATTACCTATTAAATAAAAAAGTTAAAATATATTATTATGCTTAGAAAATCACTATTTTAGTTTTTTTTTTTTAAATTATTATGTGGAATTTGTTAGGCGTAATGATTTTATCCCAACAAATACTTAATTATAAATAGACTTATTCAAACAATTATACATTTTTTTTAGATTAAATTTCGTAACAGTGTGAACAACTGATAAGTATAATTGTATAATACAATCACTACAATGGTTTGTAATTAATATTCATATTATTTTGCGTTACGGATTTGTTCCATATCGATATTTACATTAGAAAATTATTCCAAATGAAATATGTTTTTTTCAAATTGTGTTGATTAATATTTTGTATCGTGATTATTTTATGCATATTAGAATTTTAATGTTCGTTTGTTGCATTATTACTGTGTTCACAAATAGTTGTCAAGCTTAAATAAATAAAATAAAATTGTCACACAAAAAAGAGTACGAAAAATAGAGTGCGCACAAACAAAAACAATCAACATATAGTGTCGTATAGGATAAATAGGTGGACATAATATTATTATGTCTCCAACGGCTTTAACTGCCGACAAAATCGTCAGTGGCACAAGCCATAAAAATAAACAGTTTTATTTATTTTGATTTTGAAGAGCGTGTGTGTTTATGATTAAAATCGTATTGCATTTTTATCGATCGAACAAAAACGGCAATCACATTTTCACAGCGATTTCAAACACGTCGTATCCCGGGGAGTGGCATCAAAACGCATCACGCACAATATTTGACGGCAATAAAAATAGTTTCACTACAGCATTTAATATTAATTAACGTATCGAATGCGACGAAGTACGCGTGGAATTCGACGCGCGCTTGCCCGATACATGTGACGCGAATGCAATAATACACATCGGGCCATTCGCCCTTGGTTGCGACATTGTATAAGAACGATAAAACACACCTTTGGCTTTCAGTTTTCGACGCTTTTCATTGCATCGTTCCCGCCGTCGTCGCGACCGTCGCACACCATGTTCGCGCAAATGAGCACGGCCGTAAGTATGATTTACCGCTTCGGCGTAACAATAATCTCGTATCGGTAGTGTACCCGGTGGTTATTATAATTTCACATTGTGTACTACACGGATACGGGCGATCTAAACACCATTATTATATTGTTGTTATTGCGCATCCGTTCTCGATTATCGCGCGTACCCATATATATATATATACACCTAATATTGTCAGGTGCGTGTTATGAGATAATAATATTAGAAGTATAACGATTCACAAACGTCGACGAGAAGAGGAAGACTACTTAAACACTAGAAGACCCGACGATCTGATGTCGGTTAGTGTTATATTTTGTCGAGTAGAGCGGCGAAGAATTCGATCAGAAATAGAAATACAGAGTTGGTTTGACGATAGGTGCCCTATAGTTGAGCGACGCAGCGATTCCGGGTTCATAGAATTATTGTCCTTGTCCCGGGCGAGTATTATACCCAGTACACAAGGCACATTCGGTGAAGTGAATGTTCGATGTATGAGTACGGTAAGCAGTGCGTATTGGGGCGTCGATTTTGGGCCATCGAGAATAAGCTGTGTGAAATTCGCGTGTGGCCTATGTTTTCTTATTATAGTGTCGTCTAGCGATGCCGACTTCAAAGTTGCTGCTGGGAAAGACGAGTGATGGGTATATTAATATATATATTGTTTGACTTGGTTGTATGTAGTGATATGTGGTGGCTTGAGAAGACCACTGGTTGGTTCTATGTATAAGTGCACATGTTATAACAATATTGCTATCGGTGTCGTCATCAAGTATGTATAATATCTAATATTATTACCGATCGGTATTAATAATACTGCGATGAATTGTCTCCGGCTCGAGATATCCGCGATATTTTTTTAATCGGGATACATTTCTTTATGTTTCATTCGTGAGGAATATTAAATAATTTCGTGCGAAGCGATTTGAAAAATATCGTATAGGTTCGCTGTTTGTCTTTGAAACAAAAAAAAAAAAATAAAATATATTTTCATATCGTACTTATTACGACCCAACTCAAACGGGTTTTAAACAAACGAATATTTGTTTTTAATTTTGTATTTTCTTTTTCCGAGAATAATATATTTATTAAAAAAAAAAAGGGGGAAAAACCGTTTTGTTTATTATTATATTTTTTGTTCGAAGATACACAACGCAGCGCACGCCTTGCCGACGACGTCGAAAAGCGAACTGTACGTTTACGCTTCCATCGTGTTTTCCGTCGTACTGTGGTGCCGCATGCGATGGCAGTACAGACAATTTTATCGTCTAGCCGATAAGATTAAGGGCCCGCCAACGTACCCGTTAAAAGGATCGATTTACGATCTGCGCACTACTCCCGAAAGTGAGAACACGGCAATGTAAAACCCACAGTAGTTTCTGTTTTCCAAGATTGTCCGTCGCTATTTATGGTATTTAATTGATTTTTTTCCTCCGTAGAGATTATGTACAATTTTAAAGAATCAGCCGAAAAATACAACTACGAACCGGTAAAATTGTGGGTAGGCCCATTTCTTTTTGTTGGGGTTTATAAGCCAGAAGATGTACAAGTAAGTTATTGTTTTTTTTTTTTTTTACGTAATATAATTTTACGTGCGAACTTGAGAAGTTGAGTTTAACTGCAACGATGACGGTAATAAAAAACTTTTTACTTTTTTTTTTTTTTGGTTGCAGATAGTTTTAAACAGTTCTAAAGCCTTGGAAAAAGGCATTATTTACCACATCATAAGACATGCAGTAGGCGAAGGTGTATTTACTGCTCCGAGTGAGTATTTTTCTACATAATATTTTATTAACTAAATTCAGATTCTCGAGAACGCAAAATATCTGTATAAATCAAAAACTCTATCGCTCGTCGTTGGTTGTAAGGCTACACTATTAATAATAATATTTAAAATCTATTGAATCGTAATGTTTGTAGTTTTATTTTGTGACTATTAGACGTGCTAGAATGGTCAGGTACATATTATTATATACAAGCCTACGATCGTGACGTTGTATCTAAAATTGTAGTCGTGATTTTTCAGTGGGAAAATGGAAAAAGCACCGTCGTGTTATAGCCTCGATATTCAGCTCAAAGTTTTTAGATCAACTGTACCCGATATTTAACGAGAACAACAAAAAGCTAGTTGAAAACATTTCCAAACACGTGGGCGAGACACAGCCGTTCGACATTTGGGATTACATAATATCCTGCAATCTCAATAACGTAAGCCGTAAGTTTCGCAACAGCATTAGGCGATCGACACTAAAACAATCGTTTGTCAATCGTGTGTATAAATGTTAAATAACGTGTCAACTTAGTTATATTATAATATATAGAAGCCGCGATGGGCTACAACCTCAACGATCAACGGACCTTATCGGAATTCGTTTTCGCCATGAAGAAGTAAATTAACAGATATTATTATATACTTACTAAGTCTAAGAGGTGATATCAAAATGGTTTACGGAAAACAAACCACACGTTTTTAGAGTTTCAGAACTGAGCAAATGCATTGTGAAGCCATGGCTGTACATCGATCAGATTTTCGCGGTTCACACGTACTTGACCGGTTTAAACGTTTATATGAGTCAATTGAACAGGGTCTCGTTACAAGTCAGTGGTTAACGGCATAATAACTAATAAAATAGCGACTTACGAACAGAGTCGTCTCAGGATTATGCAGGGCTCCAGGGCCTAACACATTTTGTCGGTCACCAAATATTTATATTTTTTTGACATTAATATATATATATAAAACACACACATTGACGCGCTGATACATAGTTGGTTAGAAAGTTTTATACTCAAAAAAAAGTAATTAATTATAAAACATAACATAATACTTAGCATAACTGGGTGATTTAATTTATAAAAAATTGTTTTTAAATTTAACCCATCATTTTTGAATACATATCTTTACAACGTATCAAAGTATTTACACGTGGTTAATATTATAGAGTGTTTGATTGTGATTGCTTGCGAAGAAATTAAAACTTAAATATTATCAAATATTTTGTACATTTAATACTATATTATGTAGTTAAAAACAATAATAATAATAATAATAATAATATTGGAAGCACAACATTCGCACAACTCACTCACACATTAGGTGTCCAATTATATTTATGAGTTTTATTTATACTTTTGATTCATAAATTTTATATTTACTTAATATTAGTATATAAGCTAAAAACTAATCAAAAAAAAAAAATTGTTAATATATGTTAAATTGAAAGTTAAAAAAAAAAATCGAGGCTTTTAAAAGTTGGGTAGAGGGAACCCCGGACCTATGTCTTAAGACGGCTCTGTTTACGAATTTATATTCATTAATACAGTTTTTATTAATTTTAAATATTACGGATTTATTTAGATAATAAGAGATAAGAAACTAGAATTCAAATCAACAAAATCGCAGCAATCAACGGACAACTCTCACGAAGTCGTTCCGGAAGAAAGTAGTATGCAATATTTAGATAATTCTACAATTTACGGTCGTGTATAATAAATAGATATGTTTTATGTAAATGCTATTATACAGATAAGCATTCGACAAAAGTGTTCTTAGATAAGTTGCTTAAGTTGAATGACGAAGGTGCTGATTTTACAGACGAAGATCTCAAGGATGAGGTTATAACAATGACAGTTGCGGTAAGAGACACAGTATTGCCATAGCAAGTCATTTTATTTAGCTTTAACGTTCTTAAGAATGAGAAAAAATATAACGAAATAAAAAAATAACAATAAATACATGATTCTCTTTCTACTTGTTAAATCCAAGCAAAATAATTTTCCATGTAAATATCTTAAAATCAAAAATCTACACAGTATTTTTGAACAGCATTGATCAAGATATGTCAAAATAAGATATTTATTTATATTTGTAATTTGCGGAAAATAAATTTTACATCGATATTACGATAAAAATCGCGATGTGTATATTATGCTTGACGAACATTTATTAAAGATTAACGTAATAGGTATTTAGATTTTTTAATATTTTATAATTTTAGGGCAGCGATACCAGTGCTATTAGTGAATGCTTTTGCATTCTGTTACTAGCAATGCATCAAGATATCCAGGTAAAATTTGACAATTTTTTCTCAATATTTCGATTTTTTATTTTTAATTTTTTTATATCCCTTATGCATGTAAAATATTTCCACAGGATAAAGTTTATGACGAGATTTACAGTGTCTTAGGAGACAGTGATCGTGAAGTTATTCCTGAAGATATATTTAGATTTAAATATTTGGAAATGGTGTTAAAAGAAAGCCTCAGGCTGTTTCCTCCCGGAGCAATTTTTTCTAGAAAAATCAACGAGAACGTAAAGCTCAGTAAGTGTTATTAATCAAAACTATACCTAATTATTTACTTACTTGAAACGAATATTGGCAAACTTATTTATATAATCAAAAAATTCGGTGCGTATTATTATAATCGTAATTTAGATAAATTGTAATTTAAATGTTTAACGATCTATTAAGTATATAATTTATACGATGTTATAGTATGGGTAGGTTCGTTGATAAATAGGTATCTAATAGTTTAAACGTTTAAATTAATTTACATATTTTTAAAATGACATTACTTAAAAAAAATTCATAAAATTTGTAGAAGTTGTAAGTTTTCACTAATAATATTTTTAAATTATAATAAAATTACGAAAAGCGTTATTTATCATTTAAATATGTATAATTTCATCCAAATTTTAATTTAAAATGTCTATAAAAAATAATAATTATGTTTATATATTTGTTTAGTTCTCATATGAACTACTAATAAATTATAATATAAGCCTTCGATATACAAATTGAAGATTATATGTTTTTTTTAACAAATACATTTTATGTAATTTGAGAAATATTGTAATTTTTACGAATTTTGTAAAAATTTGAATCTTAAATGTATTTTGAAAAATGAAAATTTATCTATGTATTTTAATACTTTTATACAGATATAAGAACAATTTATTTGGTATCTTGTTAAACATTTTTAAGATTTAGACATAACGAATATCAAAGTAATCTAAAAATTAAAACATTTTTATTTTCCTTAATTTTTTTTAGTTTTTTCAATTACCAAGAAAATAATTTTTTACTTTTGTCCCCCTAAAATTTTAATTTATAAAAAAATTTACCAGAAACTACCAAAAAGTTGAAAACGAAGTATTTATTCTACCTCAAAAGTTGACAGCCACTAATAAAAACATAGATTAATATAAAATCAAGACAGTCATCGTTTCGTTTAAAGTCTAATAGGATTCCATTACGAATTCCGCGTCAGATTTTTTTTAGATAAAGTCTATAAAAGCGTTATCGCATTGTTGTTACTGTGTAATATAAAACGCGAGCGATAAAACGATGTTTGCGTATAATAGTGCAAATGCCGTAAATGTATTTTTTTTTTTTGATTTTAATTCATTTCTTTTTTTAACAGCTAACTTCGAACTGCCGAAGGGCTCCAATGTTTTCGTGTCACCGTACGTCACACACCGTTGCCCACAGCTATATCCCGATCCTGACACTTTCAATCCGGAAAACTTTAGTGCCGAGAACGAAGCGAGTCGGCACAAGTTTAGTTTTTTGGCGTTCAGCGGCGGTCCTAGGGGTTGTCTAGGTAAGGTTGTGCCAAATGAGTATTAATCGAATTGTCGGCGCGTTCGTTGTTGTTGTCCTTCATCTACCCCAGAGGCCTATCTTAAAAACAAACGTCGCGCGTCTCGACGAAAATAAATAAAATATAATATATTATATAATAAACCTTTGTAGGAGCTTACACCCGAATAATTGATACCAATAACATCCCTAAAACCGCAAAAAAAAACTTCAATACCCAAAACCTATATGAAAATCGAATGATTATTTTTTCAAAATAACCAAAGTAACACCGAATCCAGAAAATAAATTATCCTGGTTAACCCAAACCGAATAATTTTTTATTTTACAAATTTCATGTTATAATACGTTATATTGTAAGCATTTTTTGAGGTTAGTTCGATTCTGTATTTAGTTAGTCAATAATTTTACAATTAATTTGTGATAAATAGTTGACAATGTATGCATTATACTTAGTTGTAATCATTCATTCAGAAATATAGTCTATCAATAATATTTTACAAGACAATATTCTAATAAATATCTTATAAGTAATTAAAAAAATGTTAAGCTTAGATAGTGTTTAAATCAAGTTTTATCTCGAACTATTCAATGCTTGTATTAACCCTAATAGTAAAAAGTTATACTACCGAAACGTTTCTTGTTAAATATTTTATTCTGTTGTTTAAAATAAAAATGATTCGGGTGCCAAGCCTTGAAAGAGTATTTTAATAATCAGAAACAATTATTTGTCTTATTGCGTCTGTTACCATAAAATAGCCGATTTCATACAGTTTTACTAAATATTATATTTTTAATCAACTTCAGATTCACGAATAATTAATTGTAAAAAAGTAATCAACATTTTTGGGTCTGTTATTTTTTCAAATCTAATTTTCTCAAAGTATTTATAGGAAAATTTCAAATCTTAAAATATATACAGTTATTAAATTTATTCTATACATTTGAAATCTTCCAAAAAAAAGTGGCTTCATAAAAAAATTTAAATTCATTTAAATTAATCAATAGTATACTATGAAATAATCAAGAATGAATTACAAAGTGATCACAGATGGACAGGACCAAATTTCTAGCATAGTTGAGATAAAGTACGTTTTGTTGGAAGCAGGGCTTATTCTAAGAATTTTAATCAACTTCGCACTTTGCCTATTAAAATATAGCTATATAAATCGAAGTATAATATCAAAAATTATAGTTAAAAATTTTAAAATTTTTAGCTTTTAGATGGAATAATTTAAAATTTGACATATTAATAAGAAATAAAATAATAAACATTTGCGGCAGGCATGTTAAAATGAATAAAAAAAATATTAATTTTCCGTTTCTAGTGTTTCTAGTTATAAACTTTAATGGTTTATTGATTTATTAAAATTGCTTTTATTCATTAATTGTTCAACGTCAGCGCTGTGACGCGAGCAAGTAAAATAGTGATATTTTATAACTCATTGGATCCATTGCACTAATTAAGGCAATGGCATTTGTTGTATTTCTTCTAATCTATTAGTTCTACCTTTATATCTACTACATATTTAGATGTACTAAATTTAAATCATTACCCTAAACGACAAATGCATTTCTAATATTAGCATTGCAAATTACAATTAAGGTTAGCTGCAGATATAATATAGTACTAACAAAATATTCTTCAATAAAGACTCTTGTCTACGATTTCTAATTATTTAATTTCTTCAAATTTAAAAATCACATTATTACCTATAGGAACTAATATTTACTGTATTATCTTAATAATATAGCAATAAATTATAAAAAATCAACTACGCTAAAATTGATTATCAAGTGCGAACTTTGCTTTTCCAAATACGCAAAACAAGCACAAGCGCGCTTTAGAATAAGCCCTGGTTGGAAGGCTAAAAAAAATAATAAAAAGTGAACTACTGCGGCCATGTCCATCATAATAGATAGGTTAACATATAATTAAAGTGGAAACTGAATAAGGAAAAAAAGTTATTTGTCTGACGGCAAGACGTTTATCAACTCGTATGATATTATAATCTCTTATATTGCGCAGGTGTGGGTTTTATAATTGTCGCTCGCTTTCCCTACAGGTGTCAAGTACGCTATGATCTCCATGAAGCTGATGATGGTGGCGGTTTTACGCCGTTACAGCGTACACACGGAGTGTAAAATGTCGGAGATCGAAATGCAGATCGATTTGCTTGCGAAAAAAGCAAACGGCTACCCGATCACAATCCGGCCTAGAGAGAGAACGCAAGACCGGACCTTTGCTTGAAAAAAAACCACCATATGAATGTAATATTACTATTATAGTTTTCATTAAAAAAACAAGAACAAAACACGTCAATCTGTATTATTATCGTTTCTTGTAGTATGTACAAAATTTTTATGGTATAGAGTGTCTGAGTGTGCGATCAAAATTACATAGTTGATAGAATATTGTTTCTCGATTTGAAGCGCCTTCACGTGATCATTCGAGTTGAAAATATATTATTCAGAACGCTTAATTGTCAACGGGTTTCCAATTGTTTTTTTTTACAATCACATTGAGCACATTATCATGATAATAAGACATTGAAAAGTAAATGAAGGCACCTTAACACATTGAGTTAGTCCAAAAGAAAAATGCAACTCTGTAAATCCAAATTTTAATAAATTATGATATTTCATATTAATGACACCAGTGTCTTAATCTGTAAACACATTGTCAATAAAATACATTTGTTTATAAAATTTTTTATGCATCATGTCTATAAAAAAAAAAGGTAGACAAATGGATACCGCTTTGCTGTATATTAAGTATCGAGTGGATAACTATCATGGTTGTGTTTAATTTGAATTTAACGATATATCAGTGTTATTGAAAAACGGTTCTAAGCGGAGGTCTGTCAATATGCCTACTAAGTATATTTATTGATATACTTTTTAGCTACTAAAGTCATTAATTTTACTTTTAGTATTAAGGTAGATTGATATAATATGTTTTTCGAAAATATTGCATTTATTATATTATTAGTATTTAATTATTACATAATAATATGTATTTATACCATATCAATTCAACTTATATAACTCTAAATTTAATATAAGCTTTTTGTAAATACCATAAAACACTGTAAATAGATATAGTAAAATTCATATATAATATACGTGAAAGTTTTAATTTCTAACAAATGTTTATAAATTCAAACAAAATAATTATCATCGTTTTAATTGATTAAATAAGCGATTTCGTTTAAATTTGAACTTAGAATGTTTATGAAAAATAATTGCCTTTATAAACATATTTATTAAATATATAAAAACTAAACCATTATATCATATGTGGGAAACGATAATATAAGTACTTAGTGGAGATGGATCAAGTTTCTGTAGTTATTAATTTTTGAATTATAAAAAAATAAAGAAATCAATTTCGTCAAAATCTGGTTTAAAAATTCCCATTTTTTCTTAATTTTTGTTTGTTTTTCCTGATTTTCCACTCTCAAAGTTGAAAATCGCAGTATTTTATCGACAACTTATCGAGCTTATCGTGTTCTCTCTCTCTGACACACACATACACATGTACACAAAACACATCATTGTAAAATCAATACATTCATCGTTCTGTTTAGAATATAAAATCAGTGAATCTTAAATAACTACTGCAGGTTACCGCGAAAAAAAAACTATTCGAGTCGTTTAAAATAATTTGATTTTCAGATATACTTTTATATCGAAACTTTTTATACAATAAATCACAGTATTAAGAACATATGGGGTGATCCATTTAACGTAAGACACACATTATTTCAGAAAACACTAACGTTTTGAAAATAGTTTCTTTTATATAAAACAACGGTTTTTGAAAAATGTATGTTTCTTATGGTTATTATTTTAAGTATTAAACATGTTTAATTTCATATTCTGGAGATATTCTGTTCTGGATTATTCCAGTCTATAAAAATAAAATAAAAATTTAACAAATAGTTTATTGTTTATACCTAAATATTTAAATTATAGACGAGCAGAGTTACTGATCAAAATTTTGCGGGGTATTTCTCAAACCTTGTACCATTTCATATAGGCGCCGCGAGGGGGTGCACTTGCACCACCACGGCCTTTCAAAAAAAAAAAATAAAAAAAAAAAATAATTGAATGATATTGAAAATATTTAATTTTCCATAATTATCTATATTATAACTATTATAGTACTTATTTTACATATTTTTCTAATCGTAGCCACTGACCAGCATTAATTTGTACCCGTTAAAAAAAAACTAAAATAACTTTTCATTGCCATATAATTTGAAATAATGTTTCTACGTATTGACTTAAATAATTTGATCATTATTTAGAAATCATCGTATACTATGCACGATGCACCCGTCTGACAAAATTCCTGGCGACGCCTATGCCACTTCACTTATCTAAACTTTAAATACATTTTATAACTTATAAATAACTAATTATCAAAAATTATCGTAAAGTTTGACTTTGGTAAAAATTAAAAAAAATATATATTTTTAAAATTTTTTTGTTTTTTTATGACCAGTGGTGTACAATGAATATTTTTCAAAAAACGTTAATTGTTTTCGAAATAATGAGTGTATTACAATGCATTATACGGTATATTCGATGTACTGTATACTAAACTCTGTGAGTGTATTTTTTAAAGGTTACTGTTGTAATAATATAATATGTTATAATAGTGGTAAATAAATTTATCTCGTTTTACTATATATATATATTAATATGAACTCATATGATAATATTTTATTTTAAACAACGATCATTATAATAATTATATGGCTTATTAGATATAAAATATTTGATTGATTTAAAGTTGAAATTATTATTATACTAATCAATTTTAAAACGTATCGTATACTTACATCACGTTTCAATTGTTATATATTTATATTATAATGTTGCGTTATAGTAACGCCCTATAATGATACGTATCAATCTAGATGACTCTATTATAGTGTGCAAATGTCGATAAGACTACGGTTTTGTTTGCGATTTAAAACATTATGCTCTAATGTAATACAGAGTGTAACGAAAATAACAAGCTGATATAATAAATGAACTACCTATATAACTTTCATCCTAATCAATTTAAATTTTTAAATTTTGGTATTATATGATAATTTTTAATTATATACCTACCAAAATTAAATACTAAATATTCTTAAAACAAAAGTGATTAGGTACGTATTAAGTTAATTAAATTTGTCAGTTATTTCTATTACGCACTAATAAATAACTAGTACCTAACTGATAGCAATCATTGATGAAAAAAAATATGGCGAGGGAAGGGGTTGAGGATTCAGCCAAATTTCAATGAAGTGTCCCCTAATCAAGTATAGTACTTTATTTATAATTTTTGTTTGCAATTTAAAAAAATAAAACCGATGTATTTTTTTTTTTATGAAATCATCATAAATTACAAAATACAAAATAACAATATTATAGTTAACATGATATTATATATCTTTTAAGCTAGAAAGTTGTGTTAGAGATATAGAATAAAAATTAATAGTTCATGAATTTCCGATAATAAATCTAAATAATCATTATTTAATGTCAAATATTTATTACGTTCATATTCATGTTTCCAATAAGAACATTGAACAGTATAGTTATAATTTACTTTATTTTTCTGTGTAACTTTACTTAAAGTATTGATAAGTTACTATTATCTAGTGAATGAATTTAAATGCTCTAAAAAATAAGAAAAATGGCTTAAAAAATACGATTTAATGCACTCATAGTAGAATTTTTGTTTTAAAAATTGGTCTTAAAATTATTTTTAAAATTGAAAAAATTTGTTTAATTATATAAATTTTTATTCGTACCATTTTCGTCATCTTCTAGTTTACCTATCTTCTTTTTACTCTGAAAATTATTTCCAAAAAATGAATATAAAATTTACATAGATAAATTCGCTATACTTTTACCTTATGTTTCATAATAACACTGTTATCAGATGCTGTTTAATTTTTATCGAATTTTATAAATTTCACTGTTAGTAAAAATAACTTAAAAACATAAAAAATGTGAAAAAATGTAAAATAAAAGTTACATTTTTTAATTCCTTGATGTATGAAATAAACTTTGTGCTTGGAAAGCAATGTTTTCGGAAAAAAATGTAATTTAAATTTAAATTCGTTCTCTATTAATATCAGATGAAAATAGCCTATACATACATAAAATATTAGTTGTTAAGCATAGAATATTAAAGGAGTGATTAAAGATATAAGCTTCAGTAAAATCATTTTCAAAAAATCTAATTATTAAAAAAAAACGAATAAAAATAAAAAATCAATAACATCATTATTTTGATTTCTTTTTATGGTTGAAAATTATAATTTATAACTATCAATAGAATGAACTCAGGGATTTAGAGGACCATGCTAAGTTTTAGTTAGTAAAATTAATTAGATTTTTTTTTACTATTTAGTACATTTTCTAGAGGTAGACATAATTCATCAATGTTTGAGTTAACAATCTTGATATTAAAACACAAGATATTTACATTCTTACTATTATGACATTACTCATAATCTTATAACATCTAAAGATTCAGAAAAAGATGCGTAGTAGTTTATTTTATAGTTAAGAAATCTGAAATCCACTAATATTTAAAAAAATTCTCAGTTTATAATATATAGGAATAAACACAGATAAAACTATTTAAAGATAAGTAAATAAATCATATTAACTTAGATAAAGCGTATTCATTATTAATAATTAATAAAAGTTTTGTATTAGGCCTTAGTATTTTCATTTTTTTTTAGTAAAAATGTTTGAGTCCTTAAACCATATATGCTTGTATCATGAACGACTAACATAAGCTCTAGTCTTGAAAAATATATTTCTATTAAAATGAGTTAGGTGATCGTCGATATAGATCTTTTTACCATTTTAATTTAAATGTACAGTTTTATAGTTAAAATTTGATTTTCTAACATTTCTTAATCATAGATTTTTTGATTTGAAGTGACAGCAATCAGTCACTATTTTTTTAGGTCTATTAACAATTTTTGATTGAACGTAGAATGCGTTTATAACGGAAATATTTACTTATATAGATGCAACAATTGATTTAACTGTTTTTACACAGTTTTCTTTTTCGGTTTTCCGAACACTCACAACTTCAACATAATTTTTGATCGCTTTTTGTTCAAAAACATTTATACTTTTATCTAATGAAGAAATTCATTTTTTAGTTTGCGACATTCTTTTTTCAAACTTTTATTTTTATCTTTGATATTTTTAATTGCAGTAATTAGTTCTTGCAGTTGAATACATTTTTAACTCATTAAGTTAATTGATTCAACTAGGTTTTTAATAGTATCATTATGAATATTTTGGTTATAAATATGTTCTATTGTTCTATCGTTATTGTATTTCTGGGAGACTTTATTTTAGCAAATTTCACTTAGAATTTGTAGAATATTGTGGAGTAGATGACATGATCCTTGCGTCATCCTGTTATCAATATGATGGAAGATTTTCACTTATTCCATATATGGTTATTATTTACGCTTATGATAACAATAATAAAAGTAGGTACCGAATTGAAATAAATGTGAGTATTAAAATATAAATAAATAATACGATCGGTTATTTATTGTAATCGTTCGTCACAAGCTGCGTTTTATGTTCAATAAGTATGATTAATAGCTAAATCCAAAGTCCATTAGCAAATGCGTCCCACACAGAAATAATATTTTAGTAAGTACATTATTTCATAATGAACGATTTTCTATCGTAGACGACTATATTATAATTATTATTAAACAATAGTTTAATCTTATAAAAATGTTGAGCTTCATATTACATACAATTTAAACAAACAGAATTGAATGCACAGAAAAAAAACCGTCGGTAAGGTCAAAATACTCTTTTTCCTAGACGTAGATACATAGGTGTGTCGCCGATCTCAACGTTATATTACAACTACAACAATTAATTGACTCAGATTAAACATTTGGGAATTATACCGGACAAACGATTAGTTTGAGGTCTTTACCTCAAGTCCAAACAAAAAATGATTAATAACCACCTTCGTCTGCTTTGTCCTGTATGGTTAAATTAAAATTAAAATTACCAATTCACACAAAATTCACACTATACAAATCTCTGCTGCGACATATTTGGGCTTACGGTATGCAAATTTGGGGTCGCACCAAACCTTCTCAAACCCGCATAATCCAAGCCTTTCAGTCCATCATTCTTCGCGAAATAGCCTCAGCCTTCTGGTACGTAACCAACTAATTTCCAAATTTCCACACAGACTTAAAAATAAAAACAGTGGACCAGCTAACCAAAATCCATTAGACAGGGTTTACGCGAAATTCAAACAAAATATTACAATTATTGCAGGTACCTAACATAATATAATAATATACAATGATATATTTGTCGTCATTATGTTTCCCACATAATTTATTCTATGTCATTAAAATATTACGATTAAAGGTTATTTGTGGGCGGGGGAAATGATAATGATATTAAGCTTGTACACAATATACATAGCAATACAGAGTAATTATTGTTCTATACAGGCGAACTCTTATTTTCCCGGAAAGTTTCATAATTTTTATTTGGATACTTACTGTTATTAAAATGTTTGACCATTTACACTACGTGCTCGACAAATGGAGGACATAGGGTGCTTATTTTTTATTATCAACAATTAAAAAACAAATTCGACGAAAACGACCGTGGACTAAAACATTAAATATAAATATTACGATGAAAAGTGTTGACAATTTTAAATACGCCGCTGTATATCTATAGTGATATCGAATCATCTGCCGCGTAAGACCGGAATAATTTTCTTTTCGTTGTACATTTTTCTGGTCGATAATAATGCCATTCATCGCACGGTAACAACAATAATTAATAATATGACTGCAGGAGTGCAGATATCGAAATAATGACTGTAAAGTAATACGCTAATATGGACTCCGGTACCTCGTCGTGGGTTTTAATAATTTAATTTTCATCTAGTACGCTCTCGCCGCTGACCTTTTGTGAGTTTTTTTTTGTTTTGTTTTTGTTTTCGTTTCGTTTTTTTTAATGCATACCTAATCGTTCTCGCTCCACGAGCTCCTAAATAATTATGAGCCGTAAAAATAAAATTTCCCGTCGCCGCGTATTCCGCTGAGCACTTTTTCAGAATCCAAGACGTAAACAATGCTTTTATACATATTATATAATAACAAAGTATTAAACTCAGATAGGATATCAAAACATTTTAGCAATTGAAATTTGGCCGATTTTTCTTGGCCATTATTACCTTGATTGGTTGTATGCAATATAGACTCTAAATGAGAATCATTGACGTAAAACCGAAGAATTGTTGTACGTATATAATACACGCGAAAGAACATTATTTTCTCAACGTAGAAATTAAATAAAAGTTATTATTACCTATCTAGTTGAATACTAGAAAAAAATCTGTACTGTTATTGTATATATTTATAATTACATTTTTTGTTATGCGAACAACAACAATAAAAACAAAAAGGAGTATACAAGTTTGTATTCACGTTGTATAATAATAAGGGTATTTATTATGTTACTATAAATGTAAAATGCATTTCCTGTAAATTTGTTTAAAGAAGTTTTCATTATTAAAATATTATTACAGAGAATGATTCTTATGAAAAAGATAACTCTGTTAAATGATAAATCGTGAAAAACTATACTTAATTATTATATATTATACAAGTACCTGTTACCTATGTAGACGCATAAAAAATACAGATTTGATTAAAGTTTATATTTTTTAACTGCATATTTTATTTAGAATACCATCCACATTGGTTTTATATTATTTTGTGTTTAATCGTTTGATTTTATTGTTCTTGAACTAAAGTTCATGAGTTATGACTTTCGTCGTGTTATTATTACTATAATTAATTAGCTCAAATTATTGCGTTGAATTTGGTTGATTAAATAAAGTGGAAGTTTGAATTTTTTGTAAACAAAAACGTCATCTCGAAGAGTCAAAACGTTACACGTACAACAATAAGGTATCGCAATTATTTTACAGAATATTATGATATGTATTTTACATGGTCTGCCAGTATTGCTTATATTAGTAACAATTTTTTTATGATTGATAAGTTTTGATCTTTGTACATATTTTATGCTAAAAACTTGATGAAAAACGAACAAAAAATAGACGGTTAAAAAATCGATTTTGTTCATTCAAGATTTGATTTTTCTTCGTTATTTCGAAAATAAAATATGATTCTTGCATTTATCTACACCAAATACGTATGTCATTTAGTACTATTTCGATAGTGACACATTTTCAATAATTATTTCAATAACTTTCTATACTTGTAGGTTTTTTATTTTAAAATAAAATTTATTTCTACACTTATGGATTTGGTGCGCATTGGCGTGCGCACGGGAGGGGGGTAAGTGGCCTCTTGCTCTTTCTTTAATAAATGCACAGATATCTATATTATACTAGATAGTGAAAATTTTTACATTTTACATGAAAAAAGTGAAGCCAATTTTAATCTAATAGTATAAATAAATGTGATAAAGTTATTAATTAATCAGTTATCATCAGGATTAAAGATATATTTAATTATACTAGTATTCATTAGTACAAGAATCTTTGGTTCGGACCTTTTTAAGGCCCCCCCCCCTGTGGTCAAAGTCTGCGCATGCCTATGTTGATGCGATATTGGTACATAATGAGTATCGTAATGAGTATCTAACATTAATACATTTTAATAGTTATGTATATTACACTAAAGTTCTGGTCGGAATTGTTTTTTAGTAAATTTAATTTATCATTGCTTTCAAATGAAATAGGTGCATTTATCATAGGGACCTGCCTACTTAATGACTACTGAAGATACATTCGTTGTAGAGTTCCCTGGTTTTTTTTTTTTTTTTATTAATTTATAGATAATATCTTAGAATAAATAATGTTTGATGTGAATAAAAAGTTATTATTAACGATAGATTATCTTTATTTTGTAGATAAAATTTCTAATCAACTTAAAACATAGGCCATAATAATATCAGAGATCAAAGATAAGAACTTGCGGTATCTTCCATAATTTTTATCGTTTTAAATAACTATCAATAATAATAGGTAATGTGAAAACAAAACAAAACGAAAAATAATAAATATAAAGATGCGTATTAATATTTTTTATAATATATGTTATATCATGAGTTATGAAGTTTTTTGTTGAAATTTCCTCGCCGATTAAGTATTATGAAATAAAACAACAGTCGTTATTGCATTGTATTTTTGTTTTGAATTACATGTACGCCAAGGGGATTGTAAATCGCAAGACATAATGTTTAAAAAATAAAAACCAAATACCGTTTTCAACGTCATGATTGCCATCATAAGTAGATAACGAGACGAGCGATGTTGCAGATAAATAATATTCATATATATATATATATATATATTTGTATATGTACATGTAAGTACATTACGACCGAACGTAGCTAAATACTTGTGAAATACCATTTTAAATTGAAAATATATCCATTCACGAATAAATACACGTCAGAAGAAAAACAAACATTGCAAGTAAGTACAATTTTGTTGTGGGACAACTATGCAATGTATAGTTTCACAGACTAAAACGTATTATGCATTTATATAAATCGACGGTGGTACATCAAACAAAATAATTGCGGACACTCGATTCGTATATTGGGTACATCGGGAAAATAAAATTGAACACAATTGGTTTTGCTGGACTATATTCTCCTTTTGATCTGAGATAATGATAACAGTGATTCTGGACTTAATATTATGGTGATGATTGTACAAAGTTAAAAACGTATTTTATTTTTTTAATTTTTTTTACAAATGCCTTTGTCAATCTATTCAGAACGTTTGGCGTATACTGTGTATATATTTAGGGATTCACCAAGTCCCCAATTTTAATTTTGGATGATTAAATATTTTACTTAATGGCCATATTTTCAAGATCTTGAAATTTTTTTACTACTTAAGGAATGTCTTGTGCTGACACAACCTTCTGTTTTTTAAATAAAAACTAAGAATCTTAGTTTTTTTCTGTCAAATTATTTATTATTGTATATTATTTAGCAGATAATTTTTTTTTTTTAATGTTGATGTATGTAATTCAAAATTCGATTAAGTAATTGTTCAGTTATTAAAAAAATGTTTACATTGAATATAAAATTCTTTTAAAGTGGTTTTACAAAAATATAAAATAGATGTACTATTGTATCAAGTCTTAATAGTACTTGAAAATTTTTATAAATTATAAATTTGATAGATTAATAATAATTATTGAAATATTCAAGTCATTTATAACTCTCATATTATCTTTAAACCCATTATAATGGACCTATTATCCTTAGTACACAAAGTTAAATAACTCAAAAATTATGTTTCAAAAATTTTGATTTTATTAACGTTAAAATTTCCAGAAAAATTATTCACCAAATAATTTATAATAAAAAGGGGGCTTTTTATTTGGAAAATAAAAATTTGTTTTCATAGAACACTCTTTAAAAGTAGTACATACAAATATTTTAAAGAATTTGAAAATATGGTTTTAGTATATTTAAAAATTAAAAAACCAGATTTTTAATAACGGAAATATTGAAAAAAGGTGGATGATATCCTACATGTAATAATAATATAATATATGAAGAACCAATTTATATTACTAAACTACTGAAATAGTGGTTATTCTGCTGTGATGTTGAAAATAAATATAATAACAAACAAAATTGGATTATTATTTTATTACGTACTTTAAAACTTTTAAGAGGATGTCAGTTTGTTTTATCTCTATGGCCGTCAACGCGTAACATAGCTAAAATGAGTTCACGAAAAATATTATTATTTTTTTTTTGTTTTTGAATTATTTTAGAATAAAATCACTCATCACAAAAATTATAGAGAATATTATTTTTGAGGGTATGGGTATAATATATCAATTTGTCTAAATAATGTCTCAAAACAATTTAATATCCAAATACATTTGCAACATTAATTTTTGATTTTTAAAGTCAAATATAATAAAATATAAAATTAGCATGTCAAATCCTTGATAATATAATAGTATGATTCTTAGTAATTTTTGTATGAGCGATTTTACATTTAGAGGACGTCACGTATGTCTCAGTCCTACAAGTACGTAACATAACAAATTTACGGTTAACAAATTACGTTTAGTTCTGTTAGTTTAAAAATTAGAGTGAATCGACTTATTACAAAACTGTATTGTAAGAACATTATCTGTGTTGGTTTTTTTACGATAGTTCAAATTTTTGCAAGTTATGCTTATATAATATAGCGTAAATTTAAAATGTTCATAACTCACTTAAAAACTAAATAATCGTAAAGATCCAGCGTAAAAACATAAATATTGTTCTTACCATCAAGTTTCATAATTGGTAGATTCACTCTATTTTTTAAGCTAACGGAGCTAAACGTAATAATATGCTGAATTTGCTATGTTACGCACTTGTAAGACGGAGACGACACACGCGGATGTTGCATCCTCTTAAGGTTAGGTACCTACTTAACAATCATAAACAACAATTTTAGAAAAATAATATTGTGCTGAGATTCTTTTGAGTATTTTGGCGGAATGTGTGTTCCGAGAAATTATATAAAAGTAATATTGTACAATAATATTATGTAATTGATGATGTACGATTTGATTCGTCAAATGAAACATTGCAGCGCTTCGGATGTATAATATTATTGTATGACGACACGTCGTCGAGCGGTATTTGATTTACGATTTATGTTTTTAATGATATAAAATCGAATAATAAATATTATAGTATTTTTGTACTCGTTTATACATACATATAAGTATATTATAGGTAAATTAATTTTAGATGTGAATTAAATTTTAGACGTTTTTAAAAATTTTTTTCATAATTTTTACATTATTATAATTACGATCGGCAGGACACATGTTATATTATAATATATTTTACTATATATTTTTAATGTAAAAGGGTTATGCGAGTTCATAATATAATTGAGTTACTGCTGCAATATAATTGTAATATTGTGTTATATATAGGTTCAGAGATATATGGTGATTCTTTTGACACGATTCGATCATTTTCTTGGTAAAATTGTACGGAGGTGTTTTGTTATATGTGTTATTAATATTTTTAGTTCAATGTAATTATAATACCTTTAGTACGTTTTTGCAGCAAAAAATATATTAGGTCAGTGATTTTTATGGTTTTATTTCTTTTGTAAAATATGTCAATTGGCAATCGTCGTTTTTCTATTTTTTTTTTTTTTTTTTAAATTTAAAATGTTAAAACCATTTACCAAGAAGTACATCGTTTATTAGAAATGTAGTTGATTTATATAAATATAAAACAATTCACTTTATCTAGCATCATCACAACTGTAGTCGCGTTCGTTATTTTTAAAAGCGTTTATAAATAATCACCGTTCATGTGGATTCGTCGGTAGTCTGAAGTCAGATCGACCGAGTTAAAGTTAAAAAAACAATGTTTGTCAAACACTTTGCGATGACAACGTGTATGATCATATTTATATAGGTATCCTGATATTAATGAAAAACTTATAGAAAACCAACTCCTATTGTGTGTGTGAAGTGGAAAGTGTATACCTACGCGCTGTACATGGTATTGTATGGGCACCTCCTATATATAATGTTATCATATTTTTGTATCGTTTTGTCGAGTATCACGCGTGATGAAACTGCCATTGTTTCCTGGACCGTGCTTGGCGAACACTACAATAAGAGTCTCCTAAACACTACATATTCGTGGAGAACTTTAAATACAGTTAGGGTTAGGTACTTACTCACATTATATTGGCTATACTCAACAAGAGGTTTATAAGTAAAAATGTCGGTACCTAGACAATGAGAAATTATTATTAAACAAAAAGCACTTAATAATATACATTCATTCTAAATAATAATAATATTATGTTTTATATATTATAGTGAGCTAGGCAATATACAGAAACCGGAATATTTTCTATATTCCTAACGGCATTGCTTTATTTTTTTTTTTTTGATGAATAATATACGTGTTTGAATAAAATATACGAAATAATAATATAGTTTACAAATTACAAAGTGACTATTTTAAAGATAAACACTTATTTTCTAAGAAACTATATCTAAATGGTATTGGAAATTTATTTATTTATTTTTTTATAATCTGAAGTCATTACAATAAGTAAAATTTTTAAAATCAAATTTTATTATTTTAACTTTTGGTTCGTAATTCAATTTTTATACCCATAAAATTGATTTATTTAATTATGTATTCGGAATATGACATATTAAAAATGTATGATGTCAATTAAAAAGTAAAAATATACTATTTTTAAAAAATGATGTTTTGTAATCACCATATAATTTAAAGACAATATTTTTAAGATTATTGAAATTTTTCGAGAAAATGAGTATTTACCTTTAAAACAATTATCTTGTAGGTATAATTGGTATATATGTAGAATACAATGTAATAAGTATATTATTATTATTGAGTGTTTAATTTGTCTACATATATATACTTTTTGTAGTTATTCTAGTTTAATGTTAATATATGTCGGACGAAGACTTATGTATTAGGTGGACGACACAATACAATATTGATGTGTTATATCTTACTCATTCAAATTCCTACACATTTTTATTAAACATGCAAATTTTAAAATAATAACTATTATAGAATTATAATAATAATAATAATAATCATAAAGAGTAATCAAAAAATATTCTGTTTTATCTTTGTTCATACATTTTTATAATAGAACACATTACATTATGAAAGTATTCAATAACTAATTCAACCAAAAAAGTACAACTCATGAATAAGTCAATTGAACAATTTAATATAAAAATAATGTATATTTTATTCTAAAGGGGTCTCACGTACCTTAAGTTTTGTTTCTTCACGATTTTCTCAAAAACTAAAAAACTTCATTGTAAAATCTATAGTTACATTGTTTGTATAACCATATCAAAAAATTTAAATTACCCTATTTCTATGTCCTATGCGTCGTATTATTTATAGCTTGTATGATATTTTGTTACCATTTACATTAAAGCTGGTTTATCTACAGTATACACGTATTTCTGAGAGTATTTTTTTTTACTTTATGAAAGCCATGTTTGCTGCATAGATAATCGGAAAGTATATGATTATAATAATACAATAATGATTGAGAAATTAAATTATTATATCCGTTTGATATCTGGCTATATAGATATTATAGATGGTAGTTTTATTCAAAACATAATGGGATTTGTCGGCAAGATTATGAATTAATAGCGATTTTTCAAGGTGTTTAATGCATACATTATATATGGTTCTAATTGACGAATAATTTAATTATGATTTTAACAACATTTTAATATTTTACCATTGGATGCGTTTCTAATGTATAAATAAACATAATTACATTTCGCATCATAAATTGTGTTTTGTAAGCAAAAAATAAATATCTTTTCACATAAAATTTGATGTATGCTTTTGTCATTGTCATCCTTGACACTTTTATATTTGTTGAGGCTATAGAAATGTTCTAAAAGAATGTAATTTACTCTATAGTCTTTCAGTATTTTTAATAGTGATAGGTTGACACGAAAACACATTGTAAGTAATGAAACATATTATTAGTATTAAGACTTATATCAACAAGCACTACCTAATTCTTATGTTCAAAAACTAAAATAAACGTATAAAGAATTGTATTTTAAAATAATAAATGAAATAGTTTTAAAAACAACTAACTTGTTTAAATATGTATAAAAATATTTTCTATATACACGCCCTCCGTTATTTACGCTAAATAATATATTTGATATTTCATCGTAAATTGGACGAGATAATAAATTGTTTTTGTATAATTTTCATTTTTTGAGTTGCCTAATAAATATATGTAAGTTATATATTAGGAAAAGAAAATTGTATTGCTAATGATTTACAAATAAAATAAAACGTCAATATAGAAACACAATGGAAAACATATATTTTTTTAAATTATACTGTTTAGTATTTACTATGTAGGATCATAAAACTAAATATTATTTAATTTCTTAAAAATAATAATTTAACACAATAATTTCATTCAACATATTGAGCATCTTGATTAAAACGTGTCTGTAGTACAAACGCTTCGACTAATGAAGTTGGTTTGTTTTAAATACAAACTTAAAGCAGTAACGATTTCAAGGTAACCAAAAAACAATTATAATATGATTATATTTAACGTTAACTCAAGGGTTAAACAATTTAAGATATAATTCATATAAGAATTATATTCTTTAAATGAAAATTAATATTTTAGTTTTAATAATTTTTAGTTCTAACTAACGATATTAAAGTGGCCAATTTTTAACGACGATGATAAGTTAATAACTTTTAAATCTTGTGTTTAAATTCGACTTCAGATTACTGCTCATTTACAATGGTTAAGCTTGAGAAAAAAAACGATGCAACCCAAATTAACATCACATTTTTAATTTTAGATGTACGGTAAATTGTCATCGCCTGAGCTGATAATCTATACGTCAGTCGTGTTAATATTGGCTTTGTGGTTTCATTGGAGATGGAAGCATCGATATTTTCTGGATTTAGCCGGTAAACTTCCAGGACCACCGTCTTATCCATTAATTGGAACCACTTCTATGTTTACACATACGTACGATGGTTAGCACTACTACCATGATAATAATAATAATAATAATAATAATAATAATAATAATAATAATAATAATAGTAATAATAACATCATCGTCATTATTGGTTGTTGCTGTTGGCTTATTAGACGACTTCGAACAGAATAAAAATTCACGTCGTACAGAAATGCGGTGCTTAAGTAATGCTATTTGAATGTTTTCTTTAGAGACGATAGCAAAACTCAAAGAGAACGCCGAACAATACAATTACGAGCCAGTGGGGACGTGGATAGGTCCAATCCATTACGTTAGCGTCGTCAAACCGGAGGATATACAAGTATGTCGTACGATCATTTTTATCGGATAAAACCAGTGGAAAATGTCTATTCGAAGATGTTTAAAATCAATTCTATTACAGTAACATTTGAACAAATTTGGTAGAATGTGTTTTTATTTTAGAATAGGTAATTAAAAAAAAAAAAAGTTTTTCGATTAATATCGTAGCATGTGCTTAAATTGTAATATCTGTTTGTATTATAGATCAAATAATTACTGCATAAATTCATCTAAATCTTTGACATGGCCATTAGTTTATGACTATAATAACATATTGATTGTAATATCACGCGGAATATTATATTATTTAATATTTACATATAATATAACGTTATGTATCATTAATATTATATTATTTACAATGGTTTGGATGAAAATATATAGCCTTGGATCGGTATTTTAACATTTATTTCTTAATTTTATAATCGTACAAGTTTGATGAGATTTGGAAATACAAAAATCAATTATTTCAATTTCGATTTTCAATTACCACATGCTTTTATGAAATTATAAGTTCTACAATGAACTAAAACATAATAATATGCCAAATAAAAATTCAAAATAAAATATTATATTATTAATAATTTCGGTAGGTACACAATATTATACTAGCTAGGTAGGTGGGTTAACAAATACTTGTTTAACGTTCTTCAATATTATTATTGATTTTTATACATTTTTACGTTTATTATAAATTATAATTATATTGTAATTTATTTTAAGACAATCTTGAAAATTGTTAGTCAAATATGTTTATTTGTTTTGTTTGTCTTTTAAATTTTGATGTAGGTATTCCACCATATATTTTTTTATATTGTAAGAAAATACTATTTAGAGTGATATAAGCGTGACCCTTTGGGACCTAAGGTTTACGCCACTGAATGGGAGCGATGTATTTTTGGTAGATTTTGAACTAAGCAAATTGGATTTATGATAAATAAATAATTTGGTTTTTCAATTCTTCATTCGTTTTTATTACCGACACTGGACCACAAATAATAAAACAAATATGTGTTGAGCCATATTGTACTTATTCTTAATTTTTCAGGGAGTACTCGTGTGTATAGTGATAAATACGTATTATATTAGGTTGGTACTTTTATATTTACATAGTTTTATTTCAAGAAAAATTATTGTTGATTTAATGCAATGCATACCTATAAAAAATTATATTAACAACATATTAGGGAGAATTTCAGCTATACCCAGAATTTTATATACATCTACGTTTTATTATTCATGTCATAATTAAAAATATTACATTTTTTTTTGTTACTATTCATATGATATTTTCAAAGAATTTCATCGAACAGTTATGTTTTAGATTCTGAACGGAGCGATGAATAAATTGATTCTACAATGATATGTGTTTCTTTTTTGGTTTCTGTATACACAATATGCAGCTTAAAAGATGCTTCGATCTTAAACTTTGTTAATGATTTCAGATAGAAAATTAGATCTAGTTTGTGGTTTTGAAAGGAAAAAGCTTCAAATTTTAAATATTGTATTTAAAAAAAATCAGAGGGGAAATTAAGGAAATATGGTTATTTATACGAAAAAACTTTTCGAAAAAATAATAAAAAAAATTCTTTTGTAAGCAACTTGTTATCTATGGTGCGTGAAATCTTAAAAGACTTAAGCAATATTATTCAGAAAACTCGAACAATGAACGATATTTATTTCGAGTTTTATTATTTTCAAATTATTTTTCTTACCAATGACAGATTTTGGCTATCAATCATTCAAATTAGGATGGAAATTTTTTAAACGAGGTTCTAAACTTGCGAACTTAAAGCTTCATTAATGAGAATGGCAGCACATACTAATCATTACATACTGTGGTCGGATTTCCTGGTTAGTTTCAATTGCAATAAACACAAATTTGATATAGGCTTCGTCGTATTTATTACTTATTGGCTTATTGCCCTCCAAGCGTTTCTACCCCACTGTTATAAAGTTACGCTTGTATGAGAGTAGATTGTAATTCGAGTGGTTATATTATTTGTAAATACAGTTAATACTATAGTAACACACCGATTAATAAAGGATTTACATAAATAATTAAAAACATTTAATGGAAGTAAATACAAACTTGTTGACTTTACCTGTTAGTGGCTTTTTACTGCACTCTAAATATTTTGCAATATAATATTTAAAATCATAGTTTTATTGTTCAAATCGTGATGATAGAAAGTATCCATTTTATACTTTTAATTCGTGGCTATTATATTTTTACGATTACCGAGTCACGAGGGTAATTACTTCACACATTGATTTAGTGTTTTTTTTTTATCAGAATAATAAATGAGTATTATGATTTATGACCAATTGGTGACGTTTCATATAAAAATTATTATTTTTTAGGTTTATTAGATCATGATAAATGTATTGAATAGGATTATCAACTATCGATATTGAAGTGCACGTAGTTCGTTTTAAATCCACCTAAGTTTATCCATTGATAAAAAGTTATTACTTTTTTTGGTCTCTTTTTTTCATCTGGGCGATGAACCCATGAGTATGGTTTTACAAATATTAATATTTAATACAAAAGTATTGAAAGTAAAGTAATAAAAAAAAAAAAAAAATAGTGGAAATAAGTCAACCCTTAAAATATATTAACCTAAATATGCTCGGTACTTAATTAATTATGTGCATTTTATTTTTTTCATTTATCATTATATTATAATAATATATTTTAAATTTTGTTCTTAAATATATTTTTAAGATTTCTCCATAATATTTTGTTCAAAAACAGTAAATACGGGTGGTAAATAAACGCTAAGACTCATAAGAACGAATACTACCAAAATAAATGAATAATACTTACTAAGTATATGGTGTATTAAAATCGAATTTTCAATAATGTTTAATTTCATATGACACTCGGTGTGATAATTTCTTCTTATGGATTTTACGTAGAGCAAGGGGAGGAAGCATTATTATTATTTTTCCGTCTGTTGGTATAGTGTATAGGTGACTGACAGTTGGAATGACGTATCTGACTCACTATTTTTGAGCAGTCTAAGGTTGTATATTTTAATTTTAATGTTCGTTCGTATTGCTATTATGGATAATTATTCCGGATCTTTTATTTCAGCATAAATAGTATTGTTACATATTACCTTATCTATAGCAATTTTTTTCTATATTTATGATACTATATTATACAATAGTTTATCGTTTCTTATAAAAAAGAAAATTAAACATATGATATATAGATGCTCGCAGTTAGAATCACGATGTATGTTTTAGCTCATATATTATATACTTCGATCACGATAATGGAATGTTACGTGCGTAGTATACTCCAATAAGAATTAGATAGTGACTGATGCGCGGCGCCGTGTTTTCACTACGCTGACAAAATTGGTCTGTACAAGTATGATCTTATTCAGAAAATAGTATTTTATTATATTATTAAACTCACATAATGACCAATAAGTCGCAATAATAATAGTGATAACAATTTGAACAATGAAATTATTTATAATTATATATAATTACTAATAAGACTATAAAATAATAACGATAATAATAATAATGTTATCAATGATTTTAGATCGTATTAAATAATTCACGAGCACTGGAAAAGGGTCAACTATATTCATTCCTGAAAAGTTTACTCGGCGAAGGCTTGTTAACTGCTTCAGGTATTTACATTAGTTTTTTAATTTTCATATTTCAATATAGAATATTTAAGTGTTAAGTATATATGGCTGTAATATTATTACTCCATCATTAAATAAATATTAATAAATGAAAATGATATTGTGAGATATGTTTGAGTCTTTGAATATATATGGAGAGCGCAAACAGAGCTTATTGTAAAGTAGTAATGTTAATAATAATAATAATAATAATAACGATTTTGTTTTGTACTATGGAAAGTAGAAAATATGAGGTTTTTGGACTAATAATCAAATTTAACCCGTCGTGTCAACTATAGTAATAATGTATAGATATAATTTATTATGTTGAAATCAGAACATTTTGCACAGATGATTGGTCACGTAGGTATAATACGTATTCGATCGTATCATTGATGATGATAATGTTACGTCTATATTTGATAGTTTTCGAAGCTTGGTGTTAACGGATTAAATAAAAATTAAAATCTATTTAAGTTACATAGGTAACCAATTACTGTGATTTCAAAAGTAACTTATAACACAACGAGTTAATTGTATTCTGGTATAAATGTATAATATAATGTATAGTTAGGTATTATATTAATACAAAATTAATTTTTTCTAAGTATAAACCCCATTTAATACATATATTTTTTTTTATAAAAATTATGATTTTTGTAGAAAAATAAAATAACAATCAGAATGGGTATTATATTAATACAAAATTTAGTAGTTAATACTGTAATAGAGATATAATCTTGGATGTTATCTACTTATGTTATTTGTTTTGTCAATTTAAATTACATGTATTATATTTTTTACTATCTATCTTTGTTATGTTAGTGTATATTACCTATACTGTTATAAAATTGGCTTACTTTGTTTTGGCATGGAATGTAAATATTTAGTTAATAATAAAAAAATTAATCAGATTTTTAATTAAGCTGTGTTACTTTTTTCTGTTTAATTTATAACTTGTACAAAAAAAAAGTAATCTTTAACTTTCAACTTAAACTTACATATTTCAATATAATTAATTCGGCGAATTAAAAAAAATAGTTAATTTTCCCAACTTCTTACTATTTCTTGTACACATTGCTTAGTTTATGAGTTTGGCCGTTCTTAAAATTATTAATAATTTTCGCATTATTTTAATATAAGACCATACGACATAACGCACAGAAAAATAAAACACTTTCAAATTATAATTAGTGTATTGATCGTTTTCAGTGGACAGATGGCGAAAGCATCGTCGCATCATATCGTATGCGTTCAACGTAAAGTTTTTAGAGCAGTTGTATCCAGTTTTCAATGAGAAAAATAAAATACTCGTAAAGAATCTCCGAAAAAATATAAACTCAACACAATCATTTGACCTCTGGGATTATATTATATCGACTACTTTCGATACCATATGCCGTAAGTATAAACACAGTCTTTTATATTATTATACCGTATACTTTAATAATAATAGTAATAATAATAATGTATAAAGTATATGTTATTATTAAGGTAAAAACCCTACCTTTCTACTTACTTCTTATATACGGGATATTATGTTTGCAAGTTGTTGTTGTTGTTACACTGATCATTTTTTTTTTTTTATTATTATTATTATTATTATTATCATCGCAGAATGGAATAAAAAGTATACGACTCTACAATAGATTTTACTTCGTTTTATTTTTGTTGCAGTAACTGCAATGGATTACCGTATAAACGAAAAACACAATAAAACCGAATTTTTAGACCTCATGACAACGTAAGTGTGATAAATGTACGACTGTAACGACAAGCCAATTATTGTACGAGCTACGTAATGTTTTAGGATCGCAGACCAACTCGTGAAGACCGTCAATAGACCGTATCTCTACCCGAGCTTGTTTTTTTCAATCTACAGGTCTTTGAGCGGTCTCGGGGAAAAATTGGAATTGATCAACAAACTCCCGTTGCAAGTAAGTGATGACTAATAATATTTATCTTAAAACATTTACATCGATAATGTAAACGTACTTAGGTACCTATACATTATTATGCATGTACGTTGAATTTTATGTTTGCGGTACTATAGTTGATCGACGAAAAGAGAATCGACTTCCGTTCGAAAATAGTTGAGTCTGAATCGAATCCTATAGAGTTCACGAATGAAAAAAGTATATGAATAAAATGATAAAAATAAAATATTGACGACTGTAAAAATTAATTCGATTTTGTTTTTTAGAAAACAAATTTAAAACGTTTATTGACACGCTATTGGAGGCTTGCGAAAACGATCCCGATTTTACGAACGCCGATGTCAGGGACGAAGTCATAACGATGATGTTCGCGGTAATAATAATATTAATCGAACGTTAATGAGTAATGATTTAGATAGGCAACTTTAAAACGTTTAAAACCTTTAATTATATAAAATAATATTATGTGTGTTTAAAGGGCAGTGACACAAATGCTACCACTGAATGTTTCTGCCTTTTGTTGTTGGCCATCCATCAAGACATTCAGGTAGGTATAACAATAATAGTAATTTTTCAAGATTTTTAAGAAATCACCAGATATGTACGCAAGTGTAGTAGGTTACACACATGATCGAGTTAAAATAACATCAATACGAGTGAATAATCATAGGAAAATCATGGATAAACTAAACGGCTAGACAATTTTTTTTAAAAAAAATGTCGAAAAATAACGAAAAACTATGCGCCACTTTTAAAAAGAAAAGGGAGAATGGTTTTTTTTTTGTAATTTGTGTTCTTATATTGTTTAAACAAATCATGTACAGGTATTATAACCAATATTAAATACCTATTTAATTTATTAAATCAATGAAAAATGCCATCATAATGTCAAAAATTGGTTAAATTTAAATTCGTACGGTGATTACATTTTTCATTGAAAACGCAACCCGATAATTTTAAATCGCCAACTGGTGGTGTTCTCTGGACTTTGGATAATATTCAATGAACAAATGGTTCTCAAAAATATTGTAAAGTAATACATAATTAAATATAAGAAGAAAAAGGCTCTTTTATTTTATTCAAGCTGAGTACATATAACACATTTTTACCTAAAAATACTTGGTCTGACTTTATAAAACTATCAAATAGTTTTTTCTCGGTCAATTTATAATGCCCTGAAAAATCAACGGAAAAACAAAACGCGTAATGATTAGGCTAGGTATAAAAATTAAACGCCGTAATTTATAAGTATACAATGATGAATATGTAACCATGACAGATGGGTACTCAAAAATTCGTTAAGAGGGAAGGTTCTGAACCCAAAGATAATATGCCCCTGAGTTACCTTTATTTTACCGATTGCAAAAAAAAAAATAATTTATAGTGACAACACTGTCACAAATTAATTAATTTTTATATGCAAATGAAATGAGATTTTAGCGCATTTGACCGGGCAAGGATAATGGGAAGGGTGGGTTCGGTTATTAGTTGTTAAACAACTTTTTTTTTTGTTTTTTGAACCAAACTCGTCACCACCGATTATTGGTTAGGACAACGGTTTTTGTTTGTTATTTATTTTTTTTTGCTATTAAACATATGAAAAATGTGTGAGTTCGCGTGTTCTCAGGACGAAGTGTACGATGAAATTTACAACGTAGTGGGCGACAGCGACCGTGATTTGACTCCCGAGGATACGGCCAACTTCGTATACTTGGAACAGGTGATCAAAGAAACTCTGAGGATGTATCCGACTATATCGGTGTTCACAAGACAGCTGGTGGAAGACATCAAAGTCAGTGAGTATACCTCATGTGCCACTCGTTTTGCTATCGTCATTTATAAATTCACGTCGTGTAATTTATATTATTGGGCAAACATGATTTTAAAGATTATTCATAATATAGATATTCGTATTATCTCGAAAAAATTATTCTTAAATCGAATATTAAAATAAGTGGCGATTTAAGCAATATTTTTGGATTTAAGCTGGGGGACGCCTGACGGGAGAACAGAAATGGGTTCTTATATGCTTTGATCTATGACGTCAAAAGAGTTGTAGAAAGCAAAAGTATAAAAAAATAATATTTCAAGAGTCGTTTTTTATAGGATAAAAAAAAATCAAAAATTACCTATCGCGTTTTCAACCCGTTAGCTACAATTTCTCGCTCGTCTCCATTGCTCTCGCTTCTTATTCTCGTGGTATATTTTGGAATCTCGTAATAAACAATCACCTCTAAGTACCGGATATTTTCGTCCGCTGAAATTGTGTCCAATATTTAGAGGATTCAGTTTGTTTTGAAAAAAAAGATCACTAATAATTGGAGGTGCTTGCTCTTTTTAGAAGTGTCTGTTAGTATTATATTCACACGTTTGAATCACGATCATCGTGAAGGATTTTTTTATCCCGCACCATGACCTCTGTGTATACATAATCAACACAACCCTATCATCACATACTATCATGTACACACACACACAAACACACACACACGTATTTAAACTATACGTACTATATAATACTAGCAAACTATGTCCTGCCGAGGGGCGCCAGCGTCACTATATCGCCGATTGTCACGCACCACTGCCCGCACTTGTACCCGAATCCCGAGGCGTTCAACCCGGACAACTTCAGCTTGGAGAACGTGGCCAAACGGCACAAGTACAGTTACATAGCGTTCAGCGGCGGCCCAAGGGGATGCATAGGTGAGTGTGCGCGACCAGCGAAAAACTTACAAAAACTTTTTGGCGACTTTTGTTTTTTCACTCACGAAATTTCGCCAAAGTATTTAAATCGACGGCCTAAAATCACGGTAATCCCGTCGGCTTGCACTAAACCCGTGTAGCCCCGATACCTGTTGTACCCGTTCGCACAATAATTATATGTCTGCGCACGTTTTTGACAAGACGTCTGTCGGTATATTTTTATTTTTAAATGTATTATAATTGTATAAGTCTTTGATCGAGAGTTAATTATAACTGGTCCAAAGATGTCATGTTTAAAACATCAAAATCAATACTATATACACGTATTTCTATAATTTTGTGAAGTCACGTCGAAACCCATTTTTTCTATTTTTTTTTTACTAAGACTTAATATTCTATCTATTACATTCTATTAATCAGTGGTTGTTAACTATATTTATTTGTAACGCTTAAACGACTCATTTTTTCTTTTTTTTTTTTTATATTTTTGGAGTTACCGAAGTGAACAAGATCAGTAATAAAAATAAAAAACAATTGTAACATTATCTGATCAAGAAAAAACTGATAAACCAATCAATTTTTTTTTTTGTCATACTTTAATAATGTATATTATATGTTTCTGAATAACATTAACATTATATATTTGTAACGTAAGTTTTCAAGTAGATCTCGTTACAATTTATTTATGAAACAGATAAAAAAACAATATTTTTACTTTTTATCAATTTTGTAGTGCCAATATAATAGGCTTGTCTAATAGTCACCTATATTCTCTTACTACTATTTTTTTTAAAACAGAAACTTTATATAAAATGGACGTGATGAAAAAATGTAAAATAGTCATAATTAGACCATGGATTTTTATGCATTAAAAATTATTACAATATGCAGTAAAAATACATATATTTAAAAACATTTTTTAAATATTATGAACAAGAAAATTTAATTTTTGTTAAAACCGATATAGTTGATATTATAATATAAATTATTTATTTATTTTATATTATTATACCTATTTTTTTATACAGTTTAATAAACAAAAATAGATAACCATAAACGATAAAATGTATTATTAGAATTTACTATTCGACAAAATATTATTAATTTAAAATTTTTATTGTTTTTTATTTAAAAAAAAACAAAATAATATAATTAAATATTAGATTTTGTTAAAATAATATGCAAAAATTAACAAAAAAAAAAAAAAATAAAACGAATGATTGTCGTAAGTTAATTGACGAAAATTTAAAAAATATGAAAACGGAAAAGTGTATACTATGGGTAAGTTGCATAAAAATTTGTGCTCTAGTCGTATAACATTCATGCGCTCATATTTTATGGTATGCGTCTTGCGTCCAAACTAAACATGAATTGCGCTGACTGTTCGGTCTGTTTGTTCCGTGTCTGAATATAGGTATGAAGTACGCAATGATATCGATGAAGCTGATGATCTCCGAAGTGTTGCGCAACTTCACCGTGCACACGGACATCAAACTGTCGGACATCCGGATAAAAATGAACGACGCATTCACACGGAAAGTCGGCGGGTATCCGATCACCGTCCGGTCGAGGGACAGAAGACCGTCGTACGCGCGACGCAACAATCGTGTCGCATGAATACGGAGAGATCGCCACTAGTTGTATAAAATATATTACGAACCCGCACGCAATCGAATCAACTGCTTTCCACTGTACCTACTGTCTTTGAAACGTTTTCTTTCACACGCGTCTGGCCCACTACCCGTATCGCTATACGAAAATTTTATTTTATTTTCCAATAACAGTAATTTTAATAATGATGATAATTATCGCGTGAATGAGTGGTCCAATTCTAGTTTTTTTTTCACATTTAAGTTAAAAATAAAAACAAAACGTTGAAGTAATAAAAAATTACGATTATGATGAAAAATAAAACTGCAAGAAAATACAATATTTCATTGCGTCGTGTAATACAATATTTAAAATGTAAATAAAAAATGTTGCTTATTTAGCGTTTACATATATTATTATGTTTTATTTTTATTTTGATGTATTTGAAGTCATATTATTCTTATTTATTGTGCATCTTTGTTTAAATACCTATGTTATAAAATAAATGTAAAAACTACATGTTTTTGCTGTAGTAATTATATTACTAATTAGAATAGAATAATATTATGAAAAATATAATATAATAAAAGTAAAAAATAAAATAAAATATCCTTATACAAATTTAAGGAAATTGGTATGTATCTACATGGCTACACGTGATTCACCAAGTATGATTCACTCTTTTTTAAAATTATGTAGTTATTCGAAATCTGTTTTTTGAATTTTTTAAAAATATACTTAAAGACCATACTTTAATTTGTTTAATTTTATTGTATTATTTAAGTGGGTTCTTGTAGAGATATAAACTTCTGATTTTCAATTGAGAACCAGTAAGAATCAGTAATTTATTTAGTGGAAAGTTTTTTTTAAAAATCAAAATCAAAATTCAAATGAGTAATTTTTTAGCTTTTTAAATTTATAATATTTAATTATTTACTAATAGCAATTTAACGAAAATAATATTTTCAATAATATAGTCTATTAAAATTATATTTAAAGAATATAACAGTTGATAGAATAATATTCACTCATTTTTATGTAGTTTACACACTATTATCCCGATAATAAAAATAAAAATATTTTTTTTAAATTAATAAACAAAATAATGAAATTAACAATAATTACATAATTTAGAAAAATAATGTTTCATTTTAGGTTACGTTATTATTGTGTACTTTATAAAAATTAAAAAATTAAATTATAAAACATCTTTACTTGAAGTTAAATAAACTAACTAATAAGCACGGTATGAAATTTCCATCGATGAGTATAATCTGTTGGTAGGTACCTATTTAAATATTTACTATAAATTATTCTATATTAACTCTGGTAGAGTTGAAAGTACGAAATAACTTCAAAGACCCTTCAAATGTAAACAAATCTTCAAATAATTTCAAAAAACTTTTAAAAACTTAAGTTAAATAGGTTTTGTTTAAAATTCAAACTTTGGTTGTTCTTCTCTGGAGATGAAATATTTATTCATAAAATTAATTACTCGTGTATACCATAAAAACAGAATAAGGTTTTTATTTTTATTTAAATTTTAAACTTAACTAGATAAAAATTGTTTACATTGTTTATATTTTATTCAAATGTAATAAAGTTGTGCTATACAGCCACGAGTCGAATATTGTTAAAAAATGGAAGAAAGACTATATAATCGTTAACACTTTGGTAACATTTATTGTAATATAATATTTTTTAGTTATTGTTGTTTTGATTTTCCGATGTTGTATCCTCGTGATTGAAAATATTATATTACAATAAAATCGGAACGAGATTTCTATACAATTTTATTTTGTTCTTGTTACTTATTGTAAATCAAATTTATCGTTAATATGATAATTTTTAAGGTGTCTCCCAGCTATGATAACTCTTCACAGCGTTTGAAATGGAAAATGATCAATACCTACACACTTTTAAAATTATTCGTAGTTAGTTTAACATTTTTAAACCACATAGGTTACAATTATTTAAAAGACGAGCACTTAGATTATAACAGTTAAATAAAAAGTATTGACTGACAAAGTAGGTACTAGTCTTTTCATAATACAATTATTTCGATGTACACCTTCATGGTCTGATCGTCATTGACACGCAACATAAGTGTGATGTACTATGTAATAATGTTGTTATATAAGACATTCAGTAATCTAAGTTTCTCGGTTTCCAGTATTATAGCAATTATATCTACTATTTTCATTATTCCACGCACATCAATTTCAATCACGTGTACTTTTACAGTAAAACTTTAATGTTACAATGGTTATATTGTGATTATGAATAATAATATTTAACCATTGCTTTTAGGAGTCTCTATATAATAGACCGTTTGATCAAGTTTAATAAATAATACACATCTGTGACCTTTCGTAAAAACCTATGTTATTGCGATTACTTACAATGTGTATTGTATATACTCACTGCTTTGCATGTAATAAAACAGTATAATATTATATTCATAATACAAATATACAACACAGCATTTTCATATAATTTTTAACAAATACGTAAATAACAGATAACGTTAATATAACTGCCTACTAACAACGTGACAAACACACATTTTTCAATCATGTAAGTATTTCATTTCTAACAGTTTTAAGTCTGTTCAAACGCAAAAAAAATGTTCTAACCCTAAACGGTATATGAGTATCTACTAAACATGATAATCCGTTACGATTTGACAAAATGTATCAAACGGTATAGATTTTAGGTGGATTTTCCCAAACGGACTGCGTCATAATTTTTAACGGTCGATCTCGACATATTCGAGTAGGCGAAACTCCAGTTACGGATACACATTATTAGGGATACCGACCCAAGCTTATCCTCCGTCGCTACACTGTGGTTTCGTGATCCTATGATTTCACTAACATTATTATCGGAAAATACGGAATTGGTCTTAGTGTCAAAATAAAGTGTACAAATATTGGTTTCCGGTAAAAATTAGGCAGGCATACCTGTCATCGCATTACTGTTCGAGTTAGAGACTAGCACGAATACATTTTTTTTCTTAATCAAAAAAGAGATCCAACGTGCAAAATAATATCTAAAACAAAGAAGCACAGTTAAGGTTTAGTAAAACTGCAGAAAATTAAAAATCAATCGGTAAACAAAATTAATGACAAAATTGAAATTAATTATTCGTAAAAACTGTACCTTTGTTGTAAGTGTACATCGCATTAATATATTTTTTATTATTAATTATTTCGATCAACACCGATGACTTACCTATTTGACATTGGGTTAGTTTATTATTATATAATATGTTTATCGTTACTAGTATTGATACTTATGTGTATACATTGCTTACATTTTCTACATAGATTTATTACAAACAGGGATGTGTTCATATGTTGAACTGCAATCGGGTTTAGTATACAATAATTTTTTCGAACCCAGTTGAAAATGTTTATTTTAGCATAATTTTATTATTAAAATGAAAAGTTCATCGTCGGAACCAATCCGCAGACGCCCATGTAATATCGTCGTGTATGAAAATTTGACACAGCATAATAAATATGTACCATAATAAATCCTTGTGGTTTTAAACCGTACGTTATCGTAATAAACAATAACACGGTGTGTAAAATAAAAATATAATATAAATAATGATAAGCCCTTTGCAAAATGCACTATGCAGCCTCCACGCAGAACATCGTCGGAAAAATTATGTATATAAGAACTCACGTTAACCGTCGAGTTGTGGTAAATTCGCGTCATAAAATGTATGACGATGACGACCAATGTCCCATCGTATTATCATATACGTACCTACTATAATAGTTCTATGTTTTATTGTACGTTATCATAGCAACCGTTATAGGCGCAGTATAATATTAATCTTGTGAAATACATTTTTTAAATCTATTCAAGTTCAGATACAGATACTTGTTTTGAAAAGTATTTAATAATACGCATTTGAATATCAAGTAAAAAACAATTAATAGATACTTTCAAATATTTTCAATGCTTAACACAACATGACAATACATAACATTTTTTTAAACTTAATACACCAACAGAACCAAGTGTATTTTTATGTTAACATTAATTTTATAGATAATTTTACACTATTAATTATTATATTTATAAAATGTTATAAATATATTTTTATTTTTATTTTATACTTACGTGATTGAATTGAAAATATAAAATATAAAGTAAAAGTATTTAATTTTAAACATAGAAAGTTTGAGAAAGTACTAAAAAATATTTTGACCAAGTATTTTATTAAGAATATTTGAGTTTTGAATAAATATAATTCGAGTACTTTACAAGATTAAGTAATATATCATTTAAGTGTGTTTATCTTCGTACATATAAAATATCGTATAATAACACGCCAATGTGTTGGGAAACCATCTCAGTCTGTCACTCATCATGTGAATATCATATTCTATAAATACGGAGTGATCCATTTAACTGGCTATAGTAACGTTTTGCATATTATTTCTGGAAGTTTTACTAAAACATGTTTTTATAAAAACAAATATAATACTATTAGGTGTTTCATTGAGTTTTATATTTTAATGCCAATTTACAAACGTTTAGACTTACGAAGTTGTGGACCAAATTTTTTTTCGGTTTCCTCTTACATTTATTACTCCGATAAACCTGAACTATATCTAAATGCTTATTAAAATTTAAAAAAAATCGTTTAAAAGCGTTTTTTTTTCCAAAAGCTTAAAGTTGGTTTTCAGTACCTAATCAGTGTAGTCGTCCTTTAAACAACTATAGGCATATAAACACAGTATAAAGTGTTTTTCTACGAAATTATACTTGCACGCAATAAACGCGTTTAAACGAAATTAAAATGCCACCCCGGCCGTTCGCGTTATATTTATAACTGACCTGTGGCGGCGGTTGTCGTGCGGGAACGGTCACGGGGGGGGGGGTCGAGGGAAGTAATACTGATCTGTTTATATACCGGACCGACTACGGCATATATATATATATATATATATATATAAATATAAATGTCTCTACCGTAGAGGATTTTATCTTCTTATTTTTTTTTTCTAAATTGTTATTTATGGCGATGAAAAATTTGTCCCGACGTATGCGCGCGGAGGGTTTATGGGCGGGCAGGTGCTGAGGACGCGAGCCGCGTGGGGGATCGAATAAAAGTCCATAAAACGCGGCCCTCGACGTGAAAACCGTCTAACGTTATATAAGTTCTTCTTAAGAGAGACTATATATATATATATATGTGTGTGTGTGTGTGTGTGTGTGTGACGTGCGGTGTGCGTATAGTACGACACTACGACGACACCGAACGTTATTATTATACGGCATATATATATATATATATATATATTTATCCATTTATACGTGTATGGGCATTATAGGTATAGGACTGCTCGACGACCATGTCGCGTCGGCCTCTCCCACAGGACCTGTGCTATCGCTAGTCGTTACGGCAAAAGCGATACCGCGCGCCGTCGACCGTCCTCTCGTCCGGCGTGTCCCGACGGCTCTGTGCCTGTCGCCGCCTGTGCTTCACGCCCGACCACTTCGAAGACGCACGCAGCGCCGCCGAGACGGTTTTCCGCTCCGCTCGCCGCCGCTTTCCCGCCCGCCCGTCGATCATTTCATTCCCTACACAGCCGCGTTACCTGTACGCCGCGGCGGCCCACGCGAAACGCGTATTTCATCCTTATGGCGCGCGAGCACACGGTCGCCACGAGATATAATAATAATAATAATAATAATATTAATATAATATTATATTACGCGTTATAGTCGCCCGCACACACCTTTATGCCGCGGCAATCCCTTAAGGAAACATCAGCAGCTCTCGCACAGGAGACGGGCCGAGATTAAATCCTACGCAATACAATATATATACCTATACATATATGCATTTATGTATTATATGAACTTGCGCGCGTATATGCGTGTAAATATATAATATCTGTTTAAGAATACCGCCCCTATGTATATATATATATATATATATATACGTATATACGTGTATTGTATAGTTTCTCGGCGAAATTTATGGCTCCGGTCTGCGAATGTCACGTCAAAGCAACGCCGCCGCGAGAACGCGCGGACGCCCGCCGAGGCCGTTATCGCCGGCGGCGGCCCGCGTTTAATCAACCGTACCATTGTTAGGTACAACGATATACGTCAGACCGACGTTGTTTTATACACGCGCAACCGCCCGCCCACTCACACGCGCACCGCGCGCATAATACATATAATATTCTGCGACCATATAATAATAATATAATATACTCGTGTGAGTTGGCTATAATTTAATATTCTAAGGGTGTGTGTGTGTGTATGTGTGTTATGTTATGATATACTTTCCGTCGCGGATCCGTATCGTCGAAACGTATTTCGCTTATTATTATTTTACGTGTATATATGTATATATATATATATATGATTATAGTCCGCGCGCGAGACCCTGCAGGGCTGCAGCGGTGTCTAGCACGGAACGAGCACGTGATAATACAACCGAGTCTCCGACAGGAACACTCTCCCCCTACCCTGGCCAAATACCAAGCGAGATGGTTTTTAAGTTCACCGGTAGAATTACGTACGTTGGGATGTCTTGCGCGGCATAAATCCTCGCATCACCCCGGACAACGATTAATCGATCACCGGTTACAGCAGCATTAATCGATGTTAGGGCCATTATCGGATACACGTCATTATGCATCGGCGTGAATATTGCGGAGCTCCATCACTGATCGAGATATACATGATTATATAGGTATATTGCTGGCGTATTACAATTATTTAGAATTTGATATATTTAACGGCTGTTTAACCCGAAATAAACGAATCGTATTATACACACGCGTCTAGTACACCGTCGTAATTGTTATTTGATACAATTCCTCGAGATCAAATAAATTGGCCAGCACAATTTATATCTATTACCCATACGGCTATACCACGTGACCAGTGATGCGACCAGGTGTGAGACCAGAAATTGATTAAATACTACATTCGTGTGCAGTTATCGCGTTGTCATAGCTGTACTATATTATACGGCCAACACTCGTATATTTTCCATGTAGTATAATGACGTCATTTTTTTTTTTATCGGTTCCCTCCATTTTATTACAGCTTGCCGTTTAAACGGTCAACGGAAAACGATACATCAGTTTATTATAGTTGTTTTATTATTATTTTTTCCTTTATTATATATACAAATAATATAGTGATTGAAGAAAATGTAAATGCCAAAGTAAAAATACACAAGTAAGGAGTATAAAAATATATACACTAATAAAACAATTTTTTAATATTTTTATTTACTATAATATCATAGGGCACCTATCACCCATAATAAAGCTCCGCAGCAATATAAAATTAACATTAAATTCATTTTGCACGATATTATGTTTTATCTTTATTTATGATTGTGCTTTTGTTAGCACTCATTATAATCTCCTGAAGTATTTATTGAATACACCACCTTTTTCATATATATTTTTGTCACTAGAACAGAATGTCTATAGATACGTTTTCCAGTCCATAAAGATTACTATAATATGATGGCTCACTCAATAATTTCGTTTTGGATCACAAAACTCCAATATTTTTTCAATGTATATATATGGTTACCCCTTGGTTATAGAAATAAAATAGACTAATGGAATCTTTCTATGTATAAGGAATATATACGAGTGTTGATATGATAGTCTTGAGTGTATCTTTAGATTAAACGAACAAAAATTACTTCACTAATTTTGACTACAATTATTTTAGAAATTGTTTTTTATGATATCAGAAAAGTTTAGAGAGTGGTTTGAACTATATTCGAAAATATACCGTATGTTCCAATATGTCACAGACAAATTGCCCATTTCGGTCGAATTAGTTCACAAAGCGAGGTACGCCGACGCAAATTTGTCCGGGAACTACAAAGATACACTAACACTGAGATATATCTATACGTATAGCACTGTACTTTATATTTGTTAATTATTTCCCCGGTGAAGTCGAGTTATACAACTAGTATTAATATATAGTTTACTTAATCTACAATTTTCGAATAAAATATTAATTAGCCAATTAAATGAATGAATATAATATTTTATCTTATTAATGTCATCAAATTATAATCAGTAAGCTAGTAATAAATGTACACATATTTGGTAGTTCAAAATTATTCGATGTCTAAACCAGGTTAAGACATATGAAATCTAATCCTGACTTGAGTGATAATTGTAATTTAACGGTTTATTAAAATTTATATTAAATTAAAAAATCGACCAGTATCATATTTATGATTGGAAGTGTAAGAATTCAACCGCCAAAGTAATTTATTATTTATTTTATATTTTTAAGATAATTAAATATTATGTATATTGTGTAATTGGTGAATAGAAAACAGATGATAATATATTGTTTATCATTTTATATAAGCTAAACAAATAATTGTTTATAATTACACACTCTTTCATAAAAAAAATGAATACGCCATTATATACATCTCTCTCAAAGAGTTGAATATTGTTAGATTTTTCAGAATTTTGTTGTCCAAAAAATCGCAAACAGTTTGTCACCGTTCTGTGATTTTCAAAAAACACAAGTTCTAGTTTTAGTTTTTTTGTTTTGATTTGAACATGGAAATTAACGCTACAAGACCAGCCTACGTAAACGATGCATAAGAAGCATTAATATAAGTTTAAATAGGTAAGGTTAGGTTATAATGATTAACAAGACAATAATATTATGTGATTTACTTTGTCTATAAAGTTTGTTAAACGGTACTTGTCGCTCGTTGTTTTTCAGTAATAATATTATTATTCAGCCTCGAAATTAGGCCAGGTTAACACACGTAGACAACGAGAGAGAATTGGCAAGTACAAACATTTTTTTTTCAAATAAATCACGCGTGATCTCGAACATTTGACACGTGACATTCGGCAGCGCGCGCAGAATTCAGAAGTAAACGCGGTAAACTCTACTATGTATGCACATAATATACATATAGTCAAATATGTGTTAGGGGTAGGGAAACAGTGTGGGCTGTAGAGTGGTAAGGTGGTAGTTTGAGTTATGGTGGGGTGACACAGAGGGGTGGGATGTCGATCACTCGCGCCGAAAGAACGTGGTGATTCGGAAAACGCCGGCGGCAGTCGGTGGTTAAGGAGTGGGTGTCCGACGAGCGGATCAGATATTCGGGGTTGAACGTGCTGGTCGGGTTTGCGTAACAATGTGCATTCCTCTCCACCCGATCATTGCTCATCTGAGGCATATTATTATACCAAGTTGTGGTTGTCGTTGTGTTTTGCTATGTTGTGTGTGGGGAGGGGGGTACCCGGTGACGACAATCCGACGACGCCGTTACCGTCCTACTGTCGCAGATCAATTCAAAATATATATGAATCCTTAATACACGTAGGTACCTACATTATTCTTATGTCTAAATCGGTTCATATAGTAATAAATGGTTTTTGTTAAATGTTATTTTATTTCTTTAATTATTAAAAAAAACTGCAAAATCTAAAAATACAAATTATTTAATATTACGAGAGTTGATACACAAGCAACTGGGATATTTGAAGGACGAATCAATAATGTGTAATATTGTGTTTTTGTCTAATATCTAGTAATTAATATTAGTACAGCCACACATTTTACTTTTGATTCGATTTAGTAGAGTTTTTAAATTAAAAAAGTAAATACGTTTGTATATTTAAAGAAACATAATAGGTAACAATTATTATTATCAATTACTTTTTTTTTTTTTTTAAGGAATCTATAAGAAGTTTTTCTGTATCTATTTGGTAGTTATTTAGAAAAAAATTTAAAAAACGTTGGAAAATACAATTTGAGTTTACGGGTTATTTTAATTTAATATTTTTCAGCGGTGTAGTACAAAAATTTTGTTCATGATGATTTGTTAAAAGTGGCTCTGATTTTGAAAATGCGCTGGTCCAAAAATTGTATTGAGTACAATTTGTCTCTATATAAAATATCCTAAACGGCATTTGCTGTATCACCAGCCTACCCTTGATTTGGATACAATAATGATACAATGGCATGAATTGTGTTTAAAGTTTTGCGTTTTATCAAAATCAATTTAAAATGGAAAAACATAAGACATTGTTATATTGTATTATTATACTTTTTGTAGTCGTCGTCATCACGCAGTAGTTTTCTAGTTCAGAAGAATCGAATTGCTCGTAATACATAAAAACACAATAATATTTGAATATTATATTGTATTGGGTTTCAAAATGTAAATACATAAATTTATTACGATTGCTGTTTTAGTAATACTTTACTAGATTTTGAATTTTAAGTTGTAATGCATATAATGAAAAACTTTTTTATTACAATTTAATATCATATTTGTATTGTACACACTGAGCTTATGACTTATATGTAGCTCATTTATTCATTAGGATGTGATCGGTTATAGTAAGTAAAAAAAAAATGTATTTTATATGATGAAGTTGATTATAACTAATGTAGAATTTTAAAACAATTAAACGCTAGGTAAGTTAAATTATTTTTTAACTCGTTGAATTGATATAGAATAATTAAATTCATAAGTTAAAATTTATTTTTTTAAATTAAATATCTTTCTTGAAATAGAAATATACAGTAAAAATAATACATATAAGAATAATTGATGGAAAACAAACATACAGGTAAAAAAATATCCATTGGTAAAACCCTATTAACTGCAGTCATATACTATTAAGGTTAATTTTTAGTTAGTTGACTTGTAAGAGATCTTATTATTATTAATGTGAGATTTAAAATTAATATGTATTGGTAATATTGTAATATTGTTTAACGAAATTGGTGTAATACTGTTTATATACCTACTTTATTTTTATCCTCATTGTATAAGTACGTTTAAATCTTTGGTAGTCTTATTAAAACAATCATTTGTTCAAAACAAAATATAAGATTTAAAATACAATTTGTAGGTTTTGTAATGAGAAAAATATTAACTTTATATGTCTATAAAATTAATTAACTGATTTGTAACTACAAAATATCATGGAAAAATTTTAAATCGTCAAGTTAGAAGTTTCTTTTTTTTTTAAATAATAACGAAAATGTTGTTACTCACGTTCGCAAAATCATAAACTGAAAGCAATATATATTAATAATCGTATTGCATAGCTTATACTTTATAATACACTTTAATATACGTCAAAGTTAAAGACAAAATATGAACAAATTGTTTTTTTTTTTTTAAATAAACGAAAAATTATAAAATAAATCTACTGCATTTTGTCATTTTAACGACCGGTGACGCTTCAGTATACAACTAATCTGAAACTTTATTCCAAAGCACAACATGACTCTACGATTATTGTCGTTTTGATAATTCGGAAATATTTGAAAAGGAGCAACGAATATTTAATCGGACTCAATATGTCCGATATTTTGCACACCATATATTTTGCCCAGAACCGTATATTATCATACAGACACGTTGTGTACAAAACGAGCACCACTTACGTTTTAGGTGAAGGAACGTCGTAAATGAAAAGACTTCGCGTTGCGCACGGCGTTATTATAGTGATGGTGTTATACCTATAGATATATTGTATAAATTATCTACGGCCTTTCAACATATTGACTTTTGTCGGCTTACAATTTTATTCCAGACCACTATATATTATTATGTGGTCGAAACGTAAAAATTCAGATTATAATAAATTCCACGCGTTGGCATATAGACATAAAATAAGTTCGGTTTGTGTATAATATATCATTTATATAACAAAATAAAAAAAAGAATTGTTAAAAAATTCAAATTCGCCCCGTGACGATCGTTTCACACAGGCTTTCTATTTACACACACAACCGCAAACAATTATTGGTCTACGAACCATTAAACATGAGTATACAATATTATACCATATTAATAAGTTAAATTTCCACGAGTGTTGTATACATCGAAATATGTGATAAAATATATATTTTTAAGTAAAGATGATGAATAATCTATTATTATTGTATCTAAACGAATAAAGTAAAACCGTTTGTTTTGTTTCTGTCCTATACTTTTGATTGTTATGTAAATTGAAGCGAACCCCATCGGTCTTTGGCGTACTTAATAATAATATATTATATTATATTATATTATTATTTGATTTGGTTTGTGCAATCGGAAAACGGTGACCTATCGTTATCATCATTACATTGTTCTTCCACAACGAATGTATTATTGAATGTATTATGTTACGTTTGTTTACAACTATCGATTAATAATTTTCGATTGGAATCGTAAATCGTCTGTCTTCAAAATTATACAAGAGATGGAATAATTTACAAAACATACTCACTGCTGATTTATTTTTTAATAATGTATTTATTAAAATTTTGATTTTTAAATACAATTAAAGACAATGGCAGAAAATACAATTTTGTAAAGGAGAGGGACTAAAATTTATTGAAAAAAAATATCTTTTAAATAACCCATTAATTTACACACTTTTTTTGAAATTGAAAAAAGGTAGGTAATAATTACTGAAGTACCACATCATTGGTCTATTAACAACAGTCATGTAGTTAACTAACCTTTATTGCGTTAAGATATAAAAAAATAATTCACAACCACTTAGTTTTATATAATACAAAATAATATACCATTAAAATATATTATAGAAATGTATGTTCACATTTTAAGTTTTAATAAAAGTAACATACTTAATAATTTTAAAAATTTTTATTCCTTGGATATACCTCTGATTAAAGACTATATATCGTAAAATACTTTGATTTTCTTATATTATTTGTGAAATGTTTTGTGGTGATTCAAATTGTTTTTATTTTTTATTAATTACTATCCTTTTATATTGTAAATTGTTAAGTAAATATTTTTTTTTGAAAATATTGATGGATTAAATAATTAGTAGTTTCTAAATTCTTAAGATGTATAATATTGCTGCTAAAAATAATACAATAGTTTTACATAAAATATAAAATAAGTGTAGAATGTATTCTAGTATTTATTATATTTTGACAGTTCTAACAAATAATACAATGCTAATTAACTAATATTATTTACTATAATTTTAAAACACTTTATTGTATATATTTTAAATCTAGTACATATTATAATAGATCTTAAAAAATATCCAAATTTAAATAACTCAAAAACTAAAATCTAGTTAATATAATTTTATTTGGATATCAAAAATAAGACATTGGATATATGCGATATTAAGGAATAAAATTCTTAATGAAACAATCTGTACTAATTATATAATATATTACTCTTTATATTAGTTTAATGCCATCGTGTTGTGAGTTTGTAGACAGTAACTACTCAAAGTGATTGGTTTAGGTTAACTAACAATATTGTTAAAGCAGCATAAGGTTTGATGGATTTACAGCTATTTATATTATTAAAAATAAAAAATTCTGTCAGTTTCAGTTACCTATATCTCTCGTATAAAAGTAATTGATAAATCAGTATATATGTGCAATTTCATGTTGTGCACTATATAGCTATATGCACTATATTAATATAGGTGTTTATCGAGAAGTATTAAAATTATATTATTGATATTTTTTTAATTATTATTTTACACTCAACAAATATTAAATTGGAATGATCAAACATTGTTTGTTACGGTTTTTATATTATAAAAGTTCCTTTTATATTTCATAATGTTTTTGAATATTCCACTTAATCGGCATATTATTATGTTTGATGCTGATCTGAAAATTCAAATGTAAAATAATAATTAATAATATATTTATGTATGTTTATAAATACAAATATGTAAATTTTATTTCAAACCCTTTCTACAATCACAAAAAATTTTAAAATTTAAATTCTGAATAATAAACGTGTTCCTTCATATTTTATGTCAAACGCGCAATGGCTACATTATTTCTGAGTAAATACAATTCGACTGACCAGTTTGAATATAACGCGTTTAGAAATATCATAGTTGTTTGCTACAAACATTCATTTAAATCCGAAAAGCCCAGCATGGGTATACCAGTAACAACCTATATAATATTTACTGTATAAGATGTTCCTGAAATTTAATTTTTTTAAATTTTATTTAATGCAAACAACGCAATCTATACTGAAATGATTATTCGTTATTGTCGGTTCGAGGCGACCGACTCGTAAATTGTTACCATCACGGGTGCGCGAACTATGACTGCATAGTGGAAAAATCGAAACCAGCCTGTTCGAATATCAGTGTTGATATAAAATTATACGAAGTTCTTTTGATAGTTAAACTATTGTTACGGTAAATATTGCCGGCGGAGTTATGTTTTGTACAGAATATTGATGAAGTTTTATCCATAAGATGTTAGGTTAAAAACTCTTTACTTTAAAACTGTTAGTAATAAAGTGGAATCTTTGATCATTAATATTATTTAAGTGTACTATGTTTTTATGAATTATATTCAATAATAATTTGTAGTTAATGAAATATAAAATGACTTAAAGTAAAGTGTATTATTTTAATTGATTATTATGTCATAATCAATAATTTATTATTAATTAAAAATTAAAAATAAATTATGTATGTTTAATGATTTTTCGGTTTAGTAAAACATTTTTTAAGTTTAGTATAATATTAATTAGGCATTAACTAAAATTCTAAAAATACATATATTGAATATATATTATATTCTGATATAATATAATATTTTAAATAAATGATTTCATTAACAAAGAAACCGTTCCTAACACATACGCAGTATTGTCTGTTACTTATCAAATAATAATTTTAAAACTAAACTACAAAATACTGAAAATAAATTTTTGGGAATCATACTAAATCCCATCAGTTCATGTGACAAATTAAACATCTTAACGCCGATATGGCATTAGCGTCAACGAATTAATTTACAATATATCCACTACATACTAAAATAAAACAAAAATAATTCTTACCTTCGAAATTGATAACAATTGGTTTATAATATATTTCATAATAAAGACTAGAAATATGTGGTAGATTTTTAAATTTTCTGTTCGGTTATCGATTAAATATTTATCAGAAAAAGAGTAATGTTCTTAATGTTCAGCTAAAGTTAAAGAACAAAGTTATTTTATTAGTTTATATTGGATTTTTCAATGCTTGTTTTTTTTACGATATTCAACCTTTTGTTTGTATCCTAGACGTCATTTGTCATTGTTAAATTAAATTATTTTCTATATTTTAACTAAGAGATTGATAATCATAAATTGTATTTGTTGTTTGTATATTGAAGTGATTGTATGATGATTTGATAAAATAAATTATAAAAAAAACGTAAGAGAGGTTAGGTTAAGTTATATTGAAAATAATATAACAATTTTAACGAATTAAAAAAAATATTGTATAGGAATATGGCGAATGGGTTAAACCTTGCAAACTTCAACCCACAGACTTACCATTAAACCTTACAATAATAAGACTCGTTAGTTCGAATTTTATTTCGAAAACTATTTTATGATATAAAATGATCTATATAGTTTGTTTCTAGTTTTGACACAATTTAATCTTAAATTACCCACGTACCCACGACAACGAATTTAATTATTTTCAACATTTATTATTAATATTGTTAAGAAAGATATGACGAATTATTTAACCAGACATTTTAATAAATATATTATTATTAATACAATTTTATACTTGATTTATTAAAGGTTTGAGTTTTATATTAACGAGTTCAAATTCGATTTTAATGTTATGTAATTAAACAATTATAGTTTATTTATATTTAGTTTTAAAAATTAAAAAAAAAATTGTAAAGCGTTATATTTGATTTTTTCTGTTTAATAATCTTATTATTAATATTATCTAAATCTTATTGTCTAATCCTTTATTTTATTCATATTAATTTTAAGAATCGTGAGGCATATTTATGAAATTATGTTGAAATAATGAATCGAAAAAATAACAATATTTTATTAATGTGTAACAGACGGCACATTAGATAGGCAATAGTGATGCGTTCAGCGCAGTAACTTGAATTTTTTTTTTGTGGCTATTAATATCGGTGAAGTGGAGAAACCTTTTTACTTCTTAAATAATGAATTAAAAATAAATCTTTGCATATTGTTAACAGTCCTTAACTTTTTTTTGAATAAATATTGTAAAATAAATAAAAAAAAATTAAAATGTTAGTATTATTCAAAATAATATAATGAGCAAAACGTTTAGTGTACCCATTAATATATATATATTTTAATGAAAAATTGGTCATTATATAAAAATATGAAAACAGTATTTTCAAGAACATAATAATTTAAAATTTAATATTTAAAACAATGTATAGAATGGCATGCCATCACAATTGTCGCGACTCCGCGGATTATGCTTACAACGTACATGTAGCTATGATTTGTTATTTGAAAAGGTTTTTATTTTAAATCGGACAATAAAACAAAATATTTTGATTATGTCGGTTGGTCTTTCAAATAATCTTATCGACGCTGACGCATAGGTGGACATTTGATTAGATTTTTAGGGGGCTATAATAATCCAATGTAAAGTGACCCCACACCTCCTTTTTGTATTGCCCTCCCCCTCGATGTCCGCCTATGCGCTGACGGGTTTTTTTCGATTCGTCCATTAATTGTAGGACACGTATTGTCGTGTTAATGGTTTAATGATATTGAATGGATCGAAAAATCGTAGCATCCAACTAATTTAATTTTAAAAATAAATAAGACCATCAATGTATTACCTTTTAAACACTCACTTATTATTATATATTATACTCATTCATAAATTTATTTTGTAGAATTAAGTGCAAATAAACAATAGGTACCTATGATTTAAATGAGGTGGATTTTATAAAGCCATAGCTATTGTCTATTTATATATTTGTGTTAGTTAATAGATGAAAACATTCTGTTAACTCGTTTTATCCAAAGCCGAGTACAATGTTGGGCAAACGAAATTATTATTATTACCTGTTATTACGTTGCTTATCCAATTCGTTGCATTGAATTGATATTAATAATTGTGTTTCTGCGGTGTTTTAAATCTATGTTGTACATTTTGTACTTATCTTCAACACAGGTACCTATAGGTTTTTCCCAGACCAACAAGAAATAAAAATAAAAAAATGCCCTGTAAACAAACACAAGTAAGTTGTTTAAAGCTATACGTATAAATTGAATGATCCTATTCTGCGCTTGAGAAATGACAGGGGAAAAAAATCTGTTTCCGCAACGATTTATGTTTGCGTAATTCTCAGGTAGAACTTAAAGAAATCCCAAGTAGTTGAAATCTTGTTTTATACCAGCCTTCTCGTTATGATTTGTTATCACAGATAAACTAGAATTCTTTCGTTTTTTTCTCCGCCCGACACCTTTACATTTTTATGTCAAATGTTTCCCATTCATTCACACCGGATTTTTCGCTCTCCGCTTGAATATTTTATCTGTCATGCACCCAAGACTTATTTACTGAACGCGTATTTTTTCTATTTGTTCAATGTATATTTTTTATGTTTCTCCTTCTTGTATTTTTCAAACATATTTTACCATACAAAATTACATTTCAAAAAAACATGTTTCGAACAATTTTTGTTTAAAACAATTGAACACACATACTATTAGTTCAAAATAGTGTTGACTTTATGTTCCCTTTTATATAGCCATAAACATTGTGAATTTTAGCTGCTATATGATTTGTGGATTTGTGATAAATAATGATTTTATACTTGGTATTTAATTATATGGTTATAAACGATATTTTAAAAATATCTAATTTTTTTGGTTAGATGTGCTTTTACAACAATTCTCATCATAAACTTATAATATAAGAATAGATAGAAAATAGAAAAAATATGTTTTAAAAATACAATTATTATAGACTATCAATTTGACCTAATCCCATCGTAACGTAGATATTTGTATTTATTCATCTGTGTTTTATCAAATATATTTTACACATTAGTTGAATATAGTAAATGTATTTTTAACTTATGCAGTATTAAAATATTGAAAATACACGTATTTCCATACCTATTTCCAATATAGTTAAAATAAAAATATTTTTTTTGTAGTCAATGCTTGATAAATAATAATAAAATTCATTATTGCACTTCAAACGTGAAATAGCGTTTATGTCATCTATTTACGAGAGTCGCATTTTTGAATTTTGTCAGTAATCTATATACATAGTAACCATTCGTAGAGATTCATATAGGTAAGTACATATGTTATACCTCATAAATAAATAGAATTCAAACCAAAAAAATCAAAAACACTTAGTCAAAGGTTTATTAATACACTAATAATGATAACAATTTATTGTAGGAACCTTGACACACTACAGACATCCATATTATAATATATGCATAATGTATATGTATGAACTTTTGTATTATTACAATATTACAATACAATTAAGACGCTAGCAAAATAATATGTTTCAATTGAATTTCAGTCGAAATTAAGAGTGCTCTGAAACGGTTTACATGAATATAAATTATTACAATCATTGAGATATGTGTAATGTATTCGCGTATGAGATGATTATGTTTTTTTTCTTAAACGCAGTGCAAAATCAGCTCGATATCAACAGGCTCTAAAATATCGTAGAAATCCGTAAATGAGTTAGAATATATAAGTTGGTTCAAGTCCGTTGGAATTTTTTTTATGTTACTATTATTAAATAAGTACGTACGTTGAGAACAACAATTATGAACATAATTATAATAAACACATACCGTTATATTGTGACGTGTGAGATTATTTAATATCTAAATAGTTTTACGAATATAAGATATTGTAATAATATTATATTGTATAATTTTGCTAAAATAATATTATATTAAGTCACGCGGATTGTTAGATTAACGTTCGATAATTTTGAAAAATAAATCCATCTACTGATATAATATTGTAATAATTATTGATTAATTAATGTATAAGTTAAAAATTAAAATGCTTAGTTTACACCCGACACGTAATAACTTGTTATTTGCGAAAAACTGTGCGGCGCCGTTTGAGTAGTAATAATAATAATAATAAACAATAGTATTTAAAAAAGGTAAACGTAAATGTTTTGCGTATACAACGTGTGATTTGTATTATGCTTAGACGTTCCAGATTAGTGTAAGAAATACGATTCAAGCGAGAAATTTCGCGTAATGACGAATACATAATATTTTGAACGACATTATACGGGAAAACATTTCATGTGCCATAAACACAACGTGTCCTAATGCAAAATCTATAAAAGTCAGAAAAACTGAGAGCGATTTTTATGTAAGTCGTCGGCGTGTACGCGTAGAGTATGTAGGTATGTAGGTAGGTGGGTACTATATATTTTATTGGCTACACTACGTATATTGTTTCGTTCGAGGGTTTTCGCGTGCGTTCGTTTTACTCCCATAACATTACAGTTATTGGAACACGCGTATTGCGAAAGATTCTGTTTTCGAGAACCTCCCGATATCGAGCCGAATACATATATATATATATTATTAATACAACTATTATCACTAAAAAAAAAAGGAAAAAACGCAAAAAAAAAATCCGACCTTAAGGTACTCCTCCGCTCTTGTACTATCCGGTAGAACACAGACGAAATGTTTGTGGTACCGATTTTCGAGCATAGCAGTACGGGATTTTTTCCCTTTATAAAACATTATAATATTATATCATAAATTTTATACGATTATTATTAGTTATTATGACTGTCGTCGAAATGAAAACGAACCGAAGACGGAACGGATAACATTATTATCGTGCGGCGGTGTGGCTATACCGGAATGAGGCGTGAGCTTGGACCGAAATTAATCTGTTCTGAGGGTCAGAGAGAGAGAAATAAAAATTTAGAAATGGCGCGCGAGATATATATATATATATATAGAGAGAGAGAGAGAGAGAAAGATAAGTGCGAGAGAGTCCTCGGGGAGTCTTAGAGTCGGTTATTTTTTATAGTTTTTTCACCGAAACTCGGCGAGTCATTCGTTTTTTTTTTCTCAGTTATTTTTTTACTTAATTAAATAATTTATTTTACACAATAATATTATATCATAATATGTATACTGGAATGTCGCTCGGGTCGCTCGACGACGGGTGTTGTTGTTTCGACGGACGATGACGACGACGACGGCGGCGGCGTGCTGTTTACGCAGGTACGTTATTAGTGCGGTTTCCAGTCATTGGCTGAAACAAAACAAAACGCTGTATATATCGAGGGGATGTGCGAGACCGAAATTCGTGGCAAACAAAAATAGAGGAGGATTTAATAAATTATGTACACGTGAACTTATATATATATATAATATGTGGTGAATATCGCCGGCCGGATGGTCGGAAGTGCATGCGGGCGGCGTCGGTAATGCGCGTTGTAGGTATAATATACTTATACATATTATTATAATTGTAGTAGACTGGTATTATAATAGTAGTACGAATAAACGTATAATATTATAATAAAAAGGAGTCGCGCACTATACTCGTCCGCCGGACCGTTAAACGAATAAATAAATCGTGACAAACGGATAACCGGCAATTAATACACTTACCCTTGTAGTATACGTCTTTGTGCATGCTTGGGCAGTATTTCTCATCGTCCTGTAATGTAAAAATAAAAATAAAAAATAATAATAAATGAGTGAATAAAAAAAAAATAAAACACGAGCGCAGTCCATTAACGTCATAGCACACGGCGGACGAAATGGTTATTATTCGGTCGACGACGACGCAGTTGACGTCAGAATACTATATTACACAGTACCCATCTACCTGTCGGGGAAACGTCTTACAATTCTAACGGTATATAAATAAAAACGACTCTCCGAATAGGGGTCGATGAACTGGAAAACCAGCGTAAACGTGATATAGGCAATAATACATTAATATATAACGGTGAAACCTCTGAACTCTGGACATTCTCGGTCGTCGAAATTGTGCTCGCCATTCAGAGGGTTTACTTCACAGAAAGTTTGTATTCCCCCCTTCCCAAAATAAACCACGTTTTGGTTGTGTACGTCAAGGAAATGTTTACCGTGTATATACAAACGGAGGAGTGATTGAGTTGCAATAATCAAAAAATACCAATTATCATTTTTTTATCGGGCGATCGCTGTCGACGTCGTAGAGTATATGGTCACGATGACATGAACGACCTTATTAATAACAAAAAAAATCTCTGAATGTCTGAGCAATTACGCGGGGAAAAAAAATATGAAAATGTGAAACATCATACGGCGCACTAACTAATATTGTTCGACGTAAATTGTAGGCCAAGTGTTCGCCGGAAAATAAATTATATAATAATACGATATTATAACGTTGCTCGCTAAAATCCTTATACTTCGAAGATTATACGCTCTAATAATATATTAATGTATAACGTACACGCGCATGATCGTCGTAATATCGAAAAACAGATCGGACTAAAATGTGCATCGTGCGGAAAATTACAGAGAAAAACTCGGCAAGCGTAATGTAGTATAGCAATAATAATAATATCGTCCGATGGTAATTATATATTTAAGGAATGTGCCATCGCGTAGTACAATATGCACGGCGTTGGAAATTGACTACGAAAGTTTGCGTGTGCCTTATAGTGTGTGTGGTCTGAATAACCCAAACATGTGGAACACAATCAAAATTCTGACTCCGCTCGACAGAGAATGCTGTTGGGCAAATATTTTTTACTCGGTTTAAAATGTATATTCGTGTTTATAATTTGTGGTGGATATCGCGATCGCGGTCTATTCGGGTCCAGCACTCGGATTGTAATACAAAATATGCAAAACGGCGACGACAAAGTGTAAAAAAAAAAAAAAACAATCGTGTTATCGACGATTTGAATTTCGATTCGAGTAGGATCCCGACATCGTATTATTAGAAGCAGTATAGGTACGGTACTGCGGTATACAAGATAATTTCCATGGACTCCGTTTCCCGCGTCACCCGCCCTAATTCGAGTATACTGCTGCCCACGCCCATCACTGTCTGCCGTGGATGCTTCCACCGCTCTCGAAGACAACATTATTTTTTCCCCCCGTCGAACGCTACCGCCCGTGTGCGTACATCAGTACGACGTTATCACACGAGCGGCACGAATATCGTGACGTGTATACCTTTCTAAGGTTGAAATCGATATTGGTGCGCACCAGCCGATTGTGCAGCGGCTGAGGCGGTCGGAAATTGTTGCCCAGCGGCGCCATGCCTTGGTTCTTCTTGCTGCCCTGCATCAGGCTCCGCAGACTGTACAACTGCAACATACACGCAATATTATAATAGTTATAATATAAAATCCGTTCAGATCGCAATTGGTTTTCCGCACACGGCCCCGGGGCCACGTTATTATTGCTCGTGTATGCGCGCGCGCGCGCGCGTGTGTGTGTGTGTGTGTGTGTGAGTTTGCGAGCAGAACGACCCCATACAAGTCCTTTTCGATCTATTTTCTAACTATTATCGCGATCATCGTTCGTGTTATTTTCGTCTTAAATATATTGCACTACGCGCGTGTATTAATAGTCGTAGTCTGTTTAATTTTTTGCGCGACTAGTCTTTTGCGTATACAGCGCCACTTGTTATTAACGTTAATGTCATAACGTATCGCTTCACAATTGCTGTTACTCATATTAACTCGAATACACTATTATATTACTGTTATTAGCAGCAGCAAAGTTGGAAAATAATAACGAGTTAAAAAAGTTGAATTTATGGTAGTTTTGTATATGTCGCGTAACGAGTTATCTATTTTTCCCTCAAGTTACTTTTAACTCGACGAATAAAGTTTTTTCCGTGACAACATGCAGCAACTGATCAATTAAATGATTTATTGTAGTCGCGTCAAGACATTTTTTTCCACGAGATGAATCCAATAGGTTTAAAATACATTTTACTTTGTAAAAGTTATTGTTTTTATATACAATAAAATAATATATCATATGTGATTTATTAACACTCATTTCGTATGACGTATTGTAAATACTAGACTGTCTGAAAATTTATAAATACGATGTATAAAGTGTCCGTAGAAATTATTGAATGCTTTTAAAATCTTATCCGAAGTACGAGTAATTCATTCGAACTCGCGGTTTCTTAAACAATTAACTAATTCAAAATTAATCGAAATAATGAACGATTTCAGTTGGTAGTTTTCAATAACTGATTGGCCTGACTTTCTGTCAATTAGTCTAAAATTATTATATTTTATTGATGTATTTATTTAAATTTTTTAACTTTCTCAATCTTGCACATTGTAGTTACTATACGCGCGGTATATATGTTACAATAATAATATAAACAGGTATAAATCATTCGGTTTTCGTTTGGTATGACGTTATCTCACGACCTGTGTTAGTTCTGCTCTGCTACATGTGACTGCTATAACAGTAATTCCGGAGAAAGAACTGAAAAATATGTAGGTCAGCATCACGGACGGTATGTTATGTCGAACTTATTATATATCAAATGTAAAACGTAAAGCATAAAATCATACTGCAAATAACATCCACTTTCGAGATAATAAGTTTAGGCGTTCCGAGTCAAATGATTTATTACGTATAACAAAAAGCAAACTCAAATTGATTGAGTAAGTCCCTCGAGTGGTATCAAAACACGGTCCGTTTAGTCCGTTTGAAATATCTGATAAACGACCTTCATCTATATATTAACCGATTTTCCTACGAAAGTTTATCTATACAATCAAACATTACGAGAAACTTTTCAATTAAATTTCTGAAATTGATGTGTTTATATTTCAAAAGATCGATGTTTGATAGTTATAAGATAGCCATAGAGTGTAAGCTAGGGTGTACCTGGGTAGTACATATATGTACATAGTATATATATATTAATGGTATTATGTGTGTGTGTGTGTTACAGTAAACGACGTTATACATGAAAATAACGTTATTTAAAAGTAAATACCGAAATAATAATTTAGAGAATTAGAAACTATCGTTCTTCGTTATTTATTTAAGGTAATTAACGTAAACATTCGTACAAAATATAGAATATTGCTATTTTAATATTTATATATCAGTATATACTATGTAGGTAGGTAAGTACTTATTTTACATTTTAAGCCTTATTCGTTGAACTCTGTGCTTCCCACCGACGTTTAATATTTTTTAATTCTAGCTAGATTGTGAACATTTGTGTTAATGGTTTTTATTTTTTTTATTTTTGTTTGACATAAACAATCTATACAGTTATGCACAATAAGTTTATATGCTGAGAGTAGTAAAAGACATGAACGTTTTGAGTTAAGCAGCCACCCATTAGTGACTCTTGGCTGTTGATTAGTGTGTTAATGGTAAATGATTATTTTTCATGGCGTTGGTCATTACGTGTTATTATAATTTTTGTATCAGTTCACGTCATTGGGGTAATGGGGTGTTATCATTTAACAAATTGAATTGATTTTTATTCACTTCATTTTATCCATACGATTATCATCTATCTATAGCCGATTACAATCAGTCACAGCTTCATTATAGCTATATCTTTATCTACATGAAACTTTTGTAAATTTTATTTGTATTTTATAAACTGACACATCATCACCTTTCGAGTAAAAGCGATGGCACACGTTATGTATGTGTTATATTATTGAGACAATAAAATTATATACAATAACATATTATTATTATAATGATTGTAGTTATAATAGTGATAATATAATTGTTTTTAAAATATTATATATTTGTTGTTTGTAATTCAGCCATAAAATAATTTTTATTCATAAACATACAATTTTTGTTTTTAACTCTACGTATATATATATTTCGTATATGATGTTGTATAAATATAGCGTTTAATACCACCCGAGTGGTTGAACCAGAGTAATACGTATTTTTGATTATTTATGAACTCTCTTAAGTTTTATTAGTACGATAAATATGTTTTTATATTATACCTACCAGCTGTCACACAAGAACCGCACCTTCTATATATTATATTGTACGATAGTCAGCACGATTGAATTCTCATCGTTTCAAACATAATAATAATATTCAAATATTGTGTTATAACCGTTTTTGTTTTAAACTTTAAATTACATGATAATGGTATGGTATGGTATCAAACAGTTTTAAATTTTTGATATAAAGTTTTATCAAGCTGTTTTAAAACTTTTGTATAACTGATATGGTGAGTGTTTTTTTTTATTTTTGATAATAAATACTTAGTAAATTTTCGGGATTAATTTATCAACGACAGCGGTAACAAATAAGAAAATAAGATGATAAATTTGTTGCTTAAGGTTTTTAATAAAGGTAGAATGTTGTTTAGTAAGTTTTTGACTTTAATTAGTGTTTGTATTAGGAATATGAGTTGATAAATTTAGATTTTATCTACGAGGAGAGTTATTTTGATTAAGAACTGGAAATTGAATTTATTTATATAAATATTATAATTTTGGGCAGAATTGTTGAATATTTGAAGCTGAAGATTTAGTTTTAGGCTATTGATTACTAATAACATTTTTCTTCTTTTGTTTTTACAAACTTTGCGTATAAACTTGTTGTGATCCTTTGTAGTGATCCTTTATAATTAACCATTAGTTTACCTTCTGGTAAAGGAAATTTTAGTATTTTAAGCAGTTTATGATGTTCATTACATCGAATACAGTGGGGACCAAGGTTACAATATTCACGAGCATGCACGTCGAACTGAAATTTTATGGATTAGTGAATATTTTTTTTCGTGTGTAACTTTAATTTATACAGTTCTTTAGCATACATTTTTAGATAGAACATTTCTGAATTTGTTGGTTTTTGTTCAATATAATTTTTACATTAATTCAAGGTAGGATGGTAGAGAGATATTTGATGTACAATTAGTTACATTTGAAATAGGTTGGCACCAAGCGGTGTTTAACAAAATAATAATTGGGCAACGTTGAATACAATTTATAAGTACTTATAAACAAAAATTAAAAATAAAGCACTGGTAACTTCACATTTAGTGGTTATTAAGAGAGGAGTGACTAATTAATTTTGAATTTTTGTTTAAAAATACTTAGGAATTTCCAAAATAACTACGGCTCACTTAATTTATGGAATAATAAAAGCGAGCTTACAAATTTTAAACTCCTACTCATAAACATTAAATACTTAAAAATAAAATAAAAATAAATTGGTATGGTAAAAAAACTGTGAAATGACAGAACAGACAGTTTTCAAAGGAGTAAATAGCTAAATAGACTTAAGTGTATAAGTGAACACGACTTTGAAAATTATCGGCAAATTACTGATTCGCGTTAAAAAAAATCAAACAAAACAAAATTGTCTTAAATTTATTATTGAGAAAAAATCATTGATTTGGGTGGCTAATTTCATCCACATTATCGTGATATAGCTATGATCTATGATCAGTAAAACCGTTTTTACATAGCTGCGTACGTGTTTGCTAAGAGTATGTCGTAAAACACTACAGACTTAAAATTAATTAAACCCAATTGTTTGCGTACGAATCGTTAAAATAACACAACAACGTTTCTCGGACAACTTCAATAGCAGAGTTTACAAATACCACGCGATAATGTTTAAATTTTAATAAGAGGACGGAGTATTATAATATTTGACTTGCGTGTTTTGTGTTATCTATTCATGCATAATAAACGTACGTCTACGGTCTAAAAATATGTTTTAATGTCTCGCAGAAGCTTGTTATAGCTGAATGGCAATAATATAGCTTTTCGTATCTTAATCGTTATGCAAAAAGTTACTATTTTGAAATATAAAAACGACGGCTACAATAATTATTCATACTAGCAATTATTAGAATGTCCGAATCGTTACAATACAATCGTTATAATATACGCATACGTAATATAATTGAAAAAATTAATATTTTAGAAATATCATTTGATATTACGATTTAGAATTTACGGATAAATGTAAAGAACTCTGTCATTTGGAAGTTACCGTGATGTATTGTGTAAAATAATATGGATATTAGGTACTTATATTAAATATGTGTATAGACTTAGAAATATTCAATCTATACATACATTTTATAAACTCGACGTTTATCGTTTTATTTTTTTTTAATTGTTGAACAAATAATATTTAATCGAGTTAATGAAGATAATTTAATTTTATATACATTTCAGATAGCTGTGGCGAAACTGTTTTGAAAATACATGTTTTGAAAATAGTTAAATTTAATAATTACCGAAGTAGGTACATTCTATTTCATCGAAAAAAATTATTTAAATATATTTTTTTCTTGGGAATTGAAATTTTTATTAAAAAATTATAAAGCCGAATTAATTGTAACATCGCTTTTTTATTTATCGTATTGCAAAACAAAATGATAAAGAATGGAAGGGTGTGATTTACTATACTTTCATAAAAACTTTACAGCAACTTCATTTTTATTTTCTGTTAAAAATTTTAAACATAATTAAATAATGAATTTGGATAAAAAAAGTGTATACACATATAAAATAAAGAAAATTAAAATGGTATATTGTATCATGATATTTGGGACTTATAAATACGAGCAGCGACAATTATGTAATTTAAATTATTTTTATATAACTCATGCGCAACGAACCGTAATCAATTAAACACTACTTATAACAGTGTAATATGGCAGATTGCTTAACATACAGCATATTAGCGATTTATATTAAAAACTTTTTAACGGAAAAATTTTAATTTTGGTTGATAAATTCCTTAGTAATCGTTAAAACTTAAAATAATGACGTTTTTTGAACATATTGCTTGTATAGTATTATACATATATTTGTATACACTGTATAGAAACATTAGTCGAGCTTTATTTTCGTCCCTAAAACCCATTTGACTGTAATAAAATGCATATGAGAGTTTTAATAACATGGTCTAAGCAGAGAAATCGTTTGAGTTCTATATAGTAGTTCACAGAATTTTCTACGCATAGGAGAACACACACACATATATACGTATAATGTTAACAAGTTTTTCGATTACAAACATATTTTTTAAATGAAAGTTTTTTTATGCTCTTTTATTTTGTTTATACATGTGAACAAATACTGTTTTTATTATTTTTGTTAGTGAAACTTGTTAATTAGCTCTAACTTTTAAATGTATAAACTAGCAATCTATACATCGTAATTAATTATAACATTTTATTATTTATATGGATTAATTAAAAGCTGCGGTTTTAATGTACAACTAGCATGCAGGTACCATTCGTAAATAATATGTTATTGTGCACAATAGAACCTACTTATTAATTTGACTAAATAGGTAGGTGCATTCGAAAATAAATGGTTTGTAATCTTGAAATTAGCTTAGAAATCTGTATAGTAGTTGCATATACTCAACTATTTCTTGTCCTTACCGCTAAATATAATTAAAACAATTTGTCCTGAATCAAAAGGCAACGCAGTCACTGAGGCAATTGTATTGCATTCATTTATCCTTACGTAATTGTTACGTGTATAATTTGTTTAAATGTTTTTTTTTTTACAAATTATTTTAATTCGATGTGCTTACAGATGAATAAGTCATATAAATGCCTATTTAGTGTATCGTAAATTTTTTTAAGGACTAGGCGATACAGAACATGTTGATGATCTATTCAAGATCAAAATCTAAGGTGCTATATTGTGTCGACCCTTAGTAAAAATATTATTTTTTTTAATTTGCATTTGCTAATTCTTTATATTTTTCAATCATGACGAGATATGAGTTCATACACAATAATTAGAAACTAATATTTAAGTAAGTGATTTGTTTTTTTCTTCATATATATATATATAATAATTTTTTTAAAAGAAGTAGGTTATTAAGCAACGTTAAAAATAATAAAATCCCATAAAAAACTTCACAATTTACTATAACACCATGTTTACATAATGCATAGGTACATGTTATTATAAAAAAATATTTATTTATAATTATTATTTATTATCTTAGTTAAAAATATTATCATAAAAGTGTTTATATTGAATATAGTTTTATACATTTCATTAAAAATAAAATTTTCAATATTAATATCCAGGAGAGTGCATATTATAGAATATATTTATTAATATTAATCGGGTTCTTTTTCCACATTCATCGGTTTTATATTTGTCAATTTTAGTTCTAAACATGTGCAGTTTATCGAGTTTAGTCTCGAATACATTAAATGCATATCGGTATATGAACCGTCTCTTAATTCGATTATAGTCATACAACGATTAAATGTTTAGTGCTAATTTGTCCAACATTAATATTGATATCAATTGTCGGAACGGACCATGCGACCAAAATAAAATATAGTATTCAAATTCAAGGTACAGGTACCGAAAGTCTTCCGACCGACTTAAAAATAGAATTCGATATTTCGAACGACATTTTTTTTCACGTTTCAGCTGTAGCGAAGTGCCATCGTCATTGTCGCGTAACTTGGATGCCCATATACCGTATTCATATTCAGTTGATTTCGTCGTGACTGTGACAGTGTTGTGTGTGTGTGTGTGTGTGTGTGTGTGTGTGTGTGTGTGCGCGTGTGTGTGTATGAGTGTTTATTTCCCCGAGGTGCGATCATTTGTTTTTTGTTTTGTATTTTTTTTTCACCAAATATATTATATGAGAACCATCACCAACCTACACGGCGGTGGCTGCTGTATATACGAGATCATGACAAACGATCGTTGCTGTCTACGGAAATCGTGACTTACACCGACTTGGATTATTAGTTAGTTATATCCCATCACCGGTGGGAATTGTAGCCCCTCAGAAGTTTACTTTATATACATTATAGCATCACCAAGTCTCCCAACACCACATTTAAAATATATGGTTGGGTTATACCCTCCTTCTAACACATTTGATCACCCGATTCCTAAGTATACAGCGTTATACGAAATGAATCATCATATACTTTTCACGTGGATTCCTAGGTCATCTGATCTTACTCTACGTGACTACTTCTTTTAGGGGACATGTTAAAAATACCGTGTGCGTACCATTGTATTATCATAAGCCACAAAGGATTTAAAAAATTAGCGAAGTCAACGGATGTGCTTAGAATAAATTTGAGTTTCGAATAAATGTTGTAGGTTTGAGTCATGTGATCAAAGGAAGTTATGTATAAAATTTGTAATAGATATAATTAAATACATTTGAAATATCAGTATGAACAATATTATACTATGTACTATATTTCATGTAAGAAAAATTGGGTTTGGTATAATATGTAGTGGTGTCGCAATTGTTATTAGCGCACATTAACCATTTTTGGAGGGAGTAAACAGCAATAGTTGATGCTGTATCGTTGCATTTTGTGTTATGCAACAATTCGGTTTTCTGAAAAAAATGTTGAATGTCCATTAACTCAGACGCATTCTACAGCTCAATATCAATTATCATCAATTGACTTGTGTATTATATTAAACGACATTTAACATAAGGTTCTAATGGTTTTATTTATCAAACAATTGTCCGCTTGTATTCATGAAATAAATATGGTTGGAAAAATCTGTGCAAATAAAGAAATTAATCGGAATAAATTCTCTCTATGTTCCGGGTTAGACACAGGAGACATTTTGAATTAATTATTATTATTTTTAATTTTAATTTATTTTTATTGTTATGTATAATATACATGAATAATGGGCAATAGTCGTCAAAATTTCGTTAAAACCGTAATGAGATTGTATTCATACAAATATAAATAATATAGTAGTAAACAGATTTCATATTTAGTTCGCAATACTTATTATACCTGGACAATTTTTACAACTAATAAAATCCTTATGTATTATTTATATTAATAATTATAACTTTTTAATCATATCATCGTCCTCGTGCATTTAAACGTATTATCGTGTAGGTACTAAATGAACTTTAGTACATTTATGTTAAATATTTCAGAAACAATAGAAATTAATAATTTTAATTTAAATGTATAGACATCGTTATAAAAATATGGGTCTCGTTTCGAACACAGACGTTGGCGTCACCTTGGGGTGTATTTTAAATATTATAAAATATATGAAAGCATACACACATATACGTAAGCGCTACAGAATATATCCTTTAAGATGTGAAACTTAAAAAATAAATTCATTATTTATTCATGGGAAAAGTAGACCCGTGAACCACTACGTAGTGTTCAATCCGTATAATAATACTGCTGCTCGTCCGCTGATCAGACAGACAGAGCTATAAATAAAAACTGGCGGTTGCGACCGTAAATCACAATAATTTCTGCCATAATAATAACGGAAGTCGTAGGATATAGAATTTTTACGTAGATGATAATGATTTAAGGTATATTATGAATTTTAAGGTTAATAATAATAAAAAAACAAAAAACGATAAGATAATAATATAAGAGTGATTTCTACTTTGTGTCTATAGTACACCGAGTAATTATCTACGCACACACAATTATTACGTGTAGACACTCGCAGGGCCACCTCGGTACTGTCCGCATAAAATGTAATATTATATATTTCGCAGTAACACGCGGCGGCCGTATAAATAATAATATTATTATAATGCGATGTGAAATATGCGAAATGAACTTTGGACACGACTTCGTGTCCGGTCGGCGTCAGGTTTTTACGATCGCGGGCATGATACGCGCGCGCACACACACACACACTCGATAGTGTACAATATTATACACACGTATTGTAATGACACGATAATAATGTAATCATTTAATCGCGCGGTATTAGCATATAATTATAATATATTTTATTAAAAATATGTTTACTGCGGCGAGAGATATCAACGAAATATTTGTTGACTGCTGTGCGGACGGGACGCGACGATTTCCGCGAAACATTAAAAACATGGGCGGTTTTCGGTGGCGAGCGGGGCCGGGATGGCGTGCTGGAAACGATTCGGATCATACAGCGTTTGCGTGGTTCCGGTCGGTGGCGTGGCAAAGTGTTTAAATAATTCGGGCAAATAATTTCCAGGAATACCCATCACCAACCCGACACTTATGTCCTCTGCCAATCCCACTCGCGCGCATACGTTTTAATAAACCGTTTACCCACGTTTTGCATTCACTTTCGATTTCTTTAACGCGCGCGTTATAACATATTATACTTCATCCTCAAGACAATAACAGCTGCTGCGCATAGTATATGACCGCTATTGCAGAAGGTCGATCGTAATAAAGCTATACGCAATTATTTGTACTTATTGATGTATTATCGATACCACAATCTAGACCGTGTACCTTGTATCTACCTTGTACACCAGTGCTTCTCAAACTTTTTGTCATAGACCCCCCCCCCCCAAATCGAATGCGAAACTGCCAAGGGCCCCTTTTATTCGAAATGATTAATTATTTTATGGCCTATCGGGATTAGATTAAGTATATATTATATATTTAACACCGGTCCACCAATCATTTAGCCACGGCCTGCAGTTAGAGAGCGTACACATCCCGCTAACCGTAAAAGAAATGATCGGGAAACAAAGTCTCCAGGTCTCCTTACGACAGCGGTCACTACGCCGCCGGTATATTATAATGATTTGACTAAGCGTACAATTCACAATATTTACGTGTTATATTATAATAATTGAAGCATTTTAACATTTGTTTCTATGGCATTATACCTAATCTATAAAGTAATAATAATATTGAAACGCTCGTAACAATATCCCATTATAATTGTCCAAAATCGCTTCGATAAATCATCGAATTCGAAAAAAACAAATGTTGTTTCACCAACGGTTATGACAAGTAATATGGAATGGACGAATAATATAATATTGTTTGTCAAAAAACCCTGGTGTTTATATCGACGTTAATGTATCTATAAAGTTTGTAGAGGGAGATATTTGACATTAATGCAAAAGAAAAAAAAAGTAACAGGAAAACATAATTTTTACATTTAAACGACGAAACGATGGTACGTAGTATTGCGCGCGATGTGAGGATAATTGTTTTAAACGTTAAGTCGACTAGATCTGAACCACACAACGAGTCAAACATAGTCAAATAGATCATTGAAAAATAAAAAATATTATCGCGAGTTTAGGTATGGGTAACGAAATCAACGTTTCGATTATTAGGTCGAATTCTTATTCATCTCTCCATTACGCGGTCGAGCGGTTTAAGCAAACACTAAATAACATATGCCCCGTGAAATATAGTGTTCCGCTTTGGAGAAAAAAAAACGATTTACCGTACGTGACGCGTGTCTGAATCGATAGCCGTTGTCGCTCGGTATCGATAAAAACAACATCATTCACTTGAACCGCGTGGCGGCTGCAGGTAATATAATATTATCATGCAAATCGTGCAAAGTGCTCTTAATTTGTTGCCACGCACACTCTGTACTCGTATTACTCGGTAAGTACTCTATATACAGCCTTAAATTAACGTCGTCATCTGTCGCTTAATTTATTACCATATTGGCGTTTTGGGTGTGAACCGCTTGCCCGGATCGTTGTTGACGTTTACCCGACTTCGACGTGTTTTTTACAGCCTCGCCCCGTAATCTGACCTGGTACATGTCACGCCTCTAATTGCGGCGAACCGTGCTAATGACTCTACGCACGTCGAGATGTCAATTTAATCAAACCGAGTATACTGCTTGTATACCAGACGCATAATAGTTTTTTCTTTAAAGAATATTCCGTTTAGTTTTACGATATTTATCTTACAAAATAAAATTTCGTGCAGTTATGCGCGTGTGCAAAAATAAATAAATAAATAAATACAATCTGCGACTTTTCCATTGAAATAAAATGATTTCATTGACAGATATATTAAAGTAAAGTTGGTGATCAGAATAACATACCAAGTACATTTTTGGCTAAATAAAATTTCAAAATATACCTATTCAGTGAAGAATATCACAATTATAATAAAGGTGAAAAATTTATTGACATTAAAAGTAAACTATTTTGTTTTTATTGCAAGGAAAATTTCTTAAGAGACTTTGTGAGTTATCTCCACGATATATGGTTCAGTCGGTTAATTTAACATAAATTACTTTAAGGTTAAGATCTCTGCACTTTATTGTCATTGATATCCTTATTTCTGTCTATAACTATAATTGTACACGAGAGTTGTATGCATTTAAAAAGTTTAAGATATGATAAAATCTTGCAAAAAAAAAAAATTGTAAGTTAAATATACTTTGAAAATGCATGAAACCATTATAATATGTAATATAAACAGCAAATACTTTCAGTTAAATAAATAGTTAAGTTATAGAAAACATTTGTATAATATAGTTGGACTGTATATATCATTCTGTTGCATAACATTAATAATGTCCAATAAATAACTATAATATTTTTATAGAACTCCCGATGTTCATTATAGATGTGCTTACAAATTTATAACTAGAAATGTTATTAAAAAAATATTTTATAAATAAATAATTATTAAATATTTTTTTCTATGCCGATACAAAATTATTAATAATATATTTGATGCTATATGTATATTGAAGCATTTACTAAAATTTCAGCCTATACAAGACTATAACACGTATTATACACTCTTAATAACATACAAATCACAACTTAAATGAAAGCATTGTCATGTGTGTAATAATGTCAAATGTAATGTTAAATTGGACACACGTTGTATTATTACGCATGTACTCACTTGTTGTTTAGTGATGTAGATTGGTTTGTTTAGTATTAACCAGGTAACGGTTTCGTGGCACGCGGGAACCGTGGTAGAGCCGTCGTACGTCATGTAATAATGAGTGGCAGGCAACAAATCGGCGACTGACAATCGCTTCACAGGAACTTCGTCGCCTAAATATACAGATACAATAACACTTATAAACCGTGTAATCGCGTTCGCACATCGATGGCGGAGTTGAACATCACAAAATGAATTTGACGATTTTCAAGTACACCTCATAAGGTCCGACTCCACAACCCGTGCATTAGTGTTATTACTTGTTATTTATTTATACCGTCAACTAGGTATAAGGTATTACGTACAGACGCGTAAATAGTCTGATACGAAAATACGTCAATACGCGATGGGCGAATAAGCGTGATTGTATAAAAAATTGTACTTGATATTCGACCCGATTCATAAAATTTAAAACAAACAAACCAAGGATGATATTATATTTTTTCAAAAGTAATATTTTCGGATACGTTTGTATTATTTTTAGTTGGGTTATTTATATCGTCCGCTATATATAAACTGGCTATGTTTTATAAGAGGTAAAAAATCAATCTCTATTGATATAAAACGTTTATTTATTTTGGAATATTTTTATTGCGATTGAATTTACGCCTTAAATATGCAAATGTGTGGTCAATTTTTTACGAGAATGTTAATCTATAATCTATAATATAATGTTATTGGCGATGACGACAATAAGTTTATCACGTAAATTTAATTTTTTAGCTTACCACTATACTTGATCATGTCCAAATGATCGGTGAGTATCCGTAATTCTGGATTTGATAAATCTCCGAGCTGTAAAAATAAAAAAAATAATAAAATTAATGTAAATATGCTTTTGGTTCATATAAGTTCATAAGTTATTAAAATATTTTTTATTATATATATATATATATTCTAACATTACTTAAAATAATTGTCTTCATAAAATGTCTACATAAACTCTATGATATTTTCTAATATCTATTAAGTATAGCATTATGTTGAAAACGTTTTATATTTTTCACGTGATACTCAGTGAACCCAAATATATTATGTGCTTGCATAAAACTAAATTTAATGATAAATCCGTTTGCTTTAATAAGTATTTTTGTCGTATACCGCATACTATATTATATCCACACGAAGAGAAAATATATAATCGTAGGTGGATAAATATAACGCGAATTAAAGGCTTAAGTATTGTGTAAGATTATGATTTCAACAATAGGAATTATAAAAATAATTGACTGTTCTGTGGGTTTTCGATATGTGTCAAGAAAAGGATAATAGTATTATTGTGGAATGATGTTTGTGAAACAAAAAAAGATAGGTAAACATTATATATGAGTTTATTGAAAGAGAAATTAAAGTTTGAACTGAAATCCATTGGGATGAATGGCTTGTGTAAAATACATTAAATAGATATGTAATGTAACATCCAAAAGACTGTGAATCATTATAACGGATGTCTATTGTATCCGTTGAATGGTTCACACTGCACACATACACACGAAGCAAATTGAAAGTTTATGAGGATCGTTGATGTTACGGAATGTAAAAATAATTGCATGGGATCTCGCTTGATTTACCATCATAAAGTTTAACTGAAAAATGGTGAAATTAAAAAAAATCTAAGATACTTTTATTTATTTTTTTTTAAGAAAAGTTTAGATATTATTATATTGGGCGAGACAAAATGAAAAAAAAATAATTAAAACAGATAATGGTAAATTAACGAAAATGTATCAATTTAATAGGTAATTTAAATATAATGCAATAAATAATATATTATGTTAATCTAATTAAAAAGAGTGGTAGGCCACTTATTACCACTCGCGAAAACATTTGGTAGGTAGCATACGACAAGAATAGCCTTTAAAAAACCAACACTAGTATGATAGTACCTATAATACGTGCAATACCAAAAATATGTTTGAATTGCATAAAATAATGATTGTTTACACTGTTTGTAACGACTCGACCAACGTGATAATAATAATATATATTTGTTAATAAATATTATGTTATTATTTTCGTACTTGTAGGAAAACTCGATATCAATACAAGATAATTGAACGTATTAAAGTGAGGTGCCTGCCTACATATGCCATTTTGTAAAAGGTCATGGATAACGTTTTATGTTAACGTTACATAAACATTAAATTGACGACCGACCACTTAAAAAGACCGAATACTCGAAGTTGAAGTTTATATACATATTGTCGTGTTGAGTATGATGGCTATCATGAGTTATACAATATTATACTACTATAGATAATACATTATTATTGTTGGTAAATATGGATATTGATTTCGTGTCAATAGTGTACAGACATTTGAGAATTGTTGATTATAATAACATAATAGGTATACTGTTTTTCCAATAGTAATATTGTCATAATAATGATCAATAAATTGTATGCTGCAGTAATCAGTAATGTGAGCAGTGTGAGTACCTAAATAATATTATTATTTTTCGACGATATTTTTAAGAGTTTCATCCGAAGCTTTGGGCTTGACGCTGCGCTCGTTATTTTCAAGTGCGTTATTTTAACCCACGAACACGGTTTTTTGTTGCAAACTATAAATAATACAGCATACATTTATTTCACATGATTAAATTCATTGCACCGGGCGCATTGCAAAATAGCATTTTTATCCAATATAAGTACTATTTTGAATTAGACTGCAGTTTTATTGTTTTGAAACGCGTATTTAATTTACTAATATAAGTAGTTTTTGACGCAAATCATTATTTTAATAGTTTATAGTTTATGTACACAAAACTAAATAAATAATACACGAAAACATTGATATGAAATCATAAACGATGATATTATAATGGGTTATGAGTGTTATGAATATATACTAAACGTGCAGTATAATTGAAAACGTAATAAATTAATTTGAATTGACTCGTACTATATTACAAACCGTTCATAAAAATATCAATATTTTGGATACGGATTACGAAAATTTGACTCGTAACACGAATACATTAACTAGTAAGCATGAACTTTAGAGTCATAAACTTGTAATCGAATCAAAACAGAAATGTCAAATTCCATTGTACTATGTTTACGACAAGCAATATTTCTCCCTTGAAAAGACAAAGATTAAATAAAGGTAATAATGACCTATAAAGTTATGCCAATTCATAGATAATATTGTAATTAAACGCAATCAATACCAACATATTAGGGTGAACATATTGTATAATTGTGCATTAAGGGCACTATGATGCAATAAAGACGTGACTCTAAAGATGTAAACTAATTGGTCTAATTGGGCAAAGATCGATTAATAATCTATATAATATTAGGGTATATCATATGATTTGTTCATAAAAAGAGATATTTATAAAGTCAATAAGACTTAATTGATATGCTTATATGCAATAAAAATAATTACAATTTAATATAATAATTAGTTGTAAAAAATGAAATATCACATAGTAGTATATCCAATTTTAAAACAAAAGTTTAATATTAAATTATACTTTATGCATAAATTTAAATATATCATTCCTAATAAAAATGTGAGCTTTAAAACAAGAATGAAAATAAATTTAAATACTTCCTTGGATGCTGATAAGCAGTGTTGAGAATAGATAACTAAAAAATTATCTAAATAACATAAATGGAATTCATCTAGGTAAACATAAAGATAGTTACTTTTTTTAACTTGAATATGTCTTTTTTTTTGTATTGATTTATAATGGAATGGATGTTATACTATTTATGATAAAAATGTATTAGAACATAATATATATATACAATAATTCATATATTTTAATGGAAATTAACTAAGAAAAATTATTGTTAATTCATGTTATCTCAATACCTATTACTAGAAAAAATTAATTTTGAATAAATCATGTAAAATATTTATATATTATATGCACTCGTGGCTATAGTGACTTGTAATTAACTAATTACCAAGGGTGAGCTATAAACTTCACCTTATATATTTAAACAAATACATAATAAATAATATACAATCACAAACAACAATTATAAGTAGTGTAAATATGTATATAGTCTTTATCAAATATCTAAAATCTAATGGCTTTTATAAGAATTTAATTTTGGTGTATTTTTAAAATAGATAGGGCAACACACAATCACCCAATCATTAATGATGGATTGTAGAGTACATTTTTTATTTTTATATCGTTGTTGACAATAATAATAAGAAATTGTATTGTAAACTTTTTTTTATTTTACTCTTTTAATAACATTGGTTTTATTTGTAACATGGATAGGAGGGTACTCATACCTTATAGTTTGTGTTTTTAATATTATTATACGATGATAAAAAAATAGTATAATTTATTAATTTAATTTTTTATAGAAGTATTTTAGCATTTAAATTATCAAGATAAGCCAATTTTTCATCTAAACTAAACATTAGAAGAATTATAACATAATTGTCTATATAACTTAAAAGATATTAAATTTATTTAAATTTTAACTAGATAATTCTCAAACGATATCATAAAATCTGTATAACATCATTTTAAATATAGCATAATTCTTTAAACAGTAAACATACATTTTATTTCTAAGAGTACCAACGTTTTTGAAAATATTTTTTTATACATTTTTCTAAGAATACGATATCGTATAATTGTACAATATCAATTTTTGAACCATTCATAACGAGGGGTCCTACTAAAATATTGGTTTACAATTCCACTCATCTAAATTTTAAATTATATTAATTGACAATTAATTTAAAATTCAATTTTTATACTAAATTGAAAATATATTTTGTCAAAGTAAAACCTTCAAAAAAAAAAGTTAATACTTTTCGAATTGTTCATTTACAGTTAAATGATTTACTAAGTATAATTAGCTAACTAAACATTTTTTTTGAATACAACAGCATATTGTTTATAATACGTTGATACATCTGTATTATTAGTTATAACCTTTCTTATACTATGATTACACTGCACTTAAAACCAAACTCAAATACTTCAAGAACTGAATACATGTCAAAATCTCAAAACAAATAAAATTACTCATAATAACGACAAAATAGTTATAAATGCGTTTACACATGTGCGAAACGCGTTCGTATGGCACATGGTTTCGGATTTGACGAGGTATGAGCGTCGTTTAGTGATCGATTGCAAATTATTGAAAGTGTGATCAAGACGACAAACACAGGTGCAGCTAGGCGGTGAACATTGCACAGTGATTTCATAACTTTTATTCGAAGAGTTATGAACGTCTGTTCTCTTGGAACGCGCGGACGGTAGATATTATGTTTGCCGAAGGCGGCGGTTGAGGAGTAACACAACTACAATCCTCTGAAAAGTTATTAATTTTTAAGTTTTTAACACAACATATCTTTCAAACTACAATAATATACGTGTGTTTATGCTGTATACTATACCATCTCTCTTTCCATCACCTATTTCAATCACTTCGAAGATTTTAAGTCGTCATGATATAGATGGCTTACACATCTTTAATGTAACAAAATCGCACAATCGCCAATTTGTATATTAATAGTTGTTTTAAATGGTTACCGATTTTCAAAAAGAAAAAAATAATACAATTTTATTGTCTGAACTAATTTATTTATAAATATATAATGTTACAGAAAATGTCAAATGTCCGTGCTTCATATTTACGTCAAAGAAAAAGATGCTTTAAAAAACATTTACTGTACATTTTTTTTCAAGACATGTTATATATGTATATTTAAAATTTATATTTAGTTCCAAATAACCGAAAAAATAAAGTCAAAGCCTTAAAAAGGCAGAAGATAATAAATTGTCGTTTAAGACAAAAAATGAAAAATATTTGGTAAAATTAATAAATTAATCGGAACGAAATCTTAAGTACACACAATTGTATGTTATGATATTAGTATTATGACATAATTTATTTTGGGCTGCAATCAAATGTCACGACAAACAATTAACAAACGGATCGTACGTTTCTATGCATTATTATTGTTACGATAGTTTTTGCCGTTTAATAACCACAAAACGACATACTGAGCAGTTAACCCATTTTTTTTTTCGCGTTGACCCTACGGGAATACCGGAAAACACGGTCGCCCACACTGTTTAATACGTATGTGCAATCGAAATAAAGGCGGTTAATACAATGTAATATTGTTGTATCATCCGTCGATGTTTTTCGTCCGCAGCAGTCGCGATTTTTACCGTATTTTGATATAACACATCGTTTTAATATATTATACGCGGTTCCCGAGTCTCGTCACTTTTGTCACATAATATGGGAGTTCGTGTAGAGTGCTGTGAATATGTGGCATATAATAAACGATGACCATATTTTGACAAATAACACGCTTTTGCTTTAATTTCGTCTTGATTAATTATAATAATTATACAATACATAAAACCGAAAAATTAATTTAATGTTATGTATTCAGTGGAGTCTGCGGAGATTTTTCGTTTGTCATAAATATGAAATATATTTTCATCATTATATTATGTGGGCTCCTATATGATATAACGAGAAAGGTATGAAAAAAAAACAGTATCTATACTATTTGTTTCAAAATAATGTTTGGTTTTATACAAACGTATTCTAATTGTATAACTATCAATTAAAAGCCGATGCAATTTTTTCCTGAAACGGGCAATGCAGAATTATTTAATTATGTACAAACGGAATCGGTATGTAAACGGTATTAGTGGAATTAATTTAAAGTGAACCAGTCTTATCAGTGTTTTTCAATTGATTTTTTTTTTTATCATTTTACTTACGTCCGACGTCTGAAGCTAAAGAACGATTATATGACTTTAATTTTAATTTAAAACGTTTGTATTATTATTATAATGGCGGCGATATCCAGTGGCATTTTGAAATCTTATGTCGAATACATATGATATTATGTATAATTATGTGTAGACGTATAACTTATATTGTATTTGTTTTTTATTCACAATATCGTTATCATTTCATTTAAAAATATCAATCAAGTAAAATATAGACACTGTCTGCAATGATCCCGACACGCTTGGGACAGATTGAGCGCTGGGCGTGTGCATGGGTAGGTATCGCTTTAGTCTAGTTCAAACTATTAATAATATCCTTATTTATAGAATATCTACAGTATGGTATGTACGCGCCAATTGAAAAGGTGATCCAAACAGTTCAAATTACTGATTACGACAGCGGAATATGCAATTACGTCTACGAAACTGTTACACATCCATAGATTGATTAAGTATTCAGTTTTGATAGTACGCGTTAGTGTAGTTAATTAATGGTGTCCTACAATTACATTTCGTATATATGCCTACATTAATAATAATGCACATTCGTCTGCCTAAACAGTACACATTCGGTAACAATTACAACCATTCGAATGTCAATAGTATATTAGTAAATAATACTAACCTGTTGGAACATCGATTTATCAGATAATTTTTACCGTGTTATCTTAATCGTATTGTACACAACACCGGACCACCGATTCTTTATAGTAAACTTTATCGTTGAATTTCTAAAACTCAGTGTTAGTATTTATTCGTATTTAACTGACCATTTACGATCCAAGTCAACAGTTTATAGTTGTGCGTAAATGTTATTACCTCAAATCGAGCGCAGAAGAAACGTTTATACAATATCACTATAATATTAAATATAAATTTAACAATGGCAATTAAAACAGAATAATTATTATGACGGAATTCCGAGTAACTGGTTTATTATTTCTCCGATATTTACGATTTCAAATAAATCATTTTGACCGACATACTACACAATTAATAATCAGTTTAATAAATGACGCATGAAGAACTATAGTGTTTTTTTTTCAATTTCTTAATGTACCTACAAGTAAAATAATATTTTGTATTGAACATTTACTCACAGTAAGTATAGAAATAGAAGTCGGATGTATGTAGTCGTTGAATTTGTGCTCATGGCTATGCGAAAATGACGACAGTCATGTTTTTTTGTTATTATGGTTAATAACTGAATCTCTGTTTTCGAGGTTTTATATATTATTGATAAAAAAGTATGTGTGAAATTGTATCACAAATACGATAATAATACAATATAAATGGTTAATTATATAGATGCATCAAAAACGAGTTTGGTAAACAATTTCCTATAAGTCCAAAGTATAATCTGGTCAAATCTATATTTTGTGCGTCGTACAGTTTTTTTTTTTTTTTTTTTTTTTTTTTTTTAAATCTGAATTTCATAGAAAAATCATTGCTTTAATGGTAGTGAAAGTCATTTTGATAAAACATTTCAAGTTTATTTGATCTCGTAACATAGTAAGTTACGTGCAAGTACAACTCGTGTTCATTGTTATATTACTTTTGAGGCTGTCAAAGAATAAAAACCTTCGAACGAAATATACTACTCTCTCTGATGTCACGAGACATTTATTGTTTTTCATTAGTTTTTTTTCGTTACCTTTATGAAATATTTAATATTCGTATATCCACATGTTGAGTTTTAGAATGGTGTAACATGCTAAAGAGTTTGGTTCTGAATAAAAAAAAGAAAACGCGACGAACGTTTTACATCTCAGATATTGCTAAATAAATAGTACGAACTATGAAAACGAATAGGTTTCGAAATTAATCAAATAAATATATATTCTCAATTAGCTTGGTTTTTATTCTACAATATTAAAAACGGTCTATTTTTTCAAACAACGTAAACATCCCAAAAATGTCTCCACATTTTTTACAAGATTCCAGATACAAGTATACAAACCAATAAAAATACATAATAGAAACAATGATCGACTAAAATTTACCTTTAGTCGTAATTTTCAATATTTTATCATAAATTGTTTTCAATTTAAATTTGATAATCAGTCTACTAATTTCCATTTTTTCATCCATTTTAAAAACATTTATCGCTAAAATCAGTAAGTACTCATTTATTAAGTCCTTATTAAATTCTTGTTTTATATTTTCACTTTTTTAATAATTATTTTCTTTTATCAGATCTTATATCTTCATTAATATCACATTCGATTATAAAAAAATAAAACCCTTAAAAAAGTTGTATTATTATGTAAATGATTGTTTATTATTTTTTTTTATTTTCATTTATAAATAACCTATTTTAAAAGATTCAATGAAATAAAATAAGTTCCGTTTAAAAATAATCAAATATAAAAGAGCGAGTGCTTATTGGCATTTCCAGAGTTTTAAATACAATTAAACGTGATAATTTTACAAGGTATGATAATTTAACGCATAATTTGTTATTCTATTATTATATCTTAATAAAATACGTTTAATTATAATATAAAATAGGTAATATATTATTTTGTGTTAATTTAATCTTAATATGAAAACCGTAGTATTATAATATTGAAATCAATTTTTCAAAATACTATTATAAACAGAGATTTTATCAAAATATATTAACGAACGTATAATAGATTTGAAGTAGAGAAATTCAAAAAAATTGTGTTTCTTTATTACTTAAAAAAATACGAATTACCTAGTAATACCCATAATGTTATCACTGTTTGCAAATCTAAAAATTTCATTCGGTATAATTACCTCACTTATTATTATTTTATTATTAATGTAATAATTATATTATACATACTAGAAATTACTCGAAAATAAACAAAATCAAAGTAAGCAATTTACCTGTGACTGACAGTCATAATAAACTAATTATTTAAATAGTAAAGTAATTATTTTCAAGTAGGTTTTTTTGGCCTAACAATGTTAACAACCTTCAATTTTTCTTGCATCATAAATTATAAATTTATCTATTATTTCAATATTTTAACTAAATAATGTATCTTAATCAACGAGAGTAAATGAGTACTAGTTAATTGACACGTCATGTAAGATGTACTGAAAATGATTCAATAATTTTGGAGTACATAGAGGACAGAGGAAGCAAGAAAATAAGCCAGAAGCATTATTTTGTATATAACATACATGTATAATATTATTAGTATTATTATATTAGGTATAACTGATGAATTACAAAAACTATTTAAATTTAAATTCTCATTACCTTTTAAAGAAAAACTGAATATGAACTTTGAGATTATTGGATAAATACCTACTTATTTAAAAAATAATACTTGATAATAAACGTTTCAAATATTGATAAAACGATTGTTCAATTATAATATATATTAACCTATTATGATTGAATATTAGAATTGACAATTTTTGTGCAAAATGCATCGTATACATTTAACTATCTCGTTAAAATATTTAATATTTTTTTTTATAGTGTGCCCATATATATTTTAATATTATGTAATATTTTTATTCCATGTTATTTACATTTTAAAATAACCGTTTTTATAATATACTATTATAGTAAGTAAAATGTCACACATAAAAGTGTTGCTAATAATAATCTTGTCTTGAAGTTAAAGTATTCAAAAATTAATAGCAACCAAAAAATGATGCATATTATACTACAAAAATATATAGATAGTACATTCCAATGAATTAAAAATAAATAAATACATAAATACCAAATTATGTGTTGAGATATATATTCTCGGTGTTCCTCTCAATATTCTAACTTAAGTAATTTTAAAATATTTTGTTTTTAAAACATTAAAAATGTTAAATTATGGGTTTTATGTTATTTTCTGAGATCTAAAGTAGTAAAAATTTAAAATTACTACTTGTATTTTTATTATTTTTGTCTTGTTATTTTATTGTTAGAGATTCTTCTTTTCATTTTTTGTTTTTTAATTAATCCCGTCTTTATATTATCAAGTTTAACTATATAAAACTAGTAAATAATAAAGAAACATTATTTTAATCAAAACTTAGTTAAAAACAATTATTACGCTTATATGTTAATAAAATAAAAAGGTAATATATAGTATATAAAAATAATCAATACTTTAAAACTATTCCGTTTTAACTTATTAAACAGTTAATAATAAATTATTATTGATTACCTAAATTTAATAGTATAAATTAATATGAAAATTTGAAGAAAAAAAATTATCAGATACATTCTAAAATACAATAAGACACTGTTTATCATTTACACTTTTAAAAGTGTGTATTTTATATAGTTTTTTAATAAATAAATTGGATATAAAATTATATATATATATAATACACGTGAAAATGTTTGTAATATTGTGTGACAATGAATTAAAACTAATCGTTTTACACTGTGATTAAGACTTACAAAGAGTACACTATTACAGGAATTATAATTAACACCTTTCTTACAGTATTATTATGATTGCTAATTTATATATATATATATATATATATATATTTATAAAAATCTGTTTTATTTATTTAATATCAATATAAAATATTTGTCATATTATCCTATTAATTTCCAGTGGATCTATTAGTGACTAGGATCAGTTTAATATAACCCTGTAAAACTTTAATAATTATTTTTAAATTAGTACCTAATTAGCTATTTAATTGTTCATTTTATCATTTATGTATTTACTTTGTATGTTTTTATTTTATTAGTGAAACACATTTATATATGTATACTATCATCATCATATATTTTTAAATTGGAATATTATATACCGAAAATAAATATTATTATTATTATTATTGTTATATTGACAATCTTCTATTATTGGTAGATTATTATAGTTAATATATAACAATTTTTATACTGATCTTACTAAGGCACATGCATAAGACAACTATTTAACTTCCAAACCACGTTGAATCTCAGGGACATCTCTGTATAACAAATTGATAATATCCGGTAAACAAAAAAGTCAATTTTTCTTATTATCTAAAAAACTAATCATCCACCAATGATTATTGATTTTTCGATCATTATTTTGCAGCACATAATTTGGTCTTGTGACTTATAATTTCATGGTTTTAGAGATAAAATTTAGTCCACGTGATCATCTCCAGCTATACTTACACTACTTATAATCTATGAATCTACGTCTTATTCAGATTTGAGTGATTCCGTTAAATATTCGTCAGTTAAGATATGCACACTTCTACATTTACCTACGTGAATTTATTTATGTACGCTGAGGCCAGTAACAATATACCAGAAGTTCCGATATAGTATCGTGTTTATATTTAAATAAAGAAAAGTCTTGCACTGGTGATCGCAGCTAACGCACGTACTTACGATTTAGATATCTGTGTAACGATAATAGTGTTATTATTATGTTTGTCGTTTGCGGATGGTACCATAGTATGAGAAATGTGATTTCCGGACTTCGCCGAGAGACGGGTTTTCAAAAAATATTTATCGTACGTGATTTATAATATTACGACAATAAAATTTCAACCATTACGAGATAATCATCGTCGGAAAATCTAATAACGATAATAATTGATTGTCGTAACCGGGGACTGCGTTCGATCCGATAAGAACCTATACTTAACGAATTTATCCTTTAAAAAACTTTGATTTTGATAATTTTAATTTGTTATTTGTTATTATTGAATCATGTGTAAATTATATTTGACACGGATAAAATCGGCGCTCATGGGAATAGACAATTTTTCTAATATAGACTTTGTATCAACACCAAAAATTCCGAATCCCGATCGGAAAATGAGAGGTTAATACAATATAATAAATCCAAGTCGAATATAAAATATAACGTACGCATATTATGACGTAATAGAAAAAAGGGTGAAATAGATGTTTTGTTCTTTCCTTTGATTAAAATCCGATATCATTTTTGCAGCATAGAGAAATTCGCGATGAGACCACTACCGTTGTTAAGTTATAATAACTATGGTAATGAGACCGATCACCACGACATTATGTTTCCAGCACGAATCAAGCGCGATGTTTGTTCGCCGTTACTCACGTATCTGTCTTGTATTTCTGTATGGCGGTGGGATCGAACGAGTGGGTACACGATGAATACTTAAAACCGTTGCCACCCTCCGCCCAAGACGTTTTTCCGCCCTATTTTTTTCGCACGTCCCACGAGAAAACGCGATTTTGGACAGGGCCATAAAGCCGGACGATTTTTTTTTATTGTTTCGTGTTTTTTCACCACGTACGGTTTTATTGAAAACTTTTTGTGTTTCCTAGCGCCTTAACTGTTTCCAGCCCGGTAAAACACACCTCGCGTTTCAAAACACCCGAATCGATCGCTATCTAACATTACGCACGTATTACATGATACTAATATTTGTGTAGACGCACTATAATAATTTACCCAGCTACACATATTATGTATATACAGATGTTGTCCGACACGAGGGCTACCGTATGTTGATAAGATCCGAGGTGGGTGACTAATAAAACAACAACTTTGTCTTTAAATTCAACCGAAACGCGTGGGTTAATAGAGGGTGTTTTAACGCTTTCCTTGCTCTATTTTTTATTACCTATGTAAAAGTCATAAACGGTAATGGTCATTTGACAGCGTTTTTTCTAGCTATAGGTATAAGCGCACGCATGGTCGTTTACATACAAATGCAAATAAAACACCGAAAACAGAAAAAAAAAGCAAACTGGTCTAATCATCTGTTTTTAACACAATTTATTTCAATTGAATTTCTGTAAATAATAGTAACAATGAAAAACAATGAACATTATGGTTTAAAACTTATAAAATATTTTAAAACATGAAATATATTATATTAATATTAAGGACCTAAGACATCATTAAAAACTTCAATTTTATAATACGATTTTTAAACAATAGATCTGTAAACATCTAACTGAAATTTCCATTCAGAATATCATTTTAATTTTATAACGTATAAATTCAAATTGATTATCAATAATTAATTATTGAGCCCAAGCACCGATGTTTATGTTTTATCGGATTGTTTTTAAGTTGTTGAGTAGCACGGCGTAATTTATAAGCAAATTAGGTACATTAATACGTATCTGTTCAAAACACAATATTATTTTTTAATATTAATAATAATATTATCACTCTTATAATATAAACATAATATAACCATTAACCATTGACTTCATACGTTTTAGGGAAACTGTTAACGTATATAGAATTTTTAACATAATATTAGAGCGTATTTAAAATTTAAAAGTTGAATTTGCATTTAATTATAACATTAAATACAATGAAAAAAAAAACTAGTGTGAAAATATGAGTGTTAATATTATGTCAACACCAATTAATTATAATCGTAAAGTGATGTTATTATCTAATATTTTGATATATTTTAATTAGACGAATTCATTTTTCTCATTGCAATCGGATCGCAGACAAAATTATCATAATTTAAATTAGACACAATATCTTTTTAAAAAAACTTTCTCTTCAATTCTTTTTTTTTTTTTTTTGGTCTCTCGAATTGTCGAAAACGTATTATTACGATAAATTACGCAAAGCTAATAGGTAACACATCGTAACATTGTACAACTTTACTGTTTGCTGAGGTGAGCTGCAGAATGAACCGAATTCGACCCGGATATTTTCGTCGCTATTAATTACTATATTTGCCTCAACCACCGATCGTAATACTATAGTTTTATATTTTTTACAAGCTATATATATATAAAACAAAAAAATTAAATAAATGAATGACATATTCGTTTTAATTAACTTTTATATTGATCGTCCAATGTTGTTTTATTCTTGTTGTTTTAGTACACACACGTAATATTAGTTTTGTAACGCTTAATTTCAATATGGTAGGCGTTCAGATTATACTTTTCTATTGTTTTTACACAACGTTTTACCTTCCCAAACGAAAAATACGTCCGTTGTACACAACCCGGATTACGGCGAAAATGTTAATACTATACAATATTATATGGGTAAGTCCGATAATTACTATCGAAAGCGATAGTGCAAAACGAATATTTTTTATGTACGCTTCGGGGGTGGGTGAAACAGTCACGATTTGTTCTAATACTATTATACGGTAAACGTGAAAAACTTAAAAAATAAAATTAATTTTAATCACATTAAGTATTTATTTTTTCAATTTTTTTTTTTTCATATGAACTACACCACAGATTTAAAATATAATACATTATATTGTATAAATTAATGTTTTCACTAAGAAAAAACATCATAATAACCGTAAATATTATTTATTAGTGAGTAATTTCAAATATAATTTAAATACTAAATAATTGTTAACAGTAAAATTATTGAATGTAATTTTTCTACATTTCAATGAGAATTTAAAAATAAATAAATATATATGTATACAGAACGATAGAATTTAGGGGGGGGGGGGAGTTTAAAATACAATTATTCTAATAATTGTGAAACAATTTAAATGGAAAATCTGTTTTCAAAAAAATATTTATTGTTATTTAATTTTATTTTATTTAAAAAACTAATAATCGTAGATACTTGAAGTTTTCAACGGTTCTTTTTTTTTTGCCATTATACCTTAAATTAATAAATATAGGTAATTTTGACTACTTAAGATATTTATAGAGATTTAAAATGTATGATTTTTACTTTTAATAATGTCGATTAAAAATATATTGAAGATTGGAAAGATTGAAAATCAAGTACATTGATTTTTAATTAAAAATTTATAAAATTTTAAAATTTATGGCATATAAGTAGAATGCAAATTTATTTGTAAGTGTTTTTTATTATCCTAAAAATATTATAATACGAACGTAGCTTTTTTTTTTTTTATATAAATATTTTAAATTAATCTTTTAATGTAGTTATTTAAACAAAAAATAAATATGTTAGATTTTTTGTTGCAATTAAAAATATATAACGTGATCGGGAGAATCAGTTTTTTTTATCAATAATAGTTAAGACACGTTTGGTTTATAAATTTATAATAATTATTATATTTAAAATAGTACTTAACTGTCTTAGAAGATAGTTGTTAATAAGTGTATTGGAGAGTTCGATCGTGTTGATGATTAGTGTCGAATGTGTCGCTCTGATATATTAAGTAATAATAATCCGGATATTTTATTAAAGCGTGTTTAGTGTGTATATTTTGTAATAGTCAGTCCTATAGTGCGTGTTTATTGTATGTTATACATAGACATATAGTGAGTAACGAATGTTACAATATTATATTATTCCTATGGTCATATAGTCATTTAAGATTTTAGCCTCTATGTATGTTGTTATTAATTATAATTCATAATGTAATTTTCAACATATTTTGATTAATTTTAAGGTGTTATATACCACGGACATATAGTGCCACCGTTCTTTGGTACGACGATATGTCTAAAACAAATAGTGAAAACTTAGATTTCACTGACAACTGTATTATCGTAAAACGTTGAATTTAAAATCTATATGAACATATTAATATATTGGTGATAATAATATTATAGTTGTTACAACATCTTATCTTGATATTTCTTATAAATACGTATTCGCTATACAATCAAAACTTTTACACTTCAACGGTTAAATAGTTAATATAATTTTTAACAAAACATATGTAGGTATAATATATTTCTCATATTTAGGTGCCAAAACATGTATCAACTTTATTTCACGGAACAGGTAAGGCACCAAATCGCGATGCATCGAAATCAGTATGTTTAAGTAGCTCAATCTTCTCTCCGCCGAAAAAAAATTCGATATATTATTAATAACCATTATCTTGTCATTAATGATTATTGATTCACATACCGTCGATGGTATTTTACAGTTTGCTCTGTCCGCAGGCGAATTCTTGAAAATTGAGATGTTGCGAGATCGTCAACCACAGGTTTATAATGATGATAAACACTGCGAATTGCTGTGAACTCGTAATGTAGCGAAATTCGTCGATGCGTGTTCCTCGATATTTTGCGATAATATTTTTTCAGAGATAGTAAAGATTACAATAATTTAATAATAACATTGTTTGTATATTCATTTACAATCATCATGAATCATAAATCCGAATACATTTTTTGTAGAACTAAAAAAATATCAATGACGTTAAATAATTAGACTCAAAAATACTTTTTATTCGGAAGTATAATGACATTTTAGTTCATATAAAATAAACAATCCCGTCGTTATTAGCAAAAAAGATTCGTTTGTTAATAAGCATATGAATTTATTGAAACATGTAAAATACGAAACAAGTTGTTTTATTGTTAACGATTTGTTTTTTTTTTTTAATTTCATTAAGTGTAACAACGTAATGTTTCATTTTTTTTCCTCCTTCGGCTAATAGTTATGGAAAACATATCTGTTGAATTAATAATCTCGCATAGAATACAGATGAGCACTCGCATAATGTGCATTAAGCTTATTGTTGATTTTAGATTTAACTTTATAAATAATTTTGTTCTTAAGTTCTGAAACTTAAAGACTTAATGTGTTTGTAAGACATTGTTTCTACAAAATTAATAACTTCAAAGTTGAAATTATTATCCTTTTAAATCCACAAAAACATAACACACACACACACACACACACACAGACATACATATATAAATACACTGCATATACATTAAAATCGTGTTAAAACTTTCAGTTTCGATGTTATAATGCTCGTGTGGTAGCATTTAATAGATCATGGGAAATTCGGTTTCTCAAGTGCTTAGGACTTAAAGCTATAAATTATATAATTGCCGTGCTTAATGGGCTATATAACATTTTCATTTCCACTGAGCGGTTCATAACAATACTAAATTGGTACACGGGTTTATATAGGAATATAGGATATATGGGTACCAACACGTTTGTACTGAAAACTTCAGTCAACGCATTTATATATTAGAATAATATGACGCACGATATTAAGTTATAGTTACAAAACAATTATTTATATTTAGTACCCACTCTTATAATATTATCCCTATAAAAATATGTAAAACACTTTACATTCATTAGTTTTTTATCAATAAGTAGTAAAAGTTTTTATAAACTATCTATCAGTCAAGAATCAAGATAATGTTTTTTACTACTCAGAAAATGACTATCGCACACGCACATCACTATTGCATTCTTTTTTTCTTTTTACTCATCACAAAATAATAATTGAAGTATTCAAATTAGAAAAAAACACGTATATTATATTTAAAAATGGGATTTTTGTAAAAATACAACGTTGTAAAATGTAAAGCGTTCATAAAATTATATTGTAATAAGTGAAACTAAGAGAGAGTGGAGATGCTTAGCACCCCAAAATTTGTTCATACACTTTCAAGATAAATTAACCTCCAAGCTCGTATATCAGTTTAAAATGAATAAATAATAATAATATACGTTACACAGTAAAACGTGTTACGTGACACGTACTATCGATGTCAATATCAACACTATACCAGCAATATACATATAATATTTTGTAAGACATTTTGTAAATTTCACTTATTTGTAATTATTTTGTTTTCAAGTTTTATATTGATTAATTTCACCGTAGATAAATTTAATTAATGTTTCAATTTAAAAACTTGTTCAATGATAATATACACGACTTTAATATGATAAAAAAGACTTTGAACAAATCTCGAATAATTTCATTAGTAATACACTTGATAATAAAATAAAAATTATACTAGAATAAAAATAACTATTTTGTTCTTTAATATTTTTTTTAAAAGGTGATGAATACAACTTAATAAAGCTCTATCGATTTACGTTTTTAAATAAATGCATGGAGAGTTTTTATTTTTACTCGTGATTTTTTTGGTTAGTTTCACCACTAGATATTGGTATAAAATAAAAATAAAATATTATAATATAATTGAAATTTATTCAATATTATATATGTGTCTGGTATCGTAATAAGATATTATAATATGACTGAAAAATTAACCTTCAATATTAATAATATAATAATATTTTTGGTTAATACTAGACCAATGGAAGTTAATTAAATTAGATTTGTTTGGTGTATGATGATCTATTACTTAAATCGTATAGGTATTTCGGATTCCAATTTATATCTAGATATATAATGTAAATATCTATGAAGAATACCAATTAACTTAATATTATCGTTTTGAAGCATTGTTTAATAAATTAATATTGATTCACATCGATATGTTTGTACTATACACTTGTGAAATTACTTATATCATAATATTCCTACGTCCAATACAATTTATATTGTGAAGACATTTTTTGAATATACATTTATTACATACTTGATTTGAAATATAACATTTTCGACTGAAAATACGGAGCAGTGGAATGATTAATACAGTGCGCAAGATTCGGTTATAATATAACATCATTCGTACGGCAAGAACAACAAAATATAAAATTTATAAAATTAACAATTTTTCATTGGACCACACCATTATTCTGTAGTAGCGTCTCCTGAACTGTTCGGGGAATAGGTTAATCGAATACGATATATAATGGCCGAGGAGCCATACATTTTCTAGCCACGAAATTTGACAGCTAATTTAGTCGAATATAAAACAGTATGTAGCAAATACAATTCAATGTAAGTACCTACCGTTTTCAAAACGATGATATGATGCGATCGTTGACGACAATTAATAGGTACATTGGATTGGCTGCATAAATGTCATTAACATCGGTAAATCGCGGGACAACACGTCGAGGCGCAGTGTCCATGCTAATTATCAGATTATAGCGTGCAGTGTTTCGAAAACGTTCATCCCGAAAGATAATCGATTCCACGCGTAACATAATAATAATATCCCAATATACACTATCTGTGGGCGTCGGTGTAGTCGATATTTATTTATGTAATTTTTTTTTTTCGGTCAAATAAAATCGACCGATCACGAGCCGGAAGTGGTCTTCAGGAGGGGGCGGTAGTCGGCGGCGTGGAAGGGCCCGATAGTTTAAAGCGTTATTTCCGGTTCGGTGGTTTTAGCGTGTCCTGTCTGTGCAAATTCGCCGCCCGGAGCTCAGACCCCCCCGCACGTCACCCATCGTCGTCCGATATGTCCCGTCATCCGTAAAGGTGCACGCGAAATCAAAAATGCACAATTTATATTAATATTATAACAGCTACTATTGGTAGTTGGCACACTAGTTATATGTGTACTGTACTTGTACGTTTATTTGTGTATATAATTTTATCGGGGACATGTCTGGTGCAGTATGATGGTATGGTACACTAGTATCATATATGGCCGGCCGATTACGATGACGTACAAATATACGCTTTGGACCGCGATCGATAGAACGTGATATATTATACAAATGATTAAATAAATAATTATGTATAACATCACAACATTTTAGACGGACACTGTTAGTCTAAACAAGAGCCGTGAAATACTGGTAAAAAAAAATTACTGTCTGGTAGTCAAATTAATAGTTAAATTTAGAAATATCAATGACAAATAAACTAAAGTAAAAAATATTAATAAAAAAATGTAATGAAAACATTGGTAGGTGTTTAGTGTTTAATAGTTCCACATAATTTGTAATACGTACATCCTTACGGGGGGTGGAAGTGATTAGTAGCGTAGCATACGGTGCATAATATTGAAAAAAAAAAATAAAGAAATATTATTAATCGAAAAAAAAAACAAGAAACTTTAAAACTAATGCAACACGGGAGATGCGGAGAGTATATTTTACCTTTTTTACCTTTCTTTTCAGAGAATCAAAAACCGGAGAATACTCAAGTGGTTAGTGTTTTACAAACGCCCAATAAACGACAAGAATTTACACTATACGAGCTCTAAAAGATTAACCTTAGTTAATAATGGTATGTGGTACAGAAGCATATTGTCCCGAAACAGAACACGTATACTAAAGCATATAGTAATGATAATTAATCGGTGTTAATAATTTATATTTTATGCTGAGCACAGCCGCACAGGGACGTCTAATAAAACCGTCAATATTTAGTGCCCAATAATAACTAGATACTTTTATAATTTGTAAACGGCATGTTAAATTTTGTATCCAACGCTGTAAGTCACGGATCGTGTTTTCGACACTTTTAAACTCGGATCCAGCGATAAACCGAACGCAACCGGACAAAACGACATTGAACTGTATTTCTGGACATCGAGAGATTATCTCTAGTTAGTCGAGTGTAACTCGTGCTCGGTATAACTGTATGCGTGCTAAAATATGGCTTTTAAAGTTTTATTTATAATTTGTATTTCTATCCATGAGATATTTCATACGTGCCGTTACGCTCGACCGTGAAACGGGCCTAAATAAACGAAATATTATAGTTACTTAACGATGAAAAAAATTATAAACATGATATACGAGTATGTTATTATGAACTGACCATAAAGTCAGTCGGTGTACACAAAATATATTCATAAAACGATTATTATTTAACTATAAATTATTGATTTTTATTCTTTAAATTTCAAAATAAATTTCGAATATTCAGATTTTCAATGATTTTCTTTGATATATAAAAAAAAATGTAAAGCCCTGCCGATGGGTACAAATATGATAACTGCGCAAGTCGCTCGCATAGCATATTCGTCTAAACGATTTGGACAAGCGGGATTTCTCATACTTAAAAATGACGTGAATTAAATTTTAAATTGGTATTTTTGATATTAAACGAAATCTTGTCTGTATCATATCGTTAAAATACTATCTGATTAATTGTATACGATACATTTAAACCATTTCATTGTAGCATATCGGATATAAATGAAAAAAAATATAATACAAGAGTTAGAACACAACGCAGAAAACGTTTACGCGCGAATACAACATATTTGACTTAAAAATAAATCTCAAAAACTACTTTATTTTAACTATTATGATAAGTTTATTTATCGTGTTTGACAATAACTATATATATATATAGTCGGCTTAGAACATTATTTATAAAAAGGTATATAATATACATAATATATAATATTAGTATGCTCTTATAGCGGTATATTATGTTCTATTATTAAATGCTGCAAACAACTAGGTATTGTCTCATGATAAATATAATAAATTAATTTTAAGATGTATTTTCAGTCCCGTGATGGAAGCCGGTCGATACATACGAGTATCTGTGCGCTCTCCTTTATAAATTAAATTATCCTACTCATGTTGGCGACAATGAGATAAAAATTAATAGCGAAAGTGTTACTTGGCCTGCAGCTCTGGGGTGATGTGAAAAATTCCAATATAAATAAAATACAAACCTTTCAGAATATCATACCACGTAAATTATTAAATGCCCTTCATTTAATCATATTTTACATTTTGATCTCAAAATTCTTCAAGTATACGAAAAAGCAGAAATCATAGTATAAACCTCTCGTTAGAAATTTTGCTGCTCCCATAATTCCAAGTAACTCTCTAAGCCGGTTAAAACGAAAATAGTGTCGTGACCTACTTGTCAACTAATTAAAAAAATAAAGTAAATTATAATAATCAAACGAAAGTGTCACTAGTGGGTGTCTGCTTTCTTCAAACTTTTCACATTTTGTGTATAATTTATTGTGAACTATTTAATTTGGTTTAATAATTGATTTCTAGATAGTCCTGTGTCATACTTACTTATTATCCCCTAGAGGTATAGATTGTAAATCACATTTAATAATAAAAATAAAAAATAAAGATATATTTCAGTTTAATTTGTGAGTAATGCAACACTTATGATTAAATTATGACGCTTTTGATATAAAAATACAGAAATAAATATATTATGCATTTGCATATTTAATCTGGTTAATTTTCTTGTATGGGTACTTGGTAAGACAGTAAGTACAAATGACAATTCATAACGTTTGTGATTAAATGCTTAAAATATTTAGATTTTGGATTTAAAGATAACATTTAGGGTTTTGAAAGCATAGTTTGATTGCCATTTGAACGCGTGTTTATCAAAAATCGATAACTTCGGTGAATGTTTTTGTAAATCAAGATTGACAATTCGTTTATAACTATGAATTTGTCATGATCGCGTAAAGATTTATTTACCTTAAAGTACTTTATTATAATGGATATAACTTAGATTACAATATATTGCAACAAAACGTTTATCAAATCATTTAATATTACTATTTTTGTGTTGTATTACGGATAGTACGTGAACGTGCATATTTTTAAATGCATATTTGATGATTCTTGAGTACATTAAAGCCATTGCTCTACTATATATATTTATATTGTGCTGCTTTTGAGTACGAAAACATTAAAACTATTTACCCATTACAATAGTCTATTTGTATGTACAATCCCGACGTTTATTAAACCAAATGCACGTATATACAGAGTTATTCACAATGATTCATCCTTTTTAAAATTTTTAAATATATATATATTTAGATTTAAGGTTTAGAACTATATAATATTGCGTATGATACATCAAATAAAATAATAATAATCCAAATTAATTTGGTGATACCTATAAAATATATAGTCTATATGGTTTCCCTCGGGGTTGATACTGGTACGTACACAGTATCTTCATAATATCCCCAAACAAAGTAGTTACACGGCGGCGTGAATTACTTAGAAAGCCAAGTGCAAAGCTTCGGATGATTTATTTTGATTAACCATGTTTAGTAGTAACACTACTTTATATGTGTTCCTACACAGTACGTTTTCGTATTCTACTCCGATAAACACATTGTGGTCGACGATCAATACTCTATTGAACAAAAAATGTATAATAATAAAAAAAAAATTACTATTACGGTATCAAATTATTGAGAAATTTTAATTCTTTAGCTGGTGTTTGGTCACAAATGTAAAAATATTTTTCGAACGCGTTTATATCACATTGATGCAACGCACGTATAGATATTTTTATCGCAGTATTACATTTTTTTGAAAAATAATTGGTCAGAATATGAACTTTTGGAAAATGTTTATTTTGAATTGTATTCATTTGCAATTGTACTGACTTGAATTATATTTTGGCAGAAAAGAGTTTATTTCTCGGAGACGTAATTGGTTCAAAAAGTACGAGTATTTACTCGAAAAAACTACTCTTACTCTCAAAAGGGATAAACTATAATTATTCGTTTTGGTGTAAATATTTTTACAATATTTTCCGTACAATTAAAATTCCATATGAATTTGTTTCTGATATAATATATTTTAAATGGATTATGATTTATGATTGAATAATATGCTTTAATGAAAAATACAGTTATACAGTTAATATCTATTTGTTTCCAATTGGATATTTTTCATGAAATTAAGGATACAAACGAATAATTTTCCAACTTTTTTCAAAAATATAATTTGTTATTGGAATTTTCTAACAAAATAAGTTTCTAAGTAAATACTATTTCCATAAAATACATTTCCAAATATTTTTATAATACATTTATTTATCTATCTTAAAATTATATATTCCAACGATTTGATTTCCAAACACATTTTTCGCAGTAAATATTTTTTTAATGAATTACGTTTTCAAACTTCTACATTATGACCAATTATTTTTCAACAAAATATAATCGTCTGATAACAACTATTCCCGAACGCGTTTTAATAACTGTCTGTCGTTCGCGCCTTGGAACGACAACATTGCGAAGTTCAACATTCCACTCAGAATGGTGTGATATAATATTATGATAATAATAACACAAGCATCCAAACGGACGGGCCGAACGATTTTTCACCGTTTATTGTTACAACATGATAAACTGCGAAACATTATTCCACCGTTGCGGACGCGCGTGATGAATATTATAATTTATAATAATATGATATAATACGTTTCAGAGCTGGCTTTATTTTTCGTGACCGATTCTATTACACAGTATACAAACGTGAGCAAGTTAATGAAAACAATCAACTGAAGATAAGTAGTTGAGTTAAGTAGATATACAATCATTAGCCTAACAAGGTATTTTACCGAGATACACACTGAGAAATAATTAACACTTACTTATTATTATTAGAGATAATATTATCACTATTAATAGTATTAAATTATTTTTGTTTAACACTGTGTATGCATAGTAAAATCGATTAATATATATTTATATATATAATCATTAAAACAAAACATTTTAATTTCAACGCGATAGATCATTTTTAAATCTATTAAAAATAATGATAATTGTCTATCTATTACAAAGGTGAGAAGTTAATAGTTTCTAATTATTTGATTTCCATCTTTAGCAATACGAATATTCCAAATGAAATCGGTTGCATGGACGAGTAGGTATCGTATAGTTTGTGATTAAAATAATAATACTCGTAATAAATTGTGTATTGCTATACTGTACCTGTAGTAGTAACGATAGAACGACGATGCCATGTGATCTCTGCACCGCATCCGAGTAGTTGGCGAACAGCTGCGAGTTGAAACTAAATATCTGAAGCTGTAAGCAAAATAAAATGAAATACTGATATGAAATTACTACCACGATAATATTATATTACACTGTATAATATATGTTATACGAAAGCAATGGCTATAATAATAATATGTGTCGTCGGACGGAATCGATTCCAACCGTTCTTCGAATCGTTAAACTTTATTATACCACGCCCAATTTAGTGTCCTATCAAAAAGTATTAAATAAATCACGAAACTTTTCTTCGCGCCGCAAATTTTCACAAACGGTTTTCGCGTGCCGTGAAATTAAAAAAAAAAAAAAAAGTTCGGGAACCACCCCGTTCTATAAGCTGGGCTCGGTAAAAAAACACACGATCGCGGCCTTGCGTTACAGCTACGTGTACGACCGCGTTAAGCACAAAAATACGTGTGTGCTGTGAAAGAAAGAGAAAGAGAGAGATTATAAGTCACGAAGGTGAACCGTCACAGTCCAGGCGTATTAAGTATATAATAATATAACATAATATTATTTTTATATTTTCTATTGCCACCCGCCACGTCACACATCAGGATATTCTCATAGAAATCCGACCAATATTACATATTATCATTATTTTATAACGACGTTATTATTATTATTATTTTTTTTTTTTTTTTATGGCATAATATTTAAAACAGTATGAGGTTAGTAATAATTTGTCGTGATTCTAAAGCTGTGAACATGAATGGTTTGTTAGTATTTTATAAATATTTTGTTTCCTGTACAATTTTTGTCGTAAAAAAAAAACGAGTAATCACGAGGAAGCACGTGCCTAGGTAGACAAATTTTAATATTTCATTGATTTATGTACCTACGCGATTTTGTCAATTCCAAAATGTAAGTTTAACGAACATTACTCGAACATCGCAACTGCAATGTAAATACAGGAATCAACGTTACTTTAAACGAAAAAGCAAGAATAATCATATACGTTCCTTTGGTGGTATTTTGATGAGAAATACATAATTAAAATTGATTTTTTTATAGAAGACGTGTTCATTGTTCTATAACATATTATTTATTCGATTTTATTTTTATGTCATTTAGTTATTTTATTGATCATAATTTGTGTTCTGCTGCAATCGTATTAAAATATATTGTAATTTTGTAATTATATTGATCGTTGCATTGTTGTAAACGTCGATGGATAATCATATTTAAAACACGCATATTTGCAATTGTTCACACGTATATACTTATATATGTTATAGTTATAGAAATAAATTCTATTTTACGGGATTTAAGTTTTAAATCATCTTTTATTCATCTAAATACATTTGTTAATCTCTTAACTATTATATAGATGCATATTTGGAGTGTTAACTGTTATATTTTATCTAAATCAAATAATCTATCATATTACTTAAATAATTTTTGGTTATCATGCGGATGACATGGGATACGCTCGATAGTATGTAGGTGTATTTAATACTTCCAACACGTACAACACGTGTTACATTCGCTACAGATCAATATAACAGGTAACTACTTATTTACTTATTTATAAGTAATTAAATATTTTAAACGAATAATGTAGTCGCAATTTAAACTGAACGGCGTACAAAATGTGTTATTCGATAACGTTACAATTTATTGGCTGCTTTGAACAAAGAGCGTTATACCTAACACTTACACTTCTAAATTCTATCCAATTATCCGCAGGCGTAGTGGTTTATTATATTGTCAAATAATGTAACACATGATGCTCATAATATTACAATAGTTTATACCGTTAAACCTATTTGAAATACGAATACAATTTCATTAAATCGTGTAAGATACGTTTTAACTGAAAGTCAATAATAATAGGTAATAGGCACTTGGTATAGATTATTTGTTCTTGAACTGTACGTCTTCATTTTCCCCGTTCCGTTAAGTACGTAGTATTTGACCAGCGATATTCGTATAGAAAATAAAAGCTTACCATTCGATATTCAAGGGATATCACATAATCTTTGGCTGTAAATTTGCGGCACATAAGTGATATTTAGATACATTATTTTAAAAATAAAATGCGATGAAATAATCATTTTTTTTTCGGTTACATATTTATTCGTATTATTTAATAATATGCTAAAATTATTCGGTTAAACAGTCTTATGTCCGATTATAATAAACCAATACACTTATCGCTCCGCCCAGAAACCAACATTTTAATATCAACATTTCTGGTAATACTTAACCTAACCAGACTAATATAACTGATAAAATTCTAAGTTATAACTGTTTATTCATGTTTTTCATAACTATTTTGTAAAGTACTGAAAAATCCTACACTTCACTTTCCCGGTATACCAATTAGATCCATTTTCTACTCGAAAACACTCTAAAAGTCCAGAAATTTAAGCATATTTTCTCTCATAAGAAGTGTACACAGAGAAGAAAAAATATATAATAGGTTATAATAATAATAATAAAAACAAATAGGTACACATTATTGTAAGACCAATAGATTTATGGATCCGCTATAAGAAACTGTAAAAGCTGTATAATCGCCAAAAGTTTAGTACGCGTAAATTAATATTATTGTTGTGTGAAAGCCAAATTGTTGACCGAGGGACGAGTTCTACGAAATGTGTTAAACGGTAAATATAGATTTTTGAGCGAAGTATATCGCACGTCTAACGCAGTGTGATCATCGCGCTGATAAATGCGACAACGCGCTCGTAAATTTAGTGTTGATTTGTATACCTCTGCCGGAAACGAATAGCCATTGATCGAGTGTTCGGAGCCCATTTCGTCCTGCTGACCGTAGTGTATGTGTATCTCGTACACTTGATATTTGTACGACAGCGGTCCACCGGTGATGTTGATGTGGTTCTTAGTGCCGTTCTCCAGATAGAACATAACGCTGTGACCGGTATTGCATATCATACCGTCCACCTGTAACGATACGAAAAATGTTAAATAACTGCTAGTATAGTTACACCATAGACGCGATATCAATCTATCTGTAGGTACCTATATCAATTATTCTTTTTTATATTTTTTTTTATTTTTCCTCTATAGAGATCCATAGATTATTGGAAAGTCATTAATGAAAGTCATATAAATAGATTTCTCAAAACTCGGGGTGGGATTATAACTTTGTTTTTCAATACATATAGTTCGCTATAGAGTGTCTAATTTTCTTTGAGCTCACGATTTTTTTTTAATTTATATATATATATATATATACATATATTTATCATTGCTATTCGTTACTGATAATAAAATAGTTATTATTGATTGGCTATAATTATTTGCATTATATTATATTATTTTTTTTTCATTTAGACTAATAATGCTATTCTATATAAATACAAAATCACAGATAGTATATATTAGTGATAAAGTTTATATAGGTAAGTACTTAACCTATTTTTTTAATTTTCAGAAAAAAATAATTGTAAATATTTTAACCGAAGTTAAAAAGAAACAATAGATAAGTAGATTATAATATATAGTTGGCTAATACCGATATATAAATTACGAATGTGCAACAGCTGCTTCCAAAACTGAGAAAAAAGGTTAGGCTACGCAGTGTTGTGATAATAAAAAAAAAAGTATTTCAAAATAAAATGCAGCTGTAAAAAAGAAGGGTTTTTTGTAATATTATAAATATTTATGGATCATAATACTGTTAACATTTAATAATTTATTTAATTTTGTCCACGTTTTTTATCATTGTTTAGAGTTTTTAAATGATTAACGATTGATATTTGAAATACTGAAAAATCATAAATATTTCATGTCCATATACATAAATTGGCTGGATGAATCTTAATATTCACTGATGATTTTCAACTATGTATTATTGTTGGACCTTTATAATAACATACTATTCGTTGTTTTGTATTCTTAATAACGTCACGTTTTGTATAAAATATAACTTTAATGTTATGTACTGAGTGTCAGTGACGTATAATTTAGTCGAAAGTTTAGTCGTTAAATGGTACGACATTATCATTCTCTCACTGAAAATGAAATGGAAAATGATTATAATCATATGTAGTATAATATTGTTGATCAAGTTTTATATAATAATTTATAGCATAAATGTGGAGTTAAACCTTTGTACTCTATCTAAAAAAAGATGTTTTAGCAAAAATTATAAATTCCTGTACTTTGGGCACTGATTAACTATTCAATAAATTAACGTACAAAGTCATGACTTAATTTAATTTTCAGGTAATAAAAATATAAACATTTTTAAAACAAATTTTAAGAATACAGAACATTGTACTTCAGCACACGCTTAAAAAATATAAACATTTCAAAATGTATGAAAAAAATTCATTAAAAATTGTAGTGATTATATTTATTTAGCGTTTTTTTATAAGCTGACGATTAAGTTAAGTTCTGGTATAAAAAATAGAAAAAAAAAACTAGAAGTTGAAATATTATTTATGAACCTTGTGTATCAATTTAATTAGGTTAAGAAAAATCTATATTTTAAATTCTTTATATTTTATTTTAAACTAGTGATGTATCATTACATTTTGTTAAAATATTACCAATGACTACTTTTTACTATTTTTTTAATTTTTTTTTTTTTTTTTAATAAAATACCAAATATTTCAAAGCATTGAATTCACTTAGGTATACTCGAATTCTATGCGTTAACGTTAAATCATTTTAAAATGTACCATATCGAATGAGTTATGAGATATAGTGTTTTAAATGATTGATTATCTCGTATAATGAACAGAAATAAAATATTTTTTTTTTGTATATGTAAAGTTTGTTTAGTATTTTTATAATTATGTCAACAAATTAATAACTATTTATAATTATATGTATTTACAAACCTTGCAAACTTTTCCGTTTAAATAGGAAAGTTACGAAAGTGTCACTTAAGCTAAATGGACTTTTTACAATGAGTAATAAACTGTAATAGCAGTAATAGTTACTAAAAATAAAAGGAAAAAAAATGAACGTAAAAAGCTTTGTTGAAATTTATACACAAAACGGTATGACGTGTATATTGATGGTTTTTGTAAATGGGAAAATGTGTTATTTTAGAATATCATGATATATGAGAGTTATTGTACGGTGTAGTTGAATTGTTAAATTATAAACTATTCTGTAAAATAAATTATTAGTGAATTCCTACACTTGATCGAACAAATTTGTACTATAATATGTTGGTGATCAAACAAAAACATTTCTTTTTTTGCTTAAAAAAGTAAGATTGCGGCTTCGTTATTGATGGAGATATTAAAATGTATTTTTAATAAAAATTAATATTTATTTAATTTTCACTGCTATTCTACAGATTAATGGCATTCGAAAAAAATAATCAATGTTATATAACTAAAAGATTATTAATATAAACACAATAAAATCTTATTTGAATATTATATTAAATTATTTTCTTTATACAAATGTTCAAAGTTATTTTAAAGTGTTTCTTGGTCATTGCGGTAGTAATGCATTTTACTGTCAAACTTACTGATATATTAAGTATATACATCAACTCACCCGTTGCCTGTCCACGTGTAGTTCAGTCAAGTTGGGATCGTAGAGCAATTTTTCTGGGTCTAAGTTTACGGGTGACTGTCGTCGGCCTTTGTTGCAAAGGCTCCACTCGGGATTAATCAGGCCCCAGAACGCCGGTCCTAGAAAACACGCATATCGTATTATAAATATATTTATTATATACACTTGCATAATATATGCGTATGAACTGAAACTGATTATGCAATTTGGAGACCAAAGTATGTACATAAATGTACGTTAATAGCGTAGGTATATAACTTCAACTATACAAAGTGGTTCTCCTCTGTAGGTTCATTTGCTCGAACTCGCAAGACGTATATCTTTGTATTTTTGAGCGGGATAATTAGTTTTAGTTTCAAAACGAATTCTCAGTGCAATATATATTATACAGCAGAACATATTCGGGGACGGTTTAGAATACACGGGAAATTGTACGCCTACGACATATTATTACGAAGTGAAGGACATTTTTCAAAATCTCCTACTTCTAATAATCATACTTTAATACAAATGCACAAACATGATTTTAAACGGTATTAAATATAACTTGGAACGTACAGAATATACGCGATATTTTTGAAATAACAAACAATTAATTCTGGTATTTAAATATTTTAAGCACGTTATTGCGCACACTTCAATATTATATCTCATCGTTACCATCTGCAATTGGTGATTAGTGATTACCTACTTTCAATAATCTTCACATGGGAGTTGTAGGCACGCGTTAATTTCGTTCACGGTGACACATGAATAGGACTTAAATTTGCACGTATAGTCACTTATTCACAAAACATCATAGATAATGTGTATTTAGTCTCTGGAGTAGTCCAATAATTCCTCGTTACATCATTTATACGACAGTTATATCACAGTGTTATCATAATCGAAAAAGCCGTTTTATTAGATCTTCATTAAACACGAAAGTCTATTTAGGTTTATTTAAATGTTAACAAATATATTAAGTCCTATAACATATTATAAGCGCAAGCACGGTACTATACATGGCATGTGTTTTTAGACCACTTGATAAACATTTCAGGTACATTTAAATTATAAATTAATAATGGTTTAATGCTTCTACTATAATCAATAGTAAACACATTTGTAAATATAAAATTTAGTCACTCAATAGTTTAATATATCGGTGTTTTATTCAAATAAAATGTGTAAACAAACTGTTGATAATATGATTCTTCACTAAACATACAATGGTATGTTGCATTTTAAACAAAAATTAAATATATCAAAGTAAAAAACATAGGAACTCGCTCTGTTGTTTAAAAGGTATCATGTATTCATGTAAACATCGTCAATAGGTGGTAGGTCACTATAATGGATAACGTAGAAGATTCTGAGCGAAGGACACGAATGAATAATAAGCATCTATTAAAAAAAAAATCATATTATTATAAAATTTATATAATGTTCATCAACTCTATTATAATATTATAATCATATATAATATATATATCATTATTTTATTTTTTATGTCAGTATGTGGAATGGCGAGTTTATGTTTCTGCTATAAATCCGGTATTTTTCAACATCTGAAAATAATTTATTTTACGACTTTTACAGAAAACATTGAGACCTAATTGGGATGTATAATGTATTAATAGCATTTTCAGAAAGGTCGGTAGACTTATATAAACTGAAAACAGGCTTGTAATAGGAAATAAACAGACTATAATGGTCTACGTTTAATACTGGGGCCAGTTGATTTTTGGTGTGCAGTCGTGCGGAAAGTCTTAACTCGGACATTCGGAATCCTACATCACGGTCAGGGATTTAAACAGGTGATTCCTAGTTAGAGTCATATAAAGTCTGAAAATCCAGTGCCGAGACCTTCCCCAGAGAGTCTACGAGTTGTTTGAAAACACGGGTTTCCTAACATTTTTAATGTTTTTAAAATGTCATTGCATGTTCTGTATATTTTGTGTATAACATGACAATAATATGCGTAGAATGGCGAAAAATCGGAAAGTTCGAGTATTTGCGATTCATAGAGAATAATCAAAAGGAAAATAATTGCAGCGATACTATATTTTTCGAGCAACTACGCGCCGGACGCCCCTCCCCCGAAATTCCATAGATTCCCTCATCACATCACACCGACGATAACGTCCGAATCCCACGGGGCCAGTGAGACGCCCCGTTACAATTCCCGGTGCAGTGAGTAGGTATACCTATATACCACACGACGGGTAAAAGTTCAAAAATGTGACGTGATAATAATATTACAGCACGTAGGCACGTAACGATATTATAATAAACGCGCAGAGTGCACGCGGTCGGGTATTCGAAATCCGTCAGGTGTGCCGTGAATCGTTCGCGAAAATCTGCGCTCTTCGCCGCCGGGCCGTAGCGTGCGAAACGAGTGTGACGGTTTAAAATAGATAAAAAAAAAAAAAAACAAAAAAAAAAAAACAAAAACAAAAACGTCGACTATCCCCAGATTAGGCTCTGTATCATATAAACACTACACGTGTATAGAAATATATGTATATATATTTATAATACCGCTGCAGTGGGATTAACCAGCCCGCCAGCCGCAGACCGTATATATGTATATATGTACATGCGCTTGACTCTGCGCGAGTCGGCGTGACACGCATTTCACTGCGTACACGAATTAAATTCTAATCATTTCGACCGGCCTTTAATAATCGGTTCGAACACGCCGGCGGGCGTTTGTATTATTATTTTTCTACTTTGTCCGTCCGTTTGCTGGTCGTTACGACAATAACACCTAACCTAACCCAACCTAACCGTCACTAGGATGTTTTATGTCGGTTTTAAACGAAACATTGTTTGTCTTTTTTTCTCATCGAATTTGTTTACGGTTTTGAGCACACCGGTGTCTATATTTAACGGTTCGATTTCGAACACGGCCGTTCGTATTGTTACTCAACATTTGATCCAGTTATGGAAATAAATACGATATATTAATAATAAAAGTCGTGCAACCGCCAACTTAAGTATATTCAATACTTCGACTCAAATAAATGCACTAAATGCAATCATCAAAAAAGAAACCAAAATCCTGCATAAACTTACTCCGGAGAGCAGCATTTTTACAGCAGAAAACTACGCCATATTAAAAGCAATCAAATCAACAAACCTGACACCTTCAAATAACAATATTTTAATAATAAGTGACTCATTTAGTGCTCTCCTAGCTCTCCCAAACCCCTTCTTGACAAATGAAATAACCCAGAACATCCAAACCGAACTATATTCTACAAAAAAAATTATAGAATTTATGTGCCATTGCCGGTAATGAGATTGCCGATAAAACAGCAGACAAAGCAGTTAAAACCATCTCACATCCAACAATCACTGACATACCGGCTAACGACATAAATATTTCCATTAGAAACAAAATAAATATGACATGGTAAAGTTACTGGGATTCTGTTCCACCTTCCAACAAATTAAAAAAATCAAAAAATGCACTCAAAAGTGGCACCATATCCATAATTTAAACAGACGACAAGAAGTCACTCTAACCAGGGTAAGAATTGGACATACTTCTCTGACCCATTCTTTTTTAATTAGAAAAGATCCACCACCCATATGTAACCAATGCCAAGAAGACCTAACCATTCAACACATCATCCTAGACTGCCCAAACCTCCAAAACATCAGAAATACCTTATCAATACCCAACAACTTAGTAGAAGCTCTCCACGAAGACAACACCATAAAAATCTTAAATTTCCTTACACAAATTAACATTGTACACACAACCTTTAATCAATATGTATTCTGTATCCATAATTTAAGACTTTTGTAACCTTTTAAATGTAATTATTAATGTAATTCACACAATGTAAAATGTATACATGGCTAATAACCCCAGACGTTGAAGCCTCTTTTTTTCTCTCATTAAAAAAAAAAAAAAAAAAAAATGCACTAAAAGTAACAAACATTTTTTTTTTTTTAGACGCGCAAAGATACTATTCAAAAAATAGGACAACTATGGTTTAACCGCAGAATCTATTCTATGGTTTAATTTTCAGCATTGATTAAAATACTTTTTTAACTTATAAACTAACAATAAAATGGCATTTACAACTGACCAGTTAGTTGTTATTGTTATTTATTTAAATTAAGTCACTCGTCCGATAATGTCGCTGAAGATAAATAAAGCTATTATTGCGTTCGTATATAGAACGGTTGACATTTGGTATAGATGATAAATATCTAAACTCGATAAAAGTCAATATTAAAAAACAATATTTCTTAATAAGATAGGTACACCTACATACCTATTTATATTTTTTCAATTTAAATATTGATTTTAAATAAGTACTATAGTATTTATGTTTTCCAATTTCGATTTTTTTTTCGAATATCGGTGTTTATTTATTTATGTATACGGTCGTCAACCGTTTAAAATTGGTTTCAAGCCTTGAACTGGTTGAATTACGTATAGTGCATACATAATATAATATAATTAGTGACATTTGATCGGGGAAAAAACACCTTATTTAAAACGAATTTCAGGAACATCAAATTATATTATTACTATAGAGTTGATCGAAAATCGCGTATAGCTTATTATGTGATTTTAACAAATTTTAATATTTTTATACATTTTTTTATCGTTTGGCGTTTTAACAAATATATTATATTTATGTTCTATAGAAACATGCATATTGTGATTAAATAAATGTATATGAGAAATTTCGTACCTATAACAATAATCACCGTCTTCATACCTCAGAAGTTAGATGTTATGGTCACTAAACTTAATAATATTATACATTAATACATCTCCTTAATCGCTACTCCTTAAGAGACGCAGATGTTAAAAGAAACGAAGTCACAAAGGTACCGTACATAAATGTCATGCAGTACGCATTTTATATAATATTAAATTCATTAATGATATTTAACAAGGGCATGTATACCTTCGTTTATACTACTAAGAGTGAACCTTTGAAGAAGAAAAAATATTTACGGTATACGCAGAGGTACTCCAGTTAAGATTAGTAAAGTAGAGATTATAAACCGTATTACTTTGTTAACGAACTTTTATTCAAAATGACGGATTCTTTGTTTAAATCAATGAAATCAATATTTGTCTCGTAATAAAAGAAAAGAAAAAAACAGTTCAAACGCTCAAAAATGTCTTTTGCGCCCTATATAAAGACGTCTTTACAACGCGCTGGGAATTATGATGGCTTGTGCCACGCTGCTCCACCGACCCTTAGAAAAAGGCTTGTAATCAATAGATTAATTTTTCCACCTTTAATACGTAGCCAAAGTTAAGCTACTGTGTCTATATACTATACAGTTTATATTATAATAATATAATAATAGTGTATTTTTTTTTAGTTATCATGGAATTTATGAAAAGTTTATATTTTGATAAACAAGCACTGTAAACGGTTTGTTTTTTTAAATAATGCGCATTCCGGTGGAACATTCTTCTGGGGCACATAGTTTACTCCGTACTAAGACAACTTAAATAATCGTAAAACTCTCAACCAATAAATAATAATAATATGTTTAGATAATATATTTTCATAAAATAACAACTATGGGTACTATATAAAATTTGAACATATGAAACTTAAAAAAAAAAAAAAACGACGGAACCGTATACATCATACAGCAACAAACACAAAGTATGAGGTATATTTATTTAATTCTTTTAAAATGGTTAACGTTAAAAAAAAAAAAAACCTCAAAGAAATCGCTGTGCTGTACTGAGATAAATGTCATGTATACCTTATCTATGTTCAATGAACATTGGGTATGTTAATGTAATGGATGTGTTAAATTTTAATTTAACATTAAATCAGTAAATAAAAAATATGGTTCTGAGCAGATTTCTAATGATATTTTATGGATTATTTATCTTAAAACTACACGAGTAATTAATTTTTAAATTACTAATATTGTATTTTTGTCCATAATATTGTTACAATATTAATTAAATGGTATGATAGCCTAATTTTTGACAAAAACATGGAATATACTATTAGTATACTAAATCATATTATTTTATTTAACTTATTAATCATTAATGTCTTACCGCGTGGACCAGTATTAATAATTTCATGGTATAAGTATGGCTGGGTAGCTTATTAAAAAATTAGGTTAAATATTTTGAAAATTACAATATGCACGACAATTATAGTATGTGTAATGGTAAAAAGTTTCAATTTCCTTCGATTAATATTTAAATAAATTACAGCAAAATAACTAAAATATAAAGAGGAATAATAATATTTTTTTATTATACAATTTCATATTCAACTGATCAAAATTTAAAATTCAAATTTCATTATATTAGCATATGTTTTTTCTATATTTTAGATTTGTTTTAAGAATAGCTTATAAGATACACTATGTTATATTATCGAAGCTCGCTATTAAAAGTTTAATTTTATGACTTTTAAACTGCAATAAAATAATTTACATATTTTTAAAATTTCGATGAATGATCATTACTCAGCTGAGTATCTAAAGCGAGTAAATCTTATGAAAAAAATTATTGATTTTGCATATGACATTTGTTGATGAATGTGGCTTTTCATGTACATAACTTAACTTTATAACAGTAAGACTCAGATGTAAGCGGTGGCGGTGGCGGTGATTTGTATTTAGCTTGTATTTAGCAAAAAAAAAAAAAACAAAAAAAAATGTGGACAAAATTTAAATCAAAAATAAGTACCTATTATAATAGAACGACCTAATTTTTTCTTGGACGTTTCAATTCATTAAAGCGTTCCACTTTACGCCTACAAAAATCAATGATAGTTAATTAAATTATTAGAATTGAAAATAACCATATTAAAATATCTGCATTATAACCTACCTCTGTCTATTTTTTTTTTTAAATCTGAAATCAGAAATTCAATCAAGTACTCTAAATATATTGTATACTTGTACATTTGTACATGTATATAATATAAGTAGCATATTAAATATTATATAGTTTTAAATGTTAAAAGTGTCGATTATTATTTAAAAAAAATCTCTGTTTTTTTCCTGTTAAATGCAATGTTTTTTTTTATTTAAATAAAAGTTATGTAATACAACGTGAAGTATAGGTAATATATTTATATATATATATTTTACATTACTGTGTAAAATAAAAACAACGTCCTAAAATACTCACTAGTTACATATTTAAAATTTTTTTAACATCTCATGCATATAACTTTTCTAAGGAATTATAAAAACTAATTAAATATAATACTACATAGGAAAATAAAAGAAATTCGAAATTTTCTAACATATACTGGTAGAATTAATAAAAAAAATAACCTGATGACAAATAATATTAAATACAATTTAAATAATATTATAGGTAATAAATAATAATAACAACAATAGTTTTTTTCAAAAACTAAATAATAATTTCTATTTATTTATAATATTGCTACAACAATAAAACAAAAAATAAGACTAAATGAGAAAAATGCATAATAAACGAATACAAAAAAAAATGTAACTAAATTAAATAGGAATATGAAAATGTATTAAGTTGATAAGTATAGCATTGAATAATCGTATATTTTATTTATTATTTATAAGGTTATCTGCACGCATAAGTAAATTAACAGTATAATATTGACATACACCAGATCGTAACGGTTGTTGTTTGGTTGTTATTTTTATGTATTCAGTTAATTATTTTTAATTATTTAGTCTAAAGTTAACTTACAATTATAAAATATATAACTATATCTATAAGTATATTTAATGATTTTTGATTTTTGTTTTATATGATGTGCTACATTGACAATGATATTTATAGAGGAGGTAATAATCATACACTAATCATTAATCTTACATTGTCAGTTAATGATATTTTAAAATAATACAAAGAGTGAATTTAGACTATTATAAAAAAATAATTTCCAGTAAGTTCAGAGGTGCTAACCGTCAATCCTAAATACTATTATCATAAACCAGCCAACAAAAACACGACAAAACCTCGTTCATATTTAAATGTGACCGAGGGTCACTAATCATGCAAACAAAATCCTTTTCCTACTTCTATAAACAACAATGCAGTTTCACTTATTAAATTCTCAATGAATTTAAATACATTTTAAATCCTCTTATATACCCCCTTACCACTGTTTTCTCAAGCCTTATAAAAACTAATTATTTCACATCGAATTGTTTCCTCATTCTAACACGATGTTGTGACTTACTGATTATTTTCATATATTTCCACTGCTCCACGTCATTAAGTCCCAACAAATGAATGGCTCCTTCGTCTAAGTACTCAGTCTTTAAACAATTTATCTAATTTATCTTATTACACTGAACTTTATAAAATTATTTGTGTTTATTTTAAAAACATGTTTACATATTATTCAGTTATAATAAAAAAAAAAAGAGTTAATAACCAATTACATTACGGAATAGTTTAATATTATTATTATTATTTTAAATTAATTTAATATAAAAGCAAAATTAACGACGGTAGTATACCCCTAATCGGAGTCGAGTTCTTTCAACGTAGCGTTGACGACTATGGATATGATTATTTTGTAAGAATTTAAGAAGCGTAATATTTAATGTTTGGGCTAATAACGTCTTGATAAATGAGTTGACTAGGATTTTTCATTTTCGTAATTAAATTTACACGTGTATAATAGTATATTAGACGAATGCGATACAATTTGATATTTTTTGAATCGAAACCTATAGTACATGTAAAAATTTACCGTAATCAGTTAGCTGGATGATGTAAGATAATCATAATATGTTGTTAATACACGGTGAGTAAAATTATATTCCATTGTTCGCACAGTTGAAACAGATACGTCTATCATACTGCAATGACCATTGGCACAACGTAATGCGAACACGCATGATATTATGTTTATGCTTTGCACATAAACCGTACACGTGCATATATATTTATTATACACATCATATTAAATAGTGATTTATAAAGCAAAATCAACGTTTTTTTTTTTTTTTTTTAATTAAATAATGTAGTTATTAAAAATATAATTATTGAAATTTTTTAGAATATTTTCAAATCATGATATTTAAAATTTTTAAGATTTTATAAAATACTTAATTAGTGTTTCGTAAAGATATAAACTTTTATTTTTCAAATGAGAACTCTCTTTTCTGCTATAAATTATTTAGTGAACCATTTTTCTAAAAAAGTTGACATATCAAAATCCAAATTTTATGGGGTAAATAGTTTTAAGCTATTTAATTTTGCGTACTAAGAGTATAAATGTTAGTACAACAATTTTAAGGATTGAGAAATTTATCATACAAAATTTAAACAAGATATAACAAAAATTATCCAATAAATAATTTACAACAAAAAATAACGTTTTCCTATATAGAAAAACAGAATTTTGAATTATTACAGGGCTCACTTTATGTGGTTAAAAAATGTTGAAACAATTTTAAAAATATTGTTTTTAGATATATATAAAAAATCTAAAAATCAGAATTTAAATAAATTCATTATTAAATAAAAAAAATCGAGGGTAAGTGTGCTTAGTGAATCTCTCTGTATATATAAACATTAAACATATGCAGTACCTATACACGAATAAGCCCATTGAATAATAATGTTTTGTGTGCGTCGGAAACCGCCCAAATAATGTATAGTTTCGATATGTGAATAATAAAACTGGGTTTTTTTTACTACGCAATCATCTGACATTTCCTCTCGCAAGTCCGTCTCCTTCTGTGTCTCCATCTCCTCACGCCACTCATCTCTATCGCTCTCTCTTCCGCCCAATCATTTTTTTTGGCTCTTATTTTTTCTTTTTTTATAGACCGTTCCAATATAGATATCTTTGGTAAACCCACCACGCCAATGCATATTTTTTTATTTATTATAATGCGAGCAATGTTACGGCACAACAACCACAATAATAATAATAATAATAATAGTAAAAAAGCAACGACAACGTTTGGTTACAAAACACCGCGTGCCATAAAATGCACGACGATGCACAATAGTACCGTAAAATACATAGCCCGGTCATATTTTTTTGTTTTTATTTTTTCACACCTCACACCTATTTTGTTTAGTTTTTATGCTAATATGATGTGTATATACAGAGATACTATACCATAATTTTTAAATATATATGTACAAAAATATTATTTTATGTAATTAAGATTCATGACAGTTTAACTAAATTTTAAAAACCATTATTGTTTTGTTTTTGAAAATTTGGTTTATAACGTTATGACGTTAATGTTTGTTAATTTAAATCAAATATTTCACTGAATCGTCTTTGGTTTGTGATTAATATAATAATATAGTACGCAAATCTTATTATTAGTAACTATTTGTTTTTATAATTTCATCACGATATAAAATTTCAAAATTATACTTTCTTTGGACATTTAAACATATATATTATTAAAGCAGAAATCTAAATAACACATTATATATCACAGTATTGATAAATAAATATGTAGTATGGAATGAAATGTAATAAAATATTTTAATTCTACGTATTTTGAACAAGAGTTCTAGTATAGTGGCTTTTAAAAGGATCTCAATAAAATTGTTTCGTCTTATCCCAACGATAAAAATAAATAAAATGTTTACTGCGATGAATGTCAGACTCAAGAGTTAAGTATCATAAATAAATAATAATAATAATAATAATAACAATGGCATTTTTCTAGAGCTATAAAAAAAATTGATTCACCTGTAGGCTGTATCAAAAAAATAATAAATTTAAATTCCACAATTTATTATATTATAGTAAGAAAAACCTATGTTAACCTTATGTTATTAAATAAATTATTTAAAGATGTTTTTGTAATTTAATAAAATTTAAACAAAATTATTATTAAATTGGAAAAGTATAAATATTTCATAGTAAATATGAATAAAATAAAATAAATAGAGATATTAAAAAAAAAAAATGATTTAACTACGATTTTTTATTTGTTGTATTATTTTTATATAATAACTGACTTTACATTAACAAACTTGATTTTTAAAAATGGCATTATTTACTCTTTTATTAAAAATCCACGATTTTTAAAATTCTAAAAACAACCATGATAAATTATATATTTGCTAATTTAAGTTGTATATATTCTATATTTAATGCCAAAAGATTATATAATATTTAGTTTTGTAAGCGAAAATAGTATCCAAATTAAACGATATTAAGTTAGTTATTATTTATTTTAAATTGAGCTTAATATGAATCTACTTAAATATAATTTAAGTCGATTTTTTTTATCAAATTATAGTAGTCTATTATGCATCAATCATGTTGAAAACGTCAGTTTTTATCAGTTGATATTTTAAAAACTAAAACAAGTTGCATTTTTTTAACGAGTAAATTCAATAAAGTAGTTACAAATCTATGTTTAAGTATTTTTATTTAAAAATTTACATCCTAATAGCTTTACAGTGATGTGACGAAAACAAGCTTTGATCCCTTTTATATTCCCGAGAGCTGACCTGTCTGGTAAAGGTGGTCTGATTATATCTCATCTAGTGAAGTTTAGGTGCACGCGATTTGGACCACTAACGTTTTTGGTCAGTGATTTATGGTTATCAATAGTTGTGGTATACATATTATACCATCTGTACTCTGCAAGATTCGTCGAATAAATATTAAACGAATCTATGTATCGGTACCTAGTTCGTATTTTATTCATCGGTCTCTGTGACCTGTATAAGTAAAAAAAAAAATGTATTGATCTAATTAAATACTATACGAAATAAATTAAAAACAATCTTACATAAAATATTGCTTATTTCAACTAAAAAAAATAATTTTTACCTCTCGAGTTCAATATCTATCATCGAGTAAGATAAAATATTTTATGAATCAAGAGTTACATAAACTTTTTAAAGAAACTTGATATTATATTCTCTCGAGACTTTACTTTAGATTTTATATAAAAATATTAAAAAAAAAATTGCTACATATCTTTTTTACATACACGATTATTGTTTACAATAATATTGATATAGGTTTAGTTTAATGTAAGGATTTACGATAATATTCAACTTTCTCTAAATAAAAAAATAAAAATATAAATAATGTTTAAAAACATTTATTATTTATATTTACGTTTATAATTAATTGTAATATTATATGTGTGAGTATTAAAAAAAAAAAAAAAACTGCAAATAAAACAACGCAATTTATATTACAATAATATACCCAATATCCATTAAAAAATGATAAATGTTATTACGAAATAGAAAAGTTAATTACAATGATTATATTTTTCTGTATTTCAATTTAATTATAAAAGCTGCCTTGTTTTTCGTTTATTTTAACACAACAAATGTTATTGATAAATACAATAACATTAACAATCCAATACATGTCATGATGCTTTCATTGTAGTTTTAAGGATATTAACTTTTTTTTTGCCTTTGAAACTTGAAAGCTTTTGGTTTTTAAGTCTATTACATTTTTTTCATTCTTTTGTCGTCTATTGAAACTGTTTGCCGGAAGCTTATTTGACATAAATAATTTATATTATAATGAATCGAAAATTTATTAATTTCATCAATAGTATTATAAAAACAGATTTTATAACTGAACACCGTTTTTTCATTCACTACGATAATGTCACGAATTATACATAATAAATACGTTGTACATTATAAATGTAGGTAAATGTTTAATATTTTTCGTTTCGATTTGGCGAGCAGCTGTCGTAGCGATATTTATGTTCTCGTGTACCTAACCGTTATTGCCATAAACGATAAACATAAACGGATCCGTAACAAAACAACGACGGGGTAGTACACGATGTGTTCGTTATCGGCATATCGTTTAAAGATCTGAAACTGTATTGTACGTATACAAATCAAATGTTTATTACTAAAAAAAAAAAAAAAAAAAAAATATTAAAATAAATATACCCGTAAAGGAACTAGAATACCTTACTCGTTCGTAAATATTCCTATCGGCTGTCCGCAGAACCGATATGATTCGAGAAAATAGATAGGTATGTATATTTAATTTAGTTTTCTTATTTAATATTAGCATTTAAGTAATAAAATATTATTTTATGTTAATATTATAACAATATTATTTATATCAATCTCATAAAATCGCAGTTTTAGAAAAAATGTATCGGTTTTTACTTAATTTTAATAATTATTTCTTCTTTTTGATTATTCATGCAATTAATAAGGTGAGGATAAAAAGATTTATTTCAAAAATTGAGTAGTACCTAGTTAATTTTTTGATTATTTGATATTTTCTTCAAAATGTAGCTAAATGTGCTTTTAAATAACTGTAGATATAACCACATTTAAATATGCATATACTGATTTACCTCGGCGCAGATAATTATAGTGACATCTTTTACTATTAGGACACTTTAAATAGCTGCATTTAACTATCGTACCAAAACATTTTTTTGTATACTGACAGTCCCATTACAAAAAAAAAAAAAATAAATAAATTTTGTGTTTCGGTTAAAAATAAGTATTATATACTAATTCCATCCATAGAAAAAATAAAAAAGTTAACTAGAATATTAGTACATTTTCACAATTAAATCGTAATAATTAATTTATTCATAAATGTATCATTAATTATGAATATTAAAAAGAAAAATTAAATTATTATACATTCAATTAATGCAATACATAGTTAAAACCGATGTACTTAAATATTAAAGATAAACAATTCAATAAAAATTAAATAGTCTAACTAAACTGTACATATTTAAAAAAAAATCAAAGTGGATTAAATTTATACGATATTATTTTCTTACAAATTTCAATTCTGATATTTGACTTAAATTGTATTTATATATATTTATTTTAATAATATCTTCTTTGGAAAATAAATATTTCTTTCGATTTAAAGTGCTTCTTAATTTTATGTGGATATTTTTTTGATTATTTTTAAAGTTTCTATAAATTATTAAATAGTTGGACGAGTAGCATGATAAAACATTCCATTAAATTTAGAATGGAATGATTCAAAGTTATTTACGGTACATAAAGTACTATGTAACAATTCAATCTATGTATAAAGTGGAAAAGTAGATTCAGATAAAATATAATTACCAACTATTTAATTTAAATAAAAATAAATCAACTTACTTCATATTATATTGTTAAAAATTGAAATACAAATATGTATTTTAAAAATTATTTAATTTTAGAATTTTCATTTCTATAAAAAATAGACAGTTTTAGATCTTGTATTTTACAATATTAGATTATTTTAAAGGTTCCGTCAAGCAGTAAAGAGTACTTGTTACACAAATTGTACTTGATTGAAATAAGTTCGTCTTATAAGTAAACACAAACATATATTTATAATTGGATCGCTTATAATTGTATGTTATAATTGTTTTCAATATTAAAATTCATGAACGTTTTTAATGGATATAGATAATTTTAACAATATGAAAGAATCCGTATGATGGATATTTTTTCTAATTAAATCTAATTATTAGATGCGACAATTTAACATCGTTATTAGAAAATATTGTTTATGAATAAGTTTCAGTGATTTTTCACAAAAACTCATTAAAAACTTTTTTTTAAATTTATTAATACATTTTTGACGATTTAAATTATTTTCTCCAGTTTCATCATGGTTACCTATAGTTTATATGATTGAAAGCAATTTATTTATATATTATTAGTGTTAAAAAGTATTTTAATTTAGTCTAATTATGCATAATTATTTAAACTTTAATAAATTATACAACATTTAATAAATGTAGGTATTTATCTTACAAGTTTTTAAACGATATTCTTAGCATTATTTTTAAATAAACTTCTCTAGTGTCCAATATCGTTTTTATTCTCTTAGTGAAAAAATTTAAATTTATTTTTAGCAACCAATTAAAATTATACCTTCTTCATTATACACAATACAATCCATTTTGAATATAAATTATTATTTTACAGGAATAAACATGCACAAATAATGACTGATGATTTTATTTATTTTAATAATGGTCATGTGATTATATTTATTTCTAAATATTGTCAAATTTAAAAATTTATTAATTTTTATTAAAAAAATAAAAATTGGACATTTTCACAATAGTATAGGTAATAGATAAGCTGTAACAATATCAATATAGATTTATAACACGAATGTTCTCAATAGTTAGAAATATAAACCAAACAGTTTATAGAATTCAAATAATACTACATATTGTTATTGAAGTACGCATATCTAATAAATAATAATTACGAATAACGGAAAAAAGAAAAAATCAACATCAGGAGCAAGCTTATTTCACAAAGCGATCGCTTTTGGAATAGGAGAATTTTTTAAGTAATTTGTACTGTGTGAAGGATTGGTTCGATAATTATAGATTAGAATGTTAAACACAATATATTTTTAATAAATGAGTGGTATCGATGTAGTTTTTGATTTTTATATAGAAAATAAATGTCAACTAATTCACATAACTATAGAATGGAAAGGTTTAAAAGTGATCGTAAAGTCGTGTTAGTTAATAGTTAATAAGTTGAATTTTAATGTTATGAACTTAAAAACTCGGTTTTGAACATCTTTAATAATGTGAATTTTGGATTTATAATTAGGACTCCAATTATAAATTATGAATTATTAGTGTATCCATTTAAGCAACTCGGGACGGAACTACTAAAAACATCTTTAATTTAAAACGTTATATTTATGACGGAACTCGGATGAAACCCACTGTACAATATTTTAATCTGGTAAAACGGAGAAATTATTTTCGCAAAACAGGTTTCGTGCGGTACTCGGTCGTGCGATTGCTTACTACGTGAACCTACAATCCGAGTGGGTTTGGCAGTCGGGTTGATTTATACGCATGGGACATTAAGGGGCGTCTGCCAAACCGCCCAAACAGTTGTAGTTGTGAATGATAAAAAAATAAAATAATGCGTTTGAGTTTTGGGGTTTTCCGTAACGGGTCTGTGTACACGCTATCTCACGCGTGTGTGTGTGTGTGTGTGTGTGTGTGTGTGTTCGCGGTTCAGTGACCAACGGTTTATGAATGACTCCCAAAGTGGCTTTTACCGTTTGACAACCAATCCGTTTTAATAGGCTGACGTCGACGGTGCGAGCGGGGAGACGCCGTTTTTAGGCGTTTCGCTTAGGATTTCTTTTCTCTCGCTGTAAAAACTCGGGTTTACCGCGAAGTAATAATTATAACGAGAGAGTGTGTGTGTGAGAGAGAGAGAGAGAGGGAAAAAACCGGCGAAAACAACAATAACAACTACTTGCATACTCCCCCGCTCGACGTAACAACTTTTTGATATACTAATCCAATTCAAAATCACGATCCGACGTTCAAAATTTATCGTTTTCCCTTTTCGCGTGTATAATATAGTTATATATATATTTATATTTATTTATAACGTCGCGCAATCAATAGAAATTCAAAAGTTTATGTTTTGTAGCCAATTAAAATGCCAAAATTATCGTTTTTCAAACCACACTGCTCACGGCGATATAGTTATATTATTTGGATAGTATAATATAGTCTTACGTAAGTGTTTACATTAAACGCCAACAATAAACCACGATAAACGGTAACCCATACTGTAAGGATTACGCGCAAGTCTTTCATTATACTATAATATGTAATATTTAATGAAGATTGTGTATTAATAAAATATATCAGCTATAGATTTATTATTTAAACTATATTTCTTGAAGCTTCCCGGCTTTGGGTTAAATTATAATTTAAATTAATCTGAAATTCGTCACAGAATGTCTAACGATTTATCCGATCCCGTTAGAGTCTATAACAAATATTATATTATACGTGTAGTTTTTATATAGGTACGTAAAGCAAAAAACTTTTTTTTTTTTAATTACACTCATATAAGTTTATAGGTTAGAAATCATATGATATTATAAAATTAAAACTAAAACGCTGTAAGTGCGTCATACTGACGTCGCGTACGAACTTTAACAATGCAAATCGAAAAACCCCAGCGATCTATCATACGCGTGACTGTTAAACGGGACTTGCAGCGATAGTTTAAGGGTACTAAGACAAAATGTGATATACCAAAAATGAATCTGAAATTTCCAAAAAATTTTTTAAAATGATTATACTATTCCATATTATTAATTAGTTGATTATTTTACAATTTTGGCGTAACACATTGTTCACGTATTTGAATTATCTATGTTGACAATATTATTACTACCTATTATAGTATAATCGAGAGCGAGCGAAACCATACTCTGTTATTCCTCACTGGAATATCAATTTATTAAAGCTATTCTCCTCTACAGCTATAATGAACCGATTTTAAATGAAACAGGAGTAATCGTGTAATCGTGATAGAATGAAAAATATTATATTATAGTCAATAATTAGTGATCTATGTACTTGTTCAAACATAAGGTAACATTTTTCGGTCATTGGTCCACGAGTTGAAAAATATAAAAGAAGATCAAGGATCACCGGAATAGACAATTTTCATTGGAATTAAATACTATGCAATAATATTATTATATAATATAATATAATTATAATATTAAATATACATAGGTATATTGATATACAGTAAGTCACCGCTTATTGGACACTCGCGGTTAATCGACTCATTTAATTCAAAGAGGCTAGTCCCGTTTCACACATACATTAACATAATTTGTGCATTTATGCTCACCACACTGTTATTTAATGGAGAAAATTAAAACACATAGTTAGATTTTTATTATTATATATTTTTTTTATTTGCCTATATATATTACACATATACAAAATGTACTGTTTTATGTATAATTAAATACATAATAAGAAATTGCTTAATTTATTAATTAAATTATACTTATTTATCTATTTCACTTATAAAAATTTAAATTATTATATAATATATAGCACAAAAATCGTTTTGATATCGAACTTGTCGACCTACTGATTTGATCTGTTTGCTAATTCAAAAGCTCTATCATCAAAATGAGTCCAATGAGTGGTGAACGGTGACTGCTGTATTTATATTGTGTTCTATCTATGTGATACCAAATGGATTTTTCGGTAACTATTATCTTTTTCGATCATTTTTTATCACAAAAGTCAGTAATGTATTTGTAGTGTATACCTGTTGAGAAAAAATACACCGTATAACAGTATATATTCTGAGTACTTGTTGTTTTTATTCATAATGTACACCAAATTAAAAATGTACAATATGCAGATATACGAAAAACACTTCTGTAAAATCAACTACATACAGTTAATTTTTGAGGACTTAAGGTTTGCAAGTTATAAACATACATTAAAAAATTCTATCAAAATACACATAATCTGAAACTAATTTTACCGATGATCCACGAAAAGAAACCTGACGATCACTCGAAATATACAATAGACTAAGCCTAACACTCCAAATAAAATTTTTTTAAACAGAAATTTAAATAAATCTAAGCCGGAAAAACGTTAAACAGAAATGCAACCACAACTATAGTCCTCAAAAATTATATTAACTAACAGTTATATATTATCTTAAATCTGTAATAAATGCACAACCTTTATCTGTAAATGAAAAATGATAAAATCTTAATCCTATAGGTATTTAAATCGTAACTTTACTGAGATTGTTATTACAATTTAAATTTTAAATTTAGAAAATGGTGTAGTCTGTATTGAATTGATTCAACAATACGTCTTTAGCAATATATGGTAGTAATTTATATTTACCAGACGAAAATTACGGTAATAGCCTCGTTGTTCACAAGAGATATTTAAAATTTAAAATCATATTCATTTTATTTTCCATCAATTATACGTATGTAAATTAAAAAAAAAAATACTGCAGGTAAAGTTGAAAAAGTAAAAACACTTGTCTGATTACGATATTAAAATAATACGTATTATTATCACGATTTTGAATCGTTCGGTGGTAGTAATTTTAAAATTATAGTGCCGGACATCGACATAAAAACTATATATTATCGAGTATCGATTATTTTTTTAATAGCCTATATAATATCGGGGGCTGGTTCTGGCGATTAAAATAATCACATCGCCGCTTCCTCAATGCTATGCGTTTATGTAATCATTGTGATTTCAGAGATAATGGCCATTGTCAAATAATAATTTTACATCACGCGACTCGCGACGTGTGTTTTATTTATTTTGTAAGATAATTTATACTTTTTTCAAGTCTCTGTGTCTAGAAAAAATTGTTAATCGAAATAAACACATAACGTGCATTTCGTCCCGACAAGTTTTCGATTCGGCATTTACGCGTGTTTAACGATGCGATTACTGGCGCGAAAATCAGAAGACATTATCGAGAGGACTCGAGTGTCTGCGTGTTGTTTTGCTGAGAAAACCACGCAGTACTTCACCCTCCTCTACTCGACATAATTTCGCTAACGACTGACTAAAATAATTCACAAAACACATGAACATTTTATTTTTTATCCTACATAAAAATAACAAGTCATTACGTGTCATTATGGTGTTGTAATCAGGTTTGTCATATAATTATATTGTAATATTTTACACAATATTTAGACGGAAATTGAATTCATTTTTTACCGATCGTAAAAGTATAATTTACTTTATTTTTTCCAAATAATACATCGAACAGTCTCGAATCTATGATATCAACTAATAAGATGTGTTACTAATTATTCAGACACGTTATTGTTTTAGATGTTCTGTCGACAATCATCTACCGAATAATCCAGTACGTACCACTTATTGTATCCGTAATCGAAATTTCATAGTCCACTGTCGACCGTTATTTGTTGAGCGATTTGTCATACTATAATAGTTAACTTATTTGTATACTGTTTCTTTAAATTTAATCCCACTACCAACCAAAAAAAAAAAAAGAAAGATATGATGAATATTATGATTAAAACTATGAGAAATCAAAACGTATTTTCTTGGCGTATACCAAAAATGTTGTATTTTATTTAAGTCTAAGCGTGTTACATTATTATTTCTATATCTGCCGGTCATGTAGAAAATAATAATATCGTTGAACCGCGGTGGCGAATCTTTAGTCAACACGACAATACACGACGATGGAGATGAAGTGTGTAACGGTGAAACTGATTAAAAAATAATTATGTTATTCGTCTATTACATTGGGTTTACTGGAAAATCATTTGTTTGTACAGTAACAAGGTGATGGTATATCGGTAATCAATTTTTCACTACGATAAATCTAAATGAGACCACCTTATAATATAGATGCAAAACAATATTTATTTTAGTAAAAGACGCAATACAATCATTTTAATGATAATATTATAATTTAATAAATATATATTTTTTAAAAGTACAAAAAACATAGAATTTTATTGAGATACAATAACAATAAAGAAAATAAAGAAAGAAAAAAAAATAGAAAAATAACATTGTAAAACCAACACACACATTGTTCCACTAAGAATCTAAAATAATTATAAACTGATATTAAAATACAATGAAGTTTAGATATTGTTATGTATGAGGTACCTATACACTTAATGCATATTGACCAAAACGTACTTTTAAATTTTTTTTCATTTTCCGAGACAAAAAGAAGAATACAAATTTTGAAACCATTAAATATATATATATATATATATAATCAACAATTTATATATCGCGGAACACACTGTTTTATTATATAAAATGGATAATCCGGTCGCACAAGCGTAATAGTTACACGGTTTTTTTTCCGCGGAGATCGCCACAAGCTTTCAAAAAAATATATAACTCGTATTCTAGACAGTATTACTATATTGCTAGGACCCACACATCACTGGCACTCGCAAAATTATGGTAACGGCGACGGCGACGTAAGTAACCGATAAATATTGTACGATATTATATTATGTATAGACGCACTCGATACACGCACACACACACACACACGCACACACGGGCGCGCTAGGTAGTTATATTATTATTATTGCACGACGTGTTTTCAGAGTATAAATTTCGGTAATCAATAACACAGCTGCGGTGTACGTAAACTCACACACCCATCACCCACATATCCACACACACACTCTCTCTCTCTCTCTCTCTCTCTCACACACACGCACACATCACGAGTGTGTGCGTGCCTATAATTTACCAATCTTGTTATTAATATGTCATGGTTCGTGCATGATGGGCCAGCTATAGACCACCGTAGGTAAATATAATATATAATATATAGAGACCACACCCTGCAGAGCTGAGGACACCTATTCTCTCCCCCCCCCCCACATCGCCTCGACAGAAAACAAAAACAGAAAACGAGCCGGAAAACTCCGCCTAATATAGCGCCGACACGCAAACCATCAATTCGCATTCGCCCCCGTGACGTCATTATATTGTGTGCGACTCGACGGTTTCGCTTGTCCGCCGCGGCCGATTAAGAGTTTAAATAAATCATCGAAACTCGTCGGGAAGGGCTGTATGCACACCAAACTGTCCGTATTAAAGCGAGCCGGGCCGGCGAGCGGAGGGCGATTGACGACGGAACGGATCGATGGAAACGGACAAACTTTTCGACAAAGAGTAAATATACTATAGAGAGTATATTATTATCATGACCGTTTACCACTTTGTTCATTATAATATCAAACGCGATATTGTGGCTTATCTTTAAGACAAGTTACGTTTGTTTTTTTTTTTTCGGGGCCTGGTTTCCAAAACTACCGGTGTTGAAACTGCGGGAACCCACTGAAAATCTCGAAACCGTTGAAAATATTTTTAAAATACATGTGATGCAGAAATCAACATGAATAACACTGATATCATTAGATAACTTGGATTTTTTTTTTGAATTTTGATTTTTGTACTACGATAATTTGAATCGTATTCGATTATTTTTATTATTATAGTTTTTGGCAGAAAAATACATATAATAATAGAATTATGTATTAAAATATTATTTATTTATTATTATTTTTTTTAAATACTTAAAAATAAAGATTAGATTAGTAGAGGAAATAATTTATTTTCCTATAGTCAAGTACAAAAAATGCAATCTATCTTAGAACATTATTTTAAGATACATGTATAGTAACAATGATGAAAGTTTCTATTTAAATTATTTTTAATAAAATAAATTAATAGAATTATTATTTCACTTACCTACTTAGGTATTTATTTTGTATTTTTAAATACTAAAATATACCTAAATAGACTTAATATTTCAATACCTATAATTATACATATTTTATTAATTATTTATCTTTGCTTATCCCACATACATTTTAATAATGAATGCCGTATAATAAAGGTTATTATTTAATATTTAAATGATTAAAACAACATTTTTATTTAAATTACTGAGAATAGTGTTTTTTTTTTCATAAAAGTTATTGAGAAATGAGTTAATAAATACGAGTATGCATTTCATAATACTTATAACTTGGTTTGATATACTAAAATATTGCACAATAATTTACTATTATGAAATAGACCTACATTCTGCAAGTATTAAAATGAGTTTCAATAAAAAAAATAAAAAATAAACATCGTTGAAAAATCAGAACAAATCCTCAAAATGATGAATTATAATATCAAAATATTAGGAATAATGGTGAATTGACAAAAAAAAAAAAAATATAAAATTGAAGAATAGTGAGTAGGTACTTGTATTTTTTTTATTTTGCTAAAACAAAGCCACGGAACCTTATTTTCTGTACTTTGAATAACCGAAATCAAAATCAGCACTAACAAAAAAATCAAATTTTGCAAACTAAAATCGGAACAAAAAAATAATAATATTAATAATAAATATTCTAAGCTTCGGGTTATATTAATGCGATTCATGTTATATAGAATATATGGTGACCGACCAGACATACATCTGGGACGTCGGACCTTTGATATCAAGCACCCGGTGCATCGGTATACTATAATATTGAACCACTACACGAATATTATTATTATTATATTGTTGGTGGACCGATTGGAAGTATATATACGTAAAATATAATACTTAAACTATATGTATACACATTACACGTGTATGAGTATGTGTGTGTGTGTGTGTGTGTGTGTGTGTGTGTGTGTGTGTGTGTGTGTGTGTTATTTGCCGGAAGGTTTTTTCATTTCAACAAAACTGATGGAGAGGAAAATTGGAAAACACGCGGTGCGCCGATGTGAAACTTGTTTTCCGGTACACCGTCGGTGGTAAATCGGTTTCGCCACCACTGGGTGAATATAATTTTTGATAAACTAATAATTGCGTGTGCCTAAAATAACGACAATTTTCCTTAATATGTACAACGACATGAATGAATTTAAAGTTTAAAAAGACTATCACACTTAAATATATGAATTATAATAGGTGCCTAATTCATATTTAAAATGAAACTCGAGATTTGTGTAAATCAAATTTCTGGCTTATATTATATTATAATAATATATTGACATAGTGTGTCCGACCATTGATCTGCATTATGACGTATACTACATGGAATATTAAATTGAACAAGCATTTAAAACAGCGTACAGAATATTAAATATAGCGTTTTCCAGCATTTTGAAAAATTACAAATCGTACCTTTAAAATAACCTTCAAATCGTAAACCACATTAGTATAATATTAATTGCTTATTATTTAAAAAAATATGTAAACGATGATAATAAGCGTATTAACGCTGTGGGTTGTATGCGATTTTAAAATTTTAAAAATTAAAACGCTTAAAATAAACATGTTAAACGTTATTTTTATGTGAATACGACCTCAATTATTGAATAATGCATACATTTTGGTGCATAAAAAACAGACTCTAGTTTTTATAAACACACACACACACACACACATATGGTACTGTAGTGGGCCACGTAAAAGCAACCGCATATGGAGCTGTGCAGTAGCTTGCGGCGAAAGAAATAAGTAATAAAATTCTTCTAAGTGGTTTTTATTTAAAATTATTTCAGTGTTTTTTTAATTCGAAAATGTTTCCAAGTCCAAATGACCAAATCCTGACATAGACTGGTGTGGGTGTGCTCGCTCTTACTCTTGTAAATCACGTCTGAAAACGTCTATCACGGGATCTCATTTATGGTTTATGTACATGGAATCGACGTGTCAGGTCGTCTATTGATGAGTACATGACAAGCCAGGCCAACCGATAATATTATAAATAATATTTTTGTACTTTATTCTCAATATTGTTATACACCGGAATGTGTTTTCTGCGTAGCGGTATCGTGTTAATATATTGTTATAGGTCACCAGAGCACGTAGCAGTTGTACTTAATTACTGTTTTTCGTGAGCAACCGGTTATTCGTCATATGTTATGGACATTCACGTGCCGTTTCGAAATTTATATTTTTTTTGGTGAATGACCAACCAAAGTTATTTATGTATTTAGCACGTGTCATCGTAATAATATTCGCTGTTCAACTGAAATCATTTCAAGTAAAGTATATTTCACACATTTATGGCGAAATGCTAACGACGAATTACGTCCAATCGCCTCGATCAAATAACCGCGAATACTACGTGACTGATGTCCACGTACGGAATTATTTCAACGTCAATACGTTTTTATAACGTTACTGTTTGTATATTATAGTATGCTGTCGTCACAGTTAAAATACGTCTGTGTTAAAGTTGTCGATCTTATGATTGCAGCTTTGTCGAGTCGAGCTAAGATTTGGTGATCGTGACGCGTCGTAAGCACGCGACGAGATGTGCAGTAAAGTTGCATTCATCAAAAAAATTCAACACAGTTTACGTTTTTTTATTTATTCACCGATATAATTATTGTAATTTATAAAATGACAATTGCGACTAACACGTACAGCATGGAATTATAAGACCTAATATGTATAACATAAACTTTTTATATAGTTTTGTAATTTTAATTTATATACATTTTTAAACTAACTTAATTATTTTGTTCTTATACTTGATAGAAATTCAAAAAGTGGCGTTCACAGTATTTAACTACCGTTATAATATTTATAGGCTTATAATTTCCCAATGAACGCATTATAGAATACTGAGATATTTCAAATATTAATATATTTAAATTGAATATTCGTATATATATATATATATATATATATATCATTAATTTTAAATTTTTAAGTTGCAACATAAAAAAATGTGAAAAGTAAGAAACCACAGTCGAATTTCTGAGTGTACCTCGTCATTGAGTAAATCACTGTAATTTATATGTTTTTACTAATTTCAATTATTACCTAAAAAACATTTTGGATCAATAAAATAAATTGAAAAATTTATTAGGTTCCTTGTAAGTTTTGTTTACTAGAATTATATAAAAAAAAAGTTTTTCTCCTATGATTTTTATGAGTGTCTAAAGTTTAAATTTTGATTAAATCAGATTTTAACGCATATTAACACGATTCCTTATAAAAATATTTTAGTTTTAATTACTTGATTTAAAAAATTAATATCCATAGATACTTAATATTTTCAAAAATTACTTTTATTATCAATTTTAATACAATTCATTTTCAAAATATTTGTCACTTTTTGAGCTATTTATAAATATTTGAGAATTTAAATTTTTTTTATTAATGTAGATAGTAAATTTTCTAATCAATTTACAGAGTTAAACAGTTTGTTAATTTAATGCAAGTTTCCGTATAAGTTTTATCATGACATATAAAAATATTAAAGAAATATGAGCATGGCATTTTTATAGGCATTTGAAATTTAAATTTTAACAAAATTATAAATTTAAATACATTTTAATGGTTTTAAATATTTTTTATAATTTAAAAATATTTTCTCGGAGATTTGAAACTATTTGTTAATTTCTATATTTTTTTTTTTATTATACTCTTAATGACATTTTGTAAAGTATAAGAATAATTTTTATTAATATAGATCTAGTGATGTCTATAATTATTACACCATAATCATAAAATATACTGATTTTTACATATCTATATATTTATTATTTTCTACTATTACAGATAATTGCGGTATACTAATATATTATGCATTTTTTTGCCAAAAAAATAATTCAACCTACCGTATTATTAATAGATAATATCAATATAATAATTTAATATGAATCATCCTAGCCAGCCGACAAGTCGTCTCCGTTGAATATCGTTATTTGAATTCAATATTACGATATAATATCATTTAATTCAAATTTATTTCACCCATTACAGTTGCCCACTCAACGCTTAATACACTGCAGAGTAGTCCCTACTTGAGAATATTTTTTTTTATACATTTTTCGAAAAGTGAACTGCAACACACTTATGAATGAAATATTGTAATAAAATATATCAAAGTATACCTACGTTTAGTAAATTGTAATTATTATCATAAAAACCAATGATATTTTTTTGGAATTGTAATACATTTTTCATGATGGTATAAATTAATATTATATGCGATTTCTGACGATATAAATTACTGTACATTTTTTTCAAATTCACTCGACATTCGTAAACGTGTGTGATCAACGGTAAATCTATACTTGAACTTTTGATTTTTCCGTTTAAAATAGTAATTACAATGATATTTTCTCCGTGTTTATTAAATAATATTATATAACATTTATATTTATTTTGTTATAGGTGGCTCTCTGCATGACTGCTTGACGACCGCATACGGTGTTTTTAACTATTCATTTCATGACGTAACTCTCAACTTTTGTACACATTATACGTGATCCTATAATATTAAATTTTGGAACGAATCATCACGATTTCATAATACAATTTACAGAAAATGTTAAACTCCTAATAGTATACTACATTGAAATAATAATGTGAAAACTGAAACCATTATTACAATTCTAAATATGCGTATTAAAATGGGTAGGTCGTAGGTACACGGCGTGGTGTTTAGTATTATGTATAAACTACCTAAATACAATATTGTACGAACCGAATGATGTATACAGTAGATATATATTTACGCGTGGATTTTAGTTATTTGAAAATTTATAAAAATTAATTATTTCGTAATCATCAAAGTCATTCAAATATATTTATAATATGTCTACGTCTAACATTAATATTGTAAAATATTATAAAATTACGGTTTGTGATTAAAAGCAATGTATAGTGAATGATGAGTGATTTAAATCAAGACGTTTGAGTAGTTATGGGTAATGCCTATTCTATAGACTATAATATCCATTTTACAATTATTATCTCACATAAATGAGGCAATTAAACTTATAACAATAACTCGAAACCACTATCGTTATACATTCGACATATCTATCAACAATGCAGTTATTCAAAATTACACTTTTGGAATTTTTAAATATACATATCATATTTACAATATTTTTAAATTCAATTTACTAAAAACACTTAAGAAGTGTCCTATAAAGATACAAGGTTTTGTTTTTAAAACAAAAACCCCTATTTTCTACTATAAATAATTTAGTAGATGTTATTTTCTGAAAATGATTTCATATCAAAATTTGAACAAATAGTTTTTAAGTTTTTTTACTTTACAGTGCACTAATAGATTCGTGAATACGATTTTTGAGTATTCGTATGGTAAATTATAAATTTTATAAATATATAGAAATCAATTAATATTAATTATTTTTAAAAATAACGAAAGTATATTAAATAGTAGATAAAATATTAGTTAGTACATATATTTTATATTTATGTAAAACCATTTGTAAGGACTATTATTTTTAGTATAAACGCATTTTTATAACTGAGAAAACTTGTTATAATTTTAAATTAAGTATATTAGCATTTTCAGAAAGCATTATCTATTAAATATCTATTGTAAAAAAAGGCGCAAACAAGAAAATCATATTTTTTGATTTATATTTTAAATGATAACATTTTTGACTTATATTGCAAATAATAAATTTAAACATTTAAACATTTTAAAAATCGATTTATATTGTATTGATAATATTTGCCTAGATAATATAATATGTAGGTAGTGGAGGTAATTATTTTTTTAGAAGTCCACGTTGGTACATTTATAATTTAGAAAAATTTTCCCTGATGTAGTGTATTGTGTTATTATACAAAAGCCTTTGCAAATTATCGTCTAGCAAATAATCTCCAATTATACCCGCGAGACAAAATAACGACAAAGAATCTATTATATATTATGTCATCAGTCAATTTTTTTTCCTCTCGTTCATTATAAAAATTTAAATATCTTTAACAAAATAAATAGTATATTACTATAAATGTATATCTCTACTGCATAATACGCATGTATACTGTCGAGGGTTGAAACAAATATAAACAAAAACATAAACGTAGGTACTGTAAATATAAGTTTTTGGAACTCAAACGATTCCTCTAGAGATTGTACCTTCAATGAATAAGGTAAAAATCATCTAAATTGTTTTCAATAATTAATAATGTGTACGATATAATATACTGACTAAAATAAAAGTCTTTAACTTTCTATAAATAATGGATGCAATGATTAAAATTAATTGAGAAAAACCGCATTTGTTATATTAAATTACTTTTATTGTTTTTCTGTCAATTCAGTTGTTGTATTGCAGTTTTCGTGAAACTTTGTCACGAAAATGTTATGTGGTAAATTTAAATTTTGAGGTTAATGTAAAAATATAAATTCAGAAAGGTTAATTAATTTATATGTTCACAATTATGATGAGCTCTTTAGGTGCCTATATGGAATTTAAGTTCCTAGCCACACAATCCAAAAAATAAAACCAATAAACTCACAAATACTGATTACTAATTTATTTAATGTATTCGCCGAAATATTTAGTAAATTTTTAAAAGTTTATTGTTACTTTCAATACGTATACAATTTACTTAGGAAATGAATGTGTTGTGAATTAATTTTAAAATAATTAATTTATATAAGTACAAAATTCCTTGATTATGAAAACAGAATAGGTACCTTCTTATATATATTTTGTAAAAAATATTTGTATTTAGTATTTATAAAAATTTAATAACTAAATATTTCTCAACTGCAAGGTTATGACTCAATGACTCTAATAGTTTTTAAGAACTTATAATATGATATATACTGTATATAAATATATATGAAAACACGTCTTAATAAAGTAGTAGAGTATATAAAAAACTGAATTATAATCCAAAATAATTGAATCTATTCACAAACACCGAGTATAAAAAAAGAATCTGGAAAAATATCAATAGGAACAAACGCCGTTAAATGTTCTATAAAAAGATAATACGTATTGGAAATATGTAACAATACAAATTATTCTAAAAACAGCATTTATTGTTGTAACAAAAATTATTTTATTATGATATGTTTACTATTTTGTATATAATTTTAAAACTTGCTAAATTATAAATACAATGAAACCATTATGTTTATAGAGTGAAACATAAATTGATGTATACATATATACATTCAAAGTACGCTAAAATAATGACCTCGTCTCCGATGCATTATGAAACAAATAACACACATTATACAGAATAATAAGAATTTAGAGTATTTAATGTCAAGACTCAGTTTTCAAATAGTAGAGTTGAGGTGAATCCCTGGCGGATTTCGAATAACAATATTAAGCGTTTTCGTCTTACTTCCACCCGTGGCTTAGGCTTACGACCATATTATATACATACCAAAACCTACTTGTACATCGTAATAGGATGCGATTCCGAATAAAAACTATTTTTTTATTCTTTTAACTACACGTACATCATAATAATCAGTAACCAGCGCAAAGATAATTATATAAATCATAGTTATGCAACCGAGTGAAAGGTCTCGTGTTGAGAAAATCGAAAACTAGCCATTCGTATGAGTAGTGTAATTATTGTTCACCGACGGGCGGTAGGTAGGTACAGTGGGTACACGGCATGTTAAACATAATATCACTAACGAACAAGGGGAGGACGGCGTTCCCGGTATATACTAATATAGTAATTTGAAACAATTCAAATCAGATACTTATACTAGTGCACACGACCCCGTCCAAATTCACCACTGTAATGTGAACTTTGCAATGTATTATTAACACGTTATTCCTCATTGTCTATACGTCGTCGACCATGTGGCTGCACAACCGACACCAGAGGTTGTTTTTATTAATAATATTATACATGATCTTTGATTTTGTGTCATCCATCAGCGGACAGCTACACGCAATGAAAAACATAATAATAGGACCGGAAAAGCTAAAGCCACGAAAAATCATGTAACATTTTTAATTCGAATCGGCCCGGATTTCGCTGAAAACCATGCGTCCTATAATACATCATGCATATACACTGTTTTGACGTTTGCATTTTAATAACTATGGTCAATTCTGGACGACTCCAGTACCAGAGGGGAGGGGGTAGACACCCGCATCCCTCTCTCTCGTAGAAAAAAAACAGAACAATTTTCCCGAAATTATATTGTACTCTCATAGATCGGCTCGTTCTAGTAATATAGTATATATATAGTCATCATCTAAATCGCTACCCCCGCCACCGCCGCCACCGCCACGCCGATGTTTCGCGGGTGCAATAGTATGAATAACTTTTTCGGGCCTCCGGGATTCCGGGACGAACTGGATTTGCGGGTATTCGAGAGGGGGGAAAAAATCGAAATAAAACGAACAATAAAATCCCCTGGTCGGCGCGGTAAGCCATATAATATTATATTATTATAGTCGCACGTTGTACAAGTTCTCATGTCACGGCGAAGCGTGCTGATAAGTTTAACTTCGTAATATATATATATATACGTGCGTGTGTGTGTTTACACGTTTACTATACCCGGTCGCGCCGCAGCTTTTGGGGATTTTTACTAGTTGTAAATTACGCCGTGACTCTAACTCATATAACACATATAGGTATATATGTGCGTGTGTGTATGTGTGGTATACGCGTCTCACACACGCAGGGTCAGACGTATTTTAATAAAAACGACGGCAACTGCACGAAAGCAGCGGGCCGCTCCCAGACCGTATTACTTTGCAGGAACAATCGACACAGGAAGAGAGAAGGAGTGAGCCCGCGCGCGCGCGCGTGTGTGTACGTAAAGGATATAGAGAGTGTGCGAGATATGTATTAGTAGGGTGTGCTATATAATACTACGAATGTCGTATAATATATATATATAGATAATGCACACACAGGTGCACTATACTCGTCATCGATATCTTTTTACGGCACCCGACGGGCCACGCGAGGTCGATAAAATATAGAGGAACTTTTACATTCCGTGAAAAACAAACCAATTTTATACTTGGAATTTATCGCGGAACAATACCGTGTCAAATTTAATTAAATGATCATCTCCTGATGTGCAATTTCGTTGTATACGACCGGTGGTGGTGCACTCGGTGGAATGAGAAAAAAATCGTTACCCTCGTTCGCGGAACCTTCGTCGTAGAATAGGAGTCGGCTTTTGCCGAACGATCGGCAACGACGAGGAGAGACGGCTAAAATAAATCGTAAGAAACGTATCTTCGACGTTCGGTATGTGATGGGATTTGCATAACATCGCATGCGATACCGGACCGGACAGGGAAACTGTTAGCAGAATAATATCGAAGGCGCAGACGATGTATTAAAAGTAGGTACTTCTATGATTTTATTGTTTTATTTTTTATTTTCGTTTGCGCAAAGACGATAAGTACGTGCTCGTACACAATATAAAACGATTATATGATTTTTATTTTTTTTGTTTTTTTTCATATAACTATACCTAATAATATATCCAATGTATTTATTATATCATATTATTTGACGACAATATTAAAACACACTTCAACCCCGCGAATATAATTTACAGCGTAATATGTTCATTTATTTGTATGCTATAAATCACGCGTGTCCCGTTGTACCTATTTGTGTTTGTACAAAACACGGCACGTAATATATTTTTGCCACTGTGTAAACACTAAGTACTCATATACACACGCACACACACACAAGCGTGCGCGCGCGTTGGAACGTAAGTGCGTAGGGCTGTCGTTATTTATCGTGTGAATCCTATTGTGTGCGGGCGTGTTGTGTAAAAACCAAAATACATTTGCTTGTTTGCAATTTGCGATTTTTCAGTCAACTCAATCCAAATACACGACATATTAAAATAATAGCAGATAAGTGCGCGAGGAAAAATAATTCCAAACGGTTTATATTAGTACTTTGTTCACTGCACGTTATGTATAATATATAATATGTGGACACCTATAATTACATTATTTTTAATCGTTCTTATTAATAATTGTTCGCGGTAAGAATGTACGAATTATTGAAAAATCGTGTAATAGTGTAAAGAAATTTGAACATTGACTTGGTTGAACTACGGTATATCACCTAAAAGTACCTACATTATGAGTTATGATAATGCCGATAGTTGAGTTAGATAGTTTGGTGTGAGAGTTTATGCTATTTGTAACGTGGCAAATAAATTATTAGTCGTGTATATATATATATATATATATATTATATATATTGTGTGTGTATGTTTTTGTTTCAATTCGTTTTTGTTTCTATATCGTATCGGGTTTATTGCTGCTGATATCGTCTGGAACGAAATAATAACAAAGTCAGTGTTTGCTACACATCGATTTCGCAAGAAATATATTTTTATTCGTTTGTTATAACAAAATACATCAGCTATTTCAGTAAATCAAAAGTTAATGACATTTATTAATATGCAAATAGTTTCGTTAAGTATTTTTATGCGTTTAGCGTATATTTTCGCAGCAATTAGTTTTACACTTTTACTTAATACACATATTATGAGGTGTTTAAAAATAATTTCGTATAATGGTTACAAGTGTTACAACCGTTGTACTATAATATTTGTAGATTAAAGACATTCAACAAATATGTTAAAATGCTATTAATATGAAGTACACAATACCGTAGTATTACTCTATACATATATTTATAATAAACTAAATTTATTTAAACTGCATTAATATTGTGTTGGCTGACCTAAATAAGTTTTAAAAGCTTTATTAAGACTTATGAAAAATACACAACACCTAACAGTCAATTGTGTTAGAAAATCACTCTTATTCCAAAACGATAAAACATCTATTAAAGAAACAATTTCTTGATGCTTGTTTAATTAAATAATGTTACATTTTTTCCATCGTAGTAAACGGAAATAGAATTAAAAATTCCCCAACTATAAACAAAATACATATCAGTCACGAAGTAGTTTTCAATCGTTTATTTAATAATTGTAATCTTCATTTTTATTTTGACCAGTATATCTACAAAATGTATTATTAGCGTTAATGAATAAAAACTATTGCCGTCATTATTAAACCCGATAAAAACGTAATACATAATAGTATATAATAATACATCTGCTGCTTTCCTGTTAAAATGTTCGATAAAAATGAAGAAATGCCAAAATAAATTTTGACATCATTTAGTAGATGAGAATTTGTAAAATAACTTGTGCACTTTTCGATATGAATCTAAAACCATCGAATGCATAAGCTATTCGCAATAATATTACACTATTTTTACATTATTATGATGTATACTTTCTAGAATAATCTAAAAATAATGATAACGACACAAATCAAAAAGACCTGTTACGGTTTGCAAAGTTCATCCCGTGCAGAAATCGTACTATTACAGTATCGCATATTTTTATATTATGATTTAGATTTCAGATGATTTACAAAACCAAAACCAATTTCTATCCGTGTCACAGATGATAAAAAAAATATTACGTATATATGTATATATATATATATATACGCATTAAAGTTACATTTTGTGACTCGTAACAAGTTACATAATTTTAAAGTGATTGCGGTGGTTACTTGTACCTAAATGAAATTGTTGCTACAACTATTAACAAAATATACAAGTTTGTTATGCTTAAAGTGATATTCCACTTCGTTGATGTTCGCGTAACTGTAATAAATAATGTTATCAACCATAATATACTACGGGTTACCGAATATCGATATAAGGTGAAATACCTATTTCGACTTGATCGACGTGTGGTTTTAGCATCTTAGCATCTATCAATATCCCGTGTAAAACAACTGAGACTTAGAGATCTACCCTATAATATCCAATATAATATTACCAAAACCAGATTAATTAAGCTACGAAAAATGGCTTTTACTCGACATGGACAGAGCTATAGTGCAATAATGTCTTTACGATAAAAATGGAGATTTTTTTTTATCATAATTTATTAATTCGATCCATTGCAAGAGATCGGCATTCGTTTGAAATGCATAACCTGCTATACAATTGTGTAGTAGGCGTTGTGATTCATGACACACTATACATCAGACAAATGTTTATATAAAATGTCTTGTTCTAAATTGCGACTGTTATTGTCATCACGCGATGATGTACTCGGTTACATTACTACGACTCGTATCTTGTGAGTAATTATTACAATAATATAAGAGAGAGAGAAAGAGAAAGAAAGTGTCAAAAACGTAATGCGAAATCCACGACGACGAATGCGAATTGGGATAAAGCGGTTAGGTATTCGCGCGCGTGAGACGGGCGGAAATCATTGGTACGAAAACACAAAAAAACCAAAAAGCCAAAACAAAAATACAACGGCAGAGGAAAAAGCGACCGGAAGGTTAGCAAAAAAAAAAAAAAAAAAAGGTCGTCGAGAATTCCGACCGAACTTTTATTATGCAGGTCAGACACACGGCGGCGGTTTGCCGTCGTTATATTGCATACGTAATGCAAGGAACGAGACAAATGTGTTTCGAACAGCACACGGATTGCAATATGATAAACTAGTTTGTCTTATTCACCCGAACTCGCGCGGACTCTGCTCCCGCTCGCGTATAATGTCATCATCTGTTACGGGGTGCCGTTATTGCGACCGTTTCCGTATTATTATTATTATTATTATTATTATTATTATTATATAGTCCGTGGCGTGCGTACGCGCGTCTTCCGTCGCCGCCGGCGGTGCTCCACCACATCGGTGTGGCGGGCGGCGCGGGTTAGGTGAATTCGAAATGTGTACGGCGTACGATATTATGTTGTTATTATTATTATTATTATTATTATTATTATATAGAAAACAAAACGTACCCGCGCGCTGCAGTTTATATTATAAAAAATATCGCATACATCATTGCCTGTACGATAATAAAAATAATGATATCGCAGCAACGGATATTATAATAATAATAATAATAATAATAACGTGTACTATACGCGTCGTCGAACTACACCGGCGGTATGACATAACGTATACATATATTGTCGTTATATAATAATATACAAACGTCACGGATGTCGTTTCGGGGTTGCATGCGACTGCAGTTAATATGATAATTCTAGCAGCGTAAGCTACGACGTGATATCATTATTGCAACGTTTAAACAATAAAATGATTTGTACTACGTATTGTTGGATCACCGCGAACGGTGTCAGCGATTCTGGAAATTCTTGGGAATACAAAACAATAAATAGGTAAATCGATATTATACATTTTTGTCAGTATTTTTTTTTTTTTTTTTTATAAACAATAACGTCTCTTGGCTTATGACTTTTTATGTGTACTTAAATAATTTCAAAACTCTATTAGAAAATGTTACTATATACAATGTAGTATGATATAATATAATAATATGCAGATAGTTATCCGTCATACGGCAAAGTTGATATTTTTACTATAAAAAAAAAGATTAATCTTATTCATAGTGGTTATATATATTATACTATGCGATAACTGGTGAAACGTTTTAAAGTAGTTTTTAGATTCTGAAAGGAACGAGGTAAATATATAAAAAAAAAATCAAATATTTTCAAATATTTTGTTGATTATTCATTATTATCGTAAAAAAAATAGAAACACCAAATAAATATTCCTATTATAAATACCTGATATATTACTCATTATTAACTTTTTTCTACAAAAGTTTGTCTAGGGTGTCCAATTTGGATATGTCACGAACATTTTTATTGGAATTCAGATGTGTTTGGAAATAAAATATTTTTGTTATTATTTCGTTTTGAATTCTTGTTTAATTTATAGCATTATTATACGGTATTTACCGTTTTCATTATACCTATAATAATTTAACACTAATGTTTCGAATATTTTTAAAATATCAAAGAAGTATAAAAATGCTGATTTATTTTATGAATTGTATTTAATTTAAATTTAATAATTATTAAACAGTTATAAAATACGATTTTTTGCATTAAATTGTTATGTAGCATCTGCAATGTTAATTGTTTGTTTTTTTTTTTGTGTTTATGTATTAATGAGATCCTCAATTCTACCATTATAGCATAGATTTCACGTTTAAAGGTACTTAATATACGTATTATAATTACAGAAGCTTAATTTTTTTGTTTATATACTTTTAAGTAATATATTTGCTTTTTAAAATGGAAATTATGCAAAAACAGTTTAATATTAAAATAAAAAATCCTATTTTGTTTGTGTTACATAAAATATAATTCGTTCTCACAGTTTTTTACGAATTCCTTTAATTTCTACTATTCTTAATTTTCGGAAATTCCTGTCACGTTTTGTTTCCGGAAGTGTCTCGTTCATAGTCATAACCACTAAAATGTTTGAATAATATTACACGGTAATATCGAGTTGAGTCGATTTTCAAAGAAAACGGTAAAAACTCCAGGTATTGAGTTTTATTGAAACTTTAAAAAACAATTAAATAATAAAAGATTAGTTTAAAATTTAAAATATTACAGTATGTATTTTTTATGAACTTCTGAAGTTTTAATTTTTACAAAATTAGTTATTCTTGTGAAAAGTAAATTTCTCATTAAGCAATTTACTTAATTTGTTGTTTGAGTTATTTAATTTGACATATGCGTAATAATTTGTTAAATATATCTATCTTTAAACGTGAATTTTTGATGCTTAATATTATTATTGAAGCGATTGCTATACACCGATTACATTTTGCAGTATGGTCCGACGAACGTGAACGATAAACGGTTGTTTATTATGCATATTAATTATTTTATTATTATACCATCTACATAGATTTCATTTTTCGGTAAACGATTTTATGGTTTTATTTCGTTATAATGATGCGATTTTTCATTTCAATACCCATTTATTTTTTTAATACAAATGTTTAATGAAAATGTACAGATTTCATAGTCATTTATTTTTGTAACATTTCAAGTTTAAATACTATAAATCATAAATTTAACAAAATCGATCTAAAAAAAAAAAAAAAAAATGTATAAACCATGATGTTTTTGTCCGTAGTTTAAACTTTAATGGCTTCTAAAATAAATGTTTGCCAAACAATTATTGTTTGGTCATATAAAATGAATGATATAAAATTAAATACACGTTAATATATCTTATTTTGAAAAACCGTTTCATGAGCTTAAAATCTATACAAAATATACTTCATAAAATAATATAAATCCGAAAAACATAAGTATACTTATTTACTCCACATTGTTCCGTAAATTCGTTTAAAGCCCGATAAATTGTATTATAATAATATTAAACTTCTACCGAGGCCGAATTAAATTATTTTGTCCCGGTAGAGTGATTTTTTTATACAATCTGACATGTACACTTTTTATTTAAAATAATAAAAACGATAATACCTCCACATCAGTTATTTTCCCGATCCTCGACGCACCGTTCATGATAATTCGTCTAGGCCTAACCGCAACCTTTACCATAAGATGATAATGATAATAATGCAATGTACGCTAAACTAGAATTATTTATTTCGTTCGGCAAACGGTATGTTAAAACCGAAGTGGCGCCGCGAGGGATAGGTTATTGTCGGTACCTTCACAGACACCCTCCGCGAACTACTGTTTATTTTCCCCCCACCCATCCATCCACCGACGAGGTTACTCGTCCTTCCTCATAGATTACTGCAAAGTGTCGCCCATGGTCTACTGGTTTCGCGGTGGTAAAGGGACAATTAAAATATTTACACACGGCATTATATAAAGTGAGCCACCGTGTGTTTACATTTTCTTTTGTTAGCAGATACCAAATACCCTTAATTTTTTTGTCAAAACCGTTCCACGCGAATAAGGACCACTCAGGCCACAATCGCAGTTGAAAAACCGAGTTCATACACGATACATAATACAATGTTGTCCGCGTCGTAGCGCATTTAATATTATTATTTTTTATATTATAATTATAAAATGTTATTTTAATTTGAAAAATACAAAAATTCCAGATTTAAGAAAAATAACAACTTTTTTGTATATTAAATTGACATCAAAAAACTAAAAACGCTACTACACAATTCAGATATTATCTTCCTTGTTATATGTGTAAATTTGGTTTTCCAACTATTGTAGTTTGAGTCGTTCGTTATCGCTGCAAATATTTTTTTTTATACAGTCTCATTATTACGCAATGAATAACAATGGTACTTACTGACATGTTAAGATTTATAATTTTAAATCTTTTCAAAATGTCGTTCAAATTGTCTATACTAAATCTCCTTTGAGCAGCGTCTAATTAATCTTACAGTAAAGTACGGATACACGTATATATATATCGATTGGTTAAATAGAAAACAATATTATATATACCATCCGTGCACAACTTTTATTTAATAATATAATATATATATATATATATATCCTTTTTTGTAACCGCCACCATCGGATTGCGTATCGCAACTTTGCCAATAACAACGTTACAGTGGTCGGCGGACAATTGCGCCGCTGAATGGGGCTTGTATTCGATTACCGATATACTATCATAACAGCTATACATTGTTATATTGCAGTTACTCGAAAAACGGACACAAAACAGAGTTCCCTAGGTACCTATATATATATATATATATATATACTTTGGAGAGACGAATCGGTTGTTGGTGTATTATTATTATTTTTTTTATAACATATACTTTTTAACGGTCGTTACGAACATTTGTCTGTTTATCGCGTGTTTTTGTAGGGTGGTTTATCATGGTTGTTCGTTAGTCGACGTTTCATTGACGGCCACGGCGGCGAAAAAAAAACCAACAATCCATCAATACGTGACTTAGTGACTTTCAGATGGAAAATACGAAATATAGGCAGTAGATACACTTTATTTATTTCAACTGGTGGCCCCTTTACGGAAACGTTAAGATCGAAAACCACGTCCGATCGGATGTATTATAGGTATATGGATTATTTTATAATATCGCAACGATAATATATTTTCTAAATATAAATTTATAACAACAACATAGCTGTTACAATGACAGTCGTTATTCCAAAACCCCTGAAATAGAATATGCGATTTTTATTTCGTCTGCAAGAAGTGCATTCTAAAAACGTACAATATAATAGTTCCACGTAATCGTTTGAATATAAATTAATATTTCTTTAAAAGACGAGCGTATTTTACCATTATTCAGTGGTTTATTTTTGGCGAAATGATGTTATATGAATCAAAATATGTACAACAGAAAAAAAATATAAGAAATATAGACATGACGTAATTTATAAAAAAATTGTGAAAAGAAGTTACGATTTTGTTAAACATATCACACACACAACTACAGTTCCCCACTCGTCCGCAATGCCATACTATATAATGATTTATTTATTATATTTACCGAAACAAATTGAATTATCGCTTTTTCGATTTAATATAGTATATTATATACAGTATAGATCTCTGGATTTGTAAATAATAATATACTGTGTGATGTCTCACGAAGATTTACTATTCTAAAGCGCTATAATATAGTATAATGTAAACACCATTAACCTACCATTTTAAAATGTTGAATCCTCGCGGGACATCCACCGTTACTTATATTACCTATGATAATACAGAGATGATAGTTTTTGTGTACGAGTATACATTTTATAATGCTATTGTTTGTAAACAATCGATAGCTATTGATTATATGAACATCTTAGATAATATCTTAAATGAACACTAAATTACTGACGGCTAACTATATAAGCACAACTAGAGCAATATTTTTGAGGGTGCACAAAAAGCGACGAGCTCACAGACCCGTAGTATAGATTTTGCGCTCACACCGCCTATACTTCTTTTAGTATTCACGTTAAGAGAATTTTTTTTTTTTACGAATCGGGGTGGTAGATTATTTTAAAAATAATTCAATTTATAAGTATCACTAAACTATAGACAACACAACAAAAAAATAACAATAAAAGGTCAACAAATAAAATAAAATATAAGACAGAATATTAAATAAATGGTAATAATAGGTGGTCCCAATACCAATAATATAAAATGTATAATGTATATCTTTGTACATTGTACTTACTACTTATTGTACTTAATCTTAATACTGGTAATACACTTATTGGTTAACAAATTAAACGTTCAAAATTATTTTAACTTGATTTTCCTTGAATGCAAATCATATTTATTTAAAATTTGTTCACTTTTCAAACTATTTGTTGTATAATGACTTTCGATGTTTAATATAATATGTATCTGAGCACAGAACAAGCTGTAGTACAAAATATTTCAATTATTGATAATATTTATTCCAAACAGTTAAATTTAAATAAAAGTATGTTTTTTTTTGGAAGGGAGGTGCGCGAGTCCCATGTTCACCACCAAGTTGCGCTAAAATGACCAACGATGTAAAACATAAATTAATTAATTATAATTAAAATTATATTAAAATATTGACTTAAATTAATTAAGTATATGTTTAGTTTAGTCAATGTTATGATCATTGAGTTATAATTATTTACAATAGGTAGTTATAAATATTATATTCTAATTTAAAATCTTAAGGATATTCTTGAAAATTATACTAACGAATAAATTATTGAACTAAGAAATACATTTTTAATTTAAATTATCATATTTATACATTAGTTATACTGGTATATAGTGTGATAAAATTAAAATGTACTTAATTAATGGCCAGTTTTAACCATAGTGATTACAGGTATTAATAAAACTGATATTAACATATACCGTGTATTATTTTTGTTTTCAAATAAACCGGAGGAGAAAATTAAGCTACTACAATGATCGCATTAATTGTTGAAGTCATTAAGTTGATTATAAAGTGAAATACTATGTTAATAACTTTAAATTTTTAGCTAGTAAATGGTCGTTTTTTCTGAATACACACCTGCCTGTACTTATAAAGACAATATGTTTTGTGTGAGTTAGGAACATTCCAGAAAATCCCACTTGCTATTGCGTTGAAGCCATTTCAAACAAAGCATGTTTATTGGACCATCATACGCACATGTTTATCAATTTACTTTGTCAAATATCGTAAATACGTTGTAGTGGCTATTTTATTTTTATAGTAAAAATAGTTTCCAACCAGAAATATAATCCTGCTGACAATACGTGTAATGATAATAGTATAATAGTCAATAGTCAGATAATTGTTTCGATAAGAAAATTATAATTCTTCATCATTAAAGATAAGCATATTATTATTTTTCACGCTGATTAGGAGATCGAAAAAACATAGTTTGTTAATAGAACAAAACAATGTAAATTATATTATTAATGAAATGCCTTAATTTGCATGTTTATCCCAAAATCACATATTATTTTGAACAATATTGTGTTATTAAATTAATTTATAATCATGAAAATGTTGCGAAATCTATACAAGAGATCGAAATTTTTTAAGATTTATACATAAGTAAAGTTATTTAAAAAAGTAAGATAAACAGTAAACCCGTACTTTATTAATTATGCTGCATATTGTCCCGGTAACTTATAAACAATATGCCGTAGGCTTTTACTATTATTTTTATTTATATTGTGGTCACGTTTATCCTGATAACGCATTTAATTAGTCACAAACCTAATCATTATACTATTTTATAAGTTATAACTGTCCCCTCGGTGTATGCTGTTATTATTACAGCAATCGATACTATTAGTTAAACGCAGAATGAGAGAATCCCGAAACCCCGAAATATATAACTGGAATATTAACATAGTCGAGTTTGTTAACACTATAAATTGACACATTCTTCGCACAATATATGTTTAACATTGACATATTTACAGTGGTAGTTGAATGGGAGTGTATAGCCGTATAGGCATTTTTGATATGCGTTTAATAATTTATTACTGGAGTCCTGTTTGATAAAATCATTTAATGACAAATAAAATACACAAATAAAGGCGTGTATGATATAGGTACAAATAATATATAGGTATATATATATGACAGTGTTGAATTATAGTCTTAATGCAAAACTCGTTCGAAAATTCTAGAGGGTTTATTTACAAACAAATGATTATCAAATGCAAAGGGCGTTGAAAATAGAATCGCATAATAAACTTCGTATGTATTATTGATATATACAAATTACAATTCGTTAATTGAAGTTTTATTTAAAAATAACATAAAAACTGTATGTATTTGATTCAATAGAATAAAAAATGTTCATTGTCAATACGAGTTTGGGGGTGAGCTGCGTCGTTTACATGTTTTGTCAGTAAATAAATTGTGTATACTTATCGCTTATAACATATACGTGTGTTTGTGTGTATATATATATAGGGCAGACCAAAGTGTATGAGATAACTACAATAATTGTATAATTTAGGGTATATTATGAACAAATAAATATGATTCAATAGTGCGAAATTGAAATTGATTATTTTTCTTTTGCAATATTTTCGTTGGAAAATATTTATTTATTCATTCATTGCCAAACCATATTAAAGTCATCATATTATTATTATTGGTGTACTTAATACATTCATTCGTGACAGTGAATTGTCGTGTTGACGGGACAGAACGTTTTCGAGGCCGATACTGCAATATACGTATAAAATATATGACGTACACATTTTGAGGATACTCTACGCAGACTATTCCCAGAACTCGCGTTGCATGTCATGTTACCTTAAACACCCGTCACCCATGTGGAAAAAAAGCAATTTCAATTTGAAAATCCAACCCTTCTTTGACAGTATTAAACGCTTATAATATGATTTTCCGTTTTAAGTTTTTCGCCGTCGCCGGGTTGCCCCCCCCCCCTACGACGGCGCAACAGTTCGAATCCACCGAACGGATTTATATAGATATAGTTCATTTCTTTTTTTTCTCATGGAACATTTAACCTATAAGAGATCAGGATAAACCTAAAGACAACAAATGTTTCGTAAAACCCGTGAGAGCTGTTGCAGTAGCAGTATATGGGCTGGTACTTCTGGTTGGTAATATAACATAAAAAAAAAAACGATTAAGGAACACATTTCCGTTCGACCCTGTGTCGCAAAGATGCCACAACTGCGGATTAATGTCGTAATGTTTTCCTATTATTATTTCATAAACGTGACGTTTGTTTTTATAGTTTTTCGTCTTAGTATATTGTCTTGCTGTCTACTTGTCTGTTGACTTTTACGCAACCGGAGACAGTACACGTGACACGCGCGTGGTCCGTCGTGTAATCTTTTTTCAGCGGTCGATGTCACGAATGTTTCGAGGGAAAATAAAATTGGACGGGTCTCATTACGACATATGAAACAGTATAATATGCGAATATTGTAGTAAAATAATATAATATAATATATTATGCACATTATTTGGGTTGGTACGCGCAGACTATTATATGAATATTATGATACATTAACCGATTCATCAAGCATGCCTATTTTTAAATAATTCTGAGTTGTAAGTGTTTTAGTTAGCTTCATATAATGGATCTAAAATTTTAAAACAATAATTATAAAACAAATTGCATTAATAACATGAATGTAGTAATTACAAACTTGTAAATCGTGAACTCATGAGCTCCCACACGAACCTGTTTAGTGCGACCTATTTTCTTTACGAAGCAATAAATAGCAATAACAATATATTTGTTATAAGTATGGCTTTTAAATTGCAGTACCACTTAAATTCAAAGTTTGGTTTTAATAATTTCGATATTCTTTACTACATTAAAATTTTTGAAATAATTTTCAATAAACATAATGATAACATACATTAAATTCTACTTCAAAATAAATTATTTAAAAATTATTTAAATATGAATACAATTTTTACCTGATATACCATCATATGTCCACCAATCTTCCCAGCTAACAGTAGATAACACTGAAAAATTAAATTGAAAAAAATATTAATCTAAAGAGTTGAATTCAATTATATTTTTTGTTACATTCTTATTTCCTATTAAATTCATATTTTTAAATTTTATCGTAAACGGTATTACAACCTATTATTTTTTTCTCAAATTTGCACAAAATCATTAAAAACCAATGTATATAATAACATTATATGAAATTACTTATAGGTATGTTAGTGTCTTAGGTTATGTTAATAGATATACTTCATTATAAAATATTATATATTTAATAAATTGGTACTTATATATCGTTTTGAGCACAATATTATTTTGTATACCTAAATTGAAATTTACAAATAATAAACTAATGATTCTAAATAGAAAAATCACATATATTTTCAGTGTATTACTGTATTATAATAATAGGTATAACAATTATTAATTACGCCATAATATTTAATCAAAATTCGTGACAGAAAATACAGTCTAGTCGCGATAACTCGAAGTTGAGGGGAGATAAAAATTCGCTTCAAGATATGTATTATTCAAGATATCCCACTCGAAATAATTTATATCCCTATAGAGGAATGAAAAAAAAATCGAATTGTCTAGTTTTTCGAGTTATCGCAACTCAACTGTAACTTAATATACTATGAACCACATAGACGTACGTTGTATAATTGTATGCAATAATTTATTACATTAATATACTAAAATACGCAATTTAAATGAAAGTAGATAATAATAAGATCAATTAGAACGTGCATTTACACGATCGCTACATCATTTCTTTTGTTTGGAATATTCATATTTTCTGAAATACCAACAACTATTTTAGATCTGTATTAAATAACGTACTACAGATATTGAACTAATTTGTTGTCGGATTGTAATACGAAAATTGTATTTTTATTTTAAATTTAAGTACACAAACGGATAATAATAATGCACAATTATATCAACATGAATAATATTTTCGCTTTATTTCTAACTATACTAAGCGTATTTATATGCTGTAATTCGTGTCTGCAGTCTGTTACAGTAGTTACACGTTACCATTTCAACTCCAATAAATTAATATTAATTATCGTCAAAGAAGGCTCTAAAGGCGAGTCTAGCGAAAATTTAATTGATGGTTGTTAACTTCGCCCGTACACTGCGGCGGACGAAAAGTGGAGACAGTTGCGCTTCAATTTCCCTACAGATTCACTTTGTGTACAGCATCTCGTCGAACAGTAGTATTACGTTGTTTGTAATAAACACATGCAGAGGCGCAATTAGTCAAATAATATTATAAATCCCTATTAATAAATTCACCCGGGTGCAGTTTAATACGAACACAATAATATGTATAATATCGTATTCGTCCGAAAAATAAAACGACGCGTGACAAACGGCGTACTAGTTGAAAACTATGTTTGTACATAGTTATTTATTTGCGTGAAAATCGAGTTTTTGCCAATACGCTCGTAAATAGTTGAAAACCGCTCGGGATTGTTATTTTTTACGCTACAACCGCCAAACACAAATGTATCCGACCTTCGGAATCGCGTGGGGGTGAAAAAAAAATCTCACAACAAAGTCTCCCGCGCCCATATATTTTATACGCAATAGGTACATTATATATATATATATATGTATATATGTGTGTGTCTGTGTGTGTATGTGTGTGTATATGATAATATGCATTATATAGATATTGCGCCGGCGATGTTGTTTTCGTGATTGTAATTTATGTCCGTTCCGTTCGGCAATAGTATTTATAATAATATATTATGTTGCGGTCGGTGATAATTAACTATTTTGCGGTGTACTACACGACCGTACAACGACTAAACAGCAGTTTGACCACTAGAAATTTAATCAATATAATATCTAATTATTACCATGTAATAGCATATACCGTGCGCCGTGCGGGTTAAATAATTTATAAATAAACCATAATATTATGATATTTCGATTTACCCGTACCGCTTTATACGAATGTAGTTTGTCTACAACTATTACAAGAATATTATAAATATATAATATTACATAAATATATTTACACACGCTTATTGGGTGGACAGAAAATATACGTAAACGAAATTAACCTAAATGAACTTATGTACCGAATTTACATGTTTGATTTTACGTAGTATTTTCTAAGTGATTTTTTTACAGTATGTACTCGTTATTTCGAAAATTATTATTGCTAGGAAAATATATTATTTATTTGAATATTTTTAGACAACTTAAAATATTAAATTTTAGGAAAAATGTATTTTTTGCTTTCTATGTTTGAAGATCTTGATTTAGATTTTTGTATAAACTCGCAGATTTTTAAATTCATATTCAGAATCTGATTATTACTCTGGTAATTTTGAAAAATGCAATTTCATATGAGTAGCTATTTACTTACAAGTATTTATAAATTAGACGAGTGGAGTATAAGACTAGAGAGAGAGAAGTGGAGTAAGAAGTAGTATTTTGATACTATGTCACTTAATTTATCCATACTAAAACTAATATTTGTTTGATAATTGATAATCATTTATAAATATTTTCAAAAAAATAAAGTACTGTGTAAAAGTATAAAAATAAAAATTTTGTGATTCAAAAAAAGTGAAAACCTGTAACTTATAATGGAAGTTTTTTTTTCAAAAAATTGTACTGCAATTACAATATGATTCAAAACCAAAAACATTTTCAAAAATGATGATAATATTTTATTGAGATAATGACTGTTGACTGTTAAAACAATTATCCTGATTTGATTTGGATAATATAACCGTTTTAAACATTATTGAGAATACATTTGCATTCAAAGAGTACCCTTTTTTTAAAGACCTATAATATAATATAAATTTATTATTATATTTGTCCAAATGAATCAATAAGTTATATTTAATTTAATGAAATAATCTTATTTATAGCTAATTATATTTTAATCTCATCTTTTTTTTTGTTATTCCAATACAATATTATACAACACATTGTACTGAAAAACATTTTTTATGTGCTCGACGCTTGTAGATCAGAAGATTATTATTTATTTATCCTATAATCCTATAGACAGCACTCTGCAAGTTGTATTTGAACATTGAAACTATAAAAATTTATCGTTATTTAGCAAAAATATAATCGCTAAAGAGAAAATTAATATGCACATAATTCTATTTTTTTTTTATTTTTTTTTTTTTATGAGAATCATTTATGGGTTGGATTCAACACTCTTATATTTGTCTGAAAGTATGTAAAAATAACAATAGCGTCTTCTTCGTCTCATAAAAAAAAAAAAAAACTGTAAATTAAATCGATTTTTGTTTTTATTTTTTTATAGAAACATTTTAATATATAGTACTAAATAATAATCGTATTATTATTAGATTTTAACTAGTGTAGTGTCTGGTGGAAAAACCAAGTATACAAAAAAAGATTTTTTTTATGTTTATATAATTATTGAATGGTTATTATTATTATGTTTATTTTTGATGAGTATACCTGCCATCATTTTAAACAAAATTGCAGATTATTAGTATTGTTAAAACTGAAAACTAAAACACCCGTTGTCGATAAGACATCATTTTAAACGTAATAGAATTAACATAAGCACACTTATTTTATTATCATAGTTAAAATTAAATAAACTTAGAAAATCCACCATACATATTAAATATAAATTATTTTTAATGTATAATAATCGTACTCCTTGAACATTTATTAAGCGCCAGTCGTATTCTATAATAGATAAAGTCCGTAATTAGATACAAAATACTGCTATCATTTTAAATACAACGTTATAAGAATTATTCAATTTACACGAAAACTGCGATATAACCTCACATGAACTAATGATATAATTATATTTAAAAAAATATGTGGTGTACCGAATAACGTATTACATGATTATTGTAATCAACAAGTAGAATGAGAAATTTCCACGAATGCCGATCAATTAAATATTTCCTAAAACGTTCTTCTACGTATTTGTGAACCTAAATTGCCTATTCATCACGCCGTGTGATACATTTTGTTAAAAAAAAATTTAGTAAAACGTCATAATAATATAGGTATAATAATTACGGTAACACTTACCATACACAATGGTTTAGTTACCATAATTTAGATTTTACTTCGATATTTGCAACATGTTCAGAATGCTGTATTGGGTGGGCCTATTATTTCGAGCTTATAAATGTATAAAGACAAAAAAAGGAGACGGCAGGAAGGTAGTTACCGTTTCATAGCGACCACTTGTTTGAATTAAATCTGGAATGTAAGACTTTCACTAAGTGCAGTCGATAGTTTATTTAAAAAAAAAAAATAATATACATCTTGACATCCTTTAAGTCATTGGAAATATATAAACACTACGCGTATAATAAATCGTTCTTTCATTGTAAACTACGTTCATAAGTGATACTTTAACATAGTACAATCAGTGTGTTTGTTATGTATAATATTGAGTCCTACTTATTTTTGTGTTAACTTATCTATCGATTGTTCCTTATTCCATTGGATCAACGTCTGTTTATATTTATGAAAATTCAATACTACCTATACTAGAAAAAGAAAAATATCAAATACTAAAATTATAACTTAGTTTATATTAATTTTTCTTCATTTAAGCATTTAGTTCGTATAATATAACACACTATAACCGTTTCTTTTGGTTACAATTGGTACGAAGTCGATCACTTTATTTCTAGGTAATATTACGTCGTATTACGACATTTTCGTAAGTCGTGTGATCGTGTGCGTTTGATTTATCTGTCAATGACTGTAGACGGAATAGGTCGTCGTCATTTTACGTGTCACAATTCATTAACCACATTAACTATATTTACGCGCAGAAACGGACGGTTTATGCCAGCGTAGGGTCATTTTTCATTTTCGACGACGGTAACAATAAATGGTATCCACATATAATTGACAGTGCGCGCCAACAACACGACTGTGACACCATATCACCTACACACGGTCATTATTAGAATTGTAAGTTTTCTCGCGAATGTCTTAAACGATCGTTTCATGGAAAGTAATATATCATAATATAATATGCGCTTACATAGTTAAATACATTACAATGAAGTCAGATTTCAGAAATACGAGTTCTTAACATATTACAGATGTTTATTGATTTTAAGTTTAAGAACTAGGTATGTTTTACAAAAATGTATTTAAGATTATTCGTGACATAATAAATAATAATAAATGTAATGCTTATTAAATGCTAATTCAAATTTGAATATTATATTATCTAAAAAAAGTAAATTGATAAGGACCGCTTTTCCAGTACAAGTTGAGCTTACAGAGGATATGCTACAATATTTAACATTTATATTAATGATGTATAGAATGTATAATCTGTTATTGTTGCGATAAATTTATTGTTATTTTAATTAATACAAGGATAATACATAGTCTTTATAAATCGTAATATCAAAATCAAGTATTTATTGTACTCGGATAGTTTTTACAAATTTTGATATGTAATAGGTTGTCCAATAGATATATTAAATACTAAAATATGTTTCAATCGTCATAGATCCAATAATATTATTTTATCGAAACCCACAGCGTTAACGTTAATTGTAAAATTCTACCAGAAAAAAAAAGTCGATTCTCGTTAATCTGTAGTCGGTATCATCGCGGTGCACGCCTTGAGTGAACGCGTTTAACGAAGCCTGCGAGCATTTGAAAACGATGTGCCCGAGTAAATATCGTGTTTAAATGTCCCGAGGTGCAGAATTCGAATCGAAAATCATCGGAATTCGGCGAATCGCTCTGTATACAATATAAATCGTACACGTACGTTACGCGTATAACGATAACGCGCGTGGTGACGCTCGGAACGCGGCGCGTTATGATAATTATTATTGTTGTCGTGTGCGTAACACGACGCGTTTCGCGGTGGCGAAACAGTAATTATTAAACGGCGTTAAAACGGTTCGCACGAACGCGATAACGCGCGCTCGCGGGTGGGCGAAATTAAACGAACCAACCGGCCCAAAAGCTATTATGGTCGTTATACGGCCGACGGCGGCGGTATGATATTATTACTGTTATTGTTATTGCGACGCGCGATCGTGTAGCGCACATTAGACGAGAGGTGACTCCTCTACGCGGTACAGCCGTCGCGTCGCGTCGGTCCGACGGTCGGCCGTCGGTCGGGCGTGCACCGCCGTCCTCCGCCGACTGACGGCGGTATCGGTGGTTTGGGGGGGGGGCGGAGGGCGGGGGTGGCGAGCGGGTGGGTAGGGTTAGGAGGCAAACATCGTGTCACGGCCTCCGTTTTCGAATTAATTAAAATGCGCGCGTTTATCTCGTCCGGCGATCACTAATTGTCGTAATACGACCGTACCGAGTGTTATGCGCGCTCACTCGCACGCACACGAATGATCTACTAGCCCAGCCCCGGGAGGTGTGTGGGCCGTGTCATCGCCACTTCGTGCCCACCCCTTCGCCGACCGTTGCCGCATTATTATATTATAATATTGTGTTATTGTCCGATCGAATACCCTGTACCTAGTGCGCCCTCGTAAACTATCTATCAAGTCACTCGTCATAATATAATATTGAGTTGCGTCGAAAACGAAATGCCAAACACATATAACCCCCGAAGGCTGAATAATTATATCTTATTAAAATTGTAAATCGATAAAAAAAAAAAGTCAAACCGTTCTAAGACGAAAAGAAAAATGTACGACTATCTGCAGCTGTACAGTCGTAGACGTCGAAAGTGCACCACGTTGTTGAGTGGGTCGCTGTGACGGATGGAGTTGAAATCGAATTCGATAATACATCATTGCATACGAAAAACACGGTTCTAAGCGAAAACGGTCCGGCAAGCTATATTACCAACCACCAATTATATTTTGATAACCTATCTATTTATGTTGTTGTGATAGTTATATATAGTATTTTGTTAAAGTCATAGAATTTATCATAGTGTATAGTAAAATATAATATACGTAAACGTTTTAAATCCCATGAACAAATATTTTTTGAACTACACCAAAATAACTAAATTGTTATTTTTAATTTTAATATTTCGTTTCGTTAAAACTAGCTTAAAATCTATTTAAATACATTTTTAAAAATTGTATCAAGTAGGTATAGGATATGACAATTTAAGTTATAGAGTAACGGAATATCCAATGTTTCTGAAATCAATATTTTCTGGAAAATGACAAAAACCCATATTATATTTATAGATAAATCCATATTTTTTCGTCTTTGAATATTTAATGTTATCTACACTTCAATTGATAAAAAACAAATATTTAAATTAAACGTGTTATGATTGCAGTATAAACAAAAAAAACACAAGCAATCATATTATCATTGCATTATGAATACATTATTCGCCGCAAATCATTATAAATATATCTAGCTTCACTAGAATTAAAAAAAATTAAGGAAATTCATTCATTTACTATGTATTAACTTAGTTTAACTGTTATTTAACGAGGAGGTACTTCCACTTTTGAAGTATTTTCACTCTGTTATTCATGGTATTATTTTGTTGTAGCTCTAATTTACAGTTGCATTGTAGTAACTATGGTACAGATAACAAAATATGTTTAAAAAAAATAAAAAAAGAGTAAGAAATTCGTTTTGTATTAGAATTTATGTATTTTACGTTCATTTTTAAGCCGAAAGAACTATTGCGAGTACTTACCACTACAAATTTTAATTCAGTTTATAGAAACTTTCATATTTTATGACTGTTTATGCACTGTGTCTTGTATATCGACTTAAATTTAACACTTAAGTCGTATTAAAAAAATAACAAGTTAAGAAAAGGTAATACACACACACACATACATATTATAACTGTAATAGTCGTTCGTCAATGTTTAGTTAAAACTGTCTGAAGTAAGTAAAATATACGTATACATGAATGTCGTGGTCTAATTCTTACGTCGACTTAGCTGAAAATGTGTGACATAGTGTACTATACGAGTTATTTGATTTATAAGACGTGAGTGGCACTAGCAGCATCGACCGACCGTTATTTTAGTTATATTTAATAATCCAGTGATTCCAATCAGCGTGATATTGCTATTATTATTATTATTATAATTGTATGCATGGCGATATATTTATGCATCTCCCCAATGCGAACCGCAAGACTGTATGGAATTAATTATTATTGTTGTTATAATACCCGACGTTATTAAAATATATTATAATAAATTATTTTGCGCTTTCGTTTCCAGTAATCGGCCATTCGATAATATTTGCCTATTTAGAAAATTAAAACCAATAGAGTAGCGCATGCATTAGCGTTTTCCGAGTATATAAGGGTCATCGCGATAGCGAAGCACATCGCTCTACGAAGCATTCTCGCGCGTGCTATCCACTCGTAACCTTTTTTATTATTCTTCAGCAATTCCAACGTCGCGGTGACGTGAACGGTATAAATAATTAAAAAAACGCAACGATATTATAACTGACGACTATTTGGAGCTAATCGAATAATAATAATAATCGTTACGGATAAGCTTGTGATTAATAAATATTTTAGTCGTTTGCCTTTTGCACGTCACCACAACATTAGTATGTACATAATTACACCGATATAGAATATGACTATTATAATATACCTACTCGCCGTGTTTACACACGAAAACCATCCGCGCGTTAAGTCAAGCAGTAAAATATGATAAGACTTTTATAGTTTTCCGTAAATATTATTATGTGAGAATACGCGCGCGGAGTTTACGGTCTCGTAGTATGCGTCTCTTGTCAGATGATCGATACGTTTTTATGGATCGTCACAAGGACGTAAGCATATAATAATAATAATAATAATAATAATAATAATAATAATAAATGCACTTTTCGCGTCATAAACGTATGCAGAATAGTACCCGCGAACGCAAAAGTTGCGAGACATATAAAATGCGCCACCGACAGCGCAGTAGTGTTAATCGTATTATAAGGATGAGTGGGTAGGTATATTATATGCACGACGAAGCCGGCGCCGGTGTGTTTGCCCTTAAAACATAACGCCAGTAATAAACTCGGTACGGCAATAATAATAAAATTACTGTTTAATCGAGAAGACCATTACACCGTCAACCCGTTACGAGAGTATATACGCGACAGTCAGAAAGCGCCATATATTATTATATTTATTCTATGGCCGTCGTCACTAATATTTCAATGTATTTTTAATTCGTCTCGGATTTTTATTTTGACTATTATTGAGTTTTAAAGCAAGCGTGTCGCAACACGTATTAATACGACTATATAGTCATTATTGTAATGTCGTTGTTTTAACCACGTAAACCGTTTAACGATATTTGTTCGATTTAACAATTTAAAAATGCAATCAGAATTCAAAATCTGAGTGTTTTGAACGTTTAACAAGTATCACGCTAACGATAATCAAATCCAATATTTCTACAGTACGTGTGAGTTAAAATGACCGTAACAATAAAACTATAACGTACAGTAAAACGAGTTCCCGAAATAAGCACTTGTTACATTATAAGGTTTTAACCATTTTTGGAATACTTTTGTTGATATTGTAAACCCGTTTGAATAAATCTAAAATCTTTTAATTTTGATTATGTTCTTTGAATGCTCTGCCGTACAATTCTGAGTTCCTAGATTTTATTTATGTAAAATTAAAATTGTACTACAGAAAAATGTTAAAAATTAAAAAAAATATATAATAAAAATTATCTTTATATATCGTGTTGGTAAGGGAATAGTTTTTTTTTTTAAATAACAAAATCATAATATTTTCATTTTAGCAACTATTAATACATTCTACAAAAATATTGGACATTGGTATATATCACCATTGTTCTTATGCGTACTTATGAGTTTTCTTCTTACACATATAACATTTTAATGGTCCGCTAGATTTTTATCATTTTTAAAATTTAAAAGAGTCAATTTTCTTTTATTAATTGTTGGCAAGTAGGCAAGTAAATTATATTTTTTTTCCAACAGATTGTATTTTCTAGAAAAATGTAAACATTACAATCTTTATCTGATATTGCGAAAATATCATCGCTTCATCTGCATAATACGAGTACCTAGTATTTAATATACCTTGTCAGTATTTAATGGACGAAAGTCAGCGTAAAAAAAATACATACTTTGAACTTCCATACTGTTATTATAATAATATTATGATATGAATCTAAAAAAAACGCTGATACGGAAAGTTTGTGAGTAGGTGTACAAACACCTAAACTGGCTAAATTATACTCATTGTAAAATTGTAAATAAACCATGCTCGTCAGTCGGCACACATACACTGGCTCGTTTTCCACGTAACCAAACTACCCTCCGGTAACTGTATATTTTAATGGATGAATATTATATTTTCGGAACGAATAACTATTATTATTATTATTATTATTATTATTTGTCATCGCATAACCGAACAAAAGTTTGTAAATTCTGCTATTTGAGTAACTACCAACAATAAAACGCAATCTGCTCACATCATCACATATCCACGTCGCATTTCGCTTAACAAATTTAAGCTAACGTTGTGCTTTCTCCGACATCGAAAAAAATTCATGAAAAAGCGATACGTTCTGATCATAAATGCATGTTTTTCCATTGCATATTACAATGCAAGTATCTGTGTGATTTATTGGTGACAACGGTGATTCTGTAAATTACACGAAACAGATTATCAAATAACAGGGCTTGAAATAGATAAAACTTATTAAATATCTTCAAATAATTAAATAGTAATTTAAAAACTAAAATTGTTTTCAAAGATATTCGAAATATATTTTTAAATTGATAAAAAAATGTAATCGATAATTTATATTGATGTTATAATTGTACAGCCAAACGTAATGTATGTGAACTGAACGCTGTGGCAATGATTCTTCTTATAATATGGATCGTAGGTGACAATTAAAAATATGATCGTAAAAATAATATTTTAAACTTGATTACAAATCGAAAAAAATAAATAAATAAATATTATGCAACAGAGTAAAAATCAAAAAAAACACGAAATCTATTATTATTTCAAATTGGAATCAGAAAAACTAATATCAATAAGTAAAATAGATAAATTAAAAAATTAAATTTTGATTTTAAGTCTCAAATTTTTAACTTTATCGTCGCGCGTTCATGTAATTTATACAACATTAATTAAGAGCGAATTCCTGAAACATATTTTTAACAAATTAAATGTTGACTCCGTCACGCCCATATCTTTCAACCGTATCATTGTACTGCTGGCTAAATAATTATTATACTACTAGTGGTCACGCTACATTTTCCAAATAATTACCTTTGTAAAAAAATACACTTTTATTTTATTATTATGTTAGGTAAATTTTATGTCACGAGCTGTATTTAAATGTGTTTTTAGTATTATCCTATGCTTATATTCAATGACTAAAACCACATGACATATTATTAACAAGTACAATATTTAAATAATAATTATAGTCAAATGATATGTAATATAATATAACATACTTCATATTATGATATTAAAAAGACACACGCATATAGATCTTTTAATTAATTACTAATGTATTATAGCTGTTAACTTTGGATTGATTTAAAGCCACGTTATTAATATTTAGAGATGTTTATGTTGTTTATTGAATATTTTTGAAATAATTAATGCATTATACTTTCTATCTGTTGTTAAATAATTTTTAATATATTTTTATTTTACCAAAGCTTATATTTTATATATATATAATATTGAGTGGTAAATCATAATATTATGCGTTTTTTTTTTATTTAATTTTTTTTTTTTTTTGTGAACTAACTGAGTTTATTATTTATATTTTCAATGGTTTGATAACATATTATATATTATGTTATAAAGACTTCGTGAATATTAAAATAAAATTTAAGACTGATTTAGATAAGGGGTATGTCAAATTTAAAATCAAAAATAATTTAATATTAATACCAGTGAATTAAAAATTAATTTTGGAAAAATAATTTAATAAAACTAAATTAATTAAGTTTAAAAACCGGTAGTGCTATAGCGCTTTTGACGTTGTACACTTTTTACATCTGTATATGAGCATTATAAGCGTAAACTGTGACAAAATTAATCGATTATAAGTGGATGGCGATAATTCTGATAAAATTTATCCACTTGTAATTCTCATGTAATAATTTGTATCCATCATAAAATATGTATATTCATAATTAATAAATGTCAATATCTACCTTTTTTCAACACTTTTACATTTTATTTAAACGACTGCATTAACTAACGCTATAGATATAGATTACACTATAGTACATTACACACGTACAGTCGTAAACCGATTTCCGGTCGGAATCGAATCATAATCCCAATGCAATAATAACAATTACTTTTAAAATTAATATAATATGATAAATGCATAATACTTCACTCGTTTTTGTGACGAATCATACAGAACATGGCTATTTTAAACGCGTGAAAATAAATAAAAAAAAGTACATTTTCTCAAATGTATTTTAAAATACCTCCCCTCCAAAAAAATAAATGAATAAAAAAAAAACAAATAATTTAACTTATAAATTGGAAAATGTTATTATTTTAATAGCTGTTTGTTCAATTATTGGTTTTAATAGAATAACACTTTCTCTCAATTTATATAATAATACACGTTATTTCATTGTATACTTAATGACAATGTTTGTGTTTGGGAGAGCAAAGCCATAACATCACCAAAGTGCTTTAAAGTCCCATAAAATAACCCCGTAGTGTACATCATTGTTTACGTAAACCACATTTAACCATGAATACAATTAATGTAGTAAAGCAAAATTATTATTATTGGTTTCCTCAAACAAATTGTAACGTGTGTTTTAATTTTTAATTATTCTAATCGATTCGAATTAAAATGCACATATTATATTATGCGTCCTACAAAAATTATTGTTTTTCCATTTATTTTGAAATCCGTAAAAAGTATTGTTTTAAAAACGAAACCGCCGAAACCCATAGTCAATATTATAATTTTATCATAGCTATATAAAATGGTTAAGATATTATGTTTTATTGATGATTGGTAATTCGAAAAAAAAACAGCTTACACTATTAGCATAAAGAAATTAAAGCAACGTATTAGTTATAAAAAAATATAAAAATAAATTATGTTTTCTGTTAAATGTTGATTGATCCAATATATTCATGAAGCTCTTAATTGAATAATTCAACATGACGATCGCGATATCTTGACAATTGAAAAAAAAACACGAAATTCGTAGAACTACGTTTGACAAAATTGATTATTTTCTTATACATCACCTACTTTATTTATTTTTTTTAATGGGGTGAGATAATTTTCAAAAAATATTTAATCATTCCGATTTTTTGTACCATAACTATGAATTTATTTTAAAACAAGTTTATTGACTGTAATTATAATCATTCCTTATATATATATATATGTCTATTGTATTATAATACATCTTCAAAGAAGGATATAATAATTTATTTTCTTTTAATATTATATTTTAATATAAACAAATTTTAATTATAAAATGTTCTATTTTTATAACTTAAAAGTTGTAAAACTCTGAACATTTTCAAATAAATGTTTACAAATAGTTAGTAAAATTATAAAAAATAAGTATAATGAATTCATGTATTATACCCTTTAAGCTATTTCTTACATCATCACTGCCCTTTATGTACTTAAACTTTTCCAGGATCTTTTTAAAACTTCTTAGAATTTTTAGATAAAATAAATTAGGCATCAACATTGTTTATTTTTGTTTTAACAATAAAATGGTACATAATCACTTTTAAATATAATGACATTATTGACATTTGTACATTTATATCATAAATGCTTTTTCATCTGCATTTTATTGTGCGTATTTTAATAAGTTATGATATTTTTGAGTTTTAGATTCAAATTGTATTTTAATACAATACTTAAATAATAAATGATTAATTATATACAGTATTTTGAGATACATATATAGATATTATATTCGTTTTATGTTAAATGAAAATTTGAAAAAGTGTTTCTAAAATGTATGGCTACTGATCACTGATTATTTATCTTCAGAGATTGTAATGCTTTTTAATGTATATCTAATAATATCTTGACCATATGAACATCAATCCATGAGCCTCAAATGTGTATTAGATCTTTTATTTAAAATATTATTATAAAGTATTTACATAATATTATAATGTGGATAAAAATTAAACAACAATTGTCTCGTCGTCATTTATTTTTTTTTTTGTTTCCTTCGTACTAGTGATTTCTTTATCGGTGACATTGAGCGATAATAGCAATTTTCTTCAAAATCACGTGCAGTCGACAACAGACATTCGAATTTATTGTGTTTAGAAAACACGCAATGTCAATGTGGTGATTAACGTCTTAATAGTTGAGATCCAGATTAATTGGGATAAAATTGAATTTCTGTATATTTTGTGTCGAATACTTTATGCACATATTTTATTGTACAGGGAAAAATAATTTGCTTATACAGAATGAAACACATCATAGCTTAATTTTTAATATATATCAAAATATAGGTAATATAAATGAACTTAATGTCCGCATTCATATTTAAATAAATAAAAAAAAAAATGTTAAAACAAACTATAATGATATGACTACTTAATATTAATATATTTTAGAAATAAAAACATACCACTAAATTCGATTCAGGATATTTAAGCTTAATTAAAATAATAGCTTACTAATTTTTTATATTTGTATTGGTCTCAATGCAGTTATTATTAACATAATATGTACTTATATACAAAGACGAGCAACAAGATAACTTGTAAAAATATTTTTCTAAATATCCCAACAATTGTTATCTCTAAATTCAAGATATTTCTAATTTTTATCTATCTTAAGATACAATACACAAAACACAAGATACATTTTTATGAATATATATTTTTCGAATTAAATTGATAAAATTTACTTAGTATTATTTATTTAACTTATTATAATTTATGTATTATTAGTTATAACTTTTTAAGTTACGTATCTAATAGGTACGTAAGCATTGTAATATATAGTAAGACAAGCAGCGACACAACTAGGTGTGGGGGTTTTGGTGCAAGTCAAATGTTATACAGATTAATGTAATTTAATGTTTAAATCACCAGGCACTTCATATAAAATGATAAGGCTTTTCTGAGGGTGTAATACACCTTCAGGACCCCCCGGTAGTTGCAGCACAGGGGTCGAGTAATTATACTATATCTTAGTAAGAAATTCAAGTGATTACTTAGAATTACCTACATATACCTATAAATAACCTATACCAAGACTTACTATAAAATATACAAATGTTAGATATTCCTAGATTTGATTACAAGCAATATTTTTTATTTCCAGTTTTGAATAACATGTACGAATCTTGCATCTTAAGATTTCTTTAATCTCGATATCATCGTATCGTCGAATTTAACGAAAAGGATAGCATCGTATTATTATGTCGACTTATGTGATGATTATATACCGTGTGATCGCAAGTATAATAAGTGTATTATTGTAGCGTCGAAATATAAATAATATTAAAAGGCGGCCGACTCCGGTTTTGGGGTTGTCTTCGAGGCCGACCAATCCACTGAGTTGTCCCGCTTCTCGTTAGCATTCGTTGGGCCAAAGTTCGCTATTATTTGGACACTAAACGCATTCCGACGGGCGAATCGTTGTCATAGTTATAGAACGCACCGCCGTTATCTACATTTTGACACGTTCGTCTGACAAGTAGTCGGTTTTAAGCGAACAACAACACGGACAGTCGTACATTATCCGGTAGTTTACATTCATTTCCCGATATAATTATCGATATTATTCGACGGTAAAATAATAATATCATTATAATCAACCGGCTGGCCGAAACCGAAAACGGTGATCGATATATTTTATTATTATTATTATTATTATTATTATTAACTCCGGTCGGTACAGCGGCCATTGTTTTTTTTTTTCCCCCCCGACAGTATAAATATGACCCCATTATCGCGCCGATATATTATATATTATACATACGCGGCGCATACGTCGTCGTAATATATCACATGTCATTTATATTATATATTATATTATTATTATATATATATATTATTATTATTCCGGATTTTTAAACGGGATTTCGGTCCGCTATTTGTTTTTTATCACGGGCACAAATATTTACTCGCGTGCGTTTTTACGTCACGATATATATACGCGGTATACATTATTATTGAGATTCGACCGCCCGCGACCCGCAAACATACATAATATATATATATATATATATATATATATATATACATGTACAAACACGCGAGTAAATATAATATACACACACATATATATATATATATATGTGCGCGCGTGTGTATGTGTGTGTCCTGTCCGACAGTGCACGTGTGTGTATAATTATTGGCGCTAGGATGTCTAGTACATATATTATTATTATAATATATGTGTGTATATATATATATATATATATATAGCTCGCAGACGCGTATGATTTTTTTCCGATTTTTTTGTGATTTTTTGTGATTTTTTTTTTTTTTTTTGAAACGTCCAATAAACAACAACGCGACCCGACAATAGAAAATTAAATTTCACATTTCACTCGTTCCGGGAGATTTTTCGTTAAAAAAAAAAAAAATCGCAGGTACCCACAACGCGCCGTTGAAAGAGCGTACGCGCACGTCCGTTGTTGTAATTGAATTGAATTGGCACGAATTCGCTCCGTTTAAATACGGACCGGCGGACGTAGTAGCGCATCACACGTGAGCGTTTTCGACCACATATTATATAATAATAATTGTTATCATCGTAATACTTGGTATGCCGGTACAATGGTCCGTTCTATAGTATATTACATACGGTCCGTTCGTTTTAGTTTTAGTCGTGCACGTTTGAAATGCGGTGCACAATCACGGCGACTGACGGCGGCGGCGACCAATATTTTATTTTAATACAATATTATCGTCGCCGTCGTCATATAATTATTATTATTATTATCCACAGGTAATTTAATATACAACGTGTTTTTGGTTTTCCGAATTCGCTTAACGTCAATTTCCGACTCTCGATAGTACTACATCATCACTATATTATATTATGTTGGACGCAGTCGGACAAATGATACGTCACACAATATAATTATTATATATATATATATAGTATTGGCGGTGAGCAGGTTTTTATATTATATTATGGTGTTAATTTGTGCACTGGTGTAGTACCGATTTACAAAAAATAATAATAAAACGCATAATGTTTCACCAGTAAGGTATTTACTATCATATAATTATATTAATATAGGCACATAAATCCAATACGATTGCCATTATTATTGTGAGGTCAGAAAGTCCTCGTGTTGTCAGAAAAAAGAAACCACATTTAATATAATATAGCTTCCAGAGTATTTACACTTAACAATATATTATTATTAGTTATTACACTTTTTTATGATTTATCCGATAAGGTACCGATTCACTGCAGGTAACACTAAATAACGATATATTATGATATTATTGTTATCCTATGATATGGTAAACTCTGCATCTCACATGTTACACGTAATAATATATGATATGGTAAAAGCGTAGTTAATAAAATATCACCTGATTAAAAAGGAGATGTGGTTTGACTGGCTAGACGACGAACAGTACGCTTTGTTAGTGGAATAAAACCGCAGAAACACAACTTTAGTTAACAAAAGCGTAGCACGACAAGACGGCATATTTTAAGGAGACACTACTGGTTATCTTATATAATACGATATAATGGCATCCGGATAGCGTCATAAAGGCAGTGTTAAATTCAGATATATAATACATGAGAGATACGGAAAACAAGAAGTACACGCGTGTTGTAGTCACCCATGGGATGTGAAACATCTCATAATTACTTTTTACGTAGCTTGCCTACACACGCGGTCTGCAATGTGTGAAAATAGGCTAAAAAATGAGCTCATATCTCATTTAAATCTGACTGTAATTTTTAAAGCTTTTATAACGTGTCAAAAACATATTGCTATTGACTATTGTTTACCGATATATCTATTAATATAAAAACGACGTACCAAAATGTATTGTTGTTATTTTTTTTTTTTTGTCTAAAACATTGAACCATGCTGAAGGGAGGAGGATCATTGACGAAAAAAAAAAATTAAATACACCCATGATGTAGGCATTTATAAATGGGTAATAAACGTAAATCTGACATTATAAAATAAAAATATTAACCCATTCAAATAAAAAAAAATATAAAATATTTCTCATTTTTCTCAACTATTTACAGAGAGCAATATATATTTTATAATATTTAAAATATATAATGATATCATTTACAATAATATACATTAGGTATATTAATATATTATTTACGTACACACAAGTCTTTAATAACTGGAATAATAAATTATATTGTTTGCTAAACAGCAGTCAAACGATGAATTCCAACAATAAGAGATTATTAGTTATCTAGTTGATATCGCTACGCGAATATTACATATTATATATGGACCACGTTAAACGTTGGCGAGCACTTATGTAATTATTATTATAATGTTACGAGTAGTTTAAACTTCTCTGAAGCTTTAGACATCTGACATGATTTATGTTGCACAAATCGTCGCACTACAGCTCTGCAAACAATATTAGTAAATAATATTGCTGTCTGTACAATGATTTTACGTTTAAACGCGAGCACGGGTTAAATAGAACGTATTACAGTAAATGTATCGAACGTACCTAGAAAAAATAAGAATTATATACGAATAATATATACGAACTTTTTTAAACCTAAACATTCGGCAATTTATAACAATAAATAATATGCTTATCAAAATAATATTAATGTATATTATAATTTATTGAAACGAAATATTATAATTATTAAACAGTTTTAGATTAAGTTCATCGTACACTCAGAGACAACTACAAGCCATAGAATTTATTAGTGTTATGAAAATTAGGATTTTTTATTAAAATTACCATGATCTTAAAATACAATAAATGGTATTTTGAATTTTTTTGTAAATTGTACATTATATTATTACAATTTACTACGCGACGATGAACAACATTTAAATTTAAATTATGTAATATGGTTGTTTATGTCAAATACCTATAATTAATTGATCGGTCGGCTGTGGAATTCAATATATTGTCGAACCAAACAACTTTATTGTACATAATATAAACACAATAGCTTCAAATCTTTTTCATTAGATAATTATTATTACACAATAAAATCACTGAATCCTTAAATACCGTGTAGATGTTTGCGAGTGAGTCTGTGTGTATGCGTGCACGCTCGCGTGCGTATGTCTGTGTGTGTGTTTTTGCGCTATTTGGTATTTTGAAATGACAGTCGAATCACGAGGGAAATATTTCAAAGACTAAAAGCGCCACCATCAACAATCGCAAGTTCCCGTGACGGGTGGGCGCATCGAAATTCCATGCCGGTGCGTCACGTCGAGTAGTTTGAATTTTGGTCCAATGGTTTAAATATTTCCTAAAATTGTAGCTATCCGGAACAACATAATATTATATCATTATGTAGGTGCGTGATACATGGTATATGTACTATACACGGCGTATAATAGAGATATGACAATTTTACATTAAAATTACATTTGAATGTGTCATATCATTGTGATACATACTGTATTATGGCTTACGGTGTAATGTGTACGGATTTTTCGCGTACACACTCAACGAGACTATAATTTTTAGTATTTATTATATCAGTGTTGATATGCCGTTGGGGCAAGTGCGGATTACGGACGAAGAAGTTAGGCGTAGACTAGCCAAGAATATAAGCCCACAAAATATGTCCTCGAGTTGTGTGCTAACTAATAACCATCGAGTATAATGTTCTATATAATTCAGTATAATTATACATCTGACGATCAACGATAACACTACGCTTAAGGTATTTTGTTAAACCTCCTATTTGATTTAATTCATTACTAACCAGTGTGATCGTGGAAGGAAATTATCGTGTTCTGTTTTAGTAACGATAAAAAAATCAATTTTCTATGCGTGTTATGTATGTAATGCAAATTTCCGTTCAACAACCTAAGATCATAATAGATTTTTTTTCATTCAAATTATTCCAGTAAAAATTATTTTTTGTACATATGATAATATGTCTTTACATTATTAAATATAATATTGTAAATTAATATAAAATACTGTATATTTATTCAACCTGGATTTTTTTTCTGACTAAGGGTGCATTGTTTAAATATTTTATTTTAGTAATTAAATAAAAAAAAAAATTAATTCAAATAAAAAGTTAAAAAAAAAATAAACGCATAGAATTATTATACGAGTATAAATAAGTTGACTTTTTTCATTATTTTACTAAGCGTAAATAGTTAAACATCATCTTTAATAAAAAGTAAAGGGTTGCATAAAATTATTATTTTTTTAACGCAAATTATAATTATAACTGTAGTATATCGTTACGTAATTATTATGTAAGATATCGGTATCGCTATATTGTACGAATACGTGATAACGGTCATACAAATAATTTATATGAAATATTAATAAACAGTCTGTGTCGTACTCGCATACCGTGTACTAGCTTTTTACTATACTTGAAAATATAACATTTGTCGACGAAGATAAAATATTGATAAATAACTGTGTTTAAGAACATAATTAAATCGTTAAAATTAAAAAAATAAAACTACACTGTTTATTGTAACTTAATTAAAAACATCTTAGCCAGTTTTTGCACGACTTTTTAACCCGTATACATCATCAACCTGATTGTTATTGTATTTGTCGTAAAAGGAAAAATGCTTTAGCTGTGCGATTTTCCAGTAATTTATTATTGAAAAAAAATTGTATTCTCTCATGTTCTTGGTCTTACCAAAATGTAAAATTGTTAAACACTAAACGATTTGTAACGTGGAAAAAAATATGTAGTCAAAGCAGTATACTCAAAAATAAATGGGAAAAATAACTTGAACGAAATCACAACAATATACATGCACATAACACTGGAGAGAGGCACAAATACACAATATGAAACGTGAGTGTATAATATAAAGGCGGGATACATGTCATAAAGTATCGTGTAAGCCGCTGGTTCATATACCTACCTACATATAATACGTATGTGAACGACGTACAATATATTATAATATATGTATACGAGAATCTATTTATTAGATATTCTCTCAATAAAGAGGGCGTTTCGCAATGGGATTTTTAAGGGGTTTAATAGAGCGGTGATTTTGATGAAATTTTAAAAATATACTACACGAAATAAATTAAATACCGATTCAGAATATTGTAAAAGTGACAGTGTGGTAAATGTCGAAGGTAGGCAAGGCATTAACTGAAAAAAAAATTCGGGGATGTTCAACATTTTTTCAAAATATAAATACTGAAAATGTATAGTCAATAAATTTTATTCATCACTAAAATGTTTCTACTTTTTAAAATGTTGGGGTGCAGGAAATCCGGACCTCTAGACGACCCCCCCCCCTATTACGGTTTTGTAAGTAAGTTTATTATAGTCGCATAATAATATTACGATATTATATTGGATATTAGTTGAAAAACATTGATTTAAAATTTAAACACTTGTTATAAAACCGACGAGGAATGATAGTATTTTGGAGAAAATGACATAGGTATCTGTTTTTGATTATATTTAAAATATATTTTATTACTTGAGGTAAGCTTTTTTTTTTTAAAAAAAAAATAGAACAGCTGTAACCTTTTTTATAATATTCTTTTTTGAAAAAAAGCATATTATTATAATTGTATCACTGAAAATTATTGTTCGTAATAGTAGTAATACATAATTTATTTTATTATTTCACTATTAGATCGAACGGTAGTGAATTTATTTTTCATTTCTTAAAGACAGTCATCACTATAAAAATTAATAACAGCTATTGACTGCATCGGTGTACGAATGCAAATATCGAACAAAAACAACAATTCGTCTTTCTGTTAAACTCCACTTACTTTTATAAAATGCCAAATTGAAATGGTGCTGATAACTGCCGATGTATGATACTATAAAATACAACATGCGCAAACTGGGTAGATATAATGATGTAATACAATTTATCAATTGTGGTGAATTTTAAACAACATTTACCAAAAATATATACAACATATTTAATTTAAACCATCACTTTTGAAATGGGTTTGTAATTTGTACAAAAATCAGATAATATGTGCTTTTCACTATTTCAGGCAGTAATATTATATTATATTTATGATAATATTATATTATACGAATTTATAATTCAAATTGATTATTTTTTCGACGGTACACACACATTTCGATATTAATATATAATATTTAGACATAATATGGGAAGCTAAAAAAACACAGAATATTGGATTTGAGATTCTGAGTGGTTATTTCGCTAACCTATTTAAACCGTTCTACAGTACATCAATATTTACTTTAAAATTATCTAGAAAACAATAAAAATATAATATATAAAATTCTAGTAATTACTAATATAATAAATGCGTTATTGCAATAAAAAATCAATTAATGTAATAGTTTATAAAAATGTGATTACAACTGATCGGATGTCAAACTTTGTAATGATTAATAAATATTAAGCATAAAAGTGGTTAGAAATATCAACAAATTATTGTTTTTATTTGAGTCTGTCAGATCTCAACGTCAATGAAGGTTTCGAAAAAATAATAATATATATACATTCTTATTTTGCTGAAAATTACAATATTTTAGACTATATATAAAATATGTTCAAAAGTATTGAGACTATTTTTCTTTTTTTTAAAGAAAACAATACTTTTGATTAACAACTTTACAAGGTTAAAGTGTATATAATAAAATGAATAGATTAAGTCCATATCAGGCTATACTATCGTGATAGATAGACAATTATTTAGTAAAACGTGTTTCGCTTACCTATTACCGTTTTCGAGATAGCTATACCTAAATCGATGAAATCGCAATGCGAAGTTGTTTTTGATAGAGATGTAGGCCCATGTGCATTCTATATTTTTAGAAAGAATTATGTTAATTTTTTTCTAAATAAAAAATTTGAATTTTAAGAGTTTTGGTTTTATTTTTTTTTTTTTTTTAACATTCTATGTTCGATGGTTTAATTTACTACCACTATTTCGTTGTAAATTATATGCATACTTCAGTGGCACTATTTTAGGTATTTTGATATCAATGCCAAAATTCTTTTGGCCCATCGAGGTAATTTTTTATCATCGTAGTACATATAAGTATCTATATGGGTAGTTTTCTGCAGCGCATACTATGCATGGGATTGAAGGGTTGTATATTTAATATTTTAATTAATTCAAATTATTGTCTTTTATTGACTTTTATCATATTTTGCCTTTTTGATTTCGGTATACATATACCTACACATTATGTATATTTAACCAAAACAATATAGTATATATATATATATATATATATATATATATTAATAAACCTAACAACTGGATAAAAATTTAAAATAACGTCAACACGTAAAAACGTCTGTCTTTAATCAAACAGAATTAATATTGATAAATTTATACTTCATATTATTCAAGCTTTTTGAAGAATGTGTTTTTCGATGATCGAGTACTCTCCCAACCGTACTTAATCAATCATTATTATTGATAAAAACGACATAATTGTATTATAACACCCTAGTGTATATTATAATAATTTTATTATACTAAAAAAAAAAAAAAAAACATTATCTGGAAGGTTGGAAGGTTAGGAATATATTTTGTTGTCATGCATATATTCTGTTATAAAATACATATTAGCATATTACATTTTAACATTTTACGCTTTGGTGATCGGTGCGCTTATAAATGGTATCGTAGTCCAATAGAACGTGGAAAAAATAGATGTGGTTTTTGACACTATAACATAGTATAACATTATACGTCGATGTGAAACGAGAAAAGAGCGACGACGAACGCAGATGTATATCGTACTTGCGTGTTTTTTGTTATACGACGATATTATTATTATTATTATTATTATTATTATTATTATATTATACGTATACTCCACAAACCTATGCACAATACATGATATACATATATTTGTGACGAAAGAGTCGCGTAAATAATAATAAACGCGTACACGGACGAACGAGTATAATATTATAGAATATTGTGGAACGTTTCATGTAATATAATAAAATATAATATTAGTATGAAAAAGAATAGAAATGAGCCATAGAATTTATTTTATTTTTAATTCGAACGAGTTCCAGATGACTTGAAGTCGTCGTCGGAGAAATCGCGTTTTTCTCGAGCACTACTATTGTACTTCGGGTATATTAACGATATTATATTATATATATATATATATATATATATTATTATTATTATTATTTGTATTTTTATTGTTGCACGGGTTCTGTGGAATGCGCTCGCGTAGTCGCGCTGTAATAATATATTATACGAACGCGCTCGCACGTGAAGCGATGAGGTAATTCTAGTGTTTGGCGCTACTCGGCATTTCGCTTTGGCTCTTTTTTTCTTTCCTTTTTTTTTTCACAACCAAATAACGCGTGCTGTATAATATTGTGTCAACGACACCGCTTCAACTGGTCCATAACATAATTATTGTTATCGTCGCGCCATACATAATGTAATAATAATAATATACAATATCATATTACAGGTGTGCGCGTCTCTGCCGTTGAATTCTGTTGCCTAAACGACAAACACGCGGGTATCTATACGGGCGTACTGCTGACGAGATGCAGACACGTCGTTTTCAATTTTCGGGTGATGGTGCCAAAATGTCCGCAAGCCGTTTTTAAATCATTACCAGCTGGCATATATATATATATATAGCTGATTATAGATTATGATTTATAACCTAGTTAATAGTATGTTATTATACATACGTAACACACATGTCTATCGACTATTATCTATTAACCAACCTCATTAAAAATTACCTCATACATCCAATATATATATATATTAATTTCACGATTGTTATTGTTATTTGCAAGCTTTTAGATTATCCAAATAATCAAAAAATTACTGTTCTTAATAAAACGATGTGAATAAAATATAAAAATGCATACAGAGGCCCCTTCATCCCTATCAAATTATGATGTATATATACGCAGTCTCTACACAACGATTCGATGGATATCAAAAATACTGCAAATTTCATAACTAAATGATTATGATCCGCATAAATACACTTTAGTGTTTTGTATGAGTATAATATGTGATTTGCAATGATCTATTTAATATTTACGGGAATAGCCACTGTGGAAATCTACTATCTCGATGATTATAAGAACGCGTTCAAATAGTACAAAACGAATTTACGTAAAACAGAACAACCGTCACGTTGATATAGATTTCTTCTTGATTTTGTTAAACATAAAAATTTAATTTAAGCTTTTTACGATTAATGTATTATTATAATATGTAACTATTACTATACCTTGAGTATAGGTACACTATATTACCTCGATTTCATCACTGCAGTCATCATGACGTTTTTCCATCGCGAATCCAAAATATTATCAAACGAAAAAGCCTATTTTATAATGAACAAAATCTAACACATTAGAGTAAGTAATATTAATATAGTATTGATAACCATATAGTGTCCAACAATAAATGTATGCTAAAAAACTTACTTTGGGTAAGTTAACATAAATCATATCTTTGATAAAAATTAATTTAGAACTCTGGTAGAATTTTTTTTCTATATAAATTGAAAAAATTATAAAGAATTTTGTTTAAAAATTTCAAGTATTTTCGTCCATTCATAATTTTTTTTTATTGAAAATTATAAAAATAAAAAAAAAATTGAAAAATAGTTACAATATGATATTTGATGAAAATATCAAGTTTCTATGGTTATTCATTTTTGAACTATAATAAAACAATTGAGTTAAAATCTGTTTTAGCATAAAAATTCCCATTTTTCCTTAATTTTTTGTTTTACTGGTAATTTTTAATTTTGACCTTTTCAAAGTACAAACGAGATCCGATTTTTTTATTCAAAACCACACACAAAATTGAAAATTGAAGCATTTTATCTACTATTTATCGTGTACTCATATACATAAAAACACATCATTGTAAAATCAACACATTCATCGCTCCGCTCAGAATCTAAAATAGAAACTGCTGAACTCACAAAATGTCTATGTTGTATGGCTATAAAACGGAGACAATATATGCGGGTGTAACGTCCCCATAATAACAATAATATTTAATTATATATATACATATAACGATAATTCTCCCGTGGGAAAGATTCTCTAACCGATTAGCCGATGATCATACAAATTAATAAATAATACTATTCGCGGTTGATGGGCTTTCGATTGAGGTCCGAACCGAACTAAGAGACATCCGAATCTCCTCGAGCGCATTTGACTCGAACTTGTATTTTTGACGAAAAAGAAAGTAAAGGAAACATGACTCAAAAAAAAAAATGTATACGTTATGTCCGTTAGTGGTCGTGGACATAGCGGTAATATAATATCGTCTGCACGTAAATTGAACATTATAAAATAACGTGTCTCCCCCCGATAACCGACGCGGTCTTGGAAATAAAAAATAATCGTGTTCTGCACACGTGAGGGTGTAAGTTACACTTTGAAAGATAGGTAAATCTGTTTATATATATATTTAAACAGCCCGCAGGCGTACCCTCACGGTTTTTGATGCGATTCCCGTCAGCCGGAGATGACGACGGTTCACCCATATCGCTGCTGGCGAAGTCGATAAAAAACAGCACGTGCCCGTCGTCTTTCATTTGACACGTGTGCCCGGAGTTTTGGCGCGTTTTCGAGCGACGTGAGTGGAGATGGGTGACCGCATAACGATATATTATTGTTTATCGATACCGCGGCAAATGTGCAAGTGCGCGCGTATAATGTTTCGCGTAACGACCTTTTAATAATAATAATAATAATAATAAAATAATACACTTACGTGGTTCTTTCGGCTTAAAATACGATAATAATAATACGTATAATATTTCGTGCCAATATCATCGCGTAGGTGTATGAAAAATAAAACAAAAAACGATTCGTGAAGTGGGGCGGGCCGTGTAAAAAATAATATATTGTATACGAATAGACGGAATGCACTTACTTGTACATATTATATATATATAAAAAATATTATAAACACGCGTGGAATTCGTAATATTTTACATATTCTCTAAACGACCGTACGCCGTGTCCGTTTCACGCACGTCGAAAACGTTAAGCGTCCGGACGGCATGTCGCTTTTTCTTCTTCTTCTGGCCTAATGCGATTTCGACAATAAATCTGTCCACCGGTCCGGGGATTAGGACCAAACGGCGGCTGTTCTCGGACTCGCAGTTTTTGGTTATTATTATTATTATTTTTTTTTTTTTTCCAACCTCCCACAACCTAATCCGAATATATTATTATATTATAATGTTGTATCATCGTACATATACGTATTATATTTATCATCGTTCGAGGAAGGATTTATATTTTATTTTGCGATCGGACCTCCGTAACAGAATATACGACAAAAGTACGGGGCCAGTCGTATACCGCGGCTGCAGTCGTGCGCTTATCGTACCCATCGATCATGGTAAGGGATTTTTTTTTAAGGGAATTTGCATTTTCAACATACTACAGTCTCGTAAAGAAGTCTGGTAAAAGTACTCAAATACATATTTTAAATACTTTCGAAAAAGATTTTATTGGATAAAAAATGTTAAATACTTTATCATATTAATTTATATACTTTCTATATCAAATTCATTCGTATAAAAAAAAAAAAAAAATGAAAATAATATATAATATATTAATATCATGACTTATTTATTTTAAGTGACTTACAATCGATTGAAAATTCAAATATCTCGACAAATAAAATGACTGTTGTGAGTAATTTATGGTTATACCAAATAATATGATTTAAAATGATCTATACTATTTATGTTTAATATTAAAATTCGTAGTTCTGTTGATCGAGGAAAAAATATATTTTGTAAAAACTCAAGGGTTATTTTTTTATAGTACCGGTATTTTTACTAAAATATATCATTTTTATTAAAAATTAAAAAACAGATTTCAAGTACAATTTAAAATGAATATCTATTTCTGTATTGGCTACTTTAACAAAAAGTATTTTTTAGTATACTATACTACGATGTGTTGTATAGGTTGTACGAAGTTATTCAAACTGTGAATCTGAGGAATCAAAGTCTCAGAAAGGGGAAACAAATTATCAATATCATAACGATGATTGTTTTAGGGTGATCATTAAGACGTTACGACAATGAAAACAAGGATAATCCTAAGTTAACGATGTCTCCGGCGATGTGTACTGATTATTGATGTATTATATTATATTACTACCAGCTAATCCTGCATAGTGAATAGTGTTGTCCTTGACAAATTAAACAATGCAAGTGGATTTATCTGGAGGATAACATATTCGAGGGTGGTTTTTTTGTGAATATTTAATAATCTTTTTTATTACACAATATTAAATCGGTATGTTTTATTCTATAATGGAAGGTAATATAGACAACTATGTGAACCTGTTTTGTCTATATGATACGCCGTGTTACATTGAATGTATGAAATTAAATTAAAACTAGTTACTCTTCATGCATGTTCAGTTTCCATATTCATATACGTTATAAAACAATGATAATACAATCAAATAGTTATCAATATACCTAATAAACTTATCATTTTATTAACTTGATCAATTGATTGCCATCAAATTATAATGAAAATAATGCATATTGTAGTAACGAATGTATAAAAACAATATTGCAGTGATGTATTTTTTACTAATCAGTAAATTCAAAAATCAATAATAATGATAATAATAACAATAATGTCATCTACTTTAGTCTTTCAATGCTCGTACGTATATATTTATACATAATATGTAAGTATACAAAACGCAGTGGCTTAAGTTTCTAAGTTATAATATAACAGTTGATGACCAACAATGTTAAAATCACTAAAGTAAACCGAAAAAGAAAAAATTATACTATAGGAAAAATGATGACTATACATTATGAAATCCCAGTAAAATGTATCTAAGTTATGCCTTTATCGGATATCTGTGACTGGTGTAGAATTTTCGATGACGACTGCATCGCAGACATGTATTATTGGTGTGGGAGGAGGCGTAGCATGAATAAATTATAGGTGTGGGTGACTAATTTCGGAAATTTTTTTACTAAACAAAATGAAATACGTCGGAGTTTTCACCTCATCCCATACATAAATATATACTTCATTCTCTAGGGAAGCTTACATGCGGTAATAATAGTAACAACAATGACGTATATATAATTGTAATACACACACGAGCGAGTAAACTCACCAGCTAATAATATTTTTTATTGTCGCTTGGTGTATAATATACCCCCTATATGTAAAATCGAAATTTTTCAACACAAACAATATTTATTGTTTTAATATATTATGAGAAGATACTTTATGAGTGAGCTATGTCACAAGGGTTACTGAAACATCTTTCAGATAACATTTATTTTGTCTATTTCATAATATGTTAACGGTATATACATTTTTAAACGTATAACTTAAAAGTTTATTGTTTTAATATTTTATTTATTTATAACACTGGATTTAGCACCGTGTATGCAGACTTCTGAATCCTTATTATTCGAGTAAACTTGTAATACATGTTTTTAAAATTGTAAACGTTCTTGTTTAACAATAATTATTTAATATACTACATGCAAAATTAATGTTTTTTCTAGGAATTCGTTTGTATATATATGCTTGTATATTTTAGATGTATTAAAAAAAAACTATAATATCAATTATATAAAAAATGATTTAATTAATATAATTTGATAATTTATTAGTTGTGTTATAGAAACCTATAAAGAAAAAAAAATAGTAGTGATTATTTGAATTTTAGTTAATAATTCAAGGAGATTTGAAAAATCTAGGGACGATGGTAAGAGTAGTAAGAAGTAGCTAATGGCCCTCCCTTGCTTTTTATAATAAAATAGGCATTATTTTAAACTTACGATGCAATTATATTATACATTTTTAATATTATAATTAACAATAAACAATAGAATGCTTTAGTTATTAACAATTTGTTAGTAGGTAGAAAGTATTGCTTTAATTACTATTTTTTTTTTTTTTTTATAAAGCAAGAAAAAAATATAATTTTTAGTTTTGTGCCCTGGATCATATAACCGTTGAATTAATCCTAGTCCATATTATGTCTTATATAGACATATAGTACTACATTTTATTTCTAGAGCACCCTTTTTCACTCCTTGGTTGGCCCTGTCATTCTACAAATAATGTAAATATAAATACAGATATAGGTAAGTTAAAACATATTAAATAAGAATTTGACATTTGTATTATACGTTAAAAAAAAATCATGATAATATTTTTATTTTAAAGTGTTATTTCGCCTTTATTATATAGTACATGGTTGATTCATATTTTGTTGAATATTTTTTTTTTTTAGAATATCACGTAAATGAAAATATTACGCAAAGATTTATTTGAATAAGGGTTTTTAATATTTGCATATGATAAATAAATGTACAATTTACACAATAAGCGTACTATCCAAAATATATTGATCATACTATATAATAGTGTTAATAATATTTTCCTTTGAAGTGTATAAATAAATTTTCAAATTTACAAACATAAATATCGCCTACACAGTTTTTTTCTTTGTGATCAACATAATTAAACTTTATAGAACGTCAGAACGCAATATAGTAATAACATTTTACTCATATACAAACGCTTTCTGAATATTAAATTAAACTTTGGTGAAAGCTATTCCAAAAATCAGTATATTATTTTATAAAACTATACGTCTGCTTTATTCCTACAGGTATTATTAATTGATAAGTTGTACATTTTTTACACGAATGCTTTTTAGCAAAGTTTTAGTACATATTTCACTATACAATATTTGGTGTAACATTTTTACTTATATTTTCATTTATAGTTTTTGACAACAGCGATAACATATTATATTAATTAATTATTTTTCTATTTATCCGAATTGATAGCTACAATTATGTAATTTTGCATAATTTTGTCCACGAGAATCATTTAACGTAAAACGACTAATCGTGTTCAATAATATAATATCGTCAATGTGGACGTGTGTATACGGGACGACAGCTTTTGGTAGCTGTTCGTTGACGAGTTATAGTAATGCGGACACAACTAAATAAATATTGAGTTATAACTGCTGTTATCTTCTTCATAACATAATAATATGTATTGAACGGATTTATTGTTCAGTATAATGGACTTTGCGTGACTCTCACGTGAATATTTCGAGAATTCGAACACTCTCATTGTGATTTCAAATACAATACGAAGGCACTTGTTATGTGTTATTGTCGTACGAAGGTATTTCTTTTCAAGTTTGACGATTTTAAACATTATAGTGTCTCCCGAAATCACGAATTGCAATAAATATGAACAAAATATTTCCAAACAAAACGTGTTTATTACTTTTCTTTAGACGTCCTATTACTACTGCTGTGCATTATATTTTTTATTATTTTAATAATATCATATTGCAATATACTGGAAGATCAATACTCATTGTTTCAAAAAGAGTTATAAATATTTAAGGTTTAGATACACTAAGCGGAGAGGAGCGGAAATACCCTGCAAAAAATATTTTTAATTATTACTATTAATAACCTAATCGACTGAGTTTAGATTTGTACATATCAAAAAACTTCAAAAAATATTCTGGTTCAGAATATGAAATTAAAAATTTATGTTGTCATTAAGCAATATTTAAAAAAATATTTATTTATTTTCAAAAACGTTAATAGATTTTTAAATAATGATTGTTTTCGATAATTGAATCACTCTATAGATTCAATTTCTATTCGTATACTAAGATACTGCAGTTACAGTAATTTCAAGTCTGTATCAGCGATAGCTATTGTTTGGAATAATAAAGACGACGACAGTATAGTCATTACTTCTGTGAGTATAGTTGACGTTTCAGCCGACTCTACAAGACAATATTGTTATGGTTAAAAAAATAAATACTTCAAAAAGTATTCAAGCTGAAAATCGTTTAACATTCTATCGTTCAGTCAAAACTATTTTTTTATCTTTTATTTCGTAATATTATCCCTTCAACAGTATAAGACCGTTATATTATTATCGTATTAGGAAAAAGCTTGTCGGTTATTAAATTGTTTTAAATTTGTTGGCTCTCACTAGCTCATATTAATATTATTAGCTATTGAAAATCCTGTCTTCTGACGTGTTATGTCGACGTTAAGAAAATTAAAGCGCGATCGAAAACTAAACCCGTGCGATAACTGTACGTACGCTCAGTGCACGACTTCATAGATTTTCGATCATAATACACTATATCGGGTATAATAATAATAATAACAATATCGTTATTATTATTGCTTGCAAACAACGTTAAGCCCCAAAATAGAGTCTGCACGCTAGCCACACCGCACGTTGTCGCGTGTCACGGTATATCTTATAATACAACTACTGCAGAGGGGAGAGTTACGATCGTCTACCCGGTCTGAGCTTTTTTGATATTAATTATGTTCATCTCGGAACACGTACACCATACATCATAAGCGACTTACTTACCGTACACGTGTGCTACATATTTCCCTTGTAAACCGAACGTTAATAATAATATTGTTTTGATACTATTTTGAGAGAAAACAGTTTGTGTTTGTCGTCGTCGCCGACACGATATCCGATTTAGAATCGGTAATGTCTATATTATACTGTCGTTCGACGAACACCGCTTAGTAAATGATTATATTATTCACCGGTGTGCAATTTTTGCCGTTCGTGAGGTAATAAACGCCAGTCGTCTGCAAAGTAATGACGAGTAACATTATGCGTGGCTTTCATTCGCAAATAATTATATTATATAACCACGAACTGCAGAGTTCATTAGTCAGTGTTTAATACATAACACCGGACTGTTACGGCGTAATCGTTATAGACGGTGCACGTTTCCAATCCGTATTTGATCGATTTACTGAAGATATAAGTGCTTACATATTATTACAATTATAACATGGTGTGTAATAATTCTAATCGTTAAAACAAAGATTCAAAGTATAGTGGTTGTATGGAATTAACAGATTACCGAATTAAAAAATATTTAGTAAAAACACTACATAGTTATAACGACTTCGACCATTAGGAATATTATACAAACTTTTGTAAATGTACCTATAGTCATTCACAATTTACTATATATATATACTTTTCTACTTTATCATTCCACACTTCACAAATGTATAATATACAATGCGATACTGGTACTAATGGAATTGACCACAACTTAAACCATACGGCATGACGTATGGATAGATATGAAAAAATGAAAACAATTGAATATGTAATACGGGAAGATATGAATACCATTTCAGTAGTAGAGACAACAACGTCAAGTAAATAATATAGTACATTATTTTTAGGTATAATACAGATATTTATTAATATTGTTTTTAATTTGTTTGTGTTGTAAAACAGATAAGCAATTACTATGGCATGTTATCACACTTAAAATATGTTTTGGAACACATAAAAATACTAGTGGTACTATTTGTTTTATCCACGTTGAAATGTTGATAATTTATCTGAATAATTAATTCGTGAATAAAATATTTTTATCATATTTTATATAAACTTTTTATACATGTTAATTTTAAGGATGTTTAATACGACGTGTTATAATGCTATTTGTGATTAATTTATAATAAATAAAAAAAAAAGAATACAGTTTAATGTAATACATTTTCTTTTCTTTTTTATAATATTTTTTCATTAAATATCAGTTTCCGAAAATTGCATTTGAACCCAATGAATTATTCAAGTTAAAAAACTACACCATATAATCTAAGTCTACTTAACCGTGACTTATGTTACCTTTATGATTACCTTAACCATAATATTATTATTATACCTATCAAATGTTTGTTCTATAAGCAGTTAAATATAAACAAGGATTATTTTAGATTATTTTGTGAACTTTCATCAAAGAATATTACCCTTACAATATATTATAATTTCTGTATGATAAGTTATTGCAATCGTATAGTATTTCTTATCTTTAATCGTGTATGTTAAAAAGAGCTCAGCCTGTATAAATTTAATAAAATAAAATAATGTTAACAGCAATAAAAAATAAAGTATTTATTATTTGAAAAAAACAATATAGTCTAAATAATAGTTTTAAAATATAGGCTTATGTTTTGTAGATAAATATTAAATTAAAAAAAAATTAGGCATGATAAATGGACATGACGTTATACGTATGACACCAATAAATGCTATGGTGTGTATAAAATATACACTGTCACTGTTCAAGATCGGATGGTAAATTTGACAATCTTGTAAAATGCCGAAATTGCTATAAAAAATATCAATTTTTCTTCGCGACACATGTCATAAATTGTAATAGTAACAACCGACGAATTCTAAAAAATCTCATAACCGTATAGAAATTTTGATGTACGACACACACGTAATATAATAATTATTGTATTATCGGTTATTTCGTATTGTTTGATTATTAGACTGCACATAACTTTCCTCTCACTCTTTAAATCTGATAAGTATCATTGTTTGCAGATTATAATATAAAACAATATTATTATTGTTGTTAATTCGAAGTCGGTAAAGTTTAAATAATAAAACATTATAACCAAATTAATTCGATATATTTATATGCCAAACGTTGATAAATGGATAAATGCATTATCCGTACTTTTGTTTTTAAAATTATTATTACAATTAAATGATCAACGGACAACGATATTATGAATTTATATCTACAGTTAGTCTGTGTCCTTGTGACATGCATAAAGATTAAATATGTTGATATATTATACAATATATTCGATACATTATATATAAGTATCCACTTTTTTGCTTATTACGAAATCGTTATACGCTTATGTAATAATTGTAAGCATACAAATTCGTATTTCAAAAAATCTTTATCGGCAATGTATATATTAGGTTTTTGCTGTGGAAATATTGATAATTTGTTTAAACTGTTAAGTTTTGTTCGCATAAATACATATGTCTGATATTAGGAGTATTATGCACAACCATAATCGACTTCTGTTAACAACATATTTTCAAGATACAAAAATGCATTAAATGAAGGATGTACATTAACATTTTTAAGTCGTTATAATTCATATAAAAACTAAAAAGTCCAATAATTTATAAATATCACTAATTTAGATTAAAAGTTCGTTTCTATACCTAACAAATTAAACATTATAATATGTTCAATGATTCAATTCGTATTTTATAAAAATCATTTGTCGAATTATTAGCGTTTAAAATGAAATAATAGGATATTTAAATTTAAAGATATATAATATTTAATTTTTTAAATATTTAGATATTATTACGTAAAGGTTACATTGAGGGGTTTCCTTTTATAAATTAAGATTCAGGTAAAGAGTTTTGATATTTTTTTTTAATTATTTTAATAAGGTTTAAAATCAATATGTAAAATCAGATACGAGGTCCGCTTATACAACCTAAAGCTACCCACCTGTGGAACTTTGAGAGCAAATGGATAATTCAATAATATTTTAAGTTTATGACCAACACAGTTCAGTCAACTAAAACCACGTGCATATTTTAGTAGTCACTGGTCTATGGTCAAAATTAAAATGACGTGCTCATTTTTACTCTATAATTGTGCTTCACATACTTTTTGTCGTGTAGCCCTCTAAATTTAATGTAAAACTGTAAATTTATAGTAAATTAATTTTTTTTATATACTTTTGTAAAAAGCTTTATGATAATATTAATATTTAAATATGTATAAACTATAAATACTTATTAATTTATAATAATTATAAAAGTATAGAAAATATTTAGCAAACATTTTGGTAATAATATAATATCCAGTGTGATATTTAGGACTACAATGCGCAAGTTCGTTTCTAAGGTCAATAGTGTAATGTGAAATTAACTTCTTCTATGTAATAAAAATGTTATTATTATTAAATAATGGTATCTAACATTAGACTTTATCGACAATGATTAATCATATTATAGTTGGTTATTTAATAACTAAATATACATTTTAATCGTTAACTGTTTCTTTCATTGATTTTACTGTATACTATATTATTAAAAAAAGAGTATACTAAAAATTAATGGTTTTGGTTATGCAGATGTACGGTGTTATGCTGTTAATCGAATTTTGTGAAACTTTACGGTATTAACTATTAAAATGTGAAAATATGTTTTTGGAATATGCCCAAACTATCGGAAAATAAACTCAGTGTATATTAGTGAAAACGTATCGTTTCGAAGAATACATTCGCGGGTATAAATTATTACAATACTAGTTGATCCTGTACGGCGATGGACCAATTGTGACCAATTAAATTACCGTAGATTACCCCTTCTTAAACACCGTTAAATGTAAACTTCACTGAGTTGTAGTACAGTTATTTGCGCGGTTTTGACCAACAATAAAAATATTACTAGGTACTCAATAATAGCAACTATTATATTTTCTGTAACCATTAGGAATAATTTATAAATTAAAAATGATTAGTTATTCGTGAGTCAAAAGATATATTCAACATTTATGTGTTGAAAAGTAAAAAGTAACCTATGACACAACAGATCTTACTGAATCTATTGAAACAAACATTTTACGAAAGTCGTTCAAAAACGGTGGACGTAATAGACTCATCTGTTTTAGGAATTTGATTTCATATAGACGATATTATTTCATTTTATTTTAACAAATTCAAGAGTTTAAATTATTAAATACGTTCTCGATTAACTCCGCACGGCGTTATCAGTGAAAAAAATTAAGTAATATCAGTGGATTTACCCTACAATTTTGTTTGTTTTGACCATTTTAGAAACAAGTTTAAAATGATATAAAATTATATTAACTATTTTTTATTAAACCATTAGTGCGATAGACTCGGCTATGGATGGCTGAGGCACACACACACTAACATTATATTTTATTAATATGGATATATCACGGCAGTTCACAAAATTATATAGAGACACATAAACTCGCGTGCACGAGCAGCGGTCGTATCTTTTTTTTTTTTTTTGGTTTGAATTACCGAAGTCCGTCGCGCCATCGTGACATACGGATTACCGCGGTAGTGCTTCTATGCTGGTTGCTCGGTAGCCTCGCAGTATATAAACACACACGCATAATCCGTAAAAAGTAAAAGCGATACGGACCGACACTTCGGACGCTTACTGTGTGCGACTAAGTCGTTTTCGCAGACATTTATTGTGTACTTAACTGTATCTGCGGAGAGAGACACTGTTAGGCAGAGACTGTGGACACACACACACACACACACACAGAGTTTCGTCGAAGAGAAGAGACAGCCTCCAGTGTCGCCGCCGGAATGCGACTCGGTGGTGCAATTAACGAGGGCGCGGGCGACTGCATTAGGAAATTACGACGGACTCGTGTGTATTATATTGTACACGACGATGCGATTCATCCACCATTACCGCGGTTAATCGTTATTAAACGCGGTAGGTTAGGTATACCGTGTACCGTGGTCTATATAATATTATACATACATACATATATATATTTACACACACGCGTACCTATGTTTACTGTATATTATATAATATTATGTGTAACGCGTTTTAATGCGTTTACGGCGGAGCGACCGTTCTAAAAATCGTACGATTTTTAACGCCGTCCCGGTCGGTTTTATGTATACCTACAGATTACGGGACGTCTAAATTTAATTAACGGCGGCTTCGATTTAAGGTGCCCGACTAAGTGTTATTAAAACCCGAGAACCGCCGAGAGCAATCAGACACGCGGCACAGATACGGCCGACGGTGCAGGTCGTGCGGACGGCGATAGGCGGAGGCGGCTAAGAGATTAGCTGCACGTTAGAGGTCTGCCGGCGCTGAACCTTTTGTGCGAAATTGCAATTACCGGCGGCGTCGTGCTGGTTCGGCGTTTTACGCGGCGCGCGCGAGATCGACGGGACCGTGTGTTAGACGACGCGGTACTACGTTGTACGCGTGTGAACGGCAGAGGACTTTACATCGCATTACAGTAAAACCGAGTCGCGGGCACGTTTCCGGTTGATTGTGCGCGGGTGTGCGTGCGTGATCGTTATGCACACAAATCATTGTGCCTGCGTTCATATTAATACATCGGATACTTACTCGGAATACACTCGGAGAATAATGAAGTGTTGCGCCTTATTAATACGCGAAAAGCCGCAGTGGCGAATCGCGTCTGCCCTCGCTCGCGATGCGGCGGGCAAACGATTTGTCTTTAGGTTTCTAAACACGATTTTGCCGCACACTTATATATCTCCCGTCGTGTCCGTTCGCTAGTTACCGGCTACACGGTTACGGTTGTACGTATCCAGATGGTTATTACTCGTGATGATTATTATAACTTTGTTATGATTCAAAGCAAGTTCATAATGTAGCCACTACATAACATATATATATATATATATATATATATAAGAAACCAAAACAAAATATACGAGTACCTGTTCAATATAGATGCATACAAAGCAATGTTAAAAATAGCTATCGAAATGCAGAGGTTACGATTTCTTTTTAAAATGTATATGATGATAATGTGGGATTATAGTTTATTGCGTTGTACCCATTGACATTTAAAATACGTTTGGAAACCGGGAATTACGCTCGCACAATAAGCTTCTCAAACTTTTTTTTTGTTATATATTTAAATGAAATATTTTTTTTTCTTAAAATTTGGTTTTATATTATATATATATATATATATATATACTCGTCATAATAGTTTATTCTGTTGAAGTAATCTTAGATTATTTACGGGTCGAGCATTCGAGTTGATGGTGCCCAGCACGGTTGGTCAATCCAGTATAAGCATCCAGATACGTTGAAAAAATAAGTAGAAGACGATGTCGAATTTGTCTCATTCCCCTGGCGTGGTTTTCTAACGTAATTGGAAAAAGAGTGGGAGTTTTTGCTACGCTATGAAACATGTCTCGCCGTTCATACAATTATTGCTTTATTCGATTTTCAAGTAATCGATATTATCAACTAAGTTATCACAGTCCCGTCATTGACCGCCGTGAATTCGTTATCATTATGGACGGTATTTAATTTACGGTTTGCTTGTTTCTTATGTGATATTGTCATTACGTCTTGATATTTTTATTATCGATATCTTTCGACTTAAAGACCCATCATGCCTCCAAGTAGAGAAGTTGTAAACCTTGTTCGAACCCCGTACTTTGCAAACTCTATTGCATTGGCATATTATTATTATTTCATCGACGATTTTTTATAATTAGCTTGTTCAAACATTCAGTTGACCATTTATTTTTTTCGTTCTAAATATCAACGATCAGTGCTCTCAAGTCAAAATGTATTGTTTTGGGTTATGAAATGAAAACAGACTTAAACCATATGTTACGCGAATGCGTACTCGATAAGTATATTATTCTATCGTTTTGATGGTTAAATACTATATGCTATTTACATTTTTATTATTTCTATCAGATATACAAGTAAAATAGTTAACATCATAGGACACATAATTAGGATTTTCTAATGAATTAATTTATTTTTAATATTTATTTAGTATTAACTAAGCTCAACAGTATGCGTTTAGAAAAATGAATACATAACTATAGTCATTATATTGATTATCCTATTGGTTGTACTTGTAAATTTAGTCCTAAATAACATATCTGATAAAACTAATAATAATATGATAATAAAATAATATTTTTTTCTATGTAGGTAACAAACTTAACGGTACAGTACCCGCAGATGTATATAAATTAGATCGATAACCACGTATGAGTAAAAACGATAAACTGACTTTTATTTTTTATTAAGTATCTGGCGAAACATATTAACATATCGTGGTAACAGCGTGTCATTTTTTAAACGATTCCGAGTAGGATACAACCGACAACGCCGTTTTTTAAAAAACAAACTCAACTAGTACGTCATTTCTAATCGTGACTGGTGAATGTTAGAAGCCTTCGCGTTGTAATATTACAAAGGAAATAGTAAATAATATAATATCATACAGTTGTATAGTCTAACAACTACTGTACCTTTGGGTTTAAGGTTTAAGTCAAACAATATATATATGTATATATAAAACTATCGTCGTAGGACGGTGATATAATTTTCTAGGACGATCTTACTGGAAGTGTATTTCAATACATATATACTTTTGTAATATATTTATACCGGAACGTCTTACGGTTGTCGAACATATTATTATTATTATTGAGAATTACCGACATTATATGTTTTACGATGAGATACTATACTTCCCCGTCACCCTATGACCGACAAATTTGCAGTGTTTGCGGAGGGACGAGATTGCCGAGATTCAACTACAAGACTGTCGGACTAGATTCGCCGACGGTTTTATTCGTGAATAGAAACTATAATATTAAAATCGTACTAAGCGTGTTGACGGACACGCGCATTACATTATAGCGGCCGTATGGCTGGCACGTATATAGTTTACAAACCTGCGGGCGTCATACGAAACTTTAAGTTCATCCACTTCACATCATTGTACCTATATATTATGCACGTGGGTGTGTGTAATATACATATTGTGTGCGATAAATGATAATAATATCACATAAACTAAGTGTGTATCGTATTATTCGTATGACATTTCGTTGTTAAACTTTCGCAGTTCTAGCCGTTATAACGATGAGAACAATGTTCGCAACAATATCCGTCTAGCTAGTGACACGATGGTAATGCATAGATTCGAAAATGTTACATTGTTGTTTAATACTCTTTGCGTCACCGATAGTTAATGCAGTAAATCATACATAAACACATTGTCTCAAAAAGTATTAAAGATATTTTTTAAGTAAAATCTATTATTGTATCATCATTTGAATAAATCTTAAAAAAATTGTGTGAACAAGTAATGCTGGTAATGACTGACGGCTATTCGTAGATGTTAAGCAACATGAGTAATTCCAATATATTGCTTTTCAATTTTACTCGATTATATCGAAATTTATCTATAGTCTTTATTCATAATGTCTATAACATTGGATTAGTCCACAAGCTTGAGAATGGAGGTAATTAAACTAAGTTTTAGATTCACAGTTTATCGACCAGATTTGTCTTCGTTAAAGAGTAGCCGAAAAGAAACACAGAAGACAAACAAAAGATAATAATATGCGAGTATCAAATATTGATTGTATAGCAAGATAAATAATAGACATATCAAATCATTGGAGTCTATTAGCCGATTTATTTCTTAATTTATAAGACGGTGGATATTGAATAATATCAATAAAGTCTGTTAATTTATTTGTTCTATACCATGAAAACAGTTAAGTTGTATTCAAAATAAAAAAAAAAGATTTATCGAAATAATTATATTTGATATAATATATATATATTTGAATAATGGCTACCTATAATGATTTATAATTGGATTTATCAAACAAACTTACACTTTAAAAACTTTAATCTGCTTTAATTTGTTTTTAGAAAATCATTTATTAAATATACTGTTCTTGAAATTAAATAATAGTTTATTAATAAACTAATTTAGTAAGTATACATTTAATTTCTTAATTTTTATAATAAAAATAAAAAAAACATTTTCACGTAGGTAAATTAAATATTTAAAACCTTTAAGTTTTCAATTAAATTATAAAAATTGTCCAGACATTAGTCTGTTATACGCATAATATATAAGACCGATTTTGATATAAATAAAATTAAATTAAAAATTACTTATTTGTCTACCATAATTCTAATGGTTTTTTATTAGTAGAATATACAACTATCAATATGCCTTTGAGATACTGTATTATATAAAAACTAATAACCGGTGAGATATTGAAATTACATGTTTAAAATATAACAGAAAATGTGTGTATATAATAATATATGTGTATAATTTTGTTCAAATTACTAACATGTACTTTTTTCCACTAGACGATCATTCCAAGCTAAATCATACTAGTATCGCTGGTATTGTCGCTAGAAGTAGCTAGTCATATCAATCGCTTCTATATTAAATGAGTTCTCAAAACAATTGATAAAATCCTCTCAAGAGGTTGAAAAGAACTTGTGTCATGACATATTTCCCACGAAAACTTTTCATCTAATACCCTAAGACCTAATACCTCGTCAATGGAGGTGTTATTATCATATTAAGTTTTCTTTTATTTTTAATTCGTATTTGGTAAATATTTATTACACTTGATGCATGTATAGTTGATATATAGTTTATATAAATAAAATATAAAAAAAACATGTTAACTGTCAATTGTGAAACAAGTTGTATACAGTGTATACATATTTTCTTTTAAATATAACTCAAAATAATGTGTTTCAGTAACTTTGGTTTAAAATTGTGTCATTGACAGGAACCACTAGGAATACTGAAATACACAATTTTTGACAGTTTTCATGCGATTTCACGTAATTTCAACATAAAATCAACTCATTGTAAACTATGCTTGTCTATATTAACATTATTTAAATAAAGTATTTAAAACACTTGTATATTTATTATTAAAAAAAATATAGAAGTCGTATTACGTATATGTACAATTAGATTGATACAAATTGAAAATTGTCAATAAACGTGAATTTTAGTATTCCCTAGGTTTTTCCGAAAATCCCAATTTAATTTGAGGTGACTGCCGACTGAACAGAAATTATTCGTGATGTTACCTTTAAAACAAAACAAACTGTAAATAATTAATATGCATTGACTGGTATGTCAAGAAATTAAAATAAGGAGGAGGGTAGCAAATACGAAGTAAATCCATTTATAATTCAAACAAATATTAAGTTATTGTAGTTTTAAAATTATGTAATCTCATTGAATAATATGATTATTACATATCTATGATTGATTAACTGTTTTTCGTTAAAATGATATAACCACAATAATGAAGATATTTTTATTGTTTATCTTACTATACGATTGAAATATACATGTATTTAAATATTTATTGCGTTATAGTAAGCGATTTTTTATTCGCTTTATTGCATAGTTTTTATGCAAACGCTGTATATAACGATCGTTAGGTGAGCAGTTTTGAGTTAATTGTTTTAATGAGTGCAATTTAAAAATTAAAATTTATAAAGAACACTGAAGACAGTCGTGTAGTATGTTATAATAACGACGTGTAACCAATTGTACAATACAATTAAATATGGATATATTATTCTCCACTTGCTCTCAATACGTTTTGCAATATAATTATTTTATATAGTTCTACGTGTATATCATCAGATCTGGCCAATTTGTTAGTGACATGAGTGGTGTAGGAGTAGTAAAACCGAATCATTAGTTAGGAATCATTAAAGAAAATGTACATTCATATTTTACATCCATTAAATGCTGTTCTAATATTCTAGTCCGGTGTACCTGACTCTGTTTGGGTTTGGAACAATATGATAATAATCGAGTACATTTTTGTAAGTGTTATTTTCCAAGAAAAAATGCAGATTATCGTAAATGAATATCAGTATTTGTGATGAAAACTTAGCCTTTTTTAAGCACAATGCTCTATAAAATATAACAACAGTATGCTTCATATATAAATTCTATTTTTTTTTTATTAAAGAAAGGTTGTAAATTTGTAAACTAGTTAACAAGAAAATCGTAAGTACTTCAGTTATTATATTATTGGATAAATATTTTATTTACAATCTATATGATGAAATGTACAAGAAATAAATGTAGTAATAATATGAGAAAAAATTATATTAATGGCTTGTTGAGAGAAACCTTTAACTAACAGTATACCGTATTTTTTTAATTTTTTTTATTGGTAGAGGTTCTTTTGACCATTAGAGCGATATTACTCAATATTAGTGTTTTTTCTTCAAATAATCAGGTAATGTAATGTGTCCTTATTTTACGTGACATCCATCGAGTTTCACTGTAGACGTACTGATAAGGAAGAAATTGTATTATTATAAATTTATTATTTTTTTCAAAAGTATTTTATCGATTATTAGGGATTATAGTGGGTTATTTAGAGCATTGGATTAATTTAGGAAGGTCAATAGAAAAAAAAGTCTTGTATACTTTCGTTTTTTTTTTATTTTAGAATTCATTACTTATATGAGTATGATTTGCATTTGATTTTGTAACTAGAAAATACATTATATTATTGTTGAAATTATTTGAGTTTGGGACGCTACTGTGAAGTGAATATGATAAGGCGTTTCGAAATATTAAAATATTTACATCGGTATAAGATAAAAATTTAAGTTTGAATATTTTATAGTTATTTTATGTGGATATAATGGGTATATTCTATAAAATATAGAAATAGAGAATAAATTACTGCATATCAGAAGTTTATGATGTTTATTAGCAAGAAACTGTCAGCTCTTCTTCAATCATATAATCAGGTCATGTAGTACTTTGATATATATTTCCGACAACAATTTTGCATTATTTATTTCCTTTTAATAGCTATATCGATTAACTACATAACATTAGATTATTTTAGGAATTTTGTCATAGATTTATATATAGATCTTTATATATTATAATATGCATTTAAGTGTGTGACATTAAATTTAACCAAATTAACGGCTAATAAAACTTCTATAAGTTATGAGTTCATCAGTCGATTCAATTATTTTTTTGCAAAATATTTAGTATAAGTATCATTGTATTTTCGTTTTGATAAATATTGTTGAAGCGTTGGGAGCGTTTTACTTTGGTTAAATTATCAGTGTTACATCAATTTTTGTGTAGTAGTTTTGTGATAGTTTAGCTAAAATTGTTTAAATAGAAAATAACGTGTTTATTGGTTGCTTAAAATAACTATAATAATTCGATTCAACTTTAATGTTTATAAGATATTTTGGGCAAAACAACCTCAGTCGATTATAATTGAAACATTCGAAACCTTAATTTTCATCCTAATAATTTAAATGACTTTCATTTTTTTCCTGGCTTAATAATATTGATAATTTTAATTTATTTAATCGGGATTAATGGATGTTCGGATAGTTATTATTGTATAATTAGTATTAACTAAAACGGATGTATATTATATAATAATAAACTATTTAAGTCGGTGAAATCAGTTTTAAATAATATAAAAACGCAAATTTAATTAAATAATTAAAATACTTGAGTACAAAAACGGTTTCTTGAGGTTTGTAACCACAAATGACAACGAGGTTTTTTTATATCCAAAGAACTTGTGCAATTTTTACGTTATTTTGAAACTTTTGAAAGTATAATATGCACACACTGCGAATAAGGAACAATGAAAACGTAATGATTATATACTGTATACATTGAGTGTACACAAGTTGTAATTGATCTTATTTGATCACATTTTATTACGTGAATAAATTATTTTCGAACAACATTAAATCGCTAACGGTTGACTAAGTGAATATATATAAAAGTGTGAATTTATTCGATTTTTGTATAGTATAATACTATAATATATTTCAAATTATTTTTTAATGTCCACTAAGCATTCATATGCCTATATGTAATGTAGACGCTGTACCTACCTGTTTATACACACTGCATTTGTAAACTAGTTTATAATATAATGTGTGTTCACTGCAGTGACATAATCAGTTCAATTTATTTTGATATGATTATATTTATGTTTAAACTTTATACAGAGTGAATTGTTTAAGACTAAACACTAATTATCTCAAATATTATGATTGTACTTGGACATATATTATTTTACATAATTTTGATTCAGTATATAAATAAAATGCTTAAAACATAATGCATTTATTTTTCATTTCTTAAGTTTGTTGATTTTTTGAATGACAGAATATTATATCTACATACATTTTTAGTTTTATATTCATAAGCAAAATGCTTTTCTTAGAAACTATGTATAAAAAGTCAAATTTCAAACGAGTAGTTAATTACTTATAGTTTAAGTATTTAAAGTTTCGAGTGCAGTGGCACAGCTGTGTTACCTCGCAAAATGTTGGTCAAATACTCTACTCGTCTAAACTTTAAATAATTATAGCTAATTAACTATTAGTTTGAAATTCGATTTTTATATAATACCATACTACTCAGCAATATTTTCTTCTTTACCGTATAATTAAATTAAAAATGTGTGCTGTCATTTAATAATAAAAACATTTAGTAAATGACAACGAAAAATATAGTAAAAATTTTATTTTTTTTTATTACAACTGCTGTTGTTTCGAATTTTCATAAACATTTTTTTTATAAACAGTAATACTTTTTGAAACCAGTATTTACTGTAACAAAATCAAGAACTGTAGTAATGAGAAATGTCCTTAACATAAGAATGTTTGTTAGAAAACATTGTGCCAAAAATTGAATGTAATATATTGCGTCAAATCAATTGACAAGTTTAAATGGTTTCAACTATGGAAACAGTTCGTAATTAGTATATTTCATTATGTAAGTACAATTATATTATACTGAGTTATTCATCGAGCAATTTCCAATATTATCAACATAATTTCCATCATCACGTGACCCGGTTTAAATACAAATAATTTTTGTTTTTTAATGACGTGTATTTTTTTATATCTTATGAATGCTTAAATAACAGAAAAATGATTCAATCTTCAATGAAAAGGGTAATTCTTGGAAGCTGAAAATTAAATCTAGCTCGTTCTTTGGGGGTAAAAAGTAAAATAATTCTTATTAGATTTGCATGCAAAACAATTGATTGATTTAATAAAAAAAAAAAAATGAGATATACGGAAAAACAGAAATATTTATGCGAAAATATATAACTAGTTTTCATCATAATCAATTTTTGAGCTATATTGGCCATAGAAACATAAAAGAGAGATGAATACTTCAACTATAACTTCTTTCACGAATGCAATCCTAAATATTTCCTGAAAAATTTAAATTTATTTATATACATAGAGATTTTATTATTATTTATTTCTTTTTGTAATTTAAAAATATAAAAATTAAAAAAACACAATTTTTTTATAATTGTATATGAAGTTCAATTGAGTGAAAAATTACTAAATTTGAAAATTTTTTTTTGTTAAAATTTATGAAATTTTAAATTTTAAAGCTCAGCAATTTATTTAAATGAATTAGATTTTAACTTAAAATTTTACACTGTTACTGAGTATCTTTGTTATCATATTTTATACTAAGAATTTTTTTAAATATTTGCACTAATTATAAGTATTTTAATTACAGAATATTTTATGTTTGTAAAAATATGTGTACATTTTGAAATTATTTTTAATATTTTATATGAATAAAATATAGAATGTTAAATATGCATATTTTAAATATGTTTTTTTCACATGCAAATAATTCAGCCTGGTGGCTGGTTTGTGTAGAAGTATCTGAATGTGTCATTTTTATTATATGGTAACATTATACTGAACAATACAAAATAAACATTTTAAAAGTTTTGATTTTAAATAATTTAATGGTTCATTTTTAATGAAAAACGGTAGGTATTATATCTTAGTCGATTATATAATTATTTCAATAAAAACTAGTATCATTTTAAACATATAAACCAATAGATGTATTTTTTGTTCATAATATAATTATTTATTATTGTTAAATATTCGTTGACTTTATAAATGAGTAAATTGGTATAATCATAGTGAATTTAATATTTTATACTCATACTATATGATGATAAGAACGACATAAATCAATCAACTATAAGAATATTAATAAAAAAAATATTAAAAGTTTAAACAATAATAACTAATAAAACGTAGTTTATACATTTAAACAATAAATATATTTCGCAACAACCAATCCATTTGTACTAACTGTGTATAATATATTATTTTAACTTCAAGGTAAAATGATTATTTTAAAGCTTAAATGTAAGCACTTTAATCGCGTACCAAAATCTTCCAATAACATTAAATTATTATTACTGTATAAACAATAACAGCCTCTTATATTAATAAATGACGTTACATTAATGGAATTGTCTTATGTAGAATTTTGTTTGCATTATAATATAAATGAAAACAAAATATTAATTGATCAGTTTCAAAAAAAAATTGAATAATATCAACTTAATCAACGATAAAAAAAAAGTTTAATTTATATTCTTATGGTTTGACTTGAAACAATGATTACTATAAAAAGCCATTTAGTTATTTATTCGAATACACTGTATTAAAATAAGTACAACACACTTTGTCTTAATTAAATCGTCAGAATTCTACTGTTATATATGTGTAATTATAATATTATTATAAACATATTAGATTTATAGATCAGTTTTTTTTTAATACTATCATAACATGAACAAAATAATAAAATAAACTTTAATTTTGTATAAATATAGCAATAAGAATCTACTCATAAAATAAGTTACAAAAATAATTTCGAAAAGTATATTTCAACATATAATCCTACAAAACTGTTTTCCAATTGAATGAATACTTCACATAAATGTCAAAATCTCATTTATTCCTCTGAAGTGTATTCAGTTATGAAATGGAAAGCTGATCATTTATGATAATATAATACGAATAGATTTTTCTCTCTGCTTTGAATTTAATAAACAGTCATTAAAGCTAATAAGTAAAATTAATGATAATATTAAATTAATAAATTATTCAAAGAACCCAGAATTATTAAATCAATATTTTATGTTATTTATAGAGAATATGAAGTAATTATTACATTTTTAATTAATATCATCGTGTATATCAAACGAGAAATGCGTTATACTATAAAGTATGTCAACAAATAAAACACATGCAGCTAATTATTTAGTTATTTTGCTGTCGATTAGTTTCATATGTATAATTGATATGAAAACAAACAGTATAAATACCAGAAATAACATACATACAATACATATTAAATGTTTTTAAAAATAAGTCAATATGCAATAGTATAATATGAGACAATAATAATAATGAGATAATCATAATATTGAATCATTCATTTACATAAAAATGATTATAATAAGTAAGTTTAACTATACATATATTACTTTGATACCGGCATAGCCACTGGTAATCTTAGAGGCTGCCTTAAAACATACATAAATATTTTGCTAAATTATTTCCAAAATTTAGTTTTTGGTAGTTTTATGACACACTTGTAACAAACCATAACAGTGCAGTTTTTTTGTAACGCCAGCATATTTTTTAAATATTTGCGATAGTTGTATAGGTTAGAAATATTCAAATTTATATGTTTTTGCCTAAACATTGGGACAGGTTTGGGATCTTTATGAAACATTTAGAAGTCTGAATTTTCACATAAATTATTAAAAATTGTTAATTACTTGACGTCATAGTTTTAAATGTTTCCTTGGAACTAAATGACGAAAATTTGATATATATTTTGAATTTATATGTGACAATGTTCCGATGATAGGAAATTTTCTATTTTCCAGTATTTAAGAAAAACCTAATTCTAAAAATAGAATAAAAATACAGTAATTAATCAGAAACATTTTATTTACCCGTTTCAATATATTTTTTTTTTTTAAATATATTTATGATTTAAAAAAACGTTGCTTATTATTATAGTTTACAAAACTGCGTTAAAATTTTACTTTGAACCGTGTAATAGTACACAATATTATACTAATATGTAGGTAGTGAGTGTAAAATATATTTAAATAATCTAAGTGATTAATACAGGAAAAGCTAATGGGTTAAGACTACACAATTGTAATAAATTGTCTTTAAACGATGCTGACACGACGAGAACGATTATATCTCCGTTCAGCCAGCAGGAGTGTGTGCGTAACGATCGTACGAACATAAGTGATGATCCGGGTCTGGACATGCTTATGTATTTCATTTTGTGTTTGTTTTAATTAATCGTTTAATGGTTTTGAGAAGTGGCGTGTTCACGGGATGGCAAGAGTGTGCCCTTTTGGCTTATTTTTCTCCATTGATTTCTTGTCGTTTATTGTTTAAATAATAATTCATGTTTTCAATATCATTTTAAATATCTAAATATTTTTAATTTTTCGTACGAGTGAAGTTATAAGGTAATAAATTAATGAAAGCTTGCTTACCGCGCCGTCATGAGGTGATTTACGCCAATATGTTACTAACAAGTAATGGCATATATTATAATATAATAAACAAACTTCCCTTACACGCGATTAATGGTATATTATAATTATTATAATTAACTAACACATGGGGTCATATAGATACAATGTTATTTATTATTATTATTCGTAACGTAGTCTGAGAATGTTTAGACATTCATGTCCCCTCGTTTAAGTAGACAACGCAACTGGTTTCGACCGTTTATTTTAGCTGAACTCTCATCAGTACTATCACACATTGCCTATTATTTTCACCTTGACGTTGACACTAAAAGAGACCGTTGACGTGTTTCCATATTAATATAACTGGTTAAAAATCGTTTAGACTTATCATGTCATATTTCGTTCGTATTTCGTGTATATTAGTGTAAACTGCAGTCCACAAATCATCGGATAGCGTGAATTATGTACATCCACTCCCCCTTGAATCTACCGGACTTGCAGCAGATCGATTGGTTTTAAAATGTCTTCACCGCCCTCACGATTATTACATTTCGTTTGTTGATTGTTAGTGCATTTATGCGTTTCTTGTCAATCCATTATTAATATTATTGACAATTATTATTGTTGTCCACATCGTAACAACTAACGTCGACACCTAAAAGAAGCAGACGTACACGTAAATCGCATTAAACACGGTGATCCGACTACGTTTAATAAAATTTCACCAGTGAGTTATAATATAATAGTGGTTGTTGTAGCGGGTTAAAGACTAATATTATTGTTGGTATATATCTGTCATCGTCCCACTTTTCAAAATATGCCAATCGTTCGGAACGGTAAGCAATTAAACAATAAAATGTCGTGTACCCGTGACTGTGATATATTTGTCTGAATCCTCACTTGATGACATCATGTTTTTGACCAAGACAGACGTTATTTCGATTATATATTTTCGATATAAACGTGATTATTTTCACTTTAAACGTTCATGATGCAAATATGTAGGTTTAATTTCATAACTCAACAAATTCAACGATGTTTTTGTCTCGATCAGTGACATATACTATCTATTCAATATTTTTAGAATAATACGGTTTTGGAAAAATGCATAAATTGTAAACAGTTTATTTTTGTTCTTAATCCAGATTATATCAACACGGTACGACTCGTACCTCGGCAGAAATGAAAAAAAAAAATAAATGTTAGCTAAATACAACTTCTGAAATGATTACTGATTATCTGACATATAGTTGTCTTGTACAAGTCTTATACAATTTTGAGTTGATTATATATGTGTACAATGTATACTTGTTTAAATTCAGAGTACTATAATATTCAATATTTCTATCGGGCGTTCAAAAGTTCCATGTACATTTTAAAGCAAAGTGTTTAGGTTTTGTGGACGATTATTAAATTTATCAGTATGCGTTTGGGGTTTATGATCGATAATTTAAATTCTTGGAATTTATTTACGGATTTTGAATCCTAGTTTAAAATTTATAATGGTTTTGATTGCAGTTAATGTGTTGGAAAATAATAGAAATCGATATTTTACACTTTTTTCTAAAATCCAGTTTTGATCCTTGGCTAGTGAAGTACTACTGTATATACCCAATAATATATGAATAATATGTATATATAATTTTTATCAGGCGTGTTTGTGTATGACTTCACGGTCACGAAAAAATACTTATAGTATACACTTATTACGTATAGCTTAATACATAATATTATATAGAACATTTAACCGGTTAGGTGTTTTTGATCATAAATAAGAAATCCCCGTGTAAATCAAAATCCAAAACTAGTGAAATGCCGTAACGACTTAAAGGAATGAAGAAAAAACACACAGTAATTATTGCAACAAAAGTCGATGTATACCTGCGGTTCTTCAAGTGCGTAAACGAAATACGAAGCTCTTCGGCGTGTTATAATATTATAATATAATATAATACATATAATATAATATAATATTATAATGAAAAGTCGCTCGTGTATACCGCATAACTCTACAACATGAATATTGCACACACACACACACACACACACACACACACACACACACACACACACACACACACACACACACACACACACACACACAGGCATTATTGTATATCGTATTTTAGTGTTTTAGGTACCACGTGTTCGCATGAATGGCATTTTAATTGGAATTGCATACGAGCAAAAAAAAATTAAATTTGAGCGACTCGCACCGCTACATTGTCGGATGTCAGTAAACAAAATAAATGTGTACCTGCGACGTGAAACGCACGCGCGAGGTCGGCAGGTCATTAATTAAACAAATGCGTTATATTTTCGGAATTGCGTGTTCCTATTTGTGTTACGAGTGTACGGCATACGAATTGAATTTATATAGTTCCTTCGGACGAAGCGGTATATATAACAATGCATAATATACGCACATAATATGATCACGACGACGTTATCTCGAATGATTTTTGTTCCTTTCCGTGGCAGACCGAACAATAACGCTGTGGTAAGTGACCGTCGTGTTATTGTGTTCTGTCTACTAATCTAACCGCCCTTCGACGGCAAATTATTAGTTTCAAATCAACCCGACAACGGTTTTCGTGACGATAAGGTGTCGTGATACATAATTTATGTTCAATATACGAAAACCGATGTTATATAGATCCGTTATTTATGTTATTATAAACCATCACCCGCGTTTCTCGACGAGACCGTTTTAGTTTTTATTATATAATATTGTTCAAATGGCAAGGACTTTTCCGGTAATAGTATGCATCATATGTTTTTCTCGTAGAGTGTAAAGTGGGAGAATTTCGGTTTGAAAAAGAACAAAATAACTACGGTGATCAAAATAATAATATTTAAATTAAATTCAAATTTACTGTATAAACATGAATACTATACTCCGATAATCCGAAATAAATCATAATATTATATTATATTAGATACAATATACTAGAAAGATACACTTTTCCATTATAATTCAAACGGTTAAAAAAATTAATACCTATATAATATATACAGAGTTATTTCAAAGTCAAAAGCATTCATTCATATCGATTATTGTTACTATATAACCAATAATATTAATAATAATTGGTTTTAAAAGATTTTATTTTGTCATATATTTGTATTTGTATTTTTATTTTTTTTTTTGTCATTCTAGTTATTTTATTTATATTATGTACGTATTTTATTATTAATCATAATACAAAACGTATTTGCTGAACTTCAAATGATCAAATATTAAAATACCTGCACTAATACGAAATGATAAATAATTGATTTACTGTTGAAAATGTACGTATTATTATGTTTCTTTAACTTGAATATTAATCAAATGTAAACCAATATCTTAGTTGTGTATTACGTAATTCAGTGCGGTTCACTAGTATCACAAGTTTTTCTCGTTAATTTAACTGAAAATATCGTTTACAATAAAATATTTGAGTTAAGTAGCTTTGTGTACAAAAGTAAAATACAGTATAACTTATATAAGTCATTTTTTTTATAAATAATATTATTGTAATTTCGTTATTAAAAGTTTCAAAAATGTGAAAACTTAATTTGTTAGTATATATATGATAAGTTGTTTTTTAATTAAAAACATTATATTATGTATAACATGGATATTATTACTTGATTTATTATTTATTATAATACTTTAAAGCTTTTATATACCTATATATTTATAACAATATTATTTTAAAATGTTCCGAGAAATTAAATTAAAAACTTATTCTCAATTTATCTAAATACGATATCACACCTCAAATTCAAGATTAAAATATAATATATTTAATATTTAATTATTTCAATGAGTTTTTAGTTTTAGTTGCTGCGTTTGATCGATAAAAATAAAATTATAAGTATTAAAATGTATTATATATACATAGTTGACCTATATCGATAAAAAATAAAATTCCAATTATGAAAAGTGGCACTCATCGGGTGAACCTTTTTAGTTAGCTGCGTGTAAAAGTTGTCATATTGTATTTAGAAGTGACTTTCAAATCGTTCTAGTAACAATTTGGAGCAGTCGTTTTTGCAGTTTCTGTGGTTTTTTCAAAAAATAATGAGACTTTTGGACTTTTGACATAACCAAAGTACAACATACATCCTATTTTCAATCGAACACACACACATATACACAAACACACACACGCATTCATACGTATATATATTATATTGCAAGAAACTTTGAAAAACTCTTAGTGTCCTTAATAGTATTTCGCGAAAAAATCATTATAAAACTTTTTTGTTATAGCACTTTAAAAATGTCTATAGATATGTACAGCCGTTGTAGGTACTCGTAGTAAAAATGTACATAAACAATTTAGGTAAATATCATTTATTTTAAAGCAACTAATTATTGACTATAATATTACTTTCGTTTGAATAAACACGTTCTTAAATATATTAAACTTTTAAACACTTATACTATCACATCATTAAACATAGTTTATATTGATGATAAGTCAAAATAAATTTTCTTAAATGTTTTTTTTTCTTTTTTTTAAGAAAAATTACCATAGATAATTATCACGAAAATTAATTAACAACGTTTATTGTCAATAATACACGAACTAGTGAAATAGTTTTTTTTTCAAAAAGATGTGTTAACTATATATGTAATCGACGAGAACATGTCATTTTCCAACAATGTAGCGCGCGCGCGCTTTAAGTGTTGAGTTTTCTTAGACAGAAAGACGGTGCAAAACAGAAACATTCCTTTATCTTTCCGTGTCATTTCCGCCCCACTTCAAAAACTTTAAACGGAAATAGCTCGAGAGTCACTCGTTCAAAATATGATTGCGATAATCCCAAGAGATTCATAAACGCGAGCACGAGTTATAAACCGCAGTCAAAAATAGTGGTTTCCATTTGAAATTCAAAAGTTAGTATCGCCACTGAGCGCCGCTTAAAGAGGAATAGCGTTTTTTCCACGCTAAAACGTGGCCGTCGTTACCCTTGGGTATAGCCGTGACAGTCGACTATGGGGATATTGGCGAACGCCGAGACAAAATATTAAAGTAAACGCATTCGCATAATATATAATATTATGGACGGCGTTATCGACCTATGCGTGTACATGTCGCGGCTCTGTCGCACAAATGTGAAATAAAATAATGCATTCCGCCAGTAAATAATTTAATATTATATAATATATCAATAAGGATTAAATGCGTAATATTATTATCAATTGGTGTTCAACGTAATGATATGATATTATATCGATATCGATTTTTCATTAGGTACGATAAAAGTTAGTTGACCAAGCGTCACCGTAATATCAATTTAATACCATTATTAAAATTAAAAACAATTTGTTGAATTTATGTTAATAATGACTCGAGATATAGTTGAGTTAAATCAACGTCAAGCATGTTAGGTAATAAATCAATACGTAAAAAACAATATATTATGGTTAACTGTAAAAGTTTAAAGCTAACGTGAACTTAACTCGGTTAAAAACAGGTTCATTCATTTTTTTTTATTATATTACCGCACCTGAGTCATACATGCTTAGTGATCGTGTAACTTTCAATTTGTTTAAATCATAACAGAAAATAGTCTATTATATTACAAATACATCAAATTATACTGTTCCTTCTTTATCGTGCACAAGCAGTTGTGGCAGTTAAAGTAATTAGATGTTGGAGACAACTAAATTATTAAATCAATGAATATTTAACTGGAAACAGCTAAGTTATTACAACGGAGTCTTTCTAGTCAAATAAAAAACTTTGAAAATAATTAGTTAATAACCATATCCTTGCCATAAGTTATTAAATTGTAATAGACGATTTTATAAAAAAAACTCAATATTTCATCGACTAGAATTGTTAGGATATCTGAAACCGATGCGATCGAAAATAGTACTCATACAAATAAGAATAAAATATTTATTCCTTAATAATATTACGTATATATATTACATAATATAATATTATATTAATATACAATGTAATGATGGTTTTTTGAATTGCCAGAAAAGGAAAACTTTTACGAAACTCATATTATACCGTCCATCAATCTCTATATTGCATTATATAATATATAATAGTTTGAAGGAAATTATGTCATACAAGCGGCCTACGATGTTCAACTCAAGGGGATCGGTGGAAAGGAAAGAAATGAGATTTTTTCAAATAAATACAAGGAATAAACGATTCAACTACTATGCCAGTCCCTAATACGCAATAACGTTTGCGATACGAACACATTGTGTTATAAAATTGAGTGGTGGAGGACATATTATTATTATATACCCACAGCGACCTTATACACATATCATATTATATTATATTATGATGAACGTATCGTGATCATTTTCGTAATTTACTTTGGCTGATAAACGTTTTTCAAACTTAAACTAAAGAGACCATTTTTTTTTTATTTGAAATAAGCCTTGTTCAACAAAAAAAAAAATATATGTATTAAGAACTTTTGTTTTGTAAATGGAAAACTTAAAGCCACCAGTCGGTTATTAATAAAAATGTTTTTATTCTAAATGTACGAAGTTCACTGCCTTATTCACTTTGACTACGAACTCGCAACTATAAAGGTTAGTAATGTTTGTATATTATACTGTTTAAAACATTAAATGTTGTATGTAGAGTTGTAAGTTTATATGTACAGTAGACGTGGGTGTATTATACATATTATTTAATAAAGTGATGGATAGGACATGGGTAATAATATATTAAAAGTTTGTCAGGTTGATGAAAATAATTAACTCAAATAATGCTAATTCAATAGTTAACATATAATAAATTAAAATATACTTTAAAGTGAGTATAAAAAAAATATTAACTCGAACAGATTTATCTACTTTTTAATTATTACGTGGATAAAATTAAGAGTATTTGTACTTATTTGTGTTTTCAACTAGCAGTATATTACCACGACTTTAACTGAATAAAAATTAAAAAAACACAAAATACGGCACTATATCGGCGAATTTCGGTTTGACTGTGCCTCAGTTCACAGAAAGATCGACATCGGTAAGCCTCGCTTTGTTAACTATTTCAACCAAATATCATTATATTTGCTATATTTTACTTGGTTCAAACTATTCTCTTAAGTTGTCTGATATCTCTGAAAACAATCTCTCTAAACTTTGGTCAAAATTAGTCAAGTAATTGTTAAGTGTATAAGCTACAAAAATAAGGACATTGTATTTTGTTGTATATTTGAATAACGAAAAATAAGTTAAATATTATTTTATTTAAAAAAATAAAAATCATTTTATTAGGTAGACTAGTCTTACAATTGTTTCTAACTAAAAGCAATCATACCTATATAATATGTTACCTATGTAAAAATAAAAATAATAAACTTTTAACTAATACTATAAATACCTATCTTTGACTATATTATGTAGGTATATACCAAGTGCAAGTAAGATTCTTATTAATCGTATTACGAATCGATTGATATTTATATACATAATTATAACCCCTATATTATGACTATACCGTGCTCCTGCTGTAGCGCTGTTACTTAATGACCCATCGCTTAAGTTTCTTATAATTCGGCGACAAAACGCGTAACTTATATCAAATCATCTCTTTACAATTTATATATGCGTGTATGGGAATGTAATATATTTATGAGGAATATTTTGAGCACAGATATATTGATATAATACGACAACGACAAATAATTTTGATTTTAGTTTAAAATAAACTGCAGCAGAGTAAATTTTATACTAATATGTCGATTATAATTATAATTACAGGTTTGTCCACAATACAACTGGTAAAAAGGTGAGCGCGAAAGGTCGACAAAACCGGGACTATTAGCTCTTATGTTATTGACTTAAAATTTAAAAAATATATATCGATGTATTAAATCAACGGCTTTTTATATGTAGTTACAGTAATATTATACTCACGTAGTCATACATTAGGGACATCGTCTTATGTAAGTTATTATTGGATTAAGTTTTAATACGGTTTATATTATGCCATGCATTACCAGGTATATTTGTATATAACAATGATAATAATAACATGCGTATGATTTGAGAAATACGAGTATATAAATACTGTTGATATACAATAATGCATTGTTATAAAACAAAAGATAAAGTAATTAAATTGAAAACTGTTATTTCTTTCTGGCGTATAAATGGAATTGAATACAATTGTTAGAGGAGAGGGAGGGTAAAAATTTTAAGAAATTGAAAAAAAAAATTTTCAAAGAAACATCAATACAATTTCAAAAAATAATAAATATTACTATATATTTTAGTTCATATTATTTTGTTTTATTTTATTTTATGTATTCCTAGTCACTATAATTTGGAAACTATTTTAATAAATTAATAAGTAATCAATTTAAATATTTAATGTATACCTAACCAATTCTTATATTTTATAGCCAAAAAGTTCAAAAACTTTGGTTGCATCACCGTATGTTCATTATCGGCGTTACTTATTTTAATATATACTTATATGCTTTAGTGCGTGATCATAAGTCACGGTTTTCTCACTTTTCATTTTCCGTAGTTAATAAGAACTTTCCATGTAAAATATTGATTTAAATATTTACTCTTATTATTTTCACTATAAATCTGCCTATTTACTATCTTATTTTGTACAGGCAAGAGTCGTTAATACAATATATTAAAATCACTTTTCCAATCGTTTTTTTGGAGAGGGTTCTGCACTCGTCCGATGTCCACTAATTTTATAATGTGTAAAAAAATAAAATCGATCACAGTATAAATATATATATCTGCTTCCAATATAATATATAGAGGCTCGGTAAATATTAGTTAGCGAGAAATGCATTCGATGGTTATTTATTATCTTAAAGTACCGGTATCAGTTCAAAGTTTTATTTATTTATTATCAACGCATTCGATCCGGCATGTCATGTGCGTTCAATACACGACTTTGACCGTGGATCGTTGGCAACAGACAGCAAAGCGTTAATGTACATTACATAAATATATAGTGCCTACATACTATATATATAAATGTATACCGTCTACCGGAAACGTTTTTTGGCATGACGTTTTCGCATTAGGCGATGATAAATTTGTAGGAAAAATTTCGTGTTTACGTGCCTCCAGCCACCTATAATGCGCATAGGGCGTATACGCACATGTTGTAACGAAACACTCGTCGGGGACCATGTCCCATCCATACATACATACACAGACATATAATATGAACCCTGTGGGAAAAGTTTGGCGAGATAATGAAAATTCCGCGGAAAAAACTGTAGTCTCGAAAAACACGTGCGAGAAAATTAAACACCCACACTGTGCGCGTACATATGGGTATAATAATCATTTCACGGCTAAAATTCTAAGTCTAAAACTTAATAAATGTAATAATTTTTTTTATGATATCGCCGTATGAATAGCACTAGTTACCCTGTAATTTAAAAGACGAAAAAATATACGTAAATTTTAATAAAGTAACTAAGTGCATGCGATGTATTAAACATATGAATTGTAAAACGTAGTATATTAGTATATATTGGTCTCGAATAATAAATTGTAATATTTGCTGTACGAACAACATCTGTAAATTTAAAAATCTAGTGCAGTTGTAATCACAGTTTAACGGACATGTTGAATTGATCATATTTTATACAGAATGATTCGTCAAGAATGCAAACTCAATTGTTTTCATTTGTTTACAAATCCATTCAAATTTTGATATTTAGAATTTTTAAATATACACAATGAGCATATTTACAACATTTTCAAATTTGTTATAATACTTAAAGCTTTATCTGAGTGTAATTACTTCTATATTTCAAATGATAATCCTCTTTTTTCAATCGATAAGTATTTATATATATTTTTTGAAAATTCTAGTATACCAAATTCCAAATAATTTAAAAATAATTGCATTTTTATACTAAGGATAATATCCTTAAGAATTGTTTTATAAAATATATATGGTATCGGGATCTACAATATTTATTATAATTTGACCATTTTTAAAAAATATAAATAATTACAAACTAATATAAAGTGATAATATATTGAAATCACAATAGCAACTATAATAATATCTTCTAAATCTGTACTAACGTTGAACGTTGAACCAAATACATCGAAGCTCTATTTACCTAGCCCCGGGAAAATGTTTCTCGTGCACCGAAATGTATTTGAATCGTCCGCGAAACCGAGTGAACTTATTACAGATTATGATAATATGACTGCGAAACGCGCACGTGTGATAATATACTGTACGCACATTACCTATCAAAACATTTGCCTATAGTTATTCGCTGTACGCGAAGAATAACACACGCGAGCCAACGCCATTATTATGACATTTTAACGCTTCACCGGACCAGCATCGACGTTGTTCTGTTGTTGTAACGGTGACAATATAATATCATCACATCAAAACGCGCGTGTACAATATAATATTGCACAACGGTTCGCCGACATTCAAAATAAGCGTGAAATGTGCGATAACAATAATTTATACACGCCATCATAATATATATATATATATATATATATATGATATTATTATATCGTTGTACGACGGCGGCGTACATCGACGATAATCGCGCTAACGGAAAATCTCGTCTCCCCAACCGACTGGGTTCGTTTTAGCTGACCCGACGTGTGTGTGTGCGTGTGTAAGTATAATACACTACGTTGGTGATTTAATCGGGATTTCGCAATAACATGACATAATATAATAGAATAACAATATTATAATTATTATTACGTACTCGGAACGCCCGTGTGTTATCCGTTATTCGCGCGATACTCCTAAGCTGAAGGTTGCCTGGCTAGTTGAGAACGAAAAGGTTTTTTGTGTCGGTTTTCAAACTATCCGGACAGCTAATTTTAGAGTCTAAAAACGTACGATTCTTGATGAGTATTTTTTTTTTTTTTATGAAATTCTATAGAGGTTTAAATTTATAGAAACAAATAAAAAAAAAAAAAAAAAATAATAACGTAAAAGTAAATAATCAACGATAATTATTATTTAATTTTTTTAAAGTGCACGATTTGATATGGGGACCTGTATACATAAAGTAAATAAATAAAAAATAGTTATAAAAAGCGTGTTCAAATATTCTGTCATTTGAGATATCAACATAAGAACCAAGATATTTAAGTACCTAGTTCAATTTTTATTTAGGGAATATTTGTACCAACCAATGTATAAATAATTTTGAATATAGAACCTTTTCATCCACGAAGAATAAATACTTCACTATATAAAACCTTCTATCTCTAAACGCATTTTTACTAGTAAAAAGTGAGTAAAAAATAAACTATTTTTATTATAGATGAGCTACGTACTAGATATTTTATATACATGATATTATCTTAAACAATAATGGGATTAGTAATATAATTGACTCCAAAATGTGAGCAATTTTAGATGTAAAACAGTTAACTAAAAAGCGAATTTAACCATTTCATTCTTAGGATCGGATTGTTGTATTGTCTGTATGACATCAACTCGATACTCAAAACATTTAAAAAAAAATCGATCAACGCATGTCGAGTCATAAAAATAGCAATATGCGTGCTTATAAAAATGATTTTCAATTATTACTGTTTACAACGAATACCTTCTTAAATAAATAATGTATAATGATAGGAGAGTTCTAACGTATAAGTATACCATATATTATTTGTAATAATTAATGTGTCAGCTCATCTACAACAAGTCTCGATAAATCGATAAAATTGTAATTGTAGGATAAATATCAAACATAATTTTTACTGTAACACTAACCGAGTAATTTAGTTATAATATGAGTAATAAGTAACACCTAACAACGACTATAAATTAAGCTTTATTTGTTGGGAAGAAAGAAAGCAAAGTTTTCGGGACACAAATTGTATTATACACTGCGTGTCGTAAAATTTATTTTACATTAATTTTATTGTTAAAAACTATAAATTACGGACGACGAATAACAATATTCTAATCTCTGGACGAAAATAAATAATTTTTAATTTAAATACCATCACAGAAGATAAAACGCATCACACATTCACACGATTGGAATCTGAGCCTCATATATATTTAAATATAAAATGTTTTAACTTTCAAGTTGAGATACTTCTTTTTTTCTTAACAAAACGATTTCGTTAGAAAAAATATTTTTCTAATAAAAAAATATATTTTCTCAGCCAGATTGGTTGATTAGGTTATTATCGGCGGTTTTTTAAGAAAAAAATAATTTACACAGAATTATATTTTAACTTTATGAGGAATTTATTAATTTTACCTAAAGTTTTTAAATTGACTTTAAGATAATTATATAGTATTAAATGAAATTCCACATTAATTCAGTCGTGTAAACTAAAAATGTTTCCCAATTGATTTCGAATGATTTCGATTTTAGTCTAAAAGTTTTACACAATACCATTGAATTAGGTATCGTGGAACTAAAATCTTAAATTACTTTTTCAAACGTTCAAAATTATTGAAAAATATCTTACGATTACCATGCATGTGACATATAGTAAATTATGTAAATAGAAAAATAAGTGAAAAAAATAGTAATACATAATTAATTCATAGTAATAATATGATTTATTGAGAATGGACGATTTTAATGTAAATAAAATAATTATTATTATTATTCAACTTATTTTATTTTTTATATATTTACATTTTGCACTAGAATTATTCCTAAAACATGTTCACTCTCTTTAATTAATTTATATTTTTTGACTTTGATAATATGAAGTTACATAACTTGAAAACTAAGTAAGAAGTCATTTGATTTGTTTTAATTTAAAATTTAAAAATCACCTGCCCATAAATATAATATTCAGTAAAAAAAAAAAAAAAATGGATGTTCTTTAGTGTTATGTATAATAAATGTGACAAAAATGTGTATTTAAAATACTTTTAGAGTAAAAGAACATTGTGAATATTATAGATTATATAGACCATCATTTTTTGTGGTGGGAAAATTACTATTATGATTTGGTAAAAATTACACTAGTGATCATTTTATCAACTGACAAATTTCTTTAATTTTCATCGCCCATAATAATTATTATAGAATACGTATATTAAGTCTTATAAATATTGTTATTATAATATAAAAGTGTGCATAAAAACTCGAGTAGAATTTTTTCTATTCATTTATTATTGTTACTATTTTTTATTTTTATTTATAAAGTTTTTTTTATATATATTTCGTATTAACAATAATAAGTCATTAACGAGCACACCTGTTAAAAGTTTCGTTTTTAGTTTGACAGATATTATAAAAATGTATATACAGTTTTGTATCGTAGGTACACGAATAAAAACTGATCTACAGTAAAAACGTGGTTAACGATATTGTTCAAAAACAAAAATTAAAAAAAAAGAAAATCTATGCTGTTTGTTATCGTGACACAGAATAACCTGCGGGGTGACTGTAATACAACACGAATTATAATAATATAACATAATATAATACCATCGAGTCGGATATTAATTAGGTAAGCTACCTACTCCAAATAAGAAATTAGCAACGGATGGGTAACCCGAGTTTTGAAGCCGAACTCTACAAAATATACGTTTTAGAACTCGACTTTGCGGGAAATAATAACACCTATTTATTACATGTACCGACGGATACGATCGTTCATAAATAAATGTTCACATAACATTTCGATAGTTCAAATATTTTTTTAGACACCGATCGCTATAGTTATATCATGCCCATAGTCGGCGTCTCTTATTTCATTGCCAGTCCCAATACGATTCGAGTTGAGCAAGCCGTGTGTGTATACTGTATACAGTATGTACCAATAATATGACACGAAAACTTTTCAATATCGATTCGGTTTACGGTTCGGCGATTGTTTACATTACGTATAATTGTTAATGTTGTACACGTCACACTGCTTTAGCATTTTAAGCGCAAGCTAAACCCGTACGAAACACAAATTCCATCCGTTTTCATGTTAAATGGCCATCGCATCTTATGCAATTAATGTAAAAACCGAATTGCAGTATCCGTTCAAAACTATATTAATATAAGAACCATATATTGTATTCTCGAAATCGTATAATACATACCGAATAGTTTAATATCGAAACACGGCAGTTCCAACGAAATATATCAAACTAATTTGTACAAAGCGTTTAGAATTTGGCCATTCCTGGTTTTTCAGAAGGCATTTTTATTAAAACAGAGATCGTGCTGAATCTATGTGAAATCATATGGCTACAACTATATGACGTAAACCAAATCGCGAGTAGGTATTATACTATTATAATATTGAAATAGAATTTACTCGATGAGTTTAAATTCTACCAAAAGTATAATAATTATTGTTTATTATAATTTACAATATTTATATAAATATATTGTGTATATTTTTAAAAAACGTACAAATTTGCGCACATTCGCAAAGCGTCCTTATTATAATTATTTTTTTTTTGTTAGAGGAATACCCTTACCTTATCCACTTCCCATAACCGATCAATTATTATTATTAACCCACGAGACGGTATATATAAGAAATTGGTATATTTTTAATTATTTTATTAAATTTATCTAAATTATGTGTAGTATCATTTGAAATAATCAAAGTTTAAATATATACGAGTACCGTGTACATAATATTTAAAAATACGATGTAAAATAAGTTTTAATTCGAAGTAATATACTTATATTATTTACATTGATAAAAGGTAATGCTTGTGTGTTTTGTGTGCGTGTCAGCGATATTTTACAATCAAGTCTTGCACTGAAATTTGGTGCATCGATAATTTAAATGTTCACCTGAAAACCGATTTTTTTTAAATTTTGGATTTAAAAAAATAATCCGTAAAGGATTTATTGTCTCACGAAAAACGAATATTTTTGTTTCTTTGTAAAGTTGCTATTGATTAGATTTAAAAAAAAAATAAAATAGTTATAATAATTGTACATAATTTTAAACAATTATTTAATATTTATCTAACAGTTCAACACTATCCAGATTATTGTATTAAATGTATGTGTATTTTATAATGAACAGAGTTTAAGACAGGAGTAATCCACTGGCACTATTTAATTTGTCGCATGCAACGCCATGTAGGATCAGCTAATTACTAATATTATCAACGCAATCGACAGGATATCACTTATTATGACTATTTTTTCGTTATCGATTTCTTGAATTCTCGTAGTTAATTATCTTTAAATTACTTATAGTTACTAAAATAATCGAGTTTATTTTTAAAAGCAATTATGTAAATATCTCAAAGTATCAACTTTCACGTAGTCATAACAACTTTTAAATGTTAACAAATTATGATCAGTGTAATAAACAATAATACTCATTGTTAATACTGTTAAGGTGTGACATGGAAAACTTTTAAGATATCTTTAATGTACGTTGGCTCTTATTTCGGAATTAAGGAATTAAAAATAATTTAATAGCAATAGAGTATAAATGTTATTATATAAAAAATTTAAAAAACATTGTTGTCAATTTATTCGTGATCATAAAATGATCGTTTTAGCAGTATAAATATTATTTGAAAAGTATTAGTAAATGTTTGAAAATAATAAGAAAACAACTATAAAATATAAAGTGTTAAATTGTGAAAATTAATATTCTAAATATCAATATTTAAAATTTAAACCCCAGTGTTGTAAAAGCATTACCAATATGAAAACTACATACTTTTTTAAAATTCAAAAGTAAAAATAGTTTTAAAATTAATTTTAAATGTTCATTTTGAAATTTTTTTTAACAATTTGTATATGAATATTTACTATCGTGCGTATTTTTGTTAGAAAATCCATCACATGATCCAAAAAGTTTGTTATCCTTGGCACAATAACATATATATATATCATGTATTATTAATAATTATAATATATTAAAAAATAAAATCGACGAGTTATTGATTTAGATTCAGTTTTCTTTTTTAATTTCGATTGGATTCGTGACTATCGTCCATATCGTGATATGTTAATTCAAATACTACTCAATCTAATTCCCAAAGCACGTCTCTGAGAAACAACTTGTTCTACCTTACCCATTAGCCGATAGACTAATAGATATACTGACAATGTATATAGGATTGAATAATGGTTAGCTAACTTTCTGTACTCTAATGGATCAGTTTTTCGAATGAGGTGAAGTGACTTTAGGGAGAACGTTTATGAAATCACAATTCTAAAGGTACTGATCTCCATTCTCATTTTTCTACTCCAACTCGTTCGTGATACGATCATAGTTATTGCAGTTTGAATTGCAGAATGTTTTTGTTCATACAAATTTTAAAACTATCAGACAATATGTATCCATTCCAGTTTAAAACGAATTATGCAGAAATTAGACCTATTCCTCTTTCCTGTTATCAACTAAAATGTTTATCACGTACAGTAGTATCTTTACAAATGTTCCTATAAATAATTACCCTACTCGAAGTGGATATAAAGTTCTAAGATGCGATCAATCACGAACTTGTCAAGTAAGATACATATGGAACGGATAATAAAATATGTAGGTATCAGTGATATCATAGATAATATGGTTAGAGTCATGTCTTCCACGTTTAAACGTTTCTTTCATTATCTGCATACTACCAGTTATAATATTTCCAATATCAGTTGTAAGACAAGAAGTTTATTTGGAAAATTCATTTGTATCAGAATTATTTAAGTGCAAATTAAAAATATAATTTGGATTTTCCAAAATTTTCGGAATACTAGCGATGATCAATTCTTCAATTTTTTTTTAATAACTCTAAAATGAATTAATTATTAATTATTATTCATTTTAAGACGAATACTTAGAACACAACATTTCAATGGCTACAATTAAGTCATCATTTGATTAGAGGGAGAGTTTTGCAAATTGGAAGTCTCTTAAGGAAGAGTTGAATTTTTTCTATTAGTACCACAAGTAACATGGACTTATGGTCATGATTGTTGGTATGTTTTATTAATATTTATGATGTAAGAGTTAAAATAAATAGATTTAACTGCATAGCAAAACATGGGGAGTTTACCAATGCGATATTCAAACTGTTGTTTTTTCAACCATTTTAGCACTTAAACGCCTAGGCTCTGGGCGAGCTTTGACATATGCTACGTATATTTGTAATCCACGTAATGTGACCTACTTGTGACGTCTAGCTAGTGGAAGACAACATAACTACACGTGGGTGATAAACAATGGGTTGTTATCGGAGCACTAATGACGTGTACTGGTAAAATCAGATATAAAACTAAAATTTTACGTCGGCAGTGTAAAACTTATGAGAGCATAATATAAAAGTGGTATGAAGGGAAATTTGTTTGGCAGACTAACTCAAATCAACACCGGTTTACACAGACACTTTTTACAAAACTTTTACAACAAAAACCACAAAAAACAATATACTATTCTCAAAGAAAATGTGATTAGATTTATATTTTGTATACTATTTATATAAATTATTTTAACTTGATTACGTTTCTAGGTAATTAAAAAAAATAATGTTGCAACTTATTATTAAATATAATATACTTTCTTTATTGATTTTTATTAATAATATACTCATTACTCTTGCGGTATATTGTAGCTGGTTAAATGACTCAATCGTTTCTCATAATATCAAACCATAAATTTTTTGTTAGATTCGTTTTTTGAACAAATTGTCTTTAATTTAAATCATTGGTCTATATTAAGTGATTTTAAATTATTCAAAATTTTATTTTAAATATTAAACAAGGATAACAAAATAGTATTATGTTGGCCAACTCATAAAGATGCACATTTTATATAACATTATCTAGCAATAAACAAAAAATAAATAAATAGAACGTGTATAAAACACGATACTTAAATTATTAACTTAATTTGTATTGAATAATATTAATGTAACCCAATGAACAAAAATATAATATTATGGCTGATACTAAATTAGTGCACTTATTTATAGGCGCAATAGGTGGATACATTTTGGGTCGTATCACTAAAAAATGTCATAAAACTAAACCAAAAATATCCTCATCAGCATCGACAAAACCAATAGACCCAAAAACAACGTCAAAAACCAAACCAAAAGAATCCTCATCATCATCGACAAAACCAACAGACCCAACAACGACGTCAAAAACAACATCAAAGGGATCCTTACCAGCTTCAAAAAAACCAACAAAACCAACGAAAACGTCAAAAACTACACTAACTACCAAATAAATCCTCAAAATCATCAACGATTAAAAGAAATCAAAGTGAGGTAAAAGTGAAGATAATAGTGAAATCATCACACAATATTATGTAAATGAAGAATAATAGTAAATATATAATATTTGATTCAAATATTGTTAAAAATGTTTTAATAAACTTAATTTTTAAAAATAGATAAAACTCACGAATATTATATCCATAACTACTATTCGTTATTACTATATAGTATAATAATAATATTATTATAACGCCCAATGTATTATTATTTCGCATAACACTAATAAAATATTTTACAAATTAAGAATAAAGAAAATCAGATTATGTTATTGTGTATTTGAAATTTAAATTTATTACTTGACTATATTGTTAAACATTGTTATAAAATTAGTAACAAAACGTAAGACGCCAAACAATGGAACAAAATAAATTAATTATTTAACACTTTTATATGATCGTGTCAAGTAATCCATTTCATCCTTGGCTATTTGGTCGATCAAAGTGAACAATATTTTTGTTTTACCAATTAAATTCTAGGGTTGGCACTTCCTGAAATTTTTGAAAATGTAAATATTCCCTAGAACTTTTATTGAAGCGTCATTAATACGTTATGGTTCCCAGGAATACAAAAGAAATTAAAATCAATACTTTTTTAAGACATTTTTAGATTCTGAACGAAGCTTAGAATATATCAATTTTACAACGATTTATGTTTTTTTTATGTCAAACACTATTTTTCTAGTAGAAAAAATACTCTGATTAACAACGTTGAAGAAGGTTTCTAGTAAAAAATTGGTAGTTAAGGAAACTCAAAATTTAAAAATTTTATATGGGAAAAACTTAATTTATTTTTTTTATTTTATAAAATGGTTCAATATACTACTTTTTGTATTTCATATTTCCAACTTTTATTTTAATTTAAAATTTAATTTTGAAGAACTTCTTCTCCATATTACCTTACCTTCAAATGGTATATCTATTTTTATCTTACTACATGCATAAAATATGTAATATTATTATATTATTAATGCGACCAAAAAATGATTGCATGTTGATATATATATATCAATACTATTATCCATTAAAACAACTGTTTGGGAACTTTTGTTTCAAAAAGTTTGACCATATTCATTAAGAATCATTTTTTATCGATAACAAAGATTTATATCATTCAATTCAAGTTTAACATATCCGCACTTAAGTGTTTATTCAGTGAAGAGGTGCACTTAATTTCTACTGTATAGCAGAGTGGTTACCTACTTGATGGCATTATTTTTCTTGATAAAATGTACCTACTGACACCGATAATAATAATAATAATAAAATTAAAGAAGGTCTTATTATATTCTTATATTCTTATACATATTTAGTTTTTATGATATATACAATGCCTACAACACTGTGTTGCTGTATAATCAAATAACTACTGTTATTTTGTGGTAAAATCAGTATAACTGCAGTGATGAATTTTTGTTCCGAATCTTAATTTAATATTTTCTATGCAACTGTCAAGTATTTTCTCCTTATTCCATTTTATAAAACCTTATATATTTGAATACAATTACAATTAAATGTTATTACAAAAAAAATAACCACTACTATTCATAAGAATTAAAATATGATGAACTCTAAATAGCATGTAAAGTTGGAAATACTTGAATTTAATTTTCAATTTAGGATACACTATAATTGTTTTATATCTGATAATAACAATATATGCATTTAATTCTCTCAAAAACTATATAATGACAGATACTAAATCTAAAAATATATAGTTGCTAAAAACTTATGCATTTATTTTTTTTCATATTTTTTTTCGACGTTTTAAAACATGAAAATTTTAAAAATATAAAACTGTATTGTTTTTTTTTTAGATAAAATACCCAATTTGTATATACTCATATTTAGTTTGAAATATAATGACTAAGCTAAGAACTATCTTACCTTAATTGAAATCAGTCCTTTTAACAAATACGTAAGTAGCGAAATACCAGTATAGATAAAAGATTAAATTACTAAAAGAAGATTAAAAATTGATGAACTTTAATCACTTATAAAATTTACAAGTTATTTAATTATGAATTTATATTTTCATCAAACATTTGAATATTTTATGAATACGATAACATGGTGGTTAGTACATAATAATTAATTAGGTACTATTAAATATTGTCGATATTCAAGGTGGCCATTCCCGTGCATTCCAGGGAGTTCCCATCAAGCCCTGTTGTAATTACCCAACTTAAACTACAACATGGGGTATAAAAATTTAGTAACTCCTAATAAATATATTCCTAAAAAATAGTACATAATTCGTGTAGACGTTTAGTGAAAACACAGTGAGCTTCGGTTTTAAATGGCGTGAAATCGTTACAGCCTGTAAGTGGTAATATAATATTATATATCGATTAAAACGATTTGAATCATCAAATATTGTAATGTAAATACTTACTACAACAGATTATAGTAAAGTGCGCTAATAATGCGATTCGTTTAGTCTGATAGGTATATTATTAGCATATAATAGTTTTCATCGCGGCGACAAGAATACGGCATAATCACGGATAGTTGAAACGATTAAACGTGTTATTGTTTGAACGGGGTAATAACGCGGAAAGGATTTTTCGTACGTGACAATATTGAAAAACGTGAGGGATTCGTAAAATGGATTAGAGTGACTGTAAATGTGAATGAATTCACATTTAACGCAATGTTCACACATAAATTATAGACATTTTATGTACACATCATTGAAAGCAAATAATATCAAATAAACCCACAACGTTTGCGGCTGATTTTGATAACGTAATTTATGGTTACTCATCTTAATAATATGCAAGTTTATTAAATTCGTCGTTATTCAAGTTGTGCCAATACGATACAGTTACTATTTATGGTCTCTCGATTAAATCCACACCATAATGTATGTGATTTTGAGTTTTTTCACCCACGAGATTATTTAATAAATACAATAATTATACGTGTGGTATTATTAATGATTATAGTTTTACCTGGTATGAGCGTTTGTAAAAAAATTCCAACCGCCAAGATTGATGGTAACATCGCCACAGATGAAATCATCCGAAATAATCTGAAATAAAAACACAACAATAATAATATTAAATCATTTCATTGCCGTGGAAAATATGCGACGTGTATAGGAATTGACTAATTAATATTAATATGAAGCGTATAGGTAAATAAAAATATGTATGCGCGTGTGTCCATCACTGAACATCACTGTTGCGGAATTGACATCGTGTTATAGTAAACGCAACTTTTTTTACTAAATCTTGTAACCACGATGCAGCTTAAGTGCACGCATAAACAATAATACAGATTTCATTTAGAAATATTGCTGAAATTGGTGATGGCCCGTCAATATTTTTGGTCTTTGCCATGTCTATACTCGTATGCGTGACCGACGCGCAAACATGTGTATTCGCTCGAAGATCTAAGCATAGCTAAATGAGCTGGACATTGCGTTTCGGCCCGATCACAAAAAAAAAAACGGTTTTCCCAATGTCGCGATGTACCTATCTAGCTATAATATAATTTAGTTGGGCCGTGCACCGCAGAAATTGTCCGGACTAAAAATATACATTCGTTTATTACTATGGATGTTTTATAATGTACAGAAAAAGCTCGTCAAACACGCCACTGTTTCCGATCGCGACATATAATATTATTATTATCACTCCGCTTCGGATTACACATCATATTAATTATGGAATATTATACGCACCTACGACGATTCGCCGTGTTACTGATACACAGTAACGTTTTGTAAGACGTTTCAGAAGAACAAAATTAAATACTCTATACGGAGTAAGATACAACGTACATAATATTATAGGTAATATTATGCATATTTTATTTTTATTTTTTTTATTCTTACGCGGTATATATAAGTCATTCTTATCCACCCGATAAGAAAATTGTTATGCTCGTATTTTACGATAAATATTTGATATAATATACCATCTACGTGCATACATTTTGTCTGTGTATATATAGTATACCAAGCCCGTTTATACCGTGTGTCGCGGCGAGGGTGATGTGGGGAGAGGGCTCCTCGGTAAAAAATAAAATAAAAATAAAACATGTCTCAAGACATCGTACAATTGAAAACGTAACATAATACAAAAAATGCGGAATGTACAGCAGGAAATAATAAGTAACACTTTTTTTTTTTTTTTTGTTTCGTATAAACGTGTCGTACTACCTGTAGTAATATACCAATAGTACTCGCACACGGCGAATGAGACGAGCCTGTGCATCAGTTGACGAGGCGTGTAGTGTGTGTGTGTGTGTGTGTGTGTGTGTGTGTGTGTGTGTGTGTGTGTGCATGTGTGTATAAACGGTTAGGTATATTATATTATTGTTATTATTATTATGGTATGAGGTAGTGTATAATACTGTACTGTACAGTATTGTACAAGGTACCTGTATATTTACTGCGCGGGCGACGCCGCCGGTCGTACGCAGTTTTCCCCGGGCAAAATCGTAAGTAATCACTTTAATTATTATACGTATATAATGTTATATAATACGATAACATTTGAGTGCGTGTGAGTTTACGCGCGTTTGTGTTTACAGTGTAAGTCTTCGGGAGCGCGACACACCGAGCGGAATCCACTTTGTCTCATACATGTATTATATATTATGCACCGTTAAAACAGCTCTATATATACCTACCTATATCATGATATCGTGTTACCGTCGACGAAAAAAGTCATTTATTATGATTTATTTTTGTTTTTTCGACGTACGAAAATATGTATGTTGTATATAAATATACATAAAAAAACAAACGAAACCACCGAAAGTCGCGCAAATTATCTTTCCGTCATCCGCCCACACATAGATACCGACGACAAAAAAAAAAAAAAAAAAAATAAAAATATAATCTTGGAAATTACAATAAATACACATACGTAAGTATGTAATCGTGTGCGTGCGTGCGTGTGTGTGTGCGTTGAACGACATGCAAGATAAATCTATCACGCGTGTATATTATATGTACCTACAACGTATATAATATTAGATATATACGACTGGTGTACGTGTGTTAGCATGGTGTGTGTGTGCAATTGCAACCGTCTAATAACGAAATCCCGGGGGGGCAATGTAACGAAAACCGAGGGAAAAAAGCAAACATCGAGATCAAATAATATATATATATATATATGTTTACCACACTTGAAAAGAACAATTTATACTCCACGTCGGCGTTATGACATATTGCCAGCTATCGGATGATATTACTGCTTGCTTTTGTTTTGTTTTCGTTGTTGTTATTATTATTTTTATTTTTATTATTATTTTTATTATTATTATTATTATTATTATTATTATTATTATTATTATTTTCTTCACTATTTTTTAAAGTCAAATCTGATACGTGTATCTTTTTTCCCCGGACGGTTTAACGTTTGAGACGTATCTCAACATATCATACACGCGTAGTTTGACGTTTAAGCAACAATATAACTACCACTACTACTGCACTGCATTACTCTACATCACCACGCCGCTGCAGAGCAACGTCTGGGCTATTACTATTATTATTATGAACGATGCGTACATGAGCAGCGAACAATACAAACAATATAATATAATAAAATAATCACGATATGACGTATATACACTACATAACAGATAACGCTTTAAGTATATTATGGTCGAAATCAGATTATAGGATCTTGTATTTTTTTTATAAACCCCCCACCCCAGCTTCGACTAGTTTGATCACGAATATCTCTGTTTATATTATTAAGTTCGCCTATTCAATTGTCTAAATATTATGTTCAACGACAAAATATATTATTCAGTTCTGTGCATAAGTACAAATAATTTCAATATTAGATTCTATAAGCAGAGCGATGAATGTATTAACTTTACAATAACGTGTGCGTGTTTTTTTTTGTGTCTTTAAACACCTTTTGAATAGTAAGAGTGCATTGGTTTTCAAAATTAGAGATTTGTATTTAATGAACGGGAAAAGCAAAAATCTTTCCTACAAGAGCTTATAATATATATTATGTTGTCTGTACATGGTATAATTTAAAAATATTTTACTCTTTTTGAGCTGATTATAGATTATTACAATTTTCGAATATTAGTTTTTTTTTATGTTAACAAAATTTGTTCACTCAGTCAAAAATGTTGAAAATGTAATACAATGTTTCTCATAAGGTATGATTTATAAAAATAAAAATTTGAGCGCAAATTTATATAAAAAAAATGATTATCATATTATTCATCGTATATTTAGTTACAAAAAAATTCAACTTATTAGACTACTATAAAACAATACAATAATTAATATGTAGATTGTTAAATATAAATAACAAACGTTAATAACTATCAATTTTAATTTAAATAATGTAGAACGCATCATAGTTGCATTATTGCTACACTAATTAGTGTTTTGAAAAGGAAAGTATCATATAAAATCTAGATGAACCATAAAAAACCAAATTGAAATTCAGTCATGTACTCGTATGTTACCTAATTATTAATTGGTTATTTTTATTGTTTATTTAACATTATCGAGTTTGACTGATTTAACATTTTTTTATACTTAAAATTTAATAACAACTTACGATTATCGTGCAATAAAACGATAAAAATTGTTGAACATTATGTCACTAAATTGTAGTATTATTTGTTAATATATACTATACGAAAAAATGTGACTATTAAAGAACGCCGCTCTACCGTTGATTTCGCCACAGATAACGAACGGACAAAATACGTATTAAAATAAAATAATAATATTATGTTCAATGAAACCGCAGTAAATAATCAAAGTAAATTAGGAACGTATACACCTTAATATTTAAATAACAATAGGTTTCAGTATGAATGAAATTCGTTGTTATAAGTAGCTTATTAATATTAAGCCCGTCACAGTGGACCGCAGAGCTAGGATTATTTTTTAAGTATTCAATTAAAACGCTGAAGAATCTATGCACACATCTGTGAAATTTTTTAACAGCCCGGTTACCAGATACCGGGCCGTATAATCTGATATAAGGGTTGCGGTAATAAGCTGAGTTCTTATTTTTCACTCCAATAATAATAACACTATAATATATACCTTATACACGTATAACGATGATATTGTCACAAACGAGATACTTAGGAAAATAAAATGCGACGAAATGTCGTAAAACGCACAGACCGCAAAAAAAGGTAAAATTAAACTGAATGTGCGCACTTATATTATTATACATACACTCGTTTATTATATTTAAGTACACCTTGTAACCACATAATAACACTCGAGGGAAATATAAGAGTGTGCCCGCAATGTCCGCTATTGAAAGGTTTCAGTAAACAAAAGTTTCACGATTTGATGTACCAATACATAATGCATACACACATTTATAACGGTGTTCCAAGTATACCAAGTGCGCACTGTATGTCGTGTTCGATAGAGTTTACCGTAACAATATACGCTCCAAATTCAAATGTAAGTCGTCGTCGCGCAGCAGTAAAGGTATTTAACGTCATTACGTCGAGTGGGTGCGAGTCGGCGGCGGCACCGAGGAATATCACAAAAACGATAAGTATATAATAACGTCTATATTACTACCGACTAGAAATCGTATTATAATGCGAGACGATGCGAAATCAAATATTGAAACGAATAAATGTCACTCAAAAGTACACTAAACGCGACAACGCACCGCTGGAGATGAGCTGCGACTTCAAAAGAACGGAACGGTAATAACACTTCGCCTGTCACGTATCCAAACTTTGAATGTCTAAACGAATTATGAACTACTGTCGGAATCGATAGGTGTATTATATTATTATTGTTTACAGGCAAACATTTGGTTTTCGAACTCTGTGGCTTTCGGGACGAAACGATGAACGGAAAGCGGAGACGAGCTTGCGTTTGCGCGACGTTCTGAAATCATGAAAACATTCGCTCGCGTTCGATCACAAATAAACGCACTGTACGACCTCCAGCCGATCATGAATTATTATAGGATAGCTGTTTGCACTGGAGTGTCGGCGGTAACCACATAATATATATATATATTATATGGGCAATATAGGTGTAATGATTACTGTTGCCCTTAGCAGCACTAGTCAGTAGGTATATAATATGTATTATTGTAGACGGTTATTAATATTTCAAACTGACATCGATACGATACGCGTGAGCGTCGGCCAGTCACTAAATTATACTTCCCTCCTCTGAGCCACCTCCCCTCATCACATCGTACACATTATATGCGACCATTAGGTAACCAATAACTGTTCCCCGTACGTCACATCACAAAAACTAGAAAAAATTTAGCTCAAAAAACGGTTTAGCGAGGTAAAAAAAATTTAAAAAAATAAAAAATACCTATTCTGGCCACCGTGCGATCACCTCGGTCGTGCTTATGACGATGATAATCACCACGTAAATTTTCAAAACATTTTTGATTTATCACCGGGAAGAAATCGGACGGCGTAGTCAAAACACGCCATAATAGGTCCGACGCGGCGGCTGTTCGCGGACTCTGACCGCGCGGTGGGTCATCGGCGGTCTGCCCATTCCTAATTGATTGATGTGGGCTTTTAACTTTTGCATTATCTGCACACGGCCCTCTGCCGTTTCTCCAACGGCTTCGGCCCGCCGTAAAAGTATACACGCGCACTGTGCCTTTTACGTGCGCTCCGTGACCCGCGGGTGCGCACCACTCGCGGTTATAATAATAATATAACTCGTCGTATATACGTTATACCCGCATAATATATTACGTATCATATATATATATATATGTGTGTGTGTGTGTGTGTGTGTGTTTAATATATATATATATGATATTATACATTATACATTATGTACTGTGCATTTACCTATAGGACGAGATTGGCTGTGTAACTTTGCTTTCGAACGAAATTCACAAAATATAATATACACTGAAATATATTGCGTACATACTGTAAGTGTTACAGTTTACATTTTACACAAAATATATTATGATATATATATATATACCTATAAGCAGGCACTCATTTAATATAATATCGAACAGACGCAGTTTTCTCGGAAAATAAAACCACATCATAAAACCACGAAACCAACTTGCTTCACTGGGAATACAAAAGAAATGTGTTGTTTAAACATCAATAATACAACGAATATTAATACGGCGGAACGCGTAATTAGTGAAAGAGCATTTACGGTAAATTCACGGAGTGTATTATGTAGCTAATTGTTTTTGAATAATTACACATGACTGATTGTTATCATTTTCCGGATAAAAAACAATGAAAATAGTTCTACGCACTTGCGCTCTGCAAACATTTAAAAATGGAATGAAATAAAAACTTAAAACAGCAAAACCATATAGTCGATTACAGTACATAAGTTCAGGGGAAATCTCGAATCTTAACTCAAACATGAAAAATAGTTTATATAGGTATTATATAATAAAACTAGATGTATTACTCAATTACACACTGGAAAAAAATAAATAATTATAAAATACGGCACTTGTTAATATTATGACGGGTTGCATAAACAATAACTATAAACATTAAATGCATCAATAGTGAGCTAATGATCCCTTAAACATGATTTAGTGGCCATTTGATTGGTCCGTTAAATTGTGTAGAACCATAATATTAATCAATTTTTCATGAAACCAGTAATTTAGTATGATAGTTGTTTAAATGGCACATAATCGACAAAAATGTATTTCTTAAAGTCAATCTAATGCCACCATCGGTCGTTGTGGAAACTAATCTTTGAATTTTTCTTATCTAATCTTTATAAAAAAAAAAAAAAGCTATTCGTATTGTTTTCAAAAATGTTTTCAACTCACGATCACAAATACATTGCTTTTTAAAATATAATACTATACACATATACATCTACATATTCGGACTCTCCGACGTGCTTGAAATATAATCGACTCCCCAGGAACGTATACAAATTTTAAATGACCTTGAGACCAAGATCACGACAATATATTGTACTATATAGGTACTAAATAATAAGAACAAAATTATAGAGTTACTATGGTTATGGACGTCGGGAGAAATGGGTTGAATATAGCAATTAAATATAAAAATGTGAACTCTGTGTAAATTCATTGGTAATATTATTGCTCTTAAATGTTCTGTATAACATATCGTTTCTAGTGTCTACACTCGTGCCGATATACTTAAAAACAAAAAAAAGCGATCGCAAGTCGCGTCTCGGATCAGAATATAGTTGTTTTCAGATTGCTATATCTGATATTGTTCGAATCGGATGTATCTATTCTGGGAAGTGTTATTGTTTTCAGAAAATTAATCTGGAACAGCTACAATATTATTGTTATTGATAAAATAAAATACGCAGACATTTGTTCGTATTTAATTTTTTCTGTAACTATATCATGGCATACGTATTACTATAACTGAGCTTTTGAAACGAGAATCATTACTATATAATACATGTAAAATATATATGTATAATGTATGCATATTATGTATATGATAGTTTGTTTTCGATTTATTTCAGCGAAGTATGTTGTACAGACTCTCGTGTAATTTTGCTGAAAACTGCTTCCTCGAACACGATGTGCTTATTAAGTATTAATATGATAATTATGCGATTTGCTTCGCGAAATAATACCGCTCTATAAAGGTGCTCAACTCACGGTGGACTATTATTTTAAGATTACAATAATTGAGTATATTTTTAATTACAAAACATTTTGCACGACGTAATAATAATATAATATAGTAAAATGTCTTTCGTAATAATTGAATTATTAATGTCTTACATTATAATATCAAACTGAATGCGTTCAAGACGTTTAAGTTGCTCGAGTCTTGTAAATAAAGCTATATTTAGATTATTAAGATTTCCTTAGGTTTACCTGCAAGGTGGTAAACTTAACTAACTACTATCATCTCGGAGAGGAAATTTAATTAATGGTTGAACAGCTTTAACACTTAAGATTTTTGAACACAAACTTTCAGATGTTCCACAATATACAATTATACGGTGATATTTTTGTTTAATATTTTATGGTTCAGCGCTTTTTTCACTTCAATCGTCTCAGCTAAGAAAATTACACTCGAAATTATCTGTGCAGCATAATAATATAATTATGTATTATCAAAATTAATGTTCGTAACGCAAAATATTGAAATTTGAAGTCGGCAAACGATAATTATTTTACGAACGTAATTAATACTTTATGCTAATGTATATCAAATGTATTTGATGGACAATGTTACTTTTTTGGATAAAATAAATATATTAATTAGGAAAAAGGGCATTAGCGGAAAAAATTACAACGTTCCTGTATATCAATGTATGTATTGTAGTAAATGAATAACTTATCATCTTACAAAACAAATTCAGAGGTAGTAGTTTTAGTTAATTACTTTGTTTTTGATCATGTATTGTGTATTTGTGTATAATATTGTTGGCTGTATAAATTTAATATATTATATGCAAATAAAATTTAAGTAGAAGTTATTGCCACTGTGAAGTATATAATTTTAGGTTTAATAAAACTAATTAACTTTAATTACTGCATATGCATCAATAAGTTTACTTTAAACCTTTAGTACCTATAGGTATAATAGTGAAATAGATTAATCTATATATTAATAATTGTTTTTTATTTAATTTATTATTTGTTTTTACAAAAATTGTTTGGGTCAAAATTTATACAGAATTCGTTTTCTTAAATAACATGTCAATAGCTCAATAAATAAAACGTTTATCTTTCTATATTTAACTACAAATACAAAATAAAAACATATCTCGCTATTCTGGTTAATTTGTATTTTATTCAAACCATTTTTTTTAAGTATAATATTTTTATAACTTATTTTTGTATATAAAAACAACATTTGTATCCTTAGTTATTTCTTTATCTGCCTCTATAGTCATGCTTTTTTATATATTTTTTTATACTTCTCCAGAGAATGGCATCCTAAGAGAGTCAGTATCTTATAAATTATAATAAATACTATTTATTTTTAATTTCAATATCAATACTATTTTATGAACTAAAATATTACGAACGACCCCTAAATGTATTAATATAATAATATAATTTACAATATTATAATAATATCGGCATACATTTCTAAATATATTTTTTTCACGCGATATCTAACTGATAATTTTTTGATAACAAATCAAAAATATAAAGCAAAAATCTAGTAGTACATGTATTTATTTTACTGTTGTTAATTAATCATTCTTAATCAATTTAAATTGTATACACATTTTTTTTGCAATAGAGTAAATTAAAAAATATTGCTGAATTGAAAATTAGACATAAAATATGTGGTAAAACTTAAAACTTAAATAATTTACGAAACATGTTGAAGTCGAGGTTAACGAAAGGTTGTGCTCTGATCTTTTCGTAGTTCTAAACTTATCATGTTTATTTTTAAAATATTACAATCCGTTATAGATCATATCCGTCATTTTTTCTACTTATGTAGCAAAACATTTTTTTTTTTTACTTGTTATATCTTTGATATAACACAATGATTCTTTTTTAAATTAATTACTTTTGGCTTCATTAATGAATCTACAAATTGACTTCTGGCATAATTAAAAACAAAACCATTTTATTACTGAAATTTCGTATGGAAATACGATTTTGATAAGACTAAAATATGTTAATTCGTTTTATTAAATAAAACACAAAATATGACAATATGAAAAAATTTGATAATTTGACATGCACATTTAATTTAATTATATTTAAATACAATAATTTTATATGGTTTTCACAATAATTATTATTTATATTCTTCCAAAATATTGTACGAGTACTTATCTACTATTATTTTAAAAACCAATATGTCTATCCAGATAATTCTAATACATAACGTTTTATATTTAAGAACGAAACTTTAACAGATTCGAAACCACTGAAAGTAAATAATACAAATAAGTTAACATTTCAATACTATAAAAACATATTATATTATACGATAAAAGCACACATTCGATGTATTAAGAATAAACTCGTTTTAATAAAAACAATATCAGTACTAATGTAGTCAACAACGTTTTTCCACTGCGTGCCATAAATCAATAAATCTAAGTACGACTCTTGTAAACATAGTCTGTGAAAGGAAAATTATAGTGCGTCATATTATTTTATAACCGCATAAACTAGATGTTATTCCGTTTTAATGTGAATGTTGAATTTGTATCTTACATACATGCAATTGAAAACGTAGTTGTGTTTTGGTATGTATTTTAAATGAACCAAAAAAAGTTGTTGAAGAACGTTATACCGAACGAACGTGATACGGATTTTCAAAAAAACACGTTCTTGGACATTCGACCGGAAAACGATTCTAAATTGTGATAGTGCAGCTGAGAGTACTGTCTCTCAAACGCCGTAATTTCTCCGTTGAAATGTATGTTTTTCTTCTCTTCACTCCTCCTCGGGGATTTGCGTAATTCAAATTCACAACTTACATTAACCACCAATATTATATATATACACATACCCGGTATACTTATTCCAAGAATTTCATTCACTTCGTACGTGTTTTTCGCATTATATATGTGACGTGCGGTACTGACTCACCTTTGTGTTTGGTCTACATCTTGAAATATACGGTAGGGGTAGGGGTTTGTCGGTCCACTTTATAGTCTCGTGAGACTTGGGTTGTAGAAAGAAAAAATAAATTTAAAAAATGACATTTTTCTTTGAATAATAATTATTTCTACGGTTATAACTTGGTTATATTTTATGTTATACGAAGTGTGATTAGCACGTATATTATTACAATACTTGGAAGTCTTTTTGATCTTTTATTTTAATGATTAGTTCATAATAATTATAAAATAATTAAATATGTTAATTTTTGTAAGCTGGCATGTTATGTATCTATATAATATACTAATTATTATTATTGAATACTCATTATGCCCAATGAATTCAAGTAATATTTAAATTATTTTAGTAATTTTACAAATAATTAAAATAATTGATTCTATTTTATATTAATTGTCAAAATTTCAAATATTTCAAATAATATTTTTTTGATCTTTTTTAATACTTTAATATCTGATTTTATTAATTATTTTAATAATTTATATCACATACAGAGCGATTTTTTTTTTTATAAGTACCTATATAAGAGTGATTCATTTTATTTTTAGTATTACGGTTAGTTGATATAATTTTTCTTAAAAATATTGCATTTATTATATTATTAGTATTTAATTATTATAATAATATTATGAATTTATACTATATTTTATTGTATCAAATTATACTACTCAAAATGTAATAACATAGTTCTGTAAATACCGTAAAAGACTAAAAATTGATTCATATAATAAATAGATCATATTTTAAAATAAATCAAAAATTTCATAGCGTATAGTAAAATGCATAATAATATATTAATACATATTATATATATAAATTGTAAATCTCCATGAATAATTTTTTTGATTTATAAATAATTATTATCGTTAAAAATAACGTATTAAATATAATATCGTTATTCATTGTTAAAAAAAAACTCGTTGAGTTATTAATTGTGCGGTACACAATATTGTCATTCAATATCACTAATAATATTTTTTTATATTTTTGATGAATAGAATTTTTATTTTAATACAAAAATAAAAATATTAATATTAAATTATTTTAAGAATATCACAATTAATATTATGTTTTGATCAGCGTTAATAATAAGTATTTTATTTAATATATATATATTATATTTTGCAACAAAAAATTCAATTTACGTTATTAAAAGATCATATTTTATGGTATATTCTGTACCTACAATTAATAACAATATGGTATACCAAAAAATATTGTGTGTAAATATTCGTTGCGCATAGTTTTAGTGTACACAATATTAATTTTTATTCGATGTCAATTAAAACATAGTATATATAATTATACAAATATTATACTGTGTATATCTGGTGAAAAAATAAAATTAGGATAATACCAATTTATATCATAATACAAAGTATGAATTAACGAGTTTACGAGCGTTTTATTTGCATGATTTTTTTATACGAGGTAAAATATTAAAACTTCTCTGTGCACATTCCTGTTAAAAGTTCAATGGTAATCGCACACACATTAATAAAATGATTTTTAAAGTGTAACATTTATCAAAAATCTTAAAGATAGCCTCTATCCAATTAGCATCGTTTAATACTACAATTTAGTGTGCATTATAATGAAACAAGCAAATTCCAAATAGTCATTTAGGTTGAATATTTTAATGTTTCGTATTTAGTTAAAAAAAAATAAAAAAAGAACTTTTCTTAATGTTTTATCTTTATGTATACATAATACTTTTTATAAGTATACAATTTTAATTATTTTATAATGATTTTTCATTATTTTTTCCTAGTTTCTATGAAACACAATATTATTTATAGAAATAAATAGATAAATTTATACAAAAATAATTAAACTATATACATTTTTAACCAGATGAATGTTTATGATTTAAACTGCTCGACCGAGCATATTATCCAGTTGGTTCTTATCATCTTCATTAGTAAATACATTAGAGGTGTGTTCAAATTGTTTTGTTTATTTATAGGGCACTTAACAGTAGGTAATAATATTTTGCCACATTATCCGTCTCCGCCAAAACTACATACTCTCTTCTCCAAATGATAAATTATTCTCTATACCTATAATGAGAGTAGGTATATTATAAGTTTTAACTTTATGAAATATACAGGAGATGCATATCACGCAATATTATTCACATAATTATTGCGTTCGAGATAATAGATATTTTTGGAATCGCATACCTACATCAATTATACGATATACTATAATCAGTAACAAAAATACACACACACACATACATGATCAATAACAAAATAATTACTTTTTGATGCAAATGTATATAGTATTAATTTTCTGTACTTCAGTACTAGACGTAATTTTATAATATTGTTTCAACGAAAAAATGTATGACAAACTGTTAAATATAATATACATGACCTTTAGAACAAAATTAATATTATTTATTTAAATAGAATACAATATTAATTTAACAGTGTCTTATGTGCGCTCACTATTGACACGTCATTCATAATGCGTATTTTTAAATTAAACGTGTTGAATATTGCATTTTCAATAAAAAAAAAAAAAAAAAAAAAAAAATACTGAAAAATACGGGTTTACTATTGATATACATAGATTTTGTATTCTGGACTAATGACAAACATACAACGCAGTTAAATAATAATAATCGAATGTAAGATTGTGGTCATCTCCGTGATTTGAAAATTCAGCTTTTACTAATTCATTATGCACTCAACAATATCTCGCCGGAAAATCGTTAGCGTTCGTGAAACGATATCTCGTATTCCCGAGTTTCAACGAGTTTAGGAGCATTCGAGTAGGCGGCGTCCTCTCGTCAGTTTCGGACCGGCTCTCGGGTAGGCAAAACACATACTCTCAGTCACTGTATATAGTGTGTATACGCATCGCAGATATGTTATGCGCACGGCAATAGTAACAGTATTTCATACGATAAACGCTTTGCGCGCACAGGTTTTTTTTCGATCTGTCTAAGCCATTAAACTTTTACTATTACATTCAACCGGCCTGTTGGTCTAGGGGTATGATTTTCGCTTCGGGTGCGAGAGGTCCCGGGTTCAAATCCCGGACAGGCCCGCCGTTAAATTTTTGCCGTTTTTATAGTAGTCTTAAGTAGAAGAATACAGTGAGCGCATTCACGCCGGATGACCAACGAGCCACACGACGACTTTCACTTAAGACCGGTTGCGACACGCACGAGCTGCTATCGCCACGTCTCCGAACGTCGCGCTCTTGTACGAGCGAGACGAAGAGAGAGAGAATGACGTTCACTTAAACCACGTCGGTAGAGCTGCCCCACTTCTTGATAGATGCCTACAATTGTAACGAATTATTTGCGAGTGTGTAAGAACGTACATGTGCAAAACGAGAGCCCGTCGTATATTTGACATGTTTACTTAACATTTTTTTGCGATAAAATGTGACTGATATGAAATACTTTCGATACTAAAACAAAGATTTGATACCATAATAACTGCGCGAAACTAACAATATTACCATTTCAGGTACATACCATATAATTTCCATAGTTCCGAAGCTTCTGTTAAATGTAATGCTTTGAGGATATTCGAGGAGTAAGAGTACGTTAGTTTGATCCAAGTGACGATTCATACAATGTCTAATAAGCACAACTTTTATTACTAAAAGTTTTACCTAGCGTTTTGGTCATCGTTTTAAATACATTATTTTACTATCGAAACTCATAAGTAAGTATAAACCCAAGAAGAAATCGATTATAATATTGATAAGATAAACAAAAACATAAAAACTTAAAAGTTTGCAAACAGTCTTAACTTATTTTTAATGTATGTAACTATTAATTATACAACAATTATTGAAATTAAACTATTTTAAACGTATAGAATTTGTTCAATTTGTCTACTTACATCGTATATTTTTGATTTCAATACAAACAACTTATGAGAAATTTATATTCCATATATTATAGAACTCCAATTTTGATTATTAATAATTAAATTATTAATTCAAACAGTCAAACACTTATTAAATTGAATTATTATTAATTGCATAAGTTAAACTTTGTTAATAATTGTAACTAATAATTAAAATATATTTTTTTAAATAGATTAATATTTCATTGTTATTTCACAATATACACCAATAGAAACAAATATTTACTTATATTATTCATTTATATAGGAATCATGTGCTTTATAAAATTGAAAATCTATTGAATATTTTATAATAGAAGAACTTGTATCATAAAATTAAAGTAAAAGTAATCCGCGCACATTTAAAATCAAATCAACGGCTTCTTTGCTTAACTTAATTATTGTTAACATATCATAAATTATTATTTGTTATTCTGCAATTAACAGTATTATAACTTGTACAATACGATAATCATTTTGTATGAAAACATTCTCCAGAACATTTTTCATTATTTAAATAGACATTTATTTATTGGGAAAATACAAACTAAACAAATATCAAACGATTTAGTAAATATTTTAAATATGTATAGGTAGGTTCTTAATAATTATATTTAGCTAGTTAACTTTCTTTAAATGTATCAGAATATATTTTACTTACTGTACCGATGCAAATTTATAGATTGTAAAATGTATAAATAAAAAATATACCTTCGATATAACCTTATAAGGCTGCATTTAAATAGGTAATCTATTTTCAGAAATTGCATATATCTATATCACAGTAGAAGTAGCACTGATATTTATGTTGAAAAATTATGTACTCTAATGTTAATATAAGTAATATGAAATGGCAGAAAGAACTAACTAAATCTCAATATTATGACAAAACATCAAAATTGTAGTATTTTAGTTGAACAATTATGATCAGCTAAGTGAATTATAAAGCGGAAAGAGCATAATATAGTTATTTTATTAACACTTATTTGATTACCACCTCGATTTTAATTTTAATATTAATAGAAATGTAATTAATTGGAGGCTGATAAGGCATTTACTCTTTTCTAGATTTTTGTTGGCGTTTTACATTTTTATACCAACCAATTTTAGAAATAATACTGGAATGACAGTTCAGAACTCGTACATTGTTGTCATTTTTAAGAAACATACTACCGTAGCAAAAATAAAAAAAATTATAAAAGTAAAACTTTGATAGTTGATTGATATGTTTATAACGTATCATGTGGATATCCTTTACTGATATTTTTTATTAGTATGTAAAATATTCAAATTTAAAAATAATCATATATCGCAGAAAAAATGAAATATCCTTAAAAAAACCCAACGTATAAGCACAGATAATGTTCTTAACTTTAAGTTGTATGATACATTATTTAACTCTAATATTAAAGCCAACAACACAAAACTGCTGCTGCTAAACGTAAATTTACTCTCTTGAACGTGTGGATTAGTAAAATAAAACAAATGATGCGATACTAGTGCTGATATCCTTTATCAAGTCACTGCTAAAAAGATGTCTGCCTTTGCAATAACCGAAAAATATTTAATGTCTTATGATTGATAAACAATTAATATTATATTATAAAAAACAATAAACTTATTATTCTCTTTATACAATTGTATTGCGCAATACTACTCGTATGATTATTTGAATTAAAAAAAATGCGTGCAAATAGTACCAACAGGCATTAGTGATCGTTTAAGTCAACCAAAATCAAAACAATCAATTATAATATATATATATATATGTTGTATTTTAATATAATAAAAATATATATATCACTAATATATCACTGACCTTTTTTTCTTGAGTATACCAGATAATTTAAATTCATCATTACTAAACTAACACTTCCCAAAGTATAAAATCAGTATTTAGCTAATCGTTTTTATATTAATTTGTATTGTACATCTTTAAACTTTTATGTTATCTATATGTAATTTAACCTTGTCAATATCACTCAATAGCCACCGAGGCCACAAATTTATTTAAATAAAAATAATACAATAGTTAAAAATGTTAAAACATATTATTGATTGAATGGTAAAATATATTTATTTTGTATTTCTATTTGTACTGTGTAAAGTAAACTCTAATAATATTATTATTAGTAATTAAGCTGTGAATATTCATTATAATATTAATATAACTAACTAAAACACTAAAATATATATTCAAAATATCCAAGGGTACTTGTATTAATTTTATATTTATATTGAGACATGATATTTTCATTATTATAAAAATATTATTTCAATATTTGGGCTAATCATAATCATAATAGGTACGTAAAAGTAGCAACTTCCTATAATATATATTATTATAATATTTGCTTTACAGAAAGGAACCTTGAGACTATCATTATATATTGTCAAAATCTACACAGTTTTATTTCAATTATAAGTACTAAGTAATAATCACTGTGAGTAAGTTTTAATACTATGTGAATTAAATTTGTTCATTTGAATGAAAAATGAATTTTTATTTTTTAATATTATACTCGCATGGATGATCATTTTAAAAACATAACTATGAAATATATATATTAAATGATCTATATAATTGCTCCTTGAAAATTAGAATTTAATAATCAGATTCTTCGAGTTATAAAGCTGTTTTGATGTACTTAATGTAATACTTAAATGACTGAATTATATAGACTCGAGAGAATAATGCAGTAATGTTACATAACACTATAAAATAGTCTTCTGGCTAACAATATATATATAAATAAATGTGCGATGTGTTCCTTTAATTTCAGTTGTCAAGACATATATCTTCTTTACCGATATATAATTTTATTTTTGAAACCAAAAATGTATTACAAGGTATGTCTTTAAAATGCATTATTATTTGTCGAATAATTTCTTCTACGTAGTTATTATATATATAAATACATTATATTCAACCAGTAAATTGATACGAACGAGAACTGTAAATATTTCATGAGTTTATATCATTTCTCTTTTAATTACATATTTATGTTTTTAATCACTCAAATACATCTTACAGTCTCTTGCCTAAAATCGTAATAAATTCAAGTATTAATTATAAGGGTTTAATTTGAAAGCAAACAATTAGCTCTGACAGCACTAAGTGAATTTAATATCTATTATTAATTATATTTTGTTCTCAAAGATTTATTGAGTTTTGTTCATATATACCATCGCGTGATGATCATTGACATTTACCTACAAATGACAATATTTAAAACAAATCATTTATTTTTTATGAACAACGATTGCTCATGCACATTTTATTTTAAAATAAAATTTTGTCATTTACCATCAATATGATAGGTTATCACGTTGTCTACGCATACAAAACACGTATAACTTATCAGATTGACATTAAGTAGTAGATTTAGTATTGCAATTCATAAAAATTGTATGTATATATATATTGCTATTTAGTAATGTTGATCAAATTTGTAACATTATTAATATCTACATATTTATAATTGAATTGAATAATATCTTAATGATAAATATACACATGTCTAAAAATGTATATGACGTGATTAAAAATCATGTTTAGAATATTCCGTTAATCTAACATAATCTCAAATTAATATGTCTTATTTTTATAACAGAACAAATTATGTATATTTTGGATTTTTTTCAATGTATCAACAGCATATCCAAAATAAAATTGTTGATCAATTTAATTGTAAATAATATATGTATTTTTACTGTTAACACAGAGTAATGTTTAGTTTTTAATCCTGCTAAGACAGACATCTATTGTGTATACAAATAAATAATATGCCAATGCTGCAGATCATTAATTTTAACACAAACAACAATGAATTGGTTGTAGACATTTCTTATTAACAATGTAAATGTGTTTAAACGGTTAAAAAATAATTGCATTATAGGTACGTTGTCTTAGTAATTACGGTTTTATTGTCACTACAAAAATAAATTAGTGTATAATCTTGTCTTTTTATGATAATATTATTATACACACATTTTAAACGAAAATAGCTCTTGAATAATATTTATCATCAAATAATTATTTATGACAGTTTTGGTAAATTAAGAATTTGTTTTAATTATTTTTGTTCTAAAAATATTTTTACTGTTAAGCATCAAAGTTAAATTAAAATAAGTAATGGCACTTCTCTAAAAGTAAATATAAATTTATTCTAAATTCAATATAGGTACTTCAAAATTAATTATAATAATTTAAGGTAATCCATAAAGTGAAAAATGTAGTTATTTATTTAACATTAAAACATTTAATATCAATATTATAAGTATGTTTAGCTTAATTAATATAGGCACAAGTACAAATGTTGATACCTACTCCCTATAATCAATGCTTGTGTTGGGAGTAGCTATTAATGCTATAATAATGCTTTTAATTTTACAACGATGTATTACAATTTTATTTTATTGGATTTGGAATAAAAACCTCCGTGAAGCTGATTAACTGGCGAATATAAATTAATATTTTCCGTTGAAAAGTTTAAAACTTTTATAAAAAAAAAAAAAAAACGATATGAGATTGCCGAGATTTTTCGAGATTATATGAAAACCTCATTCTTCAGTTGGATTTCACTACCTGTGTACTTCGAGTGCCTACTTAAAAGTCTTTATAAAAGGTTAAAAAAATATTTTTCAAGTATTGAATTGCTTAATAACTTATGAATTTGAACATATATAATATATTTGTTTGTCAAAAACCATCATAACTTAATAATTTTGAAAACGTTCAAAATATATTACTAGTTAAAATACTTAAAATATAAGTTAATTTAATTCAACTTAAAGCAAATTATTATTAAATCAAAAAATATTACATTTATTTACAAATATTTGAGTCCTCTATTAAATTAATAATACAACAGTTTTTAAAACATGTGATGAATTGAGCTAAAACGAAGCTCATAATTGTTTTTCGTGTTTTAATGTTGAAAACAATTCACCTTTATAATCCTAATAAACATTTTGACAATGATAAAAACGGCAATAATGCCAATAAATTTCTAATGATATAAATTATTTTATAATGTTTATTATACCAACGCAATTTTAAATAAGCTTTCGATTATACATTTATGTATTTACGCGTATTATATTTTATATTTTAATTTGTTATAATAGTCATTTATTTTTATAGCTACCTAATTAATATATTATAATATATTAAAATAAAATACATTTATATGTTAAGTACAAACGGTTTTTTCTTTTACTAAAAGTATAATAATATATATGTAAACAAGATATTCATTATTGAAAAAAAAACATCTTGTTTAATTAATACAATTAGTATAATCGTATAGGTACCTAATGTTTCAGATATACAGTCTGAATTGTTATTTTTATTTTACGTACAATATGTATTTATACCCCCGAGTAATGTATTTTATATACATACAACCCAGTGGTATGTCAGCATGTCATGTGTATTAAAGGTTTTAATTTTGTTTTTGATCTCTATTTCCTAGCAGATTATATCTTTAAAATAAAGCAAAATCAAATAATGTTATGTTGAAGAAATTTATTCAGGGAATTATTATCTGTCTTGGATAGGTATGCACGTAGACAAAAGGCAACTATAAAGTAGATAAAGCATAAATTCGCTTGATTTTCAGCTTTAAATATATGTATCTACTCAAACAATATCTTCGGAATTTTTATAAGTTCACAGTAAAAGCATATAATATATTATGTAGGCATTATAAATGTATAGGTAAAATAAATTAAATTAATATTATTATTATACCCGTGAAATATATAAATAAAAATTCAGTCATGAACTTATTAAACTTCATATTGTACTAAAGATAATAATTGCAAACACAACTAAAATTAATATTTGGAATATAATTTAATTATAAAATGTAAAAAAAATTATTTTAATTTAATTTATTTATTTATATTATTACATTTTATTTTTGTGTAGATAAATATAAATATTTACTAATGTACGATGTTTACTATCATAATTTAATTTTTTTAAATATTGTATAGGAAAATGTAATTCCATGTAAAAGTGTGGTCGTATTTTTTATATCTGGCGAATAATCCCACCAAAAATGTCTAACATACGCATAACTCTTAGTTGTCTCTAAAATTGTATTTTCAATTATACAGAAATTAATGTACATTTCACTATCCCATTATAGCTCTACTCTTATTTTAAATGTAAAAATTCGAATAACGTTCTAATATTTCATAAGTTCAGACCATTAATACAAAAGAAAATCATACTTGATAAAATTAAACAAACAATTATCAATAATGTAATAAGTATAACGAATAAAAATATTTTAATTCTTAATAGCAAAAACAAAATTATTTTTAAAACTGAACCTTTATAGAATGTATATATATATATATATAATATTTCTTTATTATCGAAAATTTTCATTTATCAGAATGGGGTGTAGAAAAAAAATCGTATTGGAATGAAAAAATTTTAAATTATATATCATCCACATTCCGTGGAAAACATTTAAACCCACCATTGTTACGTGTGGTTATTAGAAGTAGATTTTATGCGGTTTATGATCTAGTATTCTAGCATTTATAACCTCCTAGTTTTCATGTAATTTTACTTACAAATCAAATTTCCAATAATCCCAAAAAATTTTAAACACATAATAATTATTTTTATTTTTATTTAATTTTTTTCTATTTTAAATCTAATCATGTATATTGTATATATATATATATAAAACTAGAATATATTATAATACTAGAAGTAGTTATATATAATAATATATTTTAATATAATTTATACTCAACCAAAAATTCAAATATTAAACACAAAATGACAAATAAAAAAATAACTCAGTTGATTTATTATCTGAGAATAGGTTGAAAAAATTGTTAGTAAAATTCTCGTAATAATGAATTATAAATATATATACTATTATATTAAAGGAATAACATAAAATACTTTTTTAGAGTATATTCTATAGTTGTAACCAAACGTTTTTTTTTTTTTTTAACATCAATATTATGTATTTTGGATAATCTTAAAAACGAGTATAAATATTCACAGTATAGGTACTTAAAGACATTTAAGTCGTATCTTTTACTAGACTGGAAATAACGAGAGTATATTATACGCAAACATTATTGATGTCTTTGTTGTCGTTATAATAATAATAATTATTATTATTATTATTATTATAGCTATTGTTGTAATGCGTTAACAGGCGACGACGACCTGTAGAACGCTCCTCAAGGTGGCAACTCGTGTAAATTTTTTTTTTTTTTTATAACACTCGTATATTATTATTCTTATCATGATATTATTATTATATATATTATTATTATTATTATTATACTCACGAATGTAAAGTGTGCGGGTCCCGCGACAGCGTCGTCGGCGGCGACTTGGCACGCGCGTTTTATACTTGGGCGCTTGTGTGTGCGTGTGTATGTGCGTGTATGTGTATATGTGTGTGCGAGTGCGAATTTCAAAAAAAAATTCCGTCTCGACGAGTGACACGTTTAGTGTACGACGACGGGGGGGCTCGTGAGCTCCGAGCCGGATACGACTCTCCGGTCGTGGTCGTGTCGTCGGTTTTTCGTCAGCGGCGGCGTCGCGCGCGTGTCGGAGCGCGAGGGCCGATTGAGTGACGCGGCGGACGCCGTGCGACTACAACACGCGCTCGTCGGGCACGCCGCGCCCCCCGCCCACGCCTCCGCGGAAGCCTCGACCGCCGCCGCCGGCGCGCCGACGACCGTCACAATAATAATAGACAGTACGCCGCCGCCGGTCACGCGCGCACGCGGTCTCCGCGGCCGCCGCCATGTGGTTCGTCGCCGACGCCGCCGCCGCTGTCTCGCCGGCGTTCGACGGGATTTCCCGGCCGACCGTCCAGCAGTCGTACCCGCGAGCCAGCCGCCGCCGCCGGGTACGACGCCCGCTCGTCCGACGAGAACATTGCGCGAGCGTGTTTCCTCGGCGAAACGTGACAGTAGTAAAAATTGTAAATTTATCTATACACCATAATATTATAATATTATTGTCAACGCTATTCGTCGACGACCAATACTATTATAGTCGCAGACGTATACGCCCACCCCCCCCCACCCCCCCCCCCCCTGTATATACTGCAGTAGTGCAGTTTTCGCACTCCCTCGCTAATTTCGTTTCGACACGGCGACCGTTCTGTTTGAAAAAAAAATTCAATTTTCGACATAAAAAATTGATTTCACGCGTACCTTGTTATTAATAATGTGTACCGTGATCGATTATGTATGGGTAGTATCGTAATTAGTGCAAACATTAACATACTGAATAACTAATAATATTAATTCATTATGCATTATCGAGGACCATTGATCAGTGATCAGTGCCCTCATTATTATTCAATGAACATGACTTTTCAGTCGGTTGTTCCGTGATCGGTCATTGCAGGCGTGCAATAAAAATATATGAATAACAAGATTAAAAATAAAAACAAAAACTCAAATTGTGTTGATATAAAAAAAATACAGACCAACGCGACCACCACGCTCCACTAAATACTTCCATGGTAATCGCAAGGGCGTATTTTTAATGGGGATGACGTGATGGTCGCTGCACTGCCAACCCCACCCCCTCTCTTAACTTTTATTAATAGTTTAAGTTTTGTTTTTTTAAATAACATTTAGTAGTATACATATTTTTGGAAGCTATTATTTTTATAAATTATAGTTTCGTATAATATTTTAAAAGTAAAAAATTACATCCTCTCCCTAAATTAAGACTGATTTTATTTAAGAGGTTCATCTCAACCTGGTTCATTGTATGTACTAATAATACTATGATATTTTAAGCACAATAATTCCACCATTTGTATACTTACCTAACTGTTTGCAATTAATCAAATTTAGATTTTTAAAATTTTCGTTTTCTATTTGATTGACCATTTTAATAATACATTAATATACACTATGTAAATTAATTGGGAAATCAGTCACTGTAATTCGAAAAATAATGCAGATATTGTAGTGTAGTTTTTTCCAATGTAGTATATGACTAATATCCTACCTTTTAAAATGGTCAAAAATAAAAATAATAAAAAAACCCATTTTTTAGAATTATTTATTTGTAATATAAAGAAAAAAACTAATTTTGGAATCGGTTGAATTTTAAATAAACAAAATAAACTTCAATTTAAAAAATATATAACATAATATTATGGTAACATTTCATGGTATTGACATTTTACTAACTAATTTGTTAATTCAATAGATTTTAAAGAACACACAACTCACTGATATTTTGTGTAAGATTTTTTTATTTATTTATTTTTCAATAAATATATACCACTTCTAGGTACTCAGGAGTATTTAATTTCATTATATTTAATTAATAAGTTGAAATACATAAAAATCAAGACTACCTAATATTAAATTAAGTTATTACGCACCTGCATTATGCATTTATAGAATTTTATCATAATAGTTACATTAATTGGTACATATCATTATATCAATAACCTCATCAGGATATAATTAATATTATTATCAGTATTATTGTTTATTTGTTTAGGTACTTTTAAAAATTTGTAGGCCAATTATAATTTAATACAACATATTTAAACGTTTTTTCAGATAAGACTATATTTGATTTAAATCACGATGGATTTAAAATTAGAAGTGTATAATGAACGTATTGAATAATATTATAAAAACAGAATATATTAAATTACATTTAAATGAGTAGTGTACCTATTCTTTAATATAGTTTGGATTACTTATACTTACCTATAATTAACAAAACCATATAATTATTATCATAATATTAATCTATATTTTTTTGAAATAGGAGTTTCTTTCGTTCATTAAAAATTCAACCGATTTAAAAATTGTTTTATTCTCCATATTACAAATAAATAACTCTACAAAATCGCTATTTTCGAATATTCCACATTAGCCGCTGAATAAATTTGACAAATTATTTTTCACATATTAGTTATTATATATCGTATACATATTATGTTATGCTCATGAGTGTGTAACCGTTATATTGTTAGTCAGTCTAAGAGTAATCCTTAATATGGGTTCATACTGCATAGTTTCAAGTCGTGTTTTACATATTTAACACAGAGGTAATGAGATGTTGGTAACACGTCATCAATAAATTTAATATATTCAACTCCACACGAAACAATATAGTTAAAACGCTGCCTTGGACTAATTTCACACCTTCGTGTATCATTATCAAAGTATCACAAAATTAAAAAGTTGTATTTAAAAATAATTCGTTTCCATAACTAGTATAGTATGTACATGCACGTACGAACGATGTTTAAGGAAACACACTCTACGCCAGCCATTTTTTCAAAAAAACCCGCCATAGCGCCATGTCATTCGATTATCAATAAAACCGCTGTCTACGCTTCATCATTCTTAAGTATGAAAACGCAATACATTCACTTTCAAAGGTTTTTATTAGACAATTTAAAATATAATTGTTGAATAATATATATTTTAAAGACTAAGTCAAAATAACTAATAAAACATTATTCACAAGATCCTTAAAAGGACATTTTTACTAAAAAAAAAACAAAAAGAATACGATATAAAGAGCAAACCAACAATTTAAAAGTTTTATAGAGAAACGAAGACAGTTTAAATAATTTGGAGTAATGGGTTCATAAAATGGAAACAAAACATAAAATAGCTAAGAGCATGGCCCGGGGAACGACTATGAATCGTCAAAGACTTAGCACTATTATTGGTAGTACAAAATTGAGAACAACTACTGAATGAGATTTACCAACTTAGTGAGATAGATGAATTTGGTTGGCGGAAATGGATCTAAAAAGCCCGTAAAAAGCCAAAAAGAATAACTTATAAGTAGTTTATGTTAATAATACTGTCGAGTCGCGATAACTCGAACCTCAATAACTTGAAAAATTTGATAACTTAATTTTTTTTTATTCCCCTAAAAATATAAATTATTATAAATTCGAATTATATAACTCGAATAATACATATCTCAAACCAAATTGTTATCTCCTTTTAATTTCGAGTTATCATGACTCAACTATATAATATATTTATAGTTGCTGTTATGTTATTATGAAATTATACAAAAAAAATGGTTTTATGTGGGAAACTAAAGAGAAAAATATAGATTTAGATAAGTAACACAATTTTAACATAGGAAGAAGAGAACTTTTACTGTAAAATATCGCTTTTACCTTTTATTTTTTCAATATGACGTTTGCAAAAAAAGTTAAAAAATAACTGATTTTAAAATAGCTTTTTTTTAGTTATTATGTGATTATATTAAAAATATAAAATTAATAATATAGCATGCATTTTTGTTAAACCTATAGGTATTTTACAAATTACATAAATAAATTATGCTCATAATATTGATACAATAATATTGAATGTATAATTAAATATTAATTTACTGTTGTATGCTTAAAATAGATACTACTTAAAATTATGAAAATATATTAAATTTACGGTAATATTTAAAAAAAACTTCAGTTTTTTAACTTAAGTTAATTGCAGATGCCAAGAGTTGTAAACCATTTTAATATTACATAATAAAGATAGATACATACTTAAAACTAACTTACTATAAATATTTCTAATATAAAAACAAACAAATCCAAAAATAATAAGAATATAAATAAACTATAACTTACATTTTTAGTACATTAAAATGTAAGCCCTTCGTTTCTTGACGAAGTATCTCCACTGAAGGTATCTTCAATTTGTTATTCTTATGCTGTATATTACTGTATCAATTAAGCTTATTGTTAAAATTGTAACAGATAGCTCAATAAAAAGTTATGTTAAGAAAAATATGTAAGCAATAATAATAATTAATAATATGCCTCATTGACTCAGTGATGATAGACTTTGAATACTAATTAAAAAAATCAGATGATATTGAAAAAACTGCATTTGATATAATTAAAATAATTTAATGGAGATAACAAAATTTGCTTACTCTACAAATTTTTATGCTATGGCTGCAGATATTGCCTGCATATTGTATATGCTTAGGTTATCGCATATCATATAATATTAAAACAAAAAAAATCATTTGATTTTTGGCTTTTTAAATACACTTAATTATTTTTTTATTAATGAACAACCACTATTATCTTTAAAAGTATTTACATTTTTGAAAATCTTTTTGTTATAATATTTTAATTTATTACAAACAATGTATATAAGAAAAAATATTTTTAATGTTTAACATAGATTTTTTATTTACCTCTGAAACAAATTATTTTCTAGATATTTTAATCTGTAAAAATTGAATTTTTAATGAACATTTAATTAGCTGTTAAGTAAATATAAGTATTTAAAGTTAAAGTTTAAATTCCTTTCCTTACAATTCCCAATTTAGTGGTTTTTCTACAGTCGTCTATTTACAGATCTAGAATATTTTTAATCATAAATAAATTACAATTCTTAATTAATTATTAAATATTGTTATCTTATGTTTCTACATGCTTTAAATGTACAAATACATTTAAATAATATCAATTAACAAATACTTAATAATTATAACTTTTAAAGGTATTAATTGGAACTGTATTTAACGGACTATGACTTCTTTCAACATAAAACTTACACTTGATGTATAGGGATATGAAAATACAACAGAGAATTAACGTAACACACTCAATACAATTATTTTGTTTTGTGTATTTTAAAATAAATTGTGTAGTAGACAGTAAAAAATATAATAATATTTTTTATATCAGAGTAAAATTAATTAATTTTCCAGAGTTATTGACAATATGTATGTGAACGCCACAGTTTTCGTTTTTAAAACTAAACACAATAAGCACAATAAGTACAGAGTATAATATGGAATACCAAGCAAGTATAAATGAATGCGAATACATTAATTGGATGAAAAGTATGGTATATTTATTTTACAGTTTTAAGCAAAAACAAAGTTAAAAAAATTTCAAACCACACAAAGTCTGAACCAAAAAAAAATAAACTTATTATACTTTTTTAAGGACACACATACTAAAACATTATTTAAGAAGATGCTAACACTGATTATTTTTTTTTTCTATTTAATTCATGTAAAACATAAACTATAACGTATTTATGTAAAATAGTTTTTTTTTTATATTTATATTTTTGAGTAATCTTTGAATAAAAACACAGATTTAGAGAAGTATTAAGAACAATATTTTCAAGGGTATGGCATACCGATTTGTCTCATATACTGAGTGATTATTTTAACAATAATCACATTATATCAAGAATTATTATTGGTTTTGAAAATATAAATTAGCGTTTTTGAAAAAAAAAATATGTTTTTACCATTTTTTAGCTTTCCCATTCTTATGATTTTTACTTTTTTGAATAATACATTTTTAATTAATATAGAAGCATTATATTTAGTGTTTACTAAGCGTTTCAGTATACAGTATATTTGGTAGTTAACATAATAAAAATATTTTACAAAATTTGAACAGTGTGTAGACCATCTTTTCAGCTGAATTACTTGGATCAGCCCATTTACGAATAATAATATTGAAATAATAAATAGGTATACCAAAACAATACACATTACAAAAAACAATAATTGTTTCATAATTATTAAACTATTAGTTATATCGTATTCGTAGTAATACCTATTCTAAAACCCAATCATCTATGCAGTTTTATGCCGAAGGTATGATGAAAACCCACTCCTTTATCATTGGACAAAGGACATAATTGGTACAAAATTAGTATAAATGTACAAACGAGAATTATTAGTCTTTTTCATTGAACATTATTAAAAATACTTTAATAATCGGTGTTAACACGATTAATTAACTTTATTATTTGATCTTTAAATTCTGTTATACAAATTTATTACTACATATTGTTAAGGTCTGCACTTTTAACAACCATTACGGAAGCATATTTTACTCTGTTGTACTGTTTACATCGATACGCATCAAGTATTCAAATCTGAAGTCACATCAATTCATATCTACACGCGTCTCGGTATGGGCATACATAAATAATGGTAAAACTGAAACAAATATAATACAATATCTATATATATAAATTAAGTGTTAACTTTAAATTAAAATTTTACAATACCGTCCATATAAAAGTACTTAAGAACATATCTCAAGAATATAATATCGGAAAATAGACTAAATTATATTTAAATATATGTATAATAGCGTATACGTTGAGAAATACATTAGTTATATAAATAATATTCTTAGAAAAAATATAACAGTTTATGATCAATATTTGTGATACCATATATAATAGAATCATTACAATTTGATGGATTAAGATTTAGGGGTTCTTAACAAATATCTAAAATAATTTCTTCTTTTTTTTTTTTTTTTTTTTTTTTTTTTTATAGAAATTGCAATATAAAATTTGGTGTAAAACGATCACGATGATAATGGGCGAGAGTCACTTAGGTGGAAAACGAAAAAATCCCCGTTTTTCTATGTATACAATTATAAGAAAATGAGTAAGAAGACAATAATTATAATTCATTTTTGAAATGTTCAGTGTATAAATTATCAATTAATTAAGCAAGTGTTTAAATATCCTGATTTATTTTCATTGATTTCAAATTAAAAACAAAAACATACAATATAAGAAGTAACTAAAATTAAAACATATATACATTTAGATACAGTTACTAAACTGACTGATTTTACAACCATTTCTATGAATTAAAATAGATGAAGTCCATATTGTATTATATTTTGTATAATACAGTTATCTAGAATTAATATTATTTACATGTTATCTAAACACCGGAAATAAAGCTTGTATAAATAATTTAACAGTAAATGCGTAATGTGGATTGTTAGATTGTTTCCGATAGTTTTTTTTTTTTAGATTTCTCTTGAAATGTTTGCCTTTTGGCGAATAACCATCTGTGTCAAATTTTCGATCAAATATATAAAATATATATCGTATAATGAAACTTTTAGAGCACTGTTTCGACCAGAACGAGTGTAAAAAAAAACATACAACACATACATTTTATAAAACCCATAAATATCACCTTTTCTCGTCGTGTTCAGAAACAAATATAAAATGTTTGGTTTTATTAGTGACAAAATTGTCTTCTTTTCAATTCAAGAAGATAATTCACACTACTACGTTTTATCTGAATCTTTCCATATCGTCGGGAGTCTAATTTTCAATCAGTTTAATGCATAATATTTTGTTTTGTCTTGTATTAAGTGATAAATCTCAACGAATATTTAGATATTCTTCATATATTATCTACGTTTATAAACAAGTTTAGCTTGTTTTGTTTTAATTTTTTTTAACAGTTAGCTAATTTAAAACATACTACAAATATGAAAACGAAAAATACTTAACTCGACGATTCTCGTCAGGGGAAATGGTTTATTTATTTATTTTTTTTTTAAGGTTAAATCGCGGTTCCAATGAGGGTTTTGTATCAATCTTCGGTGGCGTCGAATCCGGCCGACCGTATCGGTAGAGCGGCGCGTGGTGTAGCATCACCACACACATGAGCATTGGGGTTAGAAGACTTGTGCAATTGTGTTGATTCTCTGGGGGAATTAAATACTAAAATTGGGTAAAACTATTTTCCGTTCGCGTCTCTAAAACCGCGCGCGAACACACGTGTCCGCCTAGCGTTGAATATTGCACTCGTGTATATACGCGTAACCCGACCGCGAACTTTACCACCAAATTTTACATGCATAATTTGCGCACATGCCGCTGACAGACTACATTGATTCGCTATTTTTGTACTCGTTGACTAGTTGAATAATAATAATTATATGTCAGGTTTAAATAGACTATTTTGCGTTTTCATTTCCAGATATTAACTGCTATGTTATTGCAATAAATATCTAAGAAAATATATCGTGAACATTTACTGATAGAAATATTATTCAAAATATAACTGATAGTTATATATAATATATAGCGGTTATTATAAAATAACCCGAAGAACCGTAACCTAGAATAAACTTTTTCCTGTGTATATAATATTTTTAAAATTTTCAGCAATAAAACCTATGTACATTAAATACATTTTTAATGGTTTTAACAAAACATATAAAAATACAATTAAAAAAATACGTTTTAAGATTATTCACAATTATTTGTGAAAATTTAAATTTTAAACGTGTATAATCCACTCGGAATGTATAATATAAATGAGTACTTAACCTATTAACAAACAAACAACTATAGTATAAAATATGGTTTTTTATTATTAAGTAAGAAACATTAAATACAATATTTACGTTTGTATAATTTTTTTTTAACCTTTTATGATCAATTTATCGTCATCAAATTTAATTTATTTAATATAACCATACCGTATAAAATATTAATATATTATTAAATGTTACCTATATTTATTTACATTATTGAAATATAACATTATATTAAGTAAGCATTTTTTTTATTTGCTAGTTTGTAAACTAAAATCAAATTGTCATGTGTTAAACTTTAAGTCCTGTACAAAATTAGAAAAATATTGAACTTTTTTATAAAATATAATAATGTATGATAATTTTCTGCAATTAATACATCGTATATACATATTTTTAGTTATTATATAAAGGTATTATAATAGATATACCAATAATCTAGTAAGTTTCAGAAATTAAATTATTCTAAAAAATATGTACCTACAAAAGTATTGAATTCAAGTAAAAGTTAAGTAATAATATTAATAATGTATTACTATAGCAGTAAGTTTCATTACTTAAACTAAAACATAATATATTATATTATATACTTTTAATAATTATGACTAAAACATATAAATATCAATTATGATTTTATTAAAAACAAAATAAATTATATATATCCCAAAAATTGCGTATTGATGATCGTGAAATGATTCAACAGTCTATTTTTCTTCCATTCTTTAAGTAAAATCAAATATATAAATGTCACATATATATATTTACATATTAAATTCTTCTTCTAATGTTTATGCATATTGTAATATCATATACGTGGTGTAATGTGCATGCACTCAGTGGCAATTAGCTTTAGGTAGACTGTTACCAAAATTGAATACATAATTGCAATTGTAACAATAATCTACAGACAATACAGTTCAGTGCTTGAATGATCAAACAGCCAAGGATTAAAGTACGTCTATCAAATTTTGCGAGGAATATCAATCAAATACTAGAATAATTAATTGTAAAACATATTACATTTTCCTATAGAATTTTTCAAAAAAAAAAAAAAAAAACAAATATTATAGTTAAACATCATCACCCAACTCAATTTTTTAAAGTAGAAGATACTAAATAAATATTATATGACTATCTAGTTAATCGACCACGAGCCTATGACAACCTCAATATTATTAGAAAATTAGTCATGATAAATACAAAATATAGTTTAGTTACTTCTACAAGTTTTTAGAAAGCAAACTAATATTATAGTAATATGTTTAAATAGTTTAATAATATTGTATGAATTTATCCTTTACATGATTGAAAAATAAGGAATATTATAGTATTCAAATTTTGAACGCGAAAAAAAGTTTATTATTCAAGTGCTTACTTATAGTAGTACATAATAATATGTAACAAACAATTTTTTTTTTTTTTTAATTTGATTTAACTTTTTAATATAATTAGCTTGTTATTATTTATTAATTAGTTTTTTTTTATATGTTTAATGTCTACCATCAGCTTTTAGCGGAAAATTGTATCTATTTTTAAGTTTGAGGGTAGTTTTAGTATCGAATTTTATTGAATTTTTAGGTTTATTTATAGTTTAAAATTCAAACAATTTTCATCAGAAATGAAACTTTAAAATATTGCTCCTCGTAAGTTTTTTATATTATAATAAATGAAAAAACAACAAAATTTTACTTCATAATACGATTAGAAGATCCCGTAAATTCAATTGAACACAATTATATACATCTATTACAGTTACTACAATGACGAGGTACGCTCGAAATCTACAATCAAGTTCATAGTCATTTTGATACGTTAAATTATAGGACATATAATATATTTTTATATAAAATACTTTCTTATACGTGTATTCTTTTATAATCATTAAATATATTTTATGTGGTTTTTTCAAACAATTTTCTTTTATTATTATTGTATTGTAACTATTTTATTTTATTATTTTTTTTTTTAGAATTAAGTTTTATTTGAAAAAAGTTTACTCAAGAATTTTGTATAAACAACCTCAGCCCGCAGGTATCTACTTATTAAAAAGTCAATATTATAAAACACGTTAATTAAGAAAAGTAACTTTTCAAAGAATAATATTTTAAGTCCAAAAACTAATTTGACAATATTTCGAGTGAGCTAACTAAAGTAGTATTACACACAAAGGTTATTTTTAATGAGAGTTTAAACTAATAATTTTTGTGTTAATATAATTATTTTAAGGCACAAAATTTAAATATTTTCTTAATAGTTATTTATTATTATTTTTTTTTTTTTGGAAAACTACCTAATATTAAAACTTATCAAACGTTTGTATTAATTAAACATATCTTATCAATTGATTAATACAATTATTAATGAAAATGCATATTCCTTTAAATAAAAAATTGCAACATTTTAATTTAAAAAAATCTGATATAGGTAATAGACAATTTTAATGAAATTTTAAAAATAATTTAAATAATTAAAATTTTAAATATTAAATATATTTAAATACGAACTCTAAACAACTATCATGTCAATAATTTGGTTGATGTTAATAATTATAAAATTGTGTAATAAAAATGGTATCACAAGAAACCAACATTTTATCATTTAAATAAATCTGAAAAATAAATTATTAATGTTGAAAATATTGGTTTCTTAATAATATAGTCTAAGAATAAACCATTCCCTACTTGTAACGATTTCAACTATTTTATCAAAATTAGTCATTTATTTATACATTTATTATAAAAAAAATTTATTTTAGATTCTGAATTAAAAGATGAATATATCAATTTTATAATGATATACCAGAATATTACACCATTACATCAAAGTAAAAAACGATATACCTACTGATATTTGAATCGTATGGATTTTATTATACATCATAATTTTTAGCCTATTATCTTGATGGAAGAAAAATATAAAAACGTATAAGAAAGAAAACACAACACATCGCAAATAGATTGTATAAATTGGAAATAATATTTTAAATGACCTTAGATGACAATATAATTATATTTGGAGTAAAAAATAAAACAATTATAGCATTTTAAAATTCTGATTTTTACATTAAAGTGTACTGGTTTTTGAATACCTACATTTATTTTAAAATTTAAAAATATGCATTTTTATTGCGGTATTCTGATATTTGACAAATAATTTTCATATCTTATGTTATTCAATTTTTATTTTGTATTTTATTTTTAACCTTACATCATAATATTAAAATTAAATAAAACGTATAGTTCTTAACTCCAAGGAAATCAACTATCAGGTAAAATAACATACTCATATTCAATGTTTGTTTTCAATGTAATTTAGTCTTACACAGTAATTTTCATCCCAGTGTTAGCATCGTCTTTTTAGTAAAATGTCCAGTTATGCACGTATGTATCTATGATAATATTTAAATACATTCTTTTATTAAGTATATCTAATACTAAGAAACGGCGTTTTTTATAGGCAATTTAGCTACTCTAGTGTTGCAGGTCCGTTTTCCCGGTACTTTGAATCATCATAATATTATATTTTTTATAATACTTTTTTTTATTACCATAGGTATTATGCTATTGTTGAATAATAATTAAGTCAAGATCACGCGTATTTTTATACATCATATATAGACCAGTGGTTCCCAATTAGTGATCCGTGGACTTCCCGGGGTTTATCCTGCTATTGTGTGTTTTTGATAGTACGACTAAGCCGCGGGCACTCGCTTATGACACGGTTACGCGGGTAACGAGAGGAAATATCAAGGGTTCCCAGAATAATTTAATTTTTAGCTGGGGGTCCGGTTCATGCTAATTAGGAACGACTAGTATGTGATTGTTCGGGTTTATCACTATACGCGCGCCTACGCTAGGCGCGTTTTCCAAATATTTTATAATTGAAGTAGTCAGTAGACATGGTTTGTTAAAAAAAAAAAATACAACAAAGTATACAATGTCAGTATAAATTATAGTATAAGGCGTAAGATGGAACATGAGATGTTTAAATCGTATTTTATTTTGAGACAGAGATAAACATCCCAACACCAGTAACTACTTGACGACAACACTAATATATACTACGCAATAGATGCGATGATTTAAATACCAATATATTATCCTCTTTCTAAATTATTCATTTCTCCCACAACCACAGTTAGGTTAATTTAACCATTGATATATATTTTCTGCAAAGATAGCTTTCTAAGTGTGTGTGTGTATACATTTTTTTTTTTCATTTGGCTTATGCTTTTATATTTGTATTTATGTAATAATTTATATTTTGAAAAATACTTAAAAAATATACATTGTAATTTAAAAAAAAAATGATTACTATATCCTTTTATCAATAATCAAATTATTATTTGTAATTTTAAAATGATAAATAAGGATCAATATTATTTAAAAATGTAATTAATAATAAATTGTGGTTTGATTTCAATATATTATTACTTTAATAATATATCATCTTGAAATTGTAACTTTTTCTATTTTTTTGATATCAGTTCTATATCTTATTTTGTAAAAAATAAACAAAAATATAAGATCTTAGTATTGTACTAGTATATAATAAACGCATATAAGATTATTTCACGGAATTTGGAGCACTTTGGTGATGTCGACAAAAGGTTTAGTTGATTTTATTATGGAGTTACTGAGGGTAAAAATATTACTTTCATTTTAACGCCTTTTACTAACAAAAATGAAACTTAAGAGATCTCTACCCCAATTGACCTATATTAAGTAAATACTTTAAAAATGGTACTAAAAAGAATAACATTTCGCTTTGCATTACAAAGAGAATTTTAAAGTTATCAATTAGTCTTAAATTGAATATAAAATATGCATATGACTCCTCAGGAACCTAATTCATTTTAATTCATTTTCAGGTGAAATTATTAGTTGTTATATTTATTATAATAATACAGATATTTTTTATTGTGAATATATAAATTTATATCAATTTTGTGGGGGGAGGGGGAGGGAAATAATTTGGTGACAAAATTAAATATATAAGTGACTCTTGAATCACTTGAGATACACTGGTATACACATATCTATGATCAGGGTTCGAGATGTTTTAGAGACTCGATATTTGTATTTAGTATTTTTTAATATAATAAACATCACGTATATAAATCAATAGAATTCGATAGGTTTGTTAATTAAAAATAAATATATAACATATAATAATGAATTAATTTTTAAAGGATTAAATTAAAATGTGTATTTATTTGTGTTCAACATATGTACATTTAAAAATAATAATATCCCATTTATAAAAAATTGATTTACATTTAGATGAATTAATTAATTATGGGACACTGTTTATTGTATAAAATTGTTTTAGACTTTGAGCGGAGTGATCAATCTATTAATTTTATAATAATGTGTGTAAACTTTTGGGATAATAGTAAAAAATGCTTTTTATTTAAAACTTTCGGTGTTCAAAATTTGTATTACTTTACTTGATAGTTGGAAAAAAAAATAATAAGGAAAATGATTATTTTTACACTAAACCAGTTGCCCGTAACCATTTTCCTCCAAAAATGAGATACTATTTTCCTCCACTGTCCATTTTCCTCCTCCGGAAAAAAAAGGTTAGTTTCCATTTTTCTCCACATTATTTTTGACTAAAATTATGTCTATTTTCCTTTAATATTTTAGACAATGTTGGAGTGTTGCGTTTCGTATTATAAAAATAGAGTATGTCTAGGATCGCATTTTGCGCGTATGTGTTGATTAAATTCCGGTCGCTTAATTTCTAAGTATGTAATTACAAAAAGTAAAATAATTATTCATATTATGTCAAGTTTTTATTTTATTTAAACAGGTATTTATTTGTTTCTGAAATGTCCTGTAACTATAAAAAAATATAATATTATAAACTGTAATGATTTTACTATATTTTATATCTTATATTTTACATATTGCCTGACTGCGTTATCACCAACCACTTATTATTATCTAATTTTTTATTATTATTTTATTTATTAATTGATGCATTTTTATTGACGTGCGTACTTTTTTATTATATTCATTCTCTTTTTAGCCACCCATCAAGTTTGGCGCATACGGTGTATTATTATATTATAATTATACTTGAAATATTTAATTTGTTTTATTATTTTATTTATTGGAGGAAAATGATCAAAAAAAATTTTTTTTTTTTTGAGGATAATGGACAGTGGAGGAAAACGGTATCTCGTTTTAGGAGGCAAATGGACCCGCCCAACCAGTTTTCAATGAAACTAATTTCTCTTTCTTTGTTATAATTTGAAAATGAATAACCGTAGATACTATAAATGTTCAGAAAATGTTTAAGCATTTAAAGTTTAGATTTTTATAAAATTGGTAAATTAAAAAAATTTACTAACTAATAATCAAATTGAAGTAAAAAATACATAAAACCTTTAATTTCTATAGCTAAGGTTTGAATATGTAATACAATATTCTTCGTCGTAAGTTTTTCATACTGGTACTAAAATTATTATTAATAAACATAACAATTATTATTTTTAAATAATTTAAATTTAAATTTGGACATTATTACATTTATTAACAATAATAATATTAATACATTAATTATTTTTCCCTAATTAAAAATTATTATTCGTAAGAGACTTACTTATATTATACATTTTTAAAGTATATAAATTAATTTTAAGATATTATTACCTAATTATTATAATTTTATAGAAAGATAATAAACTGCGACAAAATTACACCTTTTCTAAAAGTCGATATGTGAAATATGCAAAAAAAAAAAAAATAATATACAAACTGCGTCAATTTATTTTATATGTATATATATATAGATAGATAAATACTATCTACATAATCGATAGGATAACACATATACGTTAATCATTTAATTAGATATATATGTATATTATGGTATACTTATATATGTATAGTTATGGTATCTATTATGTACATAACATGATTTTTCTTGTAGAGTAATAATTTAATTGTTTAAAACCAATTTGGCTTTGTATGTTTTCTTTGAGCAAATTCATATTGAATCACCACTTATTTTAAAATACATAAATTTAAATTTAAAATTGTTTAGCACTAATAATTTTTTACCGTTTTTGCTAAACATTTTTGTAAATTCCATTTTAAATACAATATTACAGGACACAACACGTACTAACCTAACTTGTGATTCTTGTAATTATGAAGGAGCCGGTATTTAATATATTGCGTTTAATATAAATTTGAATTTTCCTTAAAAATTTGTCCCTAATATAACAAATTAATTAAATGATATATGTACATAATAACATATATGTATATATGATGCCTATATATGTTATCGTATAAGTATGTACACAGTGTCTATATATATTATATATATAACATAAATTGTCGTAGATTGTATAATATTAAATTTTTTTTGTCACAATTTACATATCAACTTTTATAAAAGGTGTAATTTTGTCGCAGTTTATATACAGCCATTCTATATTATGATCCTATTCACTATATGCAGTAAGGCAGTATTTTCTCAATATTTAATAATAATATTATTTTAATTATTAAATAACAATAAATAATGATAATATAATAAATGCAATATTTTCAAAAAAAATTAAATCAATCTTGGTTGTACCTGCAATAGTATAATACATTTCTTTAATAGCAATATCAAGAAATAATATACTTATTGATGTAGGCTGACAAACAAACCATCTCCATTCAGAATCGATTTTCATGTACCTACAATGATACATCATCAAAATCAAATTTAACACATATCCATTACAGTATAGGTCACTCAAAATCTATTATACAGCATATGATATACCTGTGCTTATTTTTTTTTGTATTACAAAAATTAAACTATTAATATAAGTATACGATTAATTAATTATTTTGCTTATTACATATTTCTAGTTCTATTAATAATGATAAGTATTAAAAAAAAAATCAGAATAGTATTTTTCTTGGTATTAAAATATTGGATTGAATAAAACTTTTTTTTTTTATTCTATCTTAATTTTAACTTCCCATTTAAAATATTATCCTTAAATATTTTATTGGTTAAAATCCAATTAGAGCGTAAATTATAATTTTAACCAGTGACATGAATTAATCGTATCAATTTATGTGAATATCTAGACATCCGCCTTCAAAATTAATTATAAGTGATTAAAATAATATAAAACATTTAATTAATATTTAGATTGATACATTTTAAAGAATTTTAATAAAACTCATCAAATATTTTGGATTTACCATTTTAAAATCAGAGGTATATGTTAAATGTTAAGTGCTATTATAGGACTACATTAAAATAATAAGCAAGAATTTTTTTTTTTATTATTGTGTATCAATTGATTTTATAATAATAATGTTGAGTTTTTTCATAATATTTATTGTTTTACATTTTTATAACATATTATTTTAGAGAAAAATAAAACATTTCAAAACTATATGAAGAATATGAATTGGTCATAATTTATAATCAATGATTAGATAAATATGGTATTCTTCTACCAGTGTCAAGTACCTATCAATTTGTATAAATAATGTCTGTATTTTAAATTTAATAGGTAACATTTAATATGATAAATATGCCGAACAGTTAAAAATATTCTCCCAATAGTCACTATTTTGGTTAATTTATTTGAAAAAAAAGACTTAAAAATATACTATGAACTTATTAATGCAGTACTTATATTAAATAATATTAATTATTAAGGAATAGATTTAAATGCTCTACAAAACAAAAAAAATGTCTCAACAGAATAAGATCTAATGTACTCATAACAAATTTTTTTTTTAAATACACTAAAAAAATTGCTTTTAAAATTATTTTTACTATGAAAAATTATGTTTAACTATATAAATTTTTATTCTTAGGTATTAATTATTCGTATCATTTTCATCATCTTCAAATTCTTCTATCTTCTTTTTACTTGTAAATTATTTCCAAAAAATGAATATACGATTTAGATAGATATATTCGTTATATTTTTATCTTGTTTTTCATAATAGCACTGTATAATCAGGTACCACTTAACTTTTATTAAATTTTATTAATTCTTTATTAAAATCACTTAAAAACATAAAAAAATGTCAAAAAATACAAAATAAAAATTAAATTTTTAATTTCTTGATGTATGAAATAAACTTTGTGCTTGGAAAGCAATATTTTCGGACATTCAGAAAAAAATGCAATTTGCATTTAAATCCATTCCTATTTATCATCATATTATTGCATAGGCATGAATTTTAATATATATTATTACACACATCAAAACCTAGTTACTCTTGTAATTAATATTCTATAAACGTAATATATACACATATATTAGTTATACTTATCTACAATATTATTTAAGTGACGCGTGTTTATTTTTATTCTTCTGGTCAATAGAATGATATGTATCTTTATACTTACACCTGCCCTATAACCTGTTGTATAAAATAAATTATATATATATAAAAAAAAATATATTCTAACAAATAAAAATAAAAATAATTAACTCCACCGAATACCTATGCTGCTATTATGATTTAAATTAAATAACATTTTTCCTTAATAAATTAATTTATTTATTATTACATTACAATCTGGTATTATTATTTATTTCATTAATTAGGTACCTACATAATTTTGTTTTTATCTGATAATTCTTATCTTAGAATTAAAACAATAAGAACACAATTTTGTCATATATAGTAGAAAAATTTGATCATCGATTTAAATTCAATCCCATTACATCACGATGATGTACGTAGATCGACATTCATATTTCCAGTTGCATATTTTTTTGTGATTTTAATACTCTACCATTGAACATTTATTATTCGTGCACACAAATATGATAAATAAAAAATGAACACATTATCTAAAAATAATTATTCCTTTAATTCAGTACTACAGTACTAGAATCCATTTATCCTACAAATCACGTGGCGTTGATTTTACATAATAATTTACCTTCATTTTGTTCTGTATATAAATAATTGTATATAATTATGGCGTTATAAATGTGTTTCTTCGTTAAAAAAAATATTATTTAATTAATTGTATTGGTCAACATCGCATATTTTGTAAAAAAAAAAAAACCTTACAAATTATTGGCAACGGATACGAGTATGAGTGATGAGTATTGGTTGCAACAGGAAGATTAAATAAATGAATTCACAAAAGTTATATTATGTGAAAACAAATTAATTTTAACGGAATCAATATAGATGGCGATACATAATTTTGTGGAGGAGGGTTGAATTCTGATGGCTGGAGTTGATAGGGTGAAAAGGATGAGGTTGGTAATCAGATTTATCACAAAAATGTTGATATATTTATTTACTGCTTGTGTTGACGCAGGTCAATAACTCAATATCCCATACGAACGTTTATTTAATCAAGGTTCATAAACAAAAAATAAAAAAAAAACGAAATATGAAAAACGTTTTTCGAATTTTCTTGCCATGTATACTTAGACCAAAAATAGACGCATCATTTTTTTTACCTATTATCGAATAAGTAACGCGATGGTTTGATATTTTCAATTAAATAACTAATGTTAAAATATACTGAGCAGATAAAACAGAATTTAATATGCTGTATAAACAATAATTAGGTGTGAATAATCGCTGATTATTTAACTAAATGAACGTAAAAATAATCACTTTTCGACAATTGCCTACAAAAAATATGATATTTCTACGTAACGATGAGAGCTTAAATAACATATTCACATACCACGTTTTGAGGAAAATAATTAATGTCACGTGTCTCGAAATAAACATCCGTGATTCTTCAAAAGTCTAAATTATTGTAAATTGTGTGCACACGGCCATCCAGATCCAATTTAATAACAAAATATATTAGATAGATTAAAATATTTTTAACATTCGCTTAAAAATATATTGTATATTTGTTATACAACAAACTCATGCTATAAAATTGGCCAATGCAAAATGTACATACTACTTATACACTTTTCGACACGTCACCGATACACTTATTAACAGCCATCTTCTAAGACAGTTAAGTAGGTACTATTTTAAGTATAAAAATTACTATAGTTTTATAAGCACAACGCGTCTTATTATTGATAAAAAAAAAAAGCCTCGCACATACTGATCTAACCCTCAGATATTGAAAACTTATCCGTAGGAAATAGAATATTATCTCATTCATCTCTGGATAACTAATAACGTAACGAGGCTCTCCCGTTCACGTTGCATATATATTTCAAACGCACCGTATCATGGGTATATACTATATATAAAAAAAAAATCAATAAATACGTTGACATAGTTTTTGATTGTACGACAATACAGGTGCAGTCTATTGAATTTTTATGGTCTGGTAACAATAGTACCTGCGTAAGTAGAACAATTTGACGAAAGTGAGAAATTCAATAGCGTGGAAAATAGCAAAAACGCGGGCTTGTGCTTTCGAAGAACGATAAACGTTTCCAATCGGTCCAAGTCTAGTGTATACGTCTTATTTATTGACCATACATGTCTTTTCGTGCATAAAATCACTCGTCAAACATAGTGGACTAAGCACCGAGTTCGCACAATCGGTAATATGGTGGATGGGGACTAGCCCTGTGAAATTTATGGTACGGCAGTAAAGTTGCATAAAATTGTTAAGCTATATTGCCAATGGTAATATTAAGTATGTTAACGGAGTTACTTGGTTTTTATTGTTCGTATACATTATTATTCAATAATTTCCGCACATAAACTCATACAATATAAGCCTTGCCATGAATGAATATTTATTTCTATAGCGTGTACAGCTAAGTATATATTAGAGTGACCATAATATAACAGTTATATAGTTTATACGGTGTTTACATACAGTTTTTGAACATTATCTTCCCTATCGAAATTCGTCTAAATCACGTAAATTTACAGATTATTTTGTTGTTGAAAATCTATACAACTAGACATTTAAAGATTAAATTTAGTTGAGATGTTTAAATGAAAAATAATTATGGATAGGGACTTAAGACATAAACGTATATTATTATAGTTTATATACACAAAATTTCACAGTAAAATCATCGACATAATTAGATTAATTTTATGCTATTGCAGCTTATGTAGTATGTATACTATACGTTTATACGGTACTACTCGCATCCTGGGACAATAAATGGTTATTGACTCAGACGTTATTAAAAATAAAATATGATATAAATATACTGGCACTAGTATAATAATAATTAAATATTCACAGTATAATAAATGTCACGTTTTCAGGGAAAACATGTATTCAATTCATCGTATTACTAATAGTAATATAAATTTATTTTAAAAGCAATAACACGGATGTCGGATATATCATAAAATATACTTAATAATATATGCTTAATATACCGTAATTACTGTAAATCGATTAATTCAAATGTAAAACATCCACTACACCAGTGACTAATCCAGTTACGAAATAAACATACCTACACACCTACTGAATACGGCAAAGCGGTAACCTACTTCATCTCTTTTTTGGTTAATTTTTCCGTTAACTTGCCCACTTTTGATAAACAGTACACGCTATGAAGAACATATGCGTGTACTTATTGTATACATTTATCACGGTGTATAAACGAAACCAATCAACACATGTATATCAGTACTATATATACTGACACGCAAATGGACATAGTGTCGATAGAGTAACATTTTGAACTGCGTTGTGTAATCAAACTGGAAATGCCGCTATATTGGAGATGTGAAAGAGCGGAGTAATAAGAGTACAACGTGCACGTGTCACTTCGATTTAAATGCTCGCCTGTCTAGCGAACGGAAACCTTCCCTTTGTTTATTGATATGCCTGCCTACCCTTTACATGTCTTATTTAACAGACATTTCGCTAACGTGCAGAACACAATAGAAAACCAATACCGATAAAACAACTACTCTCAATAATAATACGTCGGTACGTAACTAACCAATTTATAGATATTTATATATATATATGAAAAAACCCTTTAAAAAAATTCTATAATTATTGTAAACCCAACAATATCTTATGAAATACACAAAATTGTTTACAAATATTTTTGTTTAAGAACATAATATTATCTAAAAAATTGTTAGGTTCATTAGTAATAATTGTCCTTAAGGTTACAAATGTTCTTGTTTTAGATTCTAAGCGTAGAAATAAATATATTTATTTTAAAACTATGTGTATGTTTTTTGTATGTCATAAGCCTTTTTGGACAGTAACAATACTTTGATTTTCAACTTTAGGGATAACACCTAGTAATTTTTGAAATGAGCAGAGAAAAAAAATAATGAAAGAAAGATAGGACATTTTACGTAAAACTAGTTTTTGACAAAATTAATTTTATTTTTCAGAATTTAAAAATAAATAACGACAAATGCTTGAGATTTTTATGAACTGTTTATTTTATCAGTTTCTATACATTATACAATTTTCAAAATATTTTTATTCTCTCTAACCTATTTATAGACATTTTAAAATTTTTTTTCTAAAAATGATAAAATTTATCGCTAGATATAAGTAAATAATGTAATTTAATTTATAAGACTTATATAATTTTTAATACTATTATACCGATTTAAAAACAACGCATGTAAGATTTTGACATTTGATATTCAACCGTGAAATAATTATTTATCCTCAAAGAATTTTCGATATTTTATTATGTTTAAAAATAAAAAATTATAATAATAGATATATGAATTTTCATCAAATTTTACATTAACATTTTTATCATATGATTATATATTCATTTTTTTTAAAGTTCTTTTTGAGATATTTATAGGTATGAATATCATTCAATTTATTTTATAAATTTCGATTGAAAACTATTTTTTGGATAGAAATGATAAAAATGTAATACAAGATCTCTCAAATTATATTCTTGTATCTGTTTTTTTTTTATATGAATTTAAAGTTAGATTTTTGACGAATTTTGTCAAAATCGAAAAAATTGAAAACTGTTGTGTAATTTAAAATTCATAGAAAATTTGATATATGATTCCTCATAAGTAGTTAATATTAAAACCATAAAATCTAAAAAGTATATAAATACAATTATTTTTATAGAAATTTATGTTCCAATTTGGTTGAAATTAATTATTCAAATTATAAATATGTACGATATGTACCTAGTTATTTTATTATAATTTAAAAACATTATAGATATTATAGAAACTTTTATATATTTTATATTGCTACGAATTATACTATGCTATAACATTTTTAAATTATTTAAAAATATTACCTATTTATCTGCTATGAATCTATTTGTACAGTTGTATGGTATTTAAAGAAAGGTGTCATTCAATTTTAAGTAATATAATTATATAAGTTGATATAATACGGTGTAAAAATATTTTATTATAATAATCAAACACTCATGATATAATAAATGCAATATTTTCAGGAAAAATTATATCGACCTACCATAGAACTAAAAGTAAAATAATTTAATTTAATATCTATATAAAAAAAAAAAAAAAACATCATCACTTAACCATATGAATTGATAGGCCGTTTTTGCTCGGAATCGTTTTCCGTATTCAACGATATAATATCATTGAGTTCAAATTTAACAAATTTACAGTATGTAGTGACCCACTCGACATCTTATGTATAACTAAGTGGTACTTACTTATCTACCTTTATGTTTCATACAAGTAAATCGACTTTTATATTAAAACTAACAGCATAAAATTGATTATGCTGAACACATATTTGTTATGTTGTACATTAGTAACATAGACACATCACATGTGGTAGAATGTTCTCTTAACATAAATATTTTGAAAATATAATGATAAACGTGAAAATCTCAAATTTCTACAAAAAAAAAAAAAAAATATTTAAATTGTTAGTTTTGATAAAAACTACTAAATACTCATGGAGAACTATATATTACATTTTCAAGTCTTAGCTAGACAAATTGAATATTTTATAAAAATGTTAACTATAAATAATTCGAAAATGTTCATGATTTTGACAACAATTTTCTATAATTTAACTCCAAATCTACAAACGGATTGCCTGTCTTGATATAAGTAGTTTACAAAGCGAAATACAGTGAAACCGAGATACGCTCACATAGCGCCGTATTTTATATATGTTTATTTTTTCTAGACAAATCACAACTATACTAAGCTATTTACATAAACTATCTTCTGACGTACATGTATAGTTACTCCCATGTATAGTCCTGTGTTGTTAGTTCTGGACCTGCGTGGGATTTAGATAGATTTTTGACCTATGAGAAAAGTCGGTAATTTAGGTCTGACTTCGACGGCAATCGACAAATACGCTTCAACGGTCGATGAATCGGATTACCAACAATTCCAGACTATTACATAAATCGTATAAAACAATGCAGACATTTTTACACTCGCCCTCGTGTTTTATCTCATCATCACGCAACACAGTCTGCTCGCAAAAACTCTCGAAAACCCTTATTGTTACAATGGACTTCTTGAATATTTTTTGTATTTATTTTTCTCCGGCTTAATTACTACATTTAATACTAATTCTGCGATTTTTTTATACGCGGTTTATTATAATATAAAAAATACGTATACAAAACTAAAACCTTCCAAGCCCGATTTCCCAAGGAGAGTGATGGTGTGAGTGATCTAACCGACACACGACCATCAAATACGCGTCATTGCTGTCCTTGTTACCTATCCGCATATCTATGACATGCTACCATGAAACCATGTGGACACAATGCGGCAATACAACAATATGCCTTCGTTACTCCATTGTGGTAGTCGTGGACGCGATTACCGTAATGCCCGTAATTTGTACATCGGCACTTTGTCAAGTTCCCCTGCAGTGGTGATAAGCCCTTCGTGTCACGCCGTCCGGATCAGTGCACAGTTGTACAGACGACGTGCCAATAAGATCACTCGGATAAAAGGGAATTACAGTTCGTGTAATTTTTTTTTAATTTTAAACTAATATTGAGTGTATGTCATATACTTAATGAGACGTATTAAAATATTGGAAAAAAAGGTTAAATACAATTCCTTTTTTATCGTCATAAATTGCCAATTGAAAACCCCATATTTTTGAAATTAATTGTACTTATTTTTTTTCTCTTTAAACTGAAGTGTTGGCTTGTATTTAAAAAAAATCATAGTCAAAAAAATTAGTCATTTTTCTTACATCGCTTATTTTTTTAGGCTTTAAATAATTTTATAAAATTATATTATATCGTTGTATACAAAAAATGATTTTGTGCGGAAACGGTCTTTTAACCTATATCACCAAGTGATAATGATTTTTTGACATAGCTATTAAATTCAATTACTTTATTTTTAGTATTATTATAGGTTGATATAATTTTTTTAAAGGTATCGCATCTATTATATTGTTGTATATAATTATTCCATAGTATATAATAAAGCAAAAACGTTGTTGTGTATAGTAATATTTGTAATAATATAAAATACATAAAAGATTAAAAAAAAATAAAATTTAAAATAATAATATGATAATTTTGTAGAAATTTCAAGTTTCTACGGTTATTCGTACTCGAGTTATATCCAAAATCGATTTTGTCGTAATTTGGAATTTCATAAAAATTCCCATTTTTTAAAAATCGTTGTTTGTTTACCTTAATTATAAAATAAGTACTGAGCATTTTTAGGTTTGACTTCTCTAAAGTACAAACTTGATTCAATTTCAAACGATCCTTATTTTCGAAAATTGAAGGATTTTAATAACAACTTAACTCATACATACAACAAAAAAACACATCATGATAAAATTGCTCCACTCGAAATCTAAAATCATTTAAATTTCTCGATTTTAAAAATGAATAACTTTTTCCAGTAAAAAAACAGATAAAATATTTATATAATACAACACATATTTACAAGTATATGTATTAATTAACTAGTTAAAAAAAGATAAAATTAAGTTAAAAAAATTAATTTTAAAATAAAATAAAAATAAAGCTAATTTTAGGTTAATTTTATTATACTAACTCAAATTAATTGCTGAAACTGGCCTATAAGTTTTTGAGTATGTATATGTCTCATCCACATAGTAAAATCACTCATTTCATGAATTGGATAATCGGATAGTGATATTCGTCCAGATTGTGAATTTTGACGAAAATACATTATATGGACATCCATTTCATGAAATAGACAATACCTATATTGTGTACTTTGTGTAATTATTATAAAACAAGATATCATAGTATTATAACTACACTTGTTTTTATTGTTCTATGAACAAAATATAACAATAGTATAATCGATAAATTATATCATATTACATTATATTTTTATTTTATTTGTCATAAACCATACGTATATTACATTTAATTAATGAACTATACCTATACATTTTTTCCTTATTATTTATTTTTACACGACGATTGATTATGACATCGGCCGTTACATAGCATATTATTTTTAAAACAAGCATACCTACTTGATTGGCAAGTATGTTTTGACTTACACGAATAAGACAAAAATCCTTGCCTTCCTGAAATGTTTTAATAATTTCTTGCACCCAAAATTCAGCATTTTTATTTTATCAATTTGATCGGTAATGGGAAATTGAGTTGTTGATTTTTTCAAACATTCACTACTGGACCATCCTCTAAGTTAATTAAGATCTAAAAAGTAAAAGTACAATATATAGCTGTAATCTGTATTCTATTATCTACCCTGATAGGTAATACTGCGTTTATAAAATAAAATATACGTATGGTTTATGAAAAATAAAATAAAAATATAATGTAATAATGTAATATGATACAATTTATTGACTATAATTATATTGTTATATTTTTATTCATAGAACAAAATAGAAAAGTATAGTTATAATACTATGATATCGTGTCTTAAAATAATTACACAAAGTACACAATATAGGAACAATAAGGTACAATAAGGTATGTCCATTTCATGAAAAGGATGAACATATAATGTATTTTCGTCAAAATTCACAATCTGAACGAATTTCACTATCCGATTATCCAATTCATGAAATGAGTGATTTCATTATGTAGATGCGACATATATATAATACGAGTATATATATACAACCACATACATTTTATTTTATATATTAAAAAATTATAATTAAGGCTCAAGTGCTAGCAGATATATATTTTTGTTTAATAAGTCATAAATTGTATGATATAGAACATCGAAAGTAAGATACAAATTTCTTTCACACTTTCCTGATGCTGTATAATACATTTTTTTAATTCACGCATATCTACAATTTTTAGTGCTATTTTGCTAATTTAAAATCTAAATTGCTAATTATAGGCATATTTTTATCTAATAAAGGAAATAAAAATGTTAATCTAGTAAAATATACAAATATTACAAATACGTAAACGAAAATAATATATTATTTTGTATTTTGATTTTAAAATAGTAGGTATCTAATCGATTGTTATCGGCAAATAATATTGGACAATGTATACTACTAATTCCCAATAATTTGGTTATTTTTAAAATTTATTTCATTGAACTGAATTTATCGTATTTATGATCCAGAGCTGACAATAGTTCCTAAATACCTAATACCATATTTTATAAAAAAAAATATACTTTTTTAGTGTCATAACTTCTGAGTTCTGAACCCTGACTATGCAGTGTTTAACTAAATTTCTAAAGTGAACTGTTGAAATAAAGGTTAAATCCTGTCCAGTGCAGTGTCACTGAACACCAATAAATAATACAATATATGATTGTGTAGAATCACTTAAAATAATTTGATATTAGTTAAGTTAAAAAGTAATATTATTTTATTAGATTTCAATCAGAGTGAATCACCTTTCTAGCCTACATCACTTCAAGTACGTTTTTTTTTTTATTTTAATATTTGTTATATATATAAGCGATAGCTATAAATAAACTCTCAACGTTATTGTAAATTTGTGTTATACGTATTCAACTGGAATGTTCGCGTAGACCACTCTGTGAAAATTACAAAAATCAGAAAACATCAGAAAAATTTCAGGAATGTAGTGTACAATTTTGAAGAATTAATTTTAAAACTAACTGAAATATGCTTATTGAAAACGCCCGTTTAAGTATGATATTTTCGAAATCAATATCACAGGAAAGTTATATTCAATCTTGTTAATGCCTTTAAATACTAATACATGAAGTATATATATATATATATTGTATATTATGTAATTTTTAAGTTTATTTATAAAGTATAAATTCCTTATAATCCCGTGTGTCTTTCAGTACCTTATAATTTCTTACAATCAATTGTCGCGGTCAAATATCAATATTAAAAAATTGTATATTTTTGTACTAATATTTATTTTTATTATTATTATTTAAAAATAAATTGGTAACTATATAGGTATGCTTTATTATTGTTATTGTACGTTGCTCGATGGATAGAGTCATAAGAGACATAACTTAAAAGCAATATTTCAGTATTCTATACTATATCAAAAGCTTAACTTCAATTATATTTTTCGGAACAGTAAAAATACTTTAATTTTCATCTTTGAAGTAATTTATAGTAAAAAATTTGATATTTTTGGGTCTATTGATACTTTGAGAGAAACAAAAGTAAAAAATGCACAGCATTAAACAAAATAATCGGAAAAACAAACAAAAATAATTTGTTTATTTACACTGCACTAATAATCCACGTAATGTATAGTATAATATTTCAATAACAACATTTTAGAAATTGGGTTCAAAATTTAACATAAAAATATATTCAATGATTAAATTAATTCAAAAATATTTTACAGAAATTATTTTTATAGCTATTTATAGATATATTTTTTTTTTATACTCATTTTATATTTAAATATTAATAAATAATATTCAATTTTAACTATAAATTAATGAAAATGTATTATACTGTAACAAAAAATTTTAAAAATAAATTAATACATTTTTTTTTTTATAAAAGTAAGAAAAAATTAAATAATTAAACAAAGAATAACAATTTTAATTAATTTAATAGAATTATAATAAATAAATCCGTCAAAAGTTATCTTCTAAATAATTTATAGTAAAAAAGAGAAATTATTGTTTGAATAAAACAAAAAACAGATACTTATATCTCTACATGTATCTTTATTAGTAGTACAACAAATCTCAAAAGTTTTAAAATACGGTCTCTCAAGGGATATTTCAAAATTTTAATAAATTCATTTTTAAATAAAAAAAAATAGGGGTGAATATACATGATAAACCAACCTGTATAATGTTAATTATTTTATTTAATACTTAATTAATTTAGAATAAACATAGTTTTACAGTCATTTAAACATTACTTATTATACAAGGCGATTCTGTTATCAAAAAACACTCAATATTTAAAAATATAATAATGTTTTTGGAAATATTGTTTTTACATAATTTTCAGTCGAAATAAAACAACAGTTTTTCTTTTTAAATATATTTTTATTGTAATAATTTTTAAGTTTTTATAGCGTTCTAATACAGTTTAGTTCATCATTACATATTTATAGAATTAATTATTCTAAACATAATGAAGATGTATAATTTATTATAGCACTGTTATTGTAATATTATACATATATCAATAGCATATTTAGAAATTGTTCATGTAGTCCATAAAATTTTCCAAACACTGTATTGTGGGTAGCTTTGTCTTCACAGTCCCCAAAAGTGCATTAAAATAATAATTAAATATTATTATACAATATAAAAAATAAATAATAATAATAAAATACAGTTTGAAATTCATAGTTATTTATTTTTGATAACATATTTAAACATTTTATAATAATTAATCAAGGTTAGTAATATAATATTATCTATAAACCTTCAACCTTAATAATTAATAACGATATTTGAAATTCTAATACTAATAAACTGATAAATGAAAATTATATAAGTTTATTTACGCTTAAAATGTTTTAAAAGTGTATATATATAAAAAAAAATCATAACTAAAAACAAACCATAAGACAAAACAATTGTAAGTAATCATTTAAACTACAACATATGACTTGCAAAGTACGGTAAAACTTGAAATTTATTTAGTTTCATAACTAAATCCGTAATTTGATTTAAGATTGCATCATTGTTTTCGGCGTAAAAAAAATACTAATTATCCAACATAAAAGAATGCTTGATAAAACAGTAAATAAAATTGAATATAAGTAATATTAATATTAATACTTATATTTACTGTAGTAGTTCTCAGTAAAACTCTGTATTCAAGGGTATTATCAATATAGATATTTGCTCTAAAAACATTATATTTATATTGTGTTTGTTTATTCGTTCTTATTTTTTAATTTAATTTAATTTTTTAACACATTTTCCAATTTTTTTGCAAAAATCTGGTTTTTCTAGTTTTTTCTCTTCCTGAAAATCTGTAGATGACCTATAATATCACATACTTTTTCGCATAATTTTTGAATACTTACTAAGAAAATGTGATACCTTTTATTCATTGTAAAAATAATATACTCATTTTATCTACTATACCAGCGATGGGCAACTAGTAGCCCACGGCTCGCATTCTGTCCACGTACCATTTTTAACTGGCACATGCTACATTTCAAATTACTTTATAAAAATATAAAATGTTAAGATTTTTCTATATTTAATTTTGTTATATTTATAAAATCGATTTAATGTTTATCGTAAAATATAGATATAAATTCTTATCTGGTATTGAACTATTATAAATGTCTTAATGTTACATTATTTTTAAATAAATGTTAATAAAAAAACATTGATTGACCTTTTTTTCTTTCTATGTTCTCTAGTCCTCTAGATTTTTATTTTCGAAAAATTGGTCTTCTAGTACTATTGAGTTACCCATCCTTGTACTATATTGTCAACAGAATTTAGTAAAGTGTTCATAGTTTGTTGTTGAATTTACTTAATTTGTTTTGTTGTCGAGGTAATATAATTAATAGATTACTGATAAAATAATTATTGAAATGCAAATTTTAGTTGTAATTCTACCAAAGTGTTCGATTTGAATTTTGGAAAGCAAAAATTCAAGCTCTATAAATATGTTAATAAAATTAAAATGTTTAGGTTCTGAGTGGAGTAATGAATGTATTAATTTAACGATAACGTGTGGTTTTTATCGTAACCGACTTTTAGGGAATACATCTATTTTCAACTAGTTTCTGATAGAAAACTGAATGTTTATTTTATTTTTTGGTGTAACTTAAAAAAGGAACAATTTAAAAAAAAAAATAGTCATTTAAAATTTTCATCAAATATTTTTATTGGCATTTACTAAACATTAAATCATTCAAAAACATTTAAATTATATAAGCAAGTTGATTTTGTATATTTTGTATAAACGTTTGAAATTCACATTTTGATGAAATTCATCGAAGTCACGAGACCTTGCAATTTATTCAATTCTTAAATATATATAAAACTTTTAATTTTAAGAAATTAGGTTCAAATATTTTATACAACGTTCTTCTAATTTTTCTTACAAAATCCTTAAAATCACACCAATACTTATGTACATATTTTTATTACAGAGGTTTCAAATTAAAATTTCAATTTATTAAACTATATATTTAAACGAAAAATAAGGACTATAGTTTTTAATGGTAGTTATTCAAAACACTTTCATCTTAGATTTTTAAAACTTTTTAATATAAAATGTATATAATTATTATTAAATATTCACATTTCACAATGATATTTTCAAAATATGCAGAATAAATATAATGAATCTTTTCACTTCGTTCTACGGTATGCCATTATTGGCTAATACATTATTAACAACGAACTATTATATAGTGCAAAATATTATTATTATTATATTTTAATATACGTGATACGTTTTTGACAAAAATTAGTGTTACTTATTTTTTTTCTAATAAAAAATAAATTACTCAAATCAATATAATTTAAAAATTGTTTAATATTAAATGGTTATTATAGAAGTTCGGTCTTCGCTCAAAATTGTTTTTTGTCGTATATAAAGGGTTATAAATGAATTAAAATTTAACAAAATCCATTAAAGTGATTTACTCAATGACGAGTTACACTCGACACATATACCACACAGCAGAGCGGACACTTCATAGACATTTTTTTAAGATTTAAATTAAATAAATGTGTGTTTTGCCTTTTCTCGTAATTATTATAAAGGATTTTTTTTAACAACTTATTTTGTCACTAAATCCAGACCTTACTTACTGTTTTCTTTGAATAGCACCCTTATACCATACAGTATCTACAGGAATAAAATATAATTATATGCATTGTATAATTTACCACCGTGCGTCATATTATTGCTTGTATATTACTAATATGGTACGTCAATCGTAGATTTTCAGTGACAACACTTGTTTGTTGATATTATTTATACATTATGTCCATATTATTTTATTTTATTAATCCTCGAGCTTTAAATTATTTCCTCAACAATCACCGTATATATAAGAAGCTTAACGTCCTTTAAGCACGTTTTTCTTTTGGTCTTTTGGTATGTATTAGTCGTTTTATTCCTCTTTTCAAATTATTTTAAAGCGACAGTAATATTAATTTATACGAGATTAACGTTGGCAAATGATAAATTGGTCCCACCGGAAAAAACACAAACTACCAAAGTGTAGTTACCATCAGTGGTAATAGATTGAAATAAATCCCACTTCGTCTTTTCACAAATGACCCGCGGTAGAGTTATTTTAGGTATTTTCTTCTGTCTTTTTATTTCTTTTCCCCTCTGTTTTAGTTAATGCTAAGGTAACAATTTTGGGATGTGCAACGGAATGGGAAAAGTTCAAGATGGATTAGCAGTTCATGTGGGCTATACTCAGCTATTATAGGTGTCTGTAGTTTTCACTATTCCTTTTTTCCCCACCCCCTTTGTCCACCTGCAAACATCTGTTAAAATACTCAGACATTAATCTGTTTTTTGATGACCCTAATCTCCGAAACCCCACCTCCTCCATCGTTAATATTGGCCATAATATCTTGGTTCAAGTTTATTCTTACCGAAACGTTAGTTGTTTTTTCTTTTGAATTCTCGGTTTTCAAAGTAGTAATTATTTACGGTTGTCTGCAGTTTTTCAAAATTATGCACCAAGTATTCCAGTACACAATACTATAAATCGATATTTTATCATTAGCCGTACAAAAACACATCAGTTTATCACATATACTTCGGATGTTTTTTTTTTTCAATTGATGATGGACTTTTTTTTTTTTCATTTGGACTGAAAATATCTTACAACACACACAACAAATACGTAAAATGAAATTTACGATTACTTATACGTTAACTGAAATAAAGTCTTACGATATTGATTGAAAATGTTAATATTTTTTTTAGCTATTGAAATTGTATTTTAATATAAGTTGTATGCAAGGTGACAAGCTATTATAATAAAATAATATTTTTCTTAGCACTGGTTTTTTACACGTCCAACTCTCGAAACTGACAAAAACCATTTTTTTTTATTTTTTTAAATAAAGAAATTTATCAGTTATCAAAGCGACCAATTCACTAGCTGAACAAAAAACTCATCAAATTCATGAATTGAACAATCTTAAGATTGGTACATTATTTAATGGTTAAGTTTGAATGGTATAAAAAAATTATGCTTCAATTCAATGGTATATAATTTTACTCATTTATCGTATAATAAAAAGTACAAAAAGAAAGTTGTTTTCGTATATAAGATTTGTTTGTTGTACAAAGCGGCTCACTTTTTACCAAAATTCATTGAAATTTTGTCCTTCACTTTGGAAAAAATATTTTATTGAAATGTTTTTTTTTCGTTTTGCCACCCTTGAAGAATAAAACGGTAAGAACCGTATAAATTATACTTCAATAATATTGCAGTGTCAGGTTTTTTTTATTATTATTTACCCTCTTATACATTTGGATACTAGCCAATAGTAGACGGCACGGGGGGATTGAATAATTATTTTCAAAGAAGTTTCAACTCATAATAATTAAGTCATATTAAAACGCAGCAAGATTCGATAATTAATACAAAACTCACTGTGCCAAACACAATTATCACAAAAACCCTCAGCAATTAGGGTCCACTAAATGACTAAACGTCGATAACCCGTAAAAAAAGAAGTATGCGCATAATATACGTGTGCTCACAGTTATATTTATTATGTTTAAATATAGATAGTTTAAACTTAAAGCTTCAAAATCTAAATAATATTTGTTTTTAGCAATAATAAATTTTATAGAATTTATTTAACTTGCATAATTTATTAGAAGTAACGTAATAACGTGACAATTAATGTTAATTATTATTTTCATTTTAATTCCATATAGGATTGTAATAACATGAATATAATTTGAATATTTTAGTTGAAAATTTCTGGTAAAATATAGACAATATATTTTTATACACGTTCAATAAAGCCAAATACATACATACTATATTTTTTAATTAATAATAAATTAACAAACTGAAACGCGTTAATCATATATCATTAACAACGTATCGAAAAAGTTTCCAATTTCGATTTTTTGAAAAGTTCTTTGATATTATAATATAATTTACCATTTGTTGAAGAACTATTAAGTACATAAGATAATATTAAGAATTACCGTAGTCAATAAAATTGCTTATACATTTTAAAATCATATTTATTAAATCAAAAAATAGTAATATTTTATAGTTTCATTAAAGAATCTTTTTTTTCATTGATCTATGATAAACTTTGGCTGCATAGAATATTAATTATGTACAATTTTTTTTTTTTACATGAGTTGGTTTATATTCTAAATGATGGAATTGTGATGAACGTGTTAATTTTATTAAAATGTTTGTTTTTTTTTTATTTGTTGTTTATTATTATCTTTTAAGACAATAACAACGTTTCAATCTTAAACTTTAAGGAAAGTTTTGGTAGAAAATTAAATCTAGATGGTACTTTTGGAATCAAATGTTTCCCTGTATTATCAATATAACCGTAAAAGATTTTATTTTTTTGTTGTGATTCAAAAAAAAAAAAAAAAAATTGTAGGTACTTAAAATTTTTCGGTTATGTTGATATTATACACTTCTAGAAATAATAAAGTTTTCTAAAATACTTTAAGTATTTGAAATTTTTGATAAATATTGATAAAAAATAATTCACTGGGTCAAAATTCATGAAAATAATCTTAAATTTTTTTATATCTGTTAAAAAATATTAAAAATACATAGACATACAATATTTTATATGTATTTAAAGTTAACAACTTGACATAAAATTAAATATTCGTACCTAAATTTAAAAATGTAATTCAATATTTAATGTTGAACATAAGTTTTTCATATCTAACCCAAAACATCCAATAAATATATAAATTCAATTATTTTTATAGACATTTGAAATTATTTATTTTTACCACAATAATTATTTTTTTATAATTAAAAAATATTTTACTGGTACGTGGGGACTTACAACTTCTTTTATATATATTATGGATTTTACTATACACAATTAAATTTTTAAAATATGTAGATTGTTTTTGTGTTTTTACCTTTTGTATATCGTGGACCTATTCACACCTTGTTATACAACAAAAAGTATTGGCTCAAAAGTTAATAACAATAATATAGTATAAAATATGTATAATAGTATAATAATTTAATACTAATAATATAATAAAAGTAATTTTTTTCAAAAAATTTGATTCAATTTAGCGTAATACTAATAGTAAAATAAATTACTTTGATAACTATATCAAAAAAACATACCATAAAATGTACTTAGTCATATAGGCCGTCTCCGCTCAGAAACGTTTTTTTTGTATAAGAACAACCATGTATTATTGAATTCAAATTTAATACATCCATATCAGTAACCCACTCAAAACCTTGTGTACCCATTTTTCTACTTTTGTTCATTGTCTTGTATGCATAATTTGTTGGTTGTGTCATTTGATCTAAATAAAAGAAATGAATACACAGCAGTCAATAAGTTAAGTATTAAAATAATAATATTAATACATTTGTTAACTAGTACATAACAACGTATACTAACGGTGTAACGTTATTTCTTTAGAACACACTGTGATGATACAAAAATAATCTTCACAGTTGAAAATTGTCCGATTCCATCGGACTGTGAAATTAATATACAAAAGTATTCTCCCGATAGGGAATTGTTAAGCATCTCATTTGATGGTTCTGACCAATGATCATTATACTCGAGTCTAATTTTATTTTATCATTAAAGATAAATTTGCTTTCACTATAATATGGTTAAAAATATTGTTGATCACAATAATGATAAACATTGACTAAATATTATAATGTCTGAAATGTTCAACCGTTTGGTGTTTGCATAACCTATATTATGTTACACTACGTACCTACTTGAATTCTAAAAATAATGTGTTATTTTAATATTCCCGCCCGATGAAATGAATACACGTGAATACCCGGAAAGCTCATACGAAAAGAGTCAACATGATTTCCCTAAAAAACATATAAACGCTAACCGATAATTTCTTTTCGTTTTATTTTAACGTTACACATTTCGTCGAATATGTTGTTTTGACCATAGTAGGTACCTACTATTATAGTGAATATAGTGTTTTGATGGCTTAAATCAGCATAAAAAAAAAAAAAAACATGCAACATTTCTTATTTTATTTTACAATAAAATGACGATATTGGATCAATTCATTTTACTTGCAGGGTGACCTTCATCTCGTTCGGCTTGGTCAATGCGATAATAATCATGCTAAACGTATTAAAATATAACCTATAAACATGTGATCAATTCGTATATTTTTACATCGCTTGTACACATAAAATACATAATACACTTTATACAAGACGACGTACTATTGATGCTCAGCCCTATTCTATTCTCAACTTATTCAAGAATTTAATCAAATCACTATTTTTACAATTTTTAAAAACCATACGCTCGGTAGGTATATCGTCGTAATATTATTTTCAATTATCTAATCTAATGATTGATTCGAAAATTACAGTCACTATCTAAATTAATGTGTTTTATAATTTTTATAAATTGCTTGAGTATAATGATTACAAACTATATTTTTTGGTTAACGTACAACTTAAATATGACTTCCATATCCTATAACTCTGTTAAAGTACTCGTACGATTTTCGATCCGTTAAAAAATATTATTCAGTAAAAAAGTAAAAGTGTCACTCGAAATAAAAAAAAATTGTTCATCACCACGGGCTAATCCAACATGACATAGCAATGCTGTAAAAATCAAAGTGTTTAAAAATGTTATAATGTTTAAAATTGCCAAAAATTTAAATGTCATATAGTTGCATACAATCAAAGTATAAAACGAAATTGATATATAATAATGGCTCGATGAATCATTCTGCAGTATAGGTATTCGGACACGTATACAAAAGTCTCCCTTCCCCCCCCCCAAAAAAATAATACTTTTTGTGTGTGTGCCTGTATTTATTGCCACAAGTCACAACGAATCAAAAAAATTCAGAATTTAAAAGAAAAAATAGTTATACGGCGTATATCTTATGCTCCGGTGGAGGGGTAGTTTCGCGGTCTGTCGAAGACTCTGTTGCCTCGTATGCCGCTTAAACGTTTGGCCAATTTTCCACCGTGAGAAACTGCCCGGAACAACCGGCCAATAATGACAAAGCGCCGTGCCGACCCTCGAACGAAAAAGTGCAGAGGAAAAAAAAGTGGTGGATATACATAGATGTTATATATATATACATATATATACTTGCAAGTTATAGTTATAAATGTGCGTGTTCGGTGGTGAGATTGATCGATGTTAATTGAAGGAAATATCGCCATGGTCGTATACAACACATTCGTACTTATTTATATACACATATACCTATGACCGTGTGTTGTCCGGATACACGAAGTGCGTGTGTAATATAAAAGGACGAAGGAAGTAGAGTTCGGCGGTCGGCTCGCAACACCGGAAACGCTGTTCTGTAGTTCACGTGTCCGTTTTCCCACGTGCAACGAAATGGGGCCCACACACACAAACATACACTGCTATCGCACTCGTACGATGTACTCGCACAAACGCACATGAGAGCTTTCGGTTTACTTTACTGTGTATAAACTATTGTATGTACTTTTGGGGCCATTATACGGTCGGACGACGCGTAGGTCTATATATAAATATATATATCGGTAAAGGTGTGTGTGAGCATTTTAAGTGTGTGCGCGCGAGTGGCCGAATAGCGTCCTATTTCGCCGTCGTTTTACCTTTCGACGGCGGCGGTCCCACGTGTCCATATCTCATCCCGCAGACATTAACGTCCATTGGTACTTTACTCCCTCGCCGCCGACGGTTCGGTGAAAAGATCTCCGCTCAAAGGATGTTTATTACATATACATGATAGCCTTTTCGTTCGGGTATATATCGTACGTCGTATTTTTTTTTTTTATCATTTTCGCAGTCTGGCAGCTACCCGCTAGTCCACACGGTCCGATCGCCGAATCCATCGCGGGAATGTAATATTAATACTACCTATAATATATCCTTCGATCTTAGGCTCAGACTTGTCTCTGGCGCATTATAACACAGGGGCGGCCGCAAGTACCAATAATGACATAAGATGGTTGACTCTGATCTTTAATGACATTGAAATACATTTTAAGACTAATAAGACACACGAGTTTGACATTTGTGTTCTGATTTTGTTTTTTTTTTTTTGCAATTCAAAGATAAATATATGAAATACTCATCGAGTATTTTTATATTACAATTATTCGACTCGGCTTGAACTGAGTATTTTATAATCTTTACACATTTGACATTTTCGATTCCTTTTAGCTTTTATTACCATGATTATTAAAATATAACTTTTCACTCAGTCAAAAATCTTGAAAATGTATAATCAGGTTCCTCATGAGGACCTAGTTTATTCTGAAAAATCTAAAAGATTTATTAACACATTTTTTTATATTATACGAATTTTAAATTAAAATTTGACATAAATAGCTTAAAATAAACTAACATAAAATTTAAATTATTTTGTTATAATTCACTAATATTATTTATGTGACATTTTTAAAACATTTTGATTTATTTTAAACTATTAAAATCGTATAAAAAAATACGAACTACGGACCCGTTCGCATCGTTTTACATCGTTCACTCAAAAGTTACTAATAATAAAAATGATACAAATATAATAGTATTAAACAATGAAGTATTAACAATACAATAAATTAAATGTTATCAGATAAAATTAAGTCAACCAACCATAATACTAATAATAAAAATGATACAAATATAATAGTATTAAATAATGAAGTATTAACAATACAATAAATGCAATGTTATCAGATAAAATTAAGTCAACCAACCATAATACTAATATTAAAATAAATAACAGCAATATAAGTATGATAACAAATATTCTAGGATGGCAGGCTGTCTTCACTCAGAATAATTTTTTGTATGTAACGATATATTATTGCATTCAAATTTAACATATCCAATACAGTGATCCATTTGACACTGATTTTTTTCTGCAGACTACTTGGCCATATTTTTTTCTTAAATATATTTAAATTTATTAATAAAATAACTCAAAATTAAATATGTAGAACGAAATTCAAATATTATTTTAATTGTATCATACAAAATTTGGAAATTTGCATTATTGGCATATTATTTTTATACTTTGGACTTTTGCCATGATAAATTGATTAGATATCCTAAGATTTATCATTTTCTGTTTGTAAAAGCTAGAACTACTCAGTATTATTATTAGAGATTTGATCAAATCCATATATATCTTAAAATGTATCGAAATCAATCAGTTAAGTTCTGAAATGATGACATTTGCCTGTAGTAATCGGTCAATTCTAAGTATTTTATATAATATATACATAATAGATATAAGCTATAGAATGATATATGTACTTAGTAGATTCATCCAGATTTTTAATGCATAGTTTTAAGTGAAAATTAAAAATCATAAAGACAAACACTAATACAAAATTCTGTTAAAAAAAAAAAAAACAATTAACCATATTCTACAAAATGGTGAAGTCCTGGATAGGGCATTTTTTAAAAAGCACGAACACTTATGAATACATAATTTTTATGTTTCCTTTATCCCTTTTATCGTAATTAGATTTAAATACTATACGTTTCAAAAACAAAAACAAACATCACAAATAGGTTCATTTCATTTTTAATGACATTTAAATATTTTTAATTTATTGTTAGTGTTTTCTTTTAGAAAAACGTTTTGACTATCTAAATGTATCATCTCAAAAAACTTCCGAATCTTTTGACATATATGACTTTATAAAAGGGTTTGTGTACAAAAACCCATCAACAGAGTGTTTACAGAGAAAAAAAAATACGAAAGAAAACCCCATCGTAGTAAAACTTAAAGATTCGAATCATCACTCCGCTTTGTGCACAGCTGCTTTTGTTGATAAGAATCTGTAAAAGTTATTTTAAGCTCAGTACCTATCTCTACAATTGGTAAAAACATACGTTCAAATCGTTAACTTCTGTATTTAATACCGGTAAAAAAATGTTGATGACTGATGTACCTTGCTGAACAGCTATCATATTAAATAAATTGTATTTATTGCGCGTCGATCCAGGCCAATTGTTTATTTGCAACGGCTGTATAAAATAGCGTTTATAAATAGACTTATCTAAAACGAATTTATACTAATAATGTTAACTTAAGGCTTTTCATGATCACCTTTAAAATAATTACAAAAATATGTATCATGCATTTATTATATTCCGCATAATTGAATAAAATAAAACAAAAAAAAAAAAATAGTACAATAAAGTTATTACACAGATAGTCTTAATCGTATTATTTAAGGTCTTCAATAATCAATAATAAAATACGTAGAATAGCGTTATTCATTTCTTGTAATTTACTTGTTATGTTAAACTTAAAAAAAAAAATCATGATTCTTCAAAAATTTATAGTTTAGTGTTTTTTTTTTTTTTAATAAATTGTAAAATATTGTTTTTATTGTAATTTTACTTTACGTGTTAGAATACCATTGAAGTAATAATGCAATTTTTCGGTATTAATAATTGATAAGTTATATAATAGTTATATCTGGTGATCATAATTTATTCTTTCAAATGAATTTAAAGCATTTCAAATAAAAAACAATATTATAAAAACGATGATCAACAAAAATTGATTTTATTTATTAAGTTTATAGATAATTAAAAATTAACCCCAGAAAAATGAATAAAATCTCATTTACGATAGTACGATACCTAATATAAGTTGCTCTTTTAATAGTAATAACTATTATTTCTGTATTATTTAATGCACAACTGTGTTAACTGTTATTACTTATCACTAATTTATAGTTAACAAAATAAAATATGAATGTAGAATAACACTTAACTATGTTTATACAATTCTCTATGGTTCAATAATAAGACTAATAAATGTCTGACATTAGTTCTTATATTCATCACCATAAGGAATTCGCTGATTCAATTTTCAAATTAGATATTAATATTAAAAAAATATAATCTATTTTCCTGATTTTTTACGAAGAATAATATTATTAAAAAAACGAGCAATCTATGTGAATTATTTTTAGTATATTCAAAAATATCAAAAAAAAGTTTATGCTTACTTTTGGTGGATAAAAAAAAAAGTGTTCCTACAATATTCTATATAACATTATATTTTATCAGTATGTTCTAACATTGAAAAGTATATAAATAATATTCATAGAAAACCCGTTATTCAGACGTATTTTTTATCTTTAATTAATCGATGTTTGGCTAATTTATAATTAATGCAAAACAAATATAACTGCATTGGACATGTATATCTATAGAGTAGGTATCATTTTATCAATCTCCCAAGGCCAAAAACCAAACAATGATCAATATTTTATATTATGTATTTCATATTAAATAGAAAAATATATATAAATCATATAATGTTATACTAGTGTGTAATAATTATTGATATGTAATGCAAGTAAATTGTAAAGCGTTATAAGCCGGAGAAAATAATATAACCTTGCTACAATAATTGATTAACTTTATCTAAATGCTGTAAAAACACAGAAAATCTATATCGAGGTATTTTAATAAAAAATGCATATATCAAATATCAAATATTAATTACTTGTATATTATCTAGTAAATTAATTAAATTAACATATTTCTGCAATAAATTATATTATGTTTTATTTAAAGGTACACAAAAAACTAGTAGTAGACTACATCATGTTTGCAATAATATTCTCTAAACTTTAGTAAAATAAAAACATTATAAACTTTAAAGGGATTCCACCTACCGTTTCTTGGAGCATAATATACCTTTAATACGTATTCTAACGTATTGATTTGAGTTTTACTCCGATAATAATTTCTAAGACATATTTGAATTTACCATGAAGTCCATAATAATAATGAATCTGAATCTTTAAGTTAGAGTTCTGAAAAAAAAAACTGTATTTTTTCCATTAAAATTTCTAAAAATACAAGATTTTTTTTCTTTTTAAGAATAATAAAGAAATAATGGGACTCAAAGGAACCTAAAATTATTTAATAATACAATAAAACAGTAAATTATTATCGGAATAAAGTTTAAATCAAAAACGTAAGTAAGACTATTTTTTTCCAAAAAAAAAAAAAAAAAATGGTTTGTTAAAATCACTTTAAAATATTTAAAGTTCTTAGTCGCGTGTGACAAAATATAAGTTATAATATATATAAATAAAAATATGGTTTACACATCAAACATTAATTAGCTAAACACAATATAAATATATTATAATATGTAAAAATTTGATAAAAACCATCACTAAAACTAATTTAAAATCCAATATATTGCACCTTACCATGGGCATAGCAACTATAACAGTGGATTCTATAAAAGAAAAGTTACTTTTATAAATTATATTCGTTAACATAAAATTGTTAATTATAAATATTCTTTTAATTAACAATACGCTACAAGATTAGTATTTATAAAAACAAAATCTAATGTATTTAATTATAATCATATTTTTTTTTTTTTAAGATCTCATTTTAATTTTTTCTTTTAATTTAAAACACTTAAATGAGTATACAAAATACGATATTTATTCAGTTTAAAATATATCGTACTAATTAAAATCATTATACGAATGATTAAAAAAAAAACATTTTTATTGATTACCATGATAAACACATTTTATTTATTTTGTTCATATCTTATCTACCGTCTACTACGTCTGTACTAATATAATTGGTTTTTGTTTAAAATATAATACTTAAATATTTTATGTACACGAAAAAAAAAATATTATGCATTTCGGCTTTTAGCATTTGTAATATTAATAAAATTAAAGCAATGATAACTAGTAATAACTACACTGTATTATATTGAATAACATACGGTTTCATTTCCCGGTATAGGGCTATGTGAAACATCGTCTGTAATTTTCTTATCGATGTTTGGAAATTATTTTCAGAAGCACCGTTTAATTAAACATTTTTAAACCTTTTAGGTATCTATACACATACACATCCAAACCAACTTCGCATACTAAACTATTACATAAATCTATTTTATCTTATTTTTTCTTAACATTTGCAATTATATAGTGTGAATTATCTTTTTTATTAACAATATTTTCTACGAATGTGAAAATCGTTTATAAATTCATCAGTATTCAATTTAAATCAAAACTATATATTCTGCAATTCTGTAAATACTATTAATAATGATATGTATGTCAGAAATTATCTCAAAATCGTTTACATATTATAATAATATACCTCAACTTTTTGTGATTCATTTGATAATTTAAACCAATTTTTTATCTTTAATTTAAGAAAAGTGAGCAAGTGGGCACTACTCTGCTGTACTTTAAGTGTCTAGTTATCTAGTAGGTCATTATAATAGACGTGTTAAATTCAAATTCAATGATATATCATTGTTTATAGAAACGATTCTGAATTGAGACAGCCTGTCAGCATACATATTTAAGCCCTTTATCGCAAACAAACATGTTTTCTAATAATATGTACAATTACTTGAAAAAATTATTTTGGGTAGGTAACAATAATTTTTTTTTATAGTCTCTTTGAAATCTTAATCTTAATCAAAATTCAGAATTTAATTTTAAATTTTCAATTTCTGGAAAAATAAAACATGCACCCGAATGTTTCTAAATAACACAAGAGTTTGGCTATTCATCAGTAAAGTATTTATAGTATATATCATAAAGTTGTGTTTTGCAACAGTAAGGTACCAGAAAAAAATAAAACATATAGATTACACCACCTACCAATTTTTATTTTAAGTCATCCTAATTACTTCTTAACTTTATCTATTAATCAAAAATTAATCTACATTTTGATTCAATTATTTAACACAACATTGTTTTTTAGATATAAATTAATAGAAATGTAATTAATTTTTCATTTATACTACGCACATTACATTCAGCTAATTATATAAAATATATGTAGTATCAAAATTCAAAAGTATAAGCTAATATTTTTGAAAATAATCACTCGATTAAGCAAATACATTTAAGTAGACATAGTAAAACATAATATAATATAATAACTTAAAAAAAAACAATATATTTCTAATCTACAAAATAATAAATCAGGTACCGATTATATAAATAATAGAATCAAAATACAATTATTAATATACTTAATATTATTGTATAAGATGGTGATTTACAATATTCGTTCAAGAAGTTTATATTTTACCCATACCTACTTGATTCGATTAGCTGTTTTTTTTTTGTATGAAAACAGTATCTTAACCTGAAAAATCGAGTCACTTAAACTTACAACTTAAAATTGACGGAATCAATGGAACTTCTGCCCTAAGTAGCGGAATAGATGGACTTTTTGGCTGTTTTTCTAATAAAAAAAGGTCTAGTGGAATCCATAAAATCTCACGTCTGCAGGCTTATCGGTCTACACGTTAAGTCCCATGCAATCAATAAAGTAAGTTAATCGTTTTTCACACAATATAGTTAATCTATAAATTGTATACATTTTGAATATTATCATCAGATTTAAAATATTACGACTTTTTTATATATTTAATCTAAGTATTGGAAAATCACCATTGATTTCGAAACCTAAGCAAAACTATTATAAATAATGTCTGAACCGTTTTTTAAGAATGTGTAGCATATATAATATTAATCTATAATAAAATGACCACACGCTTTGTACTACAATCTTGTAAGTAAAGGAAAATGCATTGGACGTAATAATACTAAAAAAAAAAAATGTTTGATGAATTGAAAAGGGATTGATAAACGAATGATGCTCTCGCTCTAGTACCCAATGTGTACCAGTATAATCGGTGGTCTGCTGGGCTTTTGACCTTTTGATGGGCCAACTGATGATCCCTTTTTCTATCTTTACATTATTATCAACCACTAGAGTTTTTTTTGTTTTTATCACTATGTTTCCTTCATACGAGTGAATGATGATAAAATATAACTTTATAGTATAGTATTATTTTTCTTTTCGCTCATACAAATCAGTCACACATATATAGTCACGTGATACAATATTGGCGCTGATTAATTAATTTATGTAATTACTTATGTTATTATTCAGTTTAAATCAGAGTTTTTGAATAAAAATATACTATAGTTTTTCTTGTTTAAACAATAATTTTTAAATTTGAAAAATACTAATTATTCATTTACAGAAATCGACAATACAGATATACACGGAGACTTATTTCAATACAAAAATAATTCATAGCACATAATATAGTTTCGAAATTATTTTTTATTTTAAATTATATTTATATTACACAAAATTTGTATTTAGCTATAACATAATATTTATTAATTATTATTACAATTTTCAATTTGCAAATATTTTCTATATTGATTTTTACTTTGTATACAGTGTTCTCATACTTCTAAGTAATAACCTGCAACCAGGTCCAAATTGGGCCGGCGAGTTACAGACAAAATCTTGGTGGGCTGATTGTACTTGTTTGGTCGCAATTTTATTTTTATGAATTATAAAATATGATTAAAATATAATATTATAAAATCATAAACTATGATAACGATAAACTAATACAAACATTAATAGAAAATGTAATTGAATTAAATTTTAAATTTTATAGTATCTGAAATTGTAATCAAACAATAGAAATTAGAAAACTCGGTAGACTGGTACGTATAACCTATTTGGCGCTGCCTACGATATGTCCAAATAGTTTACTGATAAAATGAATCATCAACATATAACTTATTATTTTCCACATAAATATAAATACTTATTGATTTTGAACAGAAACAATCAATTCCTCTTTTATTTTACTAATTAATTACCTTAAAACACACAAATTTTTTAAACTTTCATTCATCAGAATACCAAATTTTTTTCCTGCTGGTGATTTTATCCAGCTTTAGAAATAATTATTCAGTAAACTAGAAAAAATAATATTCCATCAATATTTGTAAAAAAAAAAAAATATTGTAAAAGAAATTACAATTTGTAAAGATATTATATATATATACCTACAATATATTACGAGTATTTCTATAATTGACTTGTAAATCATCGACCAATAATTTAAATTCGATATAAGTATAATAAAAGTAGAATGTGGTTATATGAAATATAACGAATATGAATAATAATAATATTTAATAATATAGAATAACATCAAAATTACTCTAAACTTGTTTTTGGAAATTAACGAAGGCACTTTGGAATTGTTTGAAAACTATAATATTCTAATATTCGATAAATATTTGTTTATGCTTTCGGCTGTAATTTGCTAATGGGCTATTCAAATTTAATATGGCGTATTAAAGAGAAATACTAATATTGAAAAACAATTAATGAATTAAGAATAGTATACCTACGAATTTTCATTAAAAATCTCATAGACTATGTAACAATAACTATACGTAATAAAAATAATAAAAAATAAATTCATCTTAAAATTCGAAATATAATTTTTCGACAATTCTATTGAGATTACGAATACAACGATGCATAGGTAAATGCCTTCACCTTTGGCAATACATATATTAAAATTATTAAAACGAGTTTCCTTGTTGACCGATTATCACTTTTGTTTTTGTTCTGTAGAGAAAAAACAAATATTAATTATATTATATGAATTAATAAATAATAACAAGTATTCTTTAAATCAACTTCAAATATTGTTTGTTAATATTTTTATCAGTATATTATCTTTCGACAATACATATTAGACAAGTAAAGATTGAAATTTCGAAATCAAAAGTTCAATAAAATATGTAAGTACAATATGAGTTGCTATAAATAAGTATACAGAAACCGATATCCTTAACCAATTATAAGCCAAATGACGAACAATGGAAGGTCATGTTATAATGCTTGTTCCGTAATATGTTAACAGCAGTAATTTCGAAGAATACAAATCATAATTTACCGTTAAGTAAAACCTTTAAAACACGATTTGGTTATACCTATAGTATACAGTACAATGCGAGATAAAATAAAATATATTTTTATTATTCGAGTACCTATAATATGTAGCTATGATAATAATACGATGATAATCTCCGCGTTTCAATGTCTTGGACTTTTCAAACAGCGTAAACAAATAAATCATCAAATCATTAAAATATTATAATAATTATAATATTATAAATTTATCTCTATCTATATAACATTCACGTGCGTCAAAAGAACACTAATTTATCAAATCAAATAATTTGGCTTGCGAAACAAATTATCTTACAAACAAAAAAACAGGGAAACCGAGGCGATGTTTGTTAAACCGATTATTATCAAATTTCGATTTTTAAATTAAAAACCGTCCTTTAAATTTCATTACTTGAAACACAATACATTTCTAAACAATATAAACATATAAGAATTGAAATAAGATTTCTATAAATAAGGATGTAATTTTAATATGAAGTAGAACACCTATAATTTTATAGGGTCACTTTTTGTCTGTTGATATGTTACCAACATACACCTTTAATAATTGCTTAATACAGTGAAAAATTCGTTCAATGATTGATTTTTATGCATACAATTTTTAAGAAAAGTATATTCAACTTAATATTATATAATTATGTAATTTATATAGATTTTCTTAGCTTAATCTTCAAAATTCAAAAGTTGTAGTGTTTTCATTAATGCATTATAAATGTAAAAAATAATGGATAAAATACATATAATATTAATAAATTAATATTTTAAAATGAAAAAAATTTCAAATGTTTTTTAAAAATCTTAAAATAAGTCTGAATATGATTTTAAATTTTATTGAATGTCTATAATTATAATTTATTTTGAATGTTTTAAGTAATATTATAAATATAAATAATAATAATAATAATAATATTAATATTAATATTTATGAATTTCAACAAATAACTAAAATTATTATTTTTATGGTGTGGATATTCAATTTCATTAAAATTTAAAATTCAGATGCTCATAAAAATACTTTTTGAATTATTTTCAACTGTTTTTAAAATTTTTGAGAGCAATCTTTTTATAAAAACCTTGTATTACATTTTTAAATCTTATCTTGGTATGAATATTAACATTTTTATAAAATTTGAATAAATAAATAATTTGCAAATTTTCAAGATTTTGACAAAATATTTTTGGTGTTTTCAGAAATTCCCTTCAAAGTTTAAAATACAAAAAAAAATTGAACTAACTAATACAAATCAGAAAATAACACACATCGTCATAAAATCAATTTATTTGTCGCTCCGCTCAGAATCTATAAATTATAATGAATAATGAATACAAAAAGGTAAATAACCATGTACTATATTTTATACGTATAGGTATACTTCCTACCAATCACAATAATATGATGAAAATATTTATCTAATTAACATCAGAATACCTATACTAACTTAATAGTTAGGTTAATCAATTTTAGAACTTAACACATTTTGTAGGAAATAACGCCATTAAATATTACCTTTTAAAATCTAATAATTCTATTTTATATTCATTGGCCGGAATATCCAATGGCACGTATATATCGATTATTTTCCAGCTAAAAATATTACAGAAATTGATTTGTACACGCTTCGCCAGTTTAATTAAAATGTGTGTTTTAATACGTAATGTTATTATGGTGATGTTACTGCAGATGTAAGTGGACAATTCTAGAACAAATTTCATTACAAAAACCTTTTAATTATTGTTTTAGTTCACATTTATTTAGTTTTAATATATTAAGTTGACATAGATTATTTAAATTAAATTCAAACTAATGGCATTTATTTCTAAATTTAAAGAACACTTCTAATTTTTTTACAGAAATAGAATTTAGATTGAAGTTGAAAAAATTAAATTAAATTAACAAAATCTAACACCATTAGTTATCTAGATGTTATGTATAATTTGATTTTAAAACTAGTTACATTAAAAACTATTAAACTCGATATCTAATTCAAATCGATTATACATAGTTTTTTCTTCTATTATGTAAAATCTGATTGAATATTTATCTTAATATACAATGTGTCATTGTTACGTATATCGAATGTTTTTAAATACGCAATTAAACATGTTACTCATAAAATTACTAGACCCGTGGACAGATGTCATTGCATGATTGTTTATACAATTCATAAATGCCGTCAAGGCAGATGTTTTCACGGTTGGTACATCGTCATGAACCTTTATTGTCGTACATTGTAATAAACTAGACTTCACTTCAAGGTTCAAAAAAAAAAATAAAAAAAAATATGACTTTATTTTTGAGCTTTTTTTTTATATTGAGTTCTAATGTGATCATTTTCAATCTGCCTTTATCGCAAGGAAACTCTTCAGTAAGTATCGAAAAAGACTTAATCACACTATTTGTATCTTCTCTCTGATACACGTGTGACACATCAATTTACGTTCAAAAAAACCAATATTGTGTTAAAAGCTATATTATTATAGTTAATTAGCATATAATCAAACTTAAATTTAAGAGAATTATATGTGTTTGTCGGTTTGTTTTTTAGTTTAAATATGTTTCAGTTTTATTTAAGTTCTTGTATGTAAAAAATGCGATTTAAAAATGCTCTTATATCAAGATAAACATCGAAGTTTACGTACGAATACAAATAATTTTTTAACTTTTCATTATATTCACTGTAATATTAAAACTAAAAACACAAGATTAATTATGCACCGAACAAAAATTTGGTATGATACATATGGATCAGAGAGAAAATAAATAGTGAGTTTATATCATATTAACAATATAGTTTATGTTGTATTGGTCAATGATTATTAATTACGTGTACAAAAGATAATTAATTAAAAGATAAGCACTCATTTTCTCAAAAAGTACTAAGCCTTGTGCAACAACATTATTCGATAACCCAACCTACAGAATATTATATTATAAAAATCATTTATTATGAACGCTTATCTGAAATAATAAAAAATAATATATTTTCGTTTAATATGAACCTTATAAAGAAAATTCTGAACGAAAACTTTGTAAATAACTTTTACTTTTAGTAAAATGAATTTTATTCCTTTTCACAACACTTCTAGTAGTTCTAGATACATACAGATATGTGTTCGTTTTTGTAAAAGTAAACGAAAAACAACTCAGAGAATTGTAGCGAAAGTTTTTTATTTTAAGTAATCGGTTCGAAGTTTGCTTGTGTGTGCACTTGGACAGTACAGTGTTTGAACTTAATCCCGAGTGTACTATATTTTCTCATTTATACAAAGATAAGTCCGAGCTTTTTGACCGAAAGAAGTATAGAATAGGTAGGTACTAAATTCTCATGGTAAGAAATTTTGAAAAAAAATTAAATTACTTCGATGGGCAATCAGTTCTTGTTTTGTTATGAGTTTTAACGCATTTACAGACCTTACATTTTTTTTAAATAATAGCTTTTTATTTTTACCCGTCATCAGCATTTATTATAATATTTACTTACAAATAAATTGTAATACAACCTCAGAGTTTCTTTTTCACAATGTTTCATATCGATTCTATTAAACTGAAAAAAAAACGGTAAAGTAATATAATTTATTTTATTTTAATAGACTATATTGTCTATATTATACTGTATTTTAGACTTGAAATACAACATGATTATATTACTTATATTAATGCAGGAGAAAAATTATAAATTTTTATTTTTAACTTTATTTTTTTCAAAAGCATTATGTACACAATTATTATATATTAATATTTTATGTCCACCATAAAAATCTCTGTTTAATTAGATCTCACTTATTTTTGGTATTTTAATTAATTCTAAATTTAAATATTATTATTGTTATATTTTGAATTATTATAAATCATTTTAATACTATTATATTACCACTAATAACGATGTTATAATCTATAGTATAATAAACCTGTTATTATGTATTTTTACTATTAAATCTAAAGGATATTATAGCGAACTGTCGACAAATCCATTCTTTTGAATTTTTTAATACCATATTTTTTACTGTCTAATTTTTTTGGTCTACGGTGTAAAAGTATACTATTCATATCGTCTACAAATTAAAATTCCTACAATATTTACAGTAATAAATGTCTTCTAAATTAATAATGAATAATAAGTAAAACATAAATTATATTTACCTACATAATATAAATCATTATGTAACATATTATTTGTATTACTTATTTGATCTTACGATGGTTTCAAAATATTTTGAATAATATTTCTTTAATAACTGTAGGTTCTTGTTCTCATCATACATTTTTAGAGTGATTCATATGCAGATTATAACTTATACATCTAAAAGTTTAAAATAAGCATATAGTTATATTATTAGCTACTCGTAATTGTTTTCAATTTTTAATTTGAACACGGTTAGTTATATAACATTATATTACGATATACCATCTACGTATGCTCTTCACCGTTTGTAATATTCTATTGTCACTGGGTATTTTGTCCCACTTAAGATTTTACGGTATATGGTCAAGCTCTTAAGATTAAGAGAATACTAAAAACGTAACAATTATTATTAAAATTATAAATATAAACAATTTAACTGTGTATTACTATCGATTTTGATAATAATACTATATTGGTTTAGATGAATACGATTAAACAGGTGTGTAATGTTACCGATTGTTGCCATTACGCTTATAAAAATAATGCTGATCATTTCAATTCATAAAAAACTGAAATTTTAATATACTACCAATGTTTTGTCATACTTTTGTACACACTTTTTGTGTTGTAGGATATATTTGATATTTCTGAATAGATATTTGAACCGTCAACCGTTGTATTGATATAAAAATAAAACAAATATGTGATTTCGCAGAAAGTGTTGTCTAAACATAATAATATTGGCAACGTATTTACAAAACGCATAAAATAAACATAAATGTACCTAGTGTTTTATAAAATAAAGCTGATTGACGTATTTTTTTTTAATTGCCAGCAGGCAACTATAGGAAGGGGGCTTTTGTTTGACCTATATATGTGTTACATTGTCTAATAAAGTAATAAACACTGAAAACATTGTACACGGAACACTGTGGTAGTGCGGCCCCGGCTTGTAACCGATTGATTTCTTCATAGCCACGTCGGCGATCGACAACACGCCATTACAAGAGATATCGTCCAATGGTATAGTCCAATATATAGACAAAATGCAATGCGCACCGTACTACGGTAACGACCAATGCGAAAAAAATTCCAAATTTCAAAACGTTCTACCTTTCATTCCCGTACTGTTTTATATGAATAGCAGACACTAATAATAACACATATTCGAAGCCTTAACCAGATTTAAATTTTTAGCGACCAATGACAACAACGACTATTAGAGAGCTACACATTTTCATACTTATGCCGTCGGCTAATCATAATAAAATAACCGAGACAGCCGCACAAGTCGAAAAGAAAAATTTCATCACACATTTTATAAAATGAAAAATCTGTAACTATTACTTATTAGACACATTTAATTTTCCTTTATTCGCTGTGTGACAGATATTTAAACACTCAATACACGACGTAGCTACATAACAACCGTAATACACTGATTACACATTCATTACCCGTATCACTCTCGTGTATTTCTTAAAATCAAGATTTTTATTATAGAAAATCCATCTTTTTATGTTACACGCCATAGTATTATATTGATCGAAAACCCTGAAAAAATACGTTTTCTTATATTACGACTAATGGACCCCTAAAAAAAGGGTATTGCAACTTTCTTGTAATATTACAACAACAACAACAACGCAATGTTACGGAAACGGTTTATATTTTTAATAATAATATATAAATAAATTATATATTGTGATTTTTTATATGTTATATTTATTCTACGGCCGACACTACAACAACTGCTTCAGTTAGTTAATCCTCCCACCATATATAACTAACTGAAAACTAAAAATATTAACATTATTATTCACTCTTCACTGCAATAGACACATATACAATAACTTTTGTAAATGGTTTTGGTCCTGACCGTATGTGCGTTGAATATTGTTTTTGATTTTGTCGTTGTTCGATATTATTGTTGAACTTTTGTACTAATAGTATACGATGACCGAAAAAAGTTTAAAAAATGTTTGTGAAATAATACATTTTAAAATCGTATTTACTCTAGAGCATAGACTTCTGACGATAAATCGTATAACAACTATGTAAGTATATAGGCGAACGCCAGACATGCATAACTTAAAATTGAACTATAGACATTTTGTATTCATAATTCTATCAATTATCAAATACCTAACAATGTCTATATTATATTATTAGATAAAATTAATTTAACGCGTAAGGCACTCGTTATTTTAGAAAAAGCTAACTTTTTTAAAATATTTCTTTTTGCATAATTTACGTTATTAGTTTTCGAAATAATGATTGTCTTATGTCACGTGGATCACTAGGCATATGTCGATGTACTTATCTCGTATACGAATTTTTTAGATGTATCATTACACATAATAAACTTTATTTCTTTTGTTCCTTTTGCTTGGATTGTGACTGTATTCTCTAAATTCGATTATTATAGTGCAATTGCCTGTAATTGGCTGACCAATTCTGTTTAAAGAAAATACTAGTACGTCATATTATAAATGGTCGGAGTTTCCATTAATGAGCACACATTTGCAAAAGGATCAAAACTCAATTCTAAATTAGTACATTTTTAGATTCCAAGTAGAATTATATTTATTTATTTTACAATTCTTTGTATATTTCTTTTCTGTGGTGGTGGCTTCTGGTGCTTTTTTTATAATCGATAAAATCAGAAGTTCTTACTCAAATCCAATTTTCAACAAAATCGATTTTGTAAAAAAAAAAGTCATTACCGTAGATACTTGAATTTTCCACCAAATGTTTTATTATATTTTCTATTTACGATCAAATTTTTAAAATATTTTGTCTATTTATAGGCATTTAAAAACTATTCACCTTGTAAAAATGCTTGGAAATTTTATAAAAAGTTGTTAATTTCGAAATTAAAAAATATTGAATATTAATAAGCATAATATTTTTTTTTAAAGCGTTCTACAATTAAAGTTCTGATAAATTTCGTCAATGTCACTTAAAATTGCACACTAATTTGTAGTATGAAATTCATAAAAATAATTTTTTTTATTCCTATATTTTGAAAATTGAAAACAAGATTCCTCATAACTTCTTCATACATAAAAACAATATTTTTTTATAAAAATTTTAAATTCAAATTTTGACAAAATGACTTATTTAAACAATGAATAAACATGTTAATTATTTTGTTATAATTTAATAATATTATTCGTGATACCTTGGGTTTATAATATATCCCATAATAAACTTATATTGTAACAAATATATAATTTAGTTTTCTTGTATAGAAATGTAAAATATTTTAATAAATATTATCTCTATAAAAAGAAATATTTTATTAGTACTAAAACCATCTTTGAGAAATTTTGAAAAAAAAACAGTTTTAAAGTTTTATTCTACTCTAATTGCCTACTATCAATCAGTATGTCATAAAATGCGCATGGGCTAGAAGAAAAAATTTTTTTTAAAGAATCTGCTTTAATAAAAATAATAAATTATAATGATTGAAATGAATGTAACTATTTATTTTTATAATTTAATAAAATCGTTAATATTTTACTAGTTTCTAATGCATTTTATGTTTGTGGTTTTTTAAAACTATTATTAAAGAAAATGTTTTCTATTTGTACACAAACTGATAATTTGAGAAAATAGATGCCGATTGATTAAATTTTGCTAACAACAAATTTTCCAAAATAAAATATTAAATTTTTTATATGCATACAATTCTGTATTGTTTAATTATGGTTATATATTTATATTAAATGATATCTATATAGCATCTTAATATTTATTAATGGTAAGATACGTAGTTATTTAGAACATTAAATAATAGTTGTTATTATTTTACGAGGTAATATCAATATTTTACTGAAATATAAATGTAATATTATAAAATGTGTACATTAACGGTACCGTTGATGTTAATTGAACGCAAACACAATAAACAAATTTCCATGTTGATTTAAAACTTCCTTTAAATGTTTTTATAGCATAATATTCCACAGTATAGGTACACTGCAAAATGTACGTGCCTAGTTTATTATAATATAATCATTTATTGTTATATAATATATTTTTAGGTAATTGTTTCGACTTTTATTTACCTTTAAAAAATACTAAGTAATAATAATGTTGCCAAACGTTCAATGGTTGTTTTACTTATTATTGCTGTTATAGTTGTTAATAAGCTATTATACCCAATTTGTTTTTTATGAAGAGCACACCTAGCCGTGCTCAGAACGTATTTCTTGAAAACACTCCATGTCCGCAACGCTAATAAATTATAATTTATGCTATTGGACATGCAAATATCTTTTCTATGAGTTTATCGGATCCTTGATTTCGCACACCTTGTTGTTACCGTCCAAATAATATGCAGTTAGAACAAACTTAAAGTATATTCTAATGTCCATCAGACCCGTGCGCAGGATTTCTTCATGAAGGGAGCTATATGAAAAAAAATAGTATTATATTTATATTCATTTTTGAAGTATATTCAAACTAGATATTAGTTATAGTTTTCGATCATACATTATAATCCAGAATTAAAATTCCTTTTAACTCGATAAGATCTATTGATGTTAATGACTTAAATGATAAAACAACAACGACAGGGAGGTTCAAATACTCATCCTCATTGCACGCGGCCCATTAATGCTGATAGTAATATAACACTGTATGAACTATGGCGGCAATGTAAGATCTGGCTGCTGAACTTATACACGCTACATAGGTATTTATACACTTTAATAGAAAATAGATACTAGTGTAGGTAATATGTTTGATTAAAGTTATAGATATAGTAATAATATAGAACAAAATCGACTATGATTACATTACAAATAATATCGTGAATTATCTTACCCCGACCATCCACATCTTAAATTAACGATTTGTATGAATTTTCATTTTATTTCATTCTTATTCCTTGCATCATATATATATATATAGTTTAATATTACCTAAGACTAAATTTTTAGGTTTGTTTTTTTTTTTTATCATTCAATATAATAATTGCAAAGTGAATTATCAAAATTTTCAGGGATACTATCAATCGACATTAAGTGAAGTACTTACACCTATTGAACGCTTGACATATATAATTTTTGGTACTTTGCCGAGTAGGATTTACTACTCTTATTCAAAACGTTCATACGTGGTAAGAGGACAACCAGGCCGATACAAAAATGATTTAAGAACAAAAAGAGGAAAGAACAAAGATGGTTATGTAGTCATGCCTCGATGGCAGTATTATTTGAATCAATTGTCACCGGATGATCTTATCAAATCTGGAATGGAATATGCTTCGATGGCGAAAGGCTTACTTGGACTTGGAAGAGGTTTTACAGATTTTAATAATGCTATTGGTGATGATGATGACTTAGAAAATTCTGATAATGACGAAAATGATACAAAAAGCGATGCAGATAATAGTGCAAAGGATAATAAAAAAGATTCACCTGGAATGTTTTCATCGTTACCATCGATTCCGACAGATCTTCTTTCATCGTTTACTAATGGCGACTCTAATAATGAAAACAAAGACGATAAAGCGGATGGCTCGACAGACTATACAACAATGGCAAAAGAAGCATTGCAAAGTGACACTGCCAAAGACCTTGTAAAAACTGGAATTAGCCTTTTTGTACCCGGAGGACCAGCGATTGTAGCTGCAATGGAAGCTGGTTCAAAATTAAGTGGAGCGACTAACAAGTTCAATAAGGTTCCCAAATTTAAATAATAGTCATTCGTACTATTCTTTGTAATCAAAATTCAAATATTTTTAATTTTAAAAGTCATAAAGAAAATGTTGATGTTAATTGATAGTTAATTAATTTGAATATTATATTTTCATTTATTTATAAGTATTATACTATACAGTAACTAAAATTAATTTAAATGGTAACAATAGAAAAAAAAAATGTTGAATATTTTTTTTACTACATTAAAAAATCAGCAATATTATTATTATAAAATACTTCGATATTTTGGTGTTTATAACATAATAATTTTATTTTATATTCAAATAAAAGAATATTTAATTAGCCACATACCAAGTGATGTAAATGTTCGTGAAAATGTTATATTTTATCGTATTAATTTCTTATAAAATAAATCTTTTTATATTATATAATTGTAGTTATAACTTATAATTATATTATTATTCATATATTCATAATTATATTTTAAACTATATACTTTTATTACCATTTATACCCATTTTAATATTATTTTGGTGTTATTATATTAAATATAATAATTATAGTGAATTCAAATATAAATCATTAAAAAATATTTACTCTATATACCTATATCAATATATATTTAACTTGGTAATAAATATGCATTTTTTTCTTTTATTAAAAATGTTGTATTTTTACTTAAGTATAAATATTGAGTGTATAATCATTTTGTTACAATTATTGATTTTTTTTGTAATTTATTTTCTGAGTCACGTCCACAATTGTATCCAAATTATATTTTTTTTTACTATAGTAATATTTTTATTAGAGATGTAAGCTGGGTAAATTTTTACAGCGTAAATTTATCAATTATTTTTTTACAGGTAAATATTTTTTTACCAAAAAAATTAGCTTGTTACACCTCAAATTAAACATCTTAACGAAATGAATATTCATAACATATCAATAGAATGAAATAGTTGATAATATAAACTTAAAACGTAAAAGAACAACATGCCCACAACTACTAATGGTGTATTAACATAGTATTTAATATATATCTACAACTATATGTTATTAATACATTTTTTTTATTATTAAATTATAATTAAAACTATTTTATAGGTATAACTATAGAGAAAAAGTCAAATAAAACTAAAAACTAAAATTTATTTTGAATTTTGATTTTTGATTTTAATTTTATAGGTACCTAATGAATCTGATTTAATTAATTTGCAATTTATTTTATGGGTACCTACATTTTTAATATTTATGTGCATACAAAATAACTTAAAATATAAATATAAATTCAATAATACACTACTAAATTCTTATATAAAGTCATTCATTAAATTTATAGTACCATGGACATCTTACTATTCAGTAAATAATAAAAATAAGCGTTACAATAATTATAAGTTCACGAAAGAGGCAGTGAAGAGTTCCCGAGAGTGTCCCTATGGTGATATACAAGAATTATCAAAATTTACGGTAAATTTACGTAAAATTTTCTCGATAAATTACCTCAAAAAAAAATTTACCTAAATTTTACATCTTTAATTTTTATTATAAGTGTTTTATTTGACTCTGATATTATACTTGTTACAATGTGGTAAATAAAAATGAAACAGAAATTAATAAATTAATACTTTTATAAAGTATTTGAATATATTTAAAAATTAATTAAGTTAAGAAAAATACATGAAAACTAAAATTGTCATAGAAAGTTGAAAATGTTCAAGCTTACTTCTATACACATACCTAATTGAAAAAAAATTAATATGTTACACATAAACATTACTACCTTGAATCTGAATAAAATAAATTTATACAACTGAGAGAAATTGCTATATATATTACATTACATTGTATAGTGTATATGCTAAATATAAATATTACATTGTTATGCTATATAAAAATAATGGTCTCACAGTAATTGTTTCAGTATTTAATGATACTGCTATCGGAAAGGTCAGAGATAGATTAAGGTATTCATTCATTGGTCGATATTTTTAAAAACCAATTATAAAAAATGAAGCACCTCAATTTATTTATTAAACAAACAAAAAATGTCTGATAATTATTTCAAAGTATTGTAAATTTAAAAAAAAAAAAAACAAAAAGCACTTCAAAAATGTACATAATATATGTACCATAAAATGCGATAATGTTTATATTTAAAAAAATCGTGCAACATTTAACGTAAGTTTAACTTGTTAATTTTTCCTTTTCCGTTATATCACTCACACAATTATTAGGTTAATCTACTTAGTGCTCTCTGTCCATGTGGTACATTTTTAATTATAATTTGTTATTCTAAGCAAAGTGAGGATTAGTGTAAAATTACACAATACACACATAGTTTTACAGTGATGTATAAGTGTGATATTTATTTATTTGTTTGAATCCACCATCAATATTTCTATAATCTTCTACATTTTATGGTTAATATACATTACATACAATAGCATAATCCTAAAACACAATTATCATTATAATAATTTCAAAAATGTTAAATAAAAAATAGTGGCAAACAAAAATATTTACGAGATATCAGAGTAAATTGAATTTTTTTTATTTGGTAATTGAAAAAAAAAATAACTATACTTAGAGACATGAAATTTTCAAAAAATATTTATACTAGCATTTCCTAGGCATTAAATATAAGTTTCACAATACTTTGGTTTTATTTTAGCTATAGTAATAACTAGAGGTCATTAGACATTTTAATTATTTTAATTTTTGATTTTATTTTTTATAGAACTAACTTAAAATTCGAATATTTATGGTAATGTATATTTGAACGAAAAAAAAGGTAACAATAATATACTAAAAACTGTTTGTTGTTTCATTTTAAATTTTAAAAAATACTTATCATGAAGTTATGAAAATGTGCAACATCACATATTAATATTATATATAATATAGGTATTATATCATATTATCATATACTATTATTTTATATACACCATAATATTTTCTAAATATTTAGAGTGTTTAAACTTATTTTGAGTAATTTATTCCAGGGAATGTTGGTATTGACTAATATTCATTACTATCGGCAAAAATTAGTTAAACCTATTCAACTAATAAATCACTAACCTTTAACCAAATAACTATAAACCTAAAACTAATATATTAATATTGTCGTATTATTATAAAAATTGAGGGCGATATCCGTCTACTTACCTTAGAACCTATTTTTGAGGACAGGATATACAACCCAAATTCGTTATATCCGCTTACTAACTCAATACTATAACAATTATAACAAATTTATGTTCAGCAGAAGATAAAAACAAATTTTGTGTTTTTAGCTTTAATATCAGAGTGAATTGACTTATTATAAAATTTAAATGCAAGAATTTAGCTCGTATTTTAATTGTGATGTAGAAATTTAAAGCTTTATATGAGCATTTTAAAATTATAATATATTAGTTATTTCACATATTATAGCTATATAACTCAATTTAAAATTAAAATCGACAAATCCTAAGAAGTATCATTGACAATATTATTAAAAACATTCAATTTTAGTTGACTGATTTGTGCCACCACAGTTAAGCATATGGATCCCATACAAAGAATCCATACCAATGTACAATATAGTGTTTGTTTTAACTGGCACTTGTTACTGGAATTATTTTAAGAGTCTCATCATAAAATACTACACACAGTTTTGAATGTTTTGATATTACTATTGATGTGGAATTTAGACATTCATAGTACATTTAGAACCAACATCGTAACGTGTATATTCATAAGCTAAAGATAATTTGGAACCAATTGAACCACTACGTAACAGTAGTAACACATTTTTGTACCTTTGCATGTCATAATTTTATCAAATACTTAACAATTGAATTGAATCACCGTATGCAATGTAATCACAATATAATATAATGTTATATTGTATATAATATTACAATCATTACAAAATGGATACTGTTGGTTAGATTACCGTCATAATAATAGATATTATCATGTTGGTAATAGGTGTAGTGAATGTTGAATAAATATACGACAATAAGTATAGTATCATAAATTGATTTTTATTTTTGTTTAAAATATAATAATATGTTTCACAACCGCAAAGTTATTGATATTCGTTATAGATTAATATCGACATGTTTAAATTTGAGTATATTATAATTAAAATATAATTGAATACAAAAAATATTATTTTTATATATCTTTCCAATCACCGAATTGCTATATACTAAAACTATTCATATGAATATAAAATACAACTTATAAATTAAAATTCTATAAAACAACTATAGGTAACATGTGTGTTCTTAAAAGAGATAGTATTAAAAAAAAAAAAAAAAATAGGTATAAAATAGAAAAATAAATCCATTAAGAAACGATTTCATATTATCTGAAATTAAATTTATTATAAATATATGACGACTAACCGTTGCATTTGTATATGAATGCACAACTAAAAGCCCGTGTAATAATCAAATCATAAATATATTTACTTATTTTTCTTTAAATAAATTAACATATTTATGTATATATTATTATAGATTATAATGACTCTTGTATATTAAATAAATAAATATTAAAAATTATGACAACATTGAGGTGAAAACTTAGTTTGTGGTTTACAAAAAACGCGCAAATGAATTAAAACCGTGCCATTTTTAAAACACCTTGCCTTTTATAGTGGCACCATTAAAACTTACTATGATAATAACATTATAAAACTCATTAAATCTAGTCCCATATAATATTGCTACCATCGATAGGTTTTTATTTTTTGATTATTATTATTATTATTATTCTATGAGTTCCAATAAATATGTAGAATATCGTATTCAGTTTACTGCCCGAGTGATCAAACAACTTCATAAGTCGTTTCCGAGTGGTGCTTTCATTACTTTTTCAATCCATACGTGTTCCAATCTGAAAGCATGTATAATAATATGGATGTGTAAGTATAAAACGGTATAATATTATCATAACAGCTGCTACAGGATTTCATGATTTAGACGGCGTATCGTCTACTAAAGTGCAACCCAGGGGCCACCTAATTATGAACTTAACGTGGCCCACAAACTATAAATTTGCTTTTAAAATTATTTTTTATGATAATGAATAAAATGAAATTTTTACAAATGGTAATTTTATTTTTCGGTTTCGTCTTTACTTTCTTTAGATAAACATGTATATTACATTAACTCCCTCCTCTCCCCCTCCCGCCCAAAAAAAACACAAATTGGTGATCCCTGGACTTAAGCCTGTAATTCATAAGAATGAGCACAAACCTGCGATGTAGCTTTGGAGGTCCTGCAATACAGGGTACCAATCGGCGCTCGAGTAGTTCAACTTGGGTTTCTTGCCACCATAGTCTTCGGGGAGCATGTTAGCGTCCAAGTGCTTGTGGAGAGACGACATCTTGTTTCCGTGGAAAAACAACTAAAAAACACGAGAAAAAACAAACGATTAGATGTAGTAAGCCAGTAATTAATGATAAAAAATTAATTTATTTATCTACTATGACATTTCTCATGATATCATGAAGTGTATTTTAATAGTCCTAATGTTGCACACGCACACACAATAAATAAAAGCAGTGTGTCGTGTGTATTGTGCGCAATCTTGTTTTAAAAGATCATAAATCATGTGAATACTATACGTACACGTTTCTTGAGTTTTTCGCCGACAAATTGTTTGAACATTGGCCACACCATGTTAAACAAGAATGGTTGACGAACAATGTGTACCTCCTTCATACGGAGTGGCATGGCTTCCTATATTTACGAATAAGAATATAATATGAAGTACACAAACATAAATATTAAACAACAATATATATATAAAAAAACGAATAGAAACATTTTAGTGTTGAGTTACTGCAGAAAATACAAATTACATTTTTATTCGGTTTTGTTTATCTATATAGTGCGATTGTAATTTATTTAATCAGTTCTATTGGATTTAAAGTTCATAATTATTATTATTATTATTTCTTTTTTTTCAAACTCTATTTGACGTAAACAAAATAATAATATTATAATGTTATGCCTCCTATATGGCTATTATACTGCTCTCCGTTGTTTATAACATAATATAATTAATAAACATTATCGTCAAAAAGCTGATGTATCGAATGAAGTACAACTATCGATTAACGTTAAAACAATACCGCGATATTGAACTTTTAACCGTAACGCATTTCTATTAACTAAACGTACATAATATCAAGACTATGACTATACCTACGTAATTGCATCAATGTTTTCACAGTAGCGGAGCATTTTAGTTCATAGCAATATCGTAATAGATTTTGATAATTACATGTATCCGCGTTGAAAACGATAATTCATAACGAAATGATAACACGAAAAATATAGTTTAAGTAAAACCAATCTTTAATGTCTCTCACCCAAGTCACATTAATTGAAAATGTTTTTATGTATTTTTACTTAACACGGTAGCCAATAGTTTCCGCCCACGCCTTATTATGAACAGGCAGTATTTACGGCGGCACTATCTGTATAATAATATTACGCATATATCGATAAGTAATAACTACTCGTATGTGTCAGGGGCAAAACATTATCATCGAGTCGAAATAGCGTTGCGCGCGTTCGAGCACGCCTTGAGTACGATAGTGTATTATTATGATATTATATGTTATTATAGGCATTTTTTTTTTATTATTATTCTGCGGGCGATATACGGCTTTTTGGACTTTGAGCTTGTCGAGAGAGAACAAGATGTCGATGTACCTACATACTTAGATATGTACAGATTTCTTTCCGTAAAATAAATAACGTGTTTTTCGCGCTTACTTGGATATAAAGAAGCAGTGTCATTGCGAACGACGGCGACATGGCCATGACCTGTTTGGTGGACAGTCCATGGAAGTCGATGATAATGACTGCACCGCGGACTTGAGTCTCTTCTTCCACGAGTGATGCGATTTGGATCAGATAAAGGACTTTGAACAATTGTTCGCTGTTAAGACTCTTCGGGTCCCAAGCCGCTAAACAATTTTAGAACAAATTTTAGAATCGATTTCAATACGAAAAAGTGCTAATTTTGACAACAGATCTAGGGAAATGCACGAGTATGTGTCGTATTATTGATCATTAAAATCGAGCGGATTTTGTTTCGAGAAAATCGTACAGTACAACGTGTCAGACTGCTTATGAAAATTCAAAATAAATCGTCCGTTGTAACAACAACGATTACACTCGATGATTATGACAACATTAGTCAATTGACTGATTACGACGGGCGGGTAATAAAAAATATGTACAATAATATATATCTTTGATTGACAAAATACACCATAGTATAATAATATTATTGTAATCTACAGTTTTTATGTTTTACGATGAAAAGGTCGACGGCGCTATCTCCGCGCAGCAACACTGATCGCTATAATATAATATATTATTATTGTGTCAACATAATTGTACCTACTGACCACTTATACCTCCCGCCTACCCATCCGATATTGAGACATCAGCTGCCGGCGGTTTATCGTAATAACAATACCTATTATCATAATTATTATTATTAGTTTGGTCTCGTACAACCGGAAAACCTCGTGTATCCCATATTACATAATTGCATCGCCATCGTGTAGTTTGTTTGGAGAATATTGAAAAATGCATAATGTGCCCGTACGATGCGCGCGCGCGATAAATATCTGAACTTTCCGACGAAATCGTCTATTACGAATGTCAAACATCATCAATAACGCATATTTCAACAGGCACCGAGTCGGAACGCGCCGAGAAGGAAAAACAAAAATAATATTACGTGCGAATCATCCCGAGTACAATATTTTCACCGCTACGGAAAAAACCCGTAACATATAGTTTTAGGGCCGATGGCGATTATAGGTGTGTGTGTGTGTGTGTGTTGGTTCGTGTTCGGGTTTTGTCGACAGATAATAGCGTGTTTAATGCGCGGGAAACGCGATCGCTGTGCGAAAAAACAGTTTTCGTGTTTTCCGTAGGTCCGATGAGATAATAATACGTTTTATTGTATTATTAACGTGTATCAAACGAATCCGCGAAAAATCGTCTGCAGAAAACTAAATATCGTCCGTTCTCCTCCGTATATCACTTACGGGACGCGATCGCGAAACATATTTAAATAATCAAACGGCGGCCGAATTAGTTGGTTGAAATGTGAAGCGCGTCTGTCGCCGTCCGGACGAACACGACGGAAACAATATAAAACGACGAATTGCGTTGGACCACACTGTGTTGACATGTCTTTGATATGACAATATACTGTAACGCAATATTCGTATTACGCCGAACGTGTAATATTTAAACATCAGTTAATACTTACAGCCCATGTTTATGATTAAGACTCTCCTGTTCTTTTGGTCCCTGTCGACGAGTACGTTGACAACGTTGTTCTCGGTGAACAATTTCTTCTCTTCTCTCGGCAGAGGGTTGGCGACGATTTTTTCATTTTTTTCTTTGAACGTAGCCAAACGTTTCATCTATGACACGCCAAAAGCACACGCGTTAGTGTGTTATTATGTTCACGCGTCACCGTCCGAATCGTTATGGTTATTTTACAAAATATGATATATTAGCGACGGAAACGTCGTTACGCGAAATGTGTCGGCCGTAAAAAACACGCCACGTGAATCGGTTCAATAACCATAAGCACGTGGGTAATTATTTCGCAGTCCATGCAAAAAAAAATATCCGGTGTGATATAAAACACAATAATTATTGCGATTTGATTTTAATAATTAACGTTATCTTTGTTGTTTAGGTGTATGCCGCTTATTATGTACTTTACAGGGCCATTTGCTGATAATCAATTTTTAGCCCGACCGCCCCGCAGTAATTAAGACGTAATTGGTGTTCGATTCCGATAGCGTTTAATTAATTATCATTTTATTTGGTCTTCGAGCTATAGATCACCGGCAAACGAATTTGCTAATTAACAAATCGAATCATGCCGGTGCAATAATATTAAAACATAGTCTTGTTCGGGCAGAGTAATACCTGAGGTGATTTAAATAAAAATATGATATTAAATAGCACGTGCTAAAATGTGGTCGGTCGGCGGCGTGTTTAATGATTTTAATCGAAATGGTTTACAATAATATTTCGTAAAAGCGAACGCGTCTAATAGATCCGTACAGGAAATACAAAAAATCGTTAAAATATCGAATTTTAATAGCATTCATTATAAGCTATACAGATCGGTCGCAAGAAGTGGCACAGTGATAGTTTGTACGGTCGAATTTTTTTGAGAAAACAAAATTTCTGTATCGCTACAGTTGTATTATAACGGTTAGTTTTCCGGAAAACCAAGTACAAATATATAACGAATTTTCGTTGTCGCGCACGTACTGTTATCATAATAGAACGCGTGCGACATCGATTATATTTTCTTGTGTAAATAATATTGTACGTAATACACGGGATTCTTATTACGTACAACAATGTCAGTAAAATGTCACTATCGGCTCGAGATATTGACATTTAGATGTGTCCGCGACGAGGAACAATTGCACGGACGTAAACAAACTTATCGAATCGAAAATCACCAACGTCCGAGGAACGCGTTTGCGACACGGACATACTGTGATAAATTTAATTATTTATAATTATTTTAATAATATTATTATTATTATTGTTATCGTAATGTAGTAAGTTAGGCGTGGGTATGTATGCTTACCAGATTGTATGCGCTCTCGGCGTAGAAATGGGTCGGTCTCAAGAATATCGTCAAATATTCATCGGTGTCCTTGTACGTCAACGTATTATTTTCTGTAAGGCACAAAGAAACAAAAGAACAATCACAATCACTGATTTGCGAGTATAAGTCAATAATGGTATGGCGTAATATATATTTTATATAGTAATTATTGATATTGATTTTATAATATACAACAATAATACGTTGACTTATCGATTAGAGTTGATGTTTTATCGTAAGAACAGTAATGAGAGGTCAGAGTAATAACTGTAATGTACTACAATATGGTACAGTCGTAATGATAATAATATCCGGTATAGGTAAATTAGGGTGGTTATGTTCGGCGAACGAGCGGCCGCCGAACAAAATTGTTGCTGTATCACATTATTCGTATTGCACGTCGTAAAAAAATAACGCACAACGACGACTAGATTTTGTTTTCCTTTCGATCGTCGTCCTGTGACGTTTTAAACAAAAGAGAGTAGCGTTATTAAAATATAATGTAATAGGTCAAAAAAAAGTATAAAAAAAAAAAAATAAATAAAAATAGTATTTCATGGCTAGTTTTTAATAATATCGGTCAGTTATTTAGCCACGCGCGCGATGTCTAAATCATATACACGCCTATATGTGTTTATAATAGATATTATACTGTACATGCAACTCGAGACATTTGTTAATTTTCATATCGAATGTAAACGATTCATTGGCATAGGAATATTATAATATTATAATGTTTAATCATATGATTTGACTCATCAGTTTTAGCTGATAGCGTGCGATCTGTACTGAGATTATTTCTACGATCGGAGCAAGCCATTTGGGACAGAGTTATTTGATTTTTAATGCGTTTATATCGCACATGCTAAAAACGTGAACGAACGTATAAAGTCATTATTATTACAGTAGTTTTCATGCGTTTCAAGGATAATTAGTCCAAACACCAATATAATATATCTATTACAAACTGTTACTTGTGCTCTTTTTTTATTATCACGAAATTTTGTTTTTTTTTTTTTTTTTGAATATCTGTTATGGTGCCCTTCAAAAATGATTGTGCAACAAAATATTTATTATCTATTCAAACGACGACCGAAACACTTTTAGTGCGGTACGTCAATAAAATAAATAACACAAATGTATCATATCATTAGATTATTCTGTTTAGTTAAATATACCCGCGGTGCGGGAGATAAAGAAATAATTGAATTATTACAACAAAGGTAAGTTAAATATACAGAGTGATCGGTCAGATCGGCATCTCGATGTGTCGTATTCGTTTATCAAGTGATATTTCCGTCCGTGTTCCACGTCAGACGGTATCGGAAACAACAGCACTGCCTACCTCCCTTTCTGGATTTTCTACCTTTACCGACAATATTATGTTGAAACTATATGCCGACGAATATTTTGACACAAACACGAGCATACTCGAGCACTCCCACCTTGACCGCTTCGGTTTCAGGAAGGCGATAAAAATATTGCATATTATAATATTATTTTTAAAGGCTTAAATAATATAGTGATTAGACTATTGAAGTATATAATTTACACCATCGATTTGGTATGACGATGCGGTCTGCGTGATACTCGGGTGTAGGTACTCTGCGAGTATACCGCATATAATGTTATGTGATAAGTACGAATTTTAATTTGAAATAGGTAGCCATTCATCGATTTAATTAAAACGGAGTATAATGATGATGTAATATACAACATAATAATGATATGTATAGATAAAAATAAAGTTTTCGATTTGGACATTTGGACTATTTTAAATAAATATAAAAAAAAAACAAAAATTAATCGTCTACGTATTATTGTGTTGTAAGGATTGAATTTTTAGTTGGACGAATGCAATACTTATTTATTATTTGCTAAATCTATTACGGTACTATTGATTTTTACTACTATCATTTTGACGAAACAAAGACATAGCAAAAATGTACGATTGGGTCGATTTTGTTTCCAATCGATGAGCAAACACACGATTGTCAGATTCAATTAACATTTATTCGTCATACGGCCGTATTGCGAGCAAATACACTAAGCACATCATTTTTTTCACGGCGTGGTTCCTAATTGTTTATTATCATTATAATATTATTAAAATCATATCGTCACTCTAACGTCTAGTACATGTGCGGTACGAGAAAGGGTAATCATTCTGTGTCTATTCGTTTCGATGTGGGACTACTGTAGAAAGCGACAGAGCGTAATAGACAAACGGAACCCGAATCCGAATTTCATTTCTGCGGAGTAATAATGAAAAATTATAAAAAAAAAAATAAAACGATCAATTGGGTAGTCACTCTGCTATAGAATAGATATCGAGTGTACCTATACATTAAATATGTATAATAGATTATATTATGTTAAATACTTAAATATGTGTTCAATGATAAATGTATACGATTCTAAAGGAACACGGTCTACCTTTTTTGTAACCAAGGTTACCAAACAATTACTTAATGATTGCTGTCTTATATTATAAAACCGATTAGCTACCAGATGCTTTTCTCAAAATATATGATCAGAGAATTTTTTTTCAACTGGAACACAAAAACTAATTTAAGAAATCGTACGTCCGTGTTCGTTCCGTTAAAAATTTAAAAAACTGTCGGGGGTATAGGTACATACAAAAGCAATCAAAATTGACCGTTCCCCCCCCCTCCGACCCACAACCGCTTTGGACGGGTGTTCACACTTACCTTCGAGCAATCGGCGGAGTTCGGCCAACGACTTCTGCACCTGTTCCGGGGTCTCACGGAGTTCGCGTTCGGCCAGTGCGCACGTTTCCGCATTCAGCGGCGACGTGTCCAGACCAAAAGCGGCGAGCATCTTCATGGACGGCTTCCTGCACTCGTTCAACGACAAAATCTTGTTCGACGACATACTGGATTTCAACATTGTTGACTGTGCGTTACCAACCATCAAACGGTAAACAGTACTCGAGGGATTCGACGTTGCGAATGATTTTTATGATGTTCTTGATGTCCTGTTGGTCGGATGTAACCGGCTCGGGTACGATCGTTGAAAATATTATGTCTGTCTGTCGAGATATCTGGAAAGTCGGCGACTGAGTAGTGCACCGTCGAAACGACTACTGAACTTCGAAAGCACGATAAACGGACACGAAATATTATAATATGTAGAATCCCGTACGGTAGCGGTAATATATGTATATACCTGTCTGATACAGTATATTATACTCGTTAGCACAGTACACCTGAACTGATTACACTGATCCTACAGGTTTCTGACTAATTTCCGATACGCCAACCGCTAATTTAAATACTAGCCCGGAATCGCTATCAGACACACGGCGCGCGCGTCCGCCGCAACGATCCCTACCACAGACCGCGGTCCTTATCAGCAGCATCATCGCGCGGTTCGCACGTCACAGCGTGCGTGCGCCACACAATCGCGTCCCGAGACGTTGGTCTTTGTCCGGTTTCGACAGTTTTCATTTTTATTTTTTTTTTTTTTTTGGATTTATTGTATTGATTTTGTTTTGTTCTTTACTTTTTTTTTCAATCTCCGATGTTTCGTTATTGATTGGTTTATTTATTTATATTTAATTGTGGTATTGCGTATATAACACTTAGATTATATTATTATTACTATTATCATTGCTGTGCTATAATAGCCATTGCCAATTAGAGATAACACGCGCATCCCGATGCCTTTCTTGGCCAAACGGTGATGCACAACGATAAAATACGACTGTTTTAGGACTTTGCTCCTTACACCCACCGAGTTATTGTGTCATCTGTTGTTTGCGCCATCGATATACCTTAATACCTATGTATATGTGCAGCCGTAATGCGCGGCGACGAGTTGTGAAAAATAATAATATGCGATACCGCAGTTGAAACGAAAAACGGATTTCGTCTGACGTGCGCGCTGAACGTGTGCACTTGACGGTACGTTATCGTGAGCCACGCGCCATGGCGGACTCAAACAACGAGATCGTACCCGCGAAATATATCTACGAGCACTATTTGGGACGGCGATTGAAAGTATACGTTCTGAAGCCGAAACCTTCTGCGAAAAATCTCGGAAAATGGTCGGAAAACCATTCGAAATACAACTTCTCGGCTAATGTATACCGAAACCCAGTCCCGCGATAGGTTTCTCGGTGTTCGTTTTTACGATTTCTATAAGCTAGAATTTCGATATTTTATTTTATGGATTTTATTAAATATTTGAAACAAACAAAACAAAAAAAATTGTATAATAAAATACTATATAATATTATTACTTTAATAAGTCGTTTTATCACTTTTTTATTTGAAAACAAATATTAGGAAAGTGAAGGTTTTATTTCCTTTATATTATTTGCTATAAATTACATTACAGTACTTCTATGATACCTATTTATTTGTTTTTTATATTTTCACTTTAAAATTCAATTATGTACTTTTTCATTACCAGTAGGTATTTATTAAAATCCAAAGCACTTCTCTTTTTCTGTTATTCTAAGAATTTATACTGCCTAAATCAAAACCGAAAAATTTAATATTGTAAACTTACACCGAAACTGGAACCAAAAAATACTATAAAGATTCCAAATACTACGGGTCTCTATGTCATTCCTAATTTCCTAGTCGGTGTTTTTCAAACTCTACGCTTTTGTTGAGTAATATGTACCTAGTCGAAAGTACTTAACTGGTATTAGGGTGAGTGCTGCTCAGAAGCAATAAACATGTATTCTTCTAATAGTAATATGTATTTTTTCCAATCAATCTAATATATGTCTATAATATTTTGTAATCTATATAATTATTTTTCAAGTAAATTACCTAACTAAAACATATTTTTTTTTCCGATTTATTTTAAATTTAACACAACGATATTTAAATTAAATCTACTTTATACAAAAACCTTTTTAAATAAAATATTTAATTAAAAACTCTTAAGGTAATAAAAAAAAATTTAGTTTAAACTAAATATCAATGATATGTTTAAAGAGCAAAACGGGGACTTTTTGCTTACTTGAAGCTGTTTTAAAAACCATCCTACATAATTTATAAAAACAGCGTATAATTATAGTATAATATTAACTTTAAATAATAATTTAATATTCTTTAAATAAGAAGAGTATCTAGCTATTGATATAGTTATTAATTGATATTACTAAAGGTTATTTTAAATTTAATTAAAATATTGAAAAACAAAGGCCGTGACTCTCTTTATTAAAATATATCATCTACATTTAAAAAAACTAAATTTAAAATTATTGTTTTCAAAATAAATTAGGTCGTTTTATAACAAAATACAAAATTATATATACCACAATACAATAATTATTAAAATAATACATCTAATATATCATTATATTTTAATTACATAAACATTGTAACTTTTTTTACGTTCAACTCGTAAAATATATGATAAATTGGTTTTTGTACCATTATAATTGTTGTACCCAAATTAATGTTACCAATCGTTTGACCCCCCGCATTATAAAATTCACAAAGGAAACAAACATCTAAATGCTCTTACGGATTTTTTCAACACTTGAATTTCAAACGAGATTGTAAATATTTAAAGTGCATATCCATTTTTTAAATCATTATGAACTGTCTTCATAAAAGGTGTACTCGTAAATATTTTAACATTTAACTTTGGTCTCATGATATTAGGAGTACATGAACGCTGTTATCGCTTTATTATGTACGAAATAAACGGAAGTAACAAAATGCACATTTTTGTTTTATATTATATTTATTATAAAAAGTACCTGAGAAATAAATACACAAGCATCATGCATTTGATGTTTTTTCGACTATTTTTTTACTAAAAATATAACGCGTATTTTTAATTTATATTTTATTTAATTAAATTATTTATAATATGTGGTTTTTGTATGAAAATGAGTGAAAATTATTTATTGTCCTATACAAATAAAATCCCATTTAACGCACAATTAATTATTACCAAGATGTTTGAATGTTAACTTATTTTAAAATAATAAAATATGAAATAATATTCAATCATTATTATAAATTATTCTCATTGTTCATAATAAAAGATATTATTTATTAACAACTCAAACCACTTACCGTTTCTTAAATTTTTTATTCATATAATTCAATAGGTTATATGACGCAAGTCGAGCTCTATTTTAGTTTTGAGAGTAATACACAAGTTAGTATCTTAGCCGTTAAAATAGTGACATAAATTTTAGGCTTATTATTATTTCCATCTATATTTTACGCGTAATTATTAGAATACGGTATATAATATAATTCTTGCAGGTCATGTATAAGCTAATGCATTTTGCCGAGTATATTATATTATATATTTATATTGTCTTAATTTTTGTTAAATATTTAATAAATACATCAATAATTATAAATATATATGCATATTTATTTGGAAATATATAATAATATACATTTGAAAAACGCATATCATTTTGACAACTGACTGAAGTAATTAAAATTGCGTGAGAAATTAAACATCTCTCAAAGTTGCTCTATTCTGTTGTAAATACATAAATTATTTTAACATAGCAACCATTAAAATATTATTAAAAGCAAGTATACTGAGTATATCTCTTTCATGTATAGTATATCAAAGAACAAAATATTTTCTTCTTGGTATTTAAATTATGTTAAAAGTTAATTTTAGGTACACTTGTATGGTGCATTTTAAAAAAAATTGTTAAGTTTGATTATAAGACATTTATAACCTTTCAAATAATTTCATAATACATTCCTATATTTATATGTATACATAATACATACAGGATACTATGCAATTTTTTTATATTTTGAATGTTTCTAAAAAACTTTTGATAAATTCGAGTAATTTAGCAAATATAATATTATAACTCATAAGCCATAACTCCATGATAATAACAGTATTTTTTCATTAAATTGTTTACTGATGAATTAAGAATTAGTTCATTACGAAGAACACTTATTAGATAATGTGTTGACAATTTACACTTAATTTAATCATAACAATTCTCGTTTTCGTACTTTTCTTTCATAAATAAAAAATAACATATATATATATATTATATACACTATATTATTTTTGTGCTCTCTTAAAATCTTTTATGATAAATTGTTCTTATTTCAGTAATATCCTCATCACGTATGCTACTATTTAATTTCTATTTTAAATTTAAAAGGTATAGGATTTAAAAAATATAATATATATCCAATTTAAAAATGTATAAATGATTCATTATTTAAACATTAATAACAACCACGGATTATGAATTTATAGATTAAATTAATCATCATATTATTATCTATCTTAAGATAATAACATTAATAACACAATACCTAATGTCATAATATAAATATTATTTTAACGATTGTAATAATACATACTCATATTTTATATCATTATTTATTATAAGTATATTAAAATATCTATTTCAATTTGCTAAAGTATAATGATCTGAAAAATAATGGAAAGATATGCATATAACTATTACATATGATATTTACTTATAATTAATTACCTATATTATTTAATTACATATGAATTAATCTTGAATTGTACATAATAATAATATATACAAAGTTAGAGACTATTTATCATTCATCAGTAGATAATAAAGTCACTATAATTAACAAATTTGTTTGATTTAAGTTCCATACAAAACTGACTGATATTGACTGGTTCACGATAAAAAAAAAACATCTACATATTATTTTTACTGTTAAGCATCAACCGAAGAGGTTATCATCCGATACAATTATAATATTTAAATCATTGAAAATTATTAGATTAAATTAGTTAGCGGAGATCAGTTTCATTAATACATTTGGAAGACCATTGACTGTTTTTTTGAAGGTACGAGTGTTTTATTTATAATTTCTGGAAGTTTATATTTGTGTCATGATTTAGTATATTTCCTGCACTCTAAAAGTAAATGCATATACGTAACTTACGAAGGAACTTGGTTTGGAAACGAAAAAAAGCAAACCCAGTCAAATTTTTTTTTTGTCTAGTTCATGTATAAGTACATTTACTATAGGTATTGTCAACTTTATTTTGCTGCTTGTGAATTACGTGTCAGAACTCGAGTTTGGGTCGAAATGCATACGAGTTGTTTGTATTAAGTTCAATCGAATTGCTTGCCTAACGTTTATATTATAGTATAGGTACAGTACAATATTATTGTGAATATTCATTCACATTAGTCCATACTTAAAATTGGTCAACTAGGCAACAAAATATAGTTTTACTAGTGTATTATGAAAACTGACGATGTATCAATACTATATAGTTTCGAGATTACGATAGAATAAATGAAGTCAACCCGAATGATAATGTATAAGTTATCAAACCAAAAATGTATCTATCATTCAATGTAGTTGTTATAATATTTTTTTTTACAGCGATTCGGACACTCAATATAATTTTTGTTATACAGTTTAAAAAATACCTATCATGTGTAATTATAACCCAACACAAAATATATTCATTTTTAATCATTTCAGTATGAGGGTGACTCTGTTACCGCGTATGAATTTTCTATTAAAAAATGTCAGGACTCCTTCTCCTAACTTAAAGGTCTAGTGATTCCTACGCATATTGTGACGTTTTCAACTGAAATAAGTAGTTACACTACAAGCATATAAGTAGTATTAGGATGTTTATTATTTTAAATAATTTTTTTAGATTGTCCAATAGCTTCCATTCTTATATAGAAATGTGTTTCATGATATCTATATTCAAAACATGCAACATTTTATTTTGCATATAGTTGCATACTTTACTATTTTTTTATTTATAAATGCATTATCTGTGATTTTTTTTCTGTTTTTAAGGGCATATTTGACGATTTCGATGCAAAATTCTGAAAAATACCGTAGTTTTATATTTTATTAACCGAATCTGAAATAAGTTTGATTATCTATACTTTACATATTATCACTAATTTATTGTTGATAATTTAATATGGCTGTGCGGAGTAAAAGTACCTACTTAAATATATACGCATTAGCACCAAATAAACGAAGATTTAAAAGAAACAATAATTATTCAATGCAACTATTTTTTAAATATATTTGTTTATTTTATTTAATTTTATGTAGGTAGTAAATAAGAAAATTCAAAAATGTAATAGACAATAGTTAATATAACGATAAGCACATAAAATAGTACCGACCCAATTTGTTTATATTCTATTAATAATTAAATTTGTCTCTATGTATTATTGCATTTTTTTTGTCCACATTTCTTTATTTTTTAATGCATATTTTTTTAAATTTTTCATGCATATTTAGCTGTTTTTTAATACATAAGTGCATACATTTTCATACATTTTTTAGTGTATAAACATTCTAAACCTACATATAATAAGTAAATATGTACTTCCTTGGCTATGAGGTATTTATGTGTGATGTTATAGTGTGGACTATACTCGGAATTAGTCTGTTATAACTGTGTGTTATAAGAGAACATTATGAGTTATGACTGATTTAGGCTATGGTAGATGATCTGCTTAATTACCGTAATCCTTTATTATTTTATAAATTAAACTATTCATTTTTCCATTTTACAAAATTATCGGATTTATTGCGACTTTCTAAATTGTGGTCCGATATACTAAAGCATAATTCTTAATCGAGATTAATTGAAGCTCTTTAGCTTCTTAAATTGTCTACTATTCTGACGTATCCGAAAATCCTTGCGAGAAATATTCTATTTTTTTACGATCATTAAATTCACTTTTGGAATAAAACGTCAATTTTCGTAGATTACTCGGGTTTTTTTTTATATATTTAACCCTTATAATAACAAGAGATTATACTAGCTTTTATAACCTGTGATGTCAAAACATTATTTTGAAGATTTTAAATATTGAATACCGTGTAAAAATATTATGTAAATTGAAACAACTTATGATTATTATGTTCAGAAATGTTTGAATAAAATCAAATATTTTATTACTATGGTCACGTCTTGTGTATGGTGGTATTATACTTGGTCAAGTTTGGTTATTTGGTTAATATATTTTTGTATACTTATTATCTTGTATCTGTAACTCATTATTTTTAATTTTATGAATTGTAGACTTTAAAATTAAATTGCCATTACATTAGTATTTATATATTAATAATTGGTATTATTTGATAGTCACCAAATTAAATTTGGAGGGAAATAATAGAATGCATCTATTTTGTCTACAATAATCGCAACTGATTAACATAAACTGTTTTCCGTTTTTTTCCTCAACTCATGTTTCTTCAAACATTAATTATTATTGTCAATATATATTAAACTGCAAATATTTTTACGAAAAATTAATATCAACAGTTATATTTAATCTAATTTTTATTTATCACAAATAAGTTTAGATTCACCGAGTCTTTATTCTTCAACTCATTAATCTATGAATTATTATTCATACAATTTATTTTTCAATTATTTAATCATTTTTCGTTTTATTTTGGCATTATGAAAAAGACAACCAATATAGTACGAAAATAATATACCAATTAAAAATGTCAATTTTACATACTTTGTAAATATTTCAAAAACGTGACATATTTACGACTGGATTATTTGAACAATCATTTTTCCGCAATGGAAATCTCCCTTGAGATGGATGACATGTTCTTTCTTTAAATAAAAAAGTTTTTAAATAAAGTCTTTTTCGTGATCGTAATTTTGAACACAGAATTTTTTAGAAAGATAATTGAGAAATGTTTATGTACCCAAAGGATACACTTAAATTATTATTTAGTATATCGCGATCACTAGATTATAACTTACTTCGTTGATTCTGCGTTATCTTGAGAGTTTTAAATCAAAAATGTCTGTATATTTCTGTGTTTATACTTCGTACATTTATATAGATGGTTCTTTTTATTTATATTTATTAATTATATAGTTTTCCTGACTTCAGACGACTATATCTACTGGTCCAATTTAAGTTATATCTAACAGTAGATTAATGACAATTGGAAACCACTGATATACAAAATAAAAATAACACGCATTTTTTTGGTATTAAATAAAATATAACAAATTATTTTTTTTTTATTACTATTCGTAAATATAGGACAAGACCAAATAATAACGATGTTACAATTTACGAAAACACACAGCATGATTGATACATTGTATGCAAGTAAACAAATACTATGTTTGAGTTATAGAATTAAAAAGTGAGGTCGCGGATTGTGGTACGCATATAGGTAAGCCAGATAGCTATAGAATTATCAAACTAATTTTCTTGAGAACTATCGTGATACGGAATGAATCACATGAGCGGGTAAAACGCTTCTCGAGAAAGATAGTACATTGAAAGTTTTGATTTTACCAGTTAGGAAGTTGGATAGAAATCCCAGATTTGTCGCATATCTGCGATCAGCGAGACTTGACAGATTAAGAAAATCTTGAGCAGAGGTGTTGTTGTGCTGAGGATTATAAAAATTTGTTTTTGTCGGAAATAATATCATTCTCCAGTTAGTTCCTGGATTTTTTTTTCAACGCCACATAGTAGAGTTTAATATTTTACCACTATACATTAATATATTTTGCGCTTTTAATTACCTAAAATAAGATTTTGTCTTTTAATATATAAGAAATAATTTTATATACGCATAATATGGTAACATATATATTATCATGTGATATAGGTAAATAATAATACGTGAAAATCAAAAGTTCCAGTTTATGAGTGAAAAATAAATAAAACTTTATTTTGATTTTCCAATAAACATAAATCTGTGTAAATTCGATAGTTGTAGATTTACAAACGTTCCTTTTTTACACAAGTCAAATCATGACGTCGGTAATATTACTGTAACCAAATAAAAAAATGGGAATAAATATAAATCATCAAATCATCATCAGTTTTAATAAAACATTATTCTATATAATTTGAAATTCATACGCCAAGAAACAAAACTTTTTCCGACACTTGAACATAAAAATAATGGAAAAATTGCATTCATTATGTCCAACACACGGTACTTTATAATAATTGGTGATATATTACAGTAAGAATTACAGTACAGAATTCGTATTAATGTACTATATCACAGCATATTATCGAAAATACACATTCCTTTAAACACTATAATATTCAATGCTGATTGATATATCGAGAGATTTTCCACACAACAAAGTCCCGTCATTAACCAATATTTCGATGATTACGTTTTACCTTCGTTTCTGTTTATTAAATGTTCTTTTATGATTGTTTCTTACGATATTTAAACCTTATGCTAATGCTCTATGTTTTCATAGTAAATATGCAGTAGCATATTTGTACACCATTCATGAGAAAATTATACAATGAAACTGAATATGAAAGATATTAACTTAAAAAATCTCTTTCGCAGTGTTGAAATTTTCTGTATACACATTAAATACTATACTGATAAAAATAATACCGTAGTAGTTATAATAATATCCGAAGGAAAATAAAGTTTTTTTTCATCATCAATACATCGTATATCGATCTCGAAGTATAATATTTAACATTAAGTAAACTAACCGTAATGTGGCAAAACGGAAAATTTCCCTATTCCTACGGTAACGACCTATAGTATACCTACACATATTATTAATGTAACGCGAACGTTAATCAGACTATTAAAAAATAATATGTTTGTACTATTAGCTGTTATTAAATATTATTGCCAACATACAAACATCATAACATAAATCATAATCGATATTATATTAATATATTGTTTTCAACAGACGACGAAATAAGAGTACAGATAGCCAATATTTAATTAATATGACGTTTACATAATAACAATCGATAATCCTCTACCCCGTAATAAACTCCAACATCTCTAGAACGCGATTGCGCCATGAATCACATTTTGTAAGTCGTTTAGAGGATTTCCATTAAAATATATTTCCACATCAATATTTACGAACACGCACTTAATGATTTGGTATAGATTACACTGCACAGGTCGTGCGCACACGATTTTGGGTCGTAAATGTTATCCGTCACTCGGTATATTATTATTACCTATACGTCGATTAAAATACATTAAAAACAAGACGATATTTCACGATCTAACTGCCCGATTACCCATATTAGCAATGCAAACGTATAAATCACATGACCGTTAATCACTGTTGTAATGTAAATATTATTATTATTTTCGCAACTGCATACCTACTCATTTAATTACGCATATGATGCCTACAGACTAGCTAGACTTTAGTCACTAAATCTGGACGATGATTGATAAGTGATTGATTTGTGAACTTCCATTTATAAATAGGTACTGTATAAATTTATTATTCTCCCGAATTAGCGCCATACGAGAGCAAAATTATATTATGTGCCCATTGTACCCGTCGTTGTAATAATATGACGGTGGTAAGCGTAAAAAGATATTTTGATCATCACGTCATAATAATATTGTAATATGATTAAAATGCATTAGGTACATTTTTATTATTATTTTTTTTTAATCGGATATTCATCCGAGCCAGTAAGCTATAACAAAAAATATACAAAAGCCATTATTATTGTGGCGTACTAAAACCAATTCAGACAGAGTTGAGTAAAGTGTTAATAAAAAATATAACACACAAAATAAACTGAAAAATGTTCGATATATTTTAATTATGAAACAATAATTGTCTCAAGTAAAAATATAAACTTGAATGTTAAAATATATCAATATATTTTATGATACTATATAGTATACGTTTGATGGTTTTCGCACAGTCTCGGTCATAAAACCATATAAACATTTTCAAATTGAGTATACACCAAATCTTGCAATTCAATTGAGTATAATATTTTAGTTAATATATTGTAACATTATTTACACCGTGGAAATTATAATAAAAACCGTGCATGAAAATATAAATGATATAATTAAGTACTGATATTATATTTTATTGCTTGATATATTGAAAAGAAATGCCCAATTATTTTTTAATGGTTGCCTTTTTGTTTCTGTTTTTTTTTTTTTTAACATCGTGAGAGTTTACCTTTACAAACATTTTTTTTTCACAAAATTTACTTAATAAATTTACTTACTAGCAAACACAACAATGACATAAATTTTTGAGTTCTTTTTATTCTTCAGAAATCTTTATTCAAAACGTAGAAAAAATCTAAAATATTTAATCTACCAAAAAGTACACGTACACAATTCGTATTAAAAAAAAAAAAAATAGTTAAACATTAAAATCATTCTGATGCTTTATTCATGACAACGACCTACTGTTTTTGAAGTATGTAATATTACGCTAGTGATTTTTTTTTTTTTTTTTGATATAATATCGTTATTATTTCCACAGTGCTATTTGTTTAATGCGGTGTTCAGCTAAATAATAAAACATACGACCATCTACACTACACAATCGTCAAAACACAATAATATAATTAAATTCGGGAAAATTTAATCTAATAATATTCATCGAATATTCAAAGTAATTATTATAAGATGCAAATGTATTATTTTAGTATAATTTTGAAACAATTGTAAACACGTCTAGGTACGTTCGCACCACATCCACATGAATAAAACAGTTCTGATGGAGACGGTAGACTCTTGCTTTTTAACATACTATGCCTACAGTGTTTATTCACCACCTGTGAATGAACTACAAATTACATTGAAGTGTATTATTGTTAATTTATTTATTTTTTCATTTATCGTCAATGAAAAACATTAGTCTGCCCCGTTGTAAAAACGTTAAGGCAATACTATCGGTGTTTATGATTTCAATCGGCTTTTCTGACCTCATTACGTGGAAGCTACACACACACAAACGCACGTCATTAAATACGCTCTTAACCCCATCTTGAAAACACATTGGATATTCAAATTAATAATAAAGGAAAATAGTTTATAGTCATTCGAATCGAAATATGAATAGGAGAACGTGATAAGGTGGTAGGTTTTTTTTTATCAAAGTTGAGATATTATGGTAAACGTTATTTTTTTAATTAAATTTTTTTTTCTTTGAAATTTAAACATCGCTGTGGTAAAACTTGAACACACAAAGTGTAAACTTTTTTTATTTTTAATACGATCATAATACACACAATAAAATACCACATAATTTGCTCCAGTTGTGTCCTAAAACCCACTGTGTAATGGATTTAAGTAACAATTTATTTTTTTCTTTACTTTTGTACGGAGACGGTAACTGTCAGCGTAACGTCATCTCCCTTAACGTTGTGCCTCATCTGAGGCGGAATAAACGGTAAAGTTATAAACATTAGGATGTCTTAAAATGATACATAAAATATAATAGTTTATTATATTATTTACGTAACTATACAGTTTATATAGTAACATAGTTCTTCGTTTCAAAGTATTTTCATTCACTTGTAGACAGCGAAAAAATTAATTTTAGTTTTTAGATTTTCAATCGTTATTCGTACATCTTTCTAGCCATTTGATGAATGTACTGACAGTCTATAATCTGTACCCACATATTTGTTGTTAGATTCATGCACACTGCCTATCAATTAACAAAAAAAAAAAAAAAAACAAGAAAAGTCGATATACCGTATTATATAATTTAGGTATAATCATATAGATCACTGTAATAATAGTACTAAATTTAATTCAATAATAAATAATTGTATCCGAAAAATAATTCTGAATAGGTTTTGGGAGTGTGTAAGAACTTATTTTAAAGATATTTTATAAATTATTCATATTAATATTAGTAGGTAGTAGATACTCTATTGTCCTGTTACAAATGCGAAGGTCAACCTTGATTTTGTCAAATCATTGTATTATTAATTATAAAAATATTATATTTATATTATTATCTACACGTATAGATATTATTTTATAAGTGAATGTACATTATGTTATAATCATATAATGACGTTAAAAGGTTTATGATGATATAAATAGCTTAAAATTTAGTATAAATATTTTAAAATTATGAATAAATAATAGTGAAATATTTCAAATATACGAGTTCAATTTATTTTGTATATTGTAATATAATAAAAATCATTATTTTTTTTCAAATAATAGCATTTTATCAACATTATATCTTCAAAACTATGTAAAAAAAAATTAACAATATTATAATATGTTTTAATAAGAAAAACTTAAAAGCAACTATAGGTAACTTGTATTGAATTTATTTACATATTATAATAATAAAAACGATTTCATCGAAAACAGTTGTTTTGTAAAATTTTTGTTTTAATGCAATGTATTTTAATTTAATTTCAATTATTTTCAAAAGTACTATCTAAATTACTAACTATAGCTACAGGTTTCCAATAGAAACTTTCAAAGTTTCAGAGTTTAAAATTGAAGCTTTTTTTTGCTTCTTAAGCAAAGGTCAATCATAAGAAAAACATCCATCATTGTAAAACTAATACATCATCAGAATTTAAAGCATAGGTACTTGTTTGCTTATTAGCTATTAAAAAATAAGTATCATTAAATCACGCATTAACATTAATAATGATAATTTTGACAATATTAATTAATGATAAAAATAATTTCTTATTTTTTATGTTTTTCACTATTTTTATAAATAGTGTGTTACGTATTTAAAAATAATTTATTAGTGAATTAAGTTCGGAAACCATACAATAACACAGATTTTAGTCAATTTATTATTATAAAAATATCTATAATACATATAAATGCGTAGTGATGTAATATAAGTATATAGTGTAAATTTGATATACGTACCTACTCATATTATACTCGTAATATATCTGAATTAAAAAATGTAATAAATCGTATACGATATTTAAATTTTATTTTTTTATTTAAATTATTATGCAACACTATTATGTAGGTACTTAAGTTATAAATTATGTTAAAAATTATGAAAAGATCACTTTAAAAAAAAAATTAAGTATTTTATAAACTGATGCCAAAGGTTAGTACGTGACGAAAAAAATTGAATTACCAATATTGATTATCATTATAGATTCTGAATAAAATTGCATGCCACAAAGTTTGAGCAACAATTATAATTATTTTAATTAGCTGTACGATGTTTACCTATTTATTTTATGTTTTTAAATTATCACTATTTTGGTCTCGTAATATAAAATATTTAGTATACCAATTATACTATGTAAGGACATGGGTATATGACAGGTATATGGATTTTTAAATTGTAGTTTCCTAATCAATTTTTCAACAGTTCGTCCATAACCAAGGAAAATTATTTAGCTCGAAAGCCGCATCCAACTATTTTTTGTTTTTAAACATAACACAAAACATGGTTTTAAGTAACTTCTACTACAAATCGTTTTTTCAATACGATAATTTAGTTTTAAAAATAAAATATAAGCTATTTACCATCAGCAAAATAATCTTTTTGACGTGAACCCGGTTAAAATGATGTAAATATTGTCGTACTTTTCTATTTGTAATTCCAAACTCCAAAGTTACTCAACGAGTTATTGAAACAATACATAAATACGTCTTAGTTATTATTGTAAGTTATTTATTAATTATAACTAAAGGTTATTTTATAATTGTATATTATTTTTGTTTTTTTTTTTTTATTACTCTACAATTTTACATTTATACGTATGCAAATGTACATATTATACGTCAACGTACTCATTTCTTTTATTGATAAAAACTATAAAAATTAAAAAAAAAATACAGTAATAAATCACTAATTCAGTTTGATCAAAACTATATATAAACGTTTGATATATTTTCTCAAATGTATCATAATATGCGTCATCACTTTATTGCTTATAACTTTTTTGGTCAGTATAAAAATTAATAAAGATTCACTATAGCACATTTATAAAACTTAATATATATCTATTCCAAATATTTCTTCATTACAATTCCTAAGAAATTACAATAAAAACCGTTTTCACTGAATAGTCAATAAACTAAGTCATTAAAAATAATATGAAAAATATGTACTGTTCTGAGACAAATATTGAAATTGCTTTTATAAAACAAACTACATAATAATTCAGATTCGTTTATTTAAATTTGAATTTATCATTGCTCTCAAATAATATAAAGGTACAAGTCCCGGTTACCAACTCACCTCTGTTATTAGTTTTATTAGTAAATTGTATATATTATTTTGTCGAATTAAAATCAGATTATTTATATTAATATTTTAATACTCAAATATTTAAACCTTAAAATAACATTAAATAATTCATATTCTACTGATTCTGTCAATATTACTTTTACAATTTGTATTGTAATAATTTAAAAAACGTCTTAGGTATATTATTTTAATTATTAATAGATACAATTTAGTACTGATGCATGAAAGTATTATATTATTATGATTTACTAAAACTAAGTATCGGCTTAAAAAATAGTTATGATTATTAAAATCCTTATTTAAACTTAAAACAACATATATAACACATGGATACGATTTTACAAGTTATACAACAGAAAGCTTGTGTAGTTAAACATTTAATTATTAATTTAAATAAATTGTTGTATTAAATCTAAATGACTGTACATTTCATATTGTGAAATAATCAAAGAAAATTGATTAACACGTACAACAACTTTATAATATTATTTATATTATTCTATAAAGTAATATATTTGAATACATTATAAAAAAAGCAATTTTATCACATTTCTTTTAAAATAATTTAAGAAAGTCTTAACAAAATACATTAAAAATGCCAGTTATTACTATGAATATAGCTTACACAGATTACTTAACTTTTAGTTCTCAAGTAATTATATTGTTTTAATCCAGTTTCGAATAATTTCAGCCCTTTTTTGCAACAAATTATTAATTTATGCTGTATAAGAGTATTACATCAGAATAAAAGAATATTGAAATAACAACGGTTATAAGACGAGCATTAATTAAGTTTATCTAGTTCATAATTTAATTTTTAATCTGAGAATAAATAAAATGCAGATGTGAAATATTACAAAATAGGTATCTACTATATGTTTATGAAAATAAAATGTTGAAACTTTTATAAATGTATTTGTTTGGCAATAATAAAAACAACAATATCAATTTTATCAATTTTTTTTTTTACAAATTTATACAATTAACCAATGGTTCAACAACGATATTGTGTTATATCACGTGATATAAAGAAATTGAAAATACAAATATTAATATGATTTACTTAATATATAATTTCTTTTAATCACAATCTAATGCGTATAACATACTACAACTTTTATAATTTGTATAATTTTTGAAAATAAATTGCACCTATTGTTCGAGTAATTGAGTAAGGACCAATATGATAAAATTATTGTAATTTCTACTAAAAAATATTCCCGTCTATTTATAAAATAAAAACCCCATTCTACTTAAGCTAAATTTCAACATTAAAAATTGTTTATATTCTAAAAATCATAATATTTCATACCTATATAATGATTAATTCATTTTTTTCTTCTCGACGTTTTGCTTATTCTATACATATCTATACATTTTACATTTTCTGTATGTTTTTTTAGATGTATATTATAAACTTTATGTACGTTTGTATAAATATTATATCTGGCTTTTAAAATTAAAATTTCATTTTTTCACTCAATATTATGTATTATGGTCTCTACAATAAGTCAACAACTGTCCATAATTAATTTTCTTTAAATTCTAAAAATTAATTATGAAATTATGTTTTTAATTTGTATAGGTATTATTGTAAAAAAAAAAAAAAACGAAAGTTTCAACGAAACACTTGATTCTTGTAATATTCTCATACCTATATTATATTAATTCATGAGCATAATATGCCTTGAAACAAAAAAACACCAAATATAACGTTTCATTCTTGAACCACTTTCATAAAGTTAAATTAAGGTAACTGTTCATCAATTCATATTACTCATATATAATTTATATAAATATAAATATAATACACACGTTCTTTAATAATTCTCTCTTTTAAAATCTTAAAATATTTTTTATCACATAACAAGAAAACTTTTTCAAATGTCATCGTTATAAAGTTTTATTGTATAATTTAGGAACTGTCTTCAAACTTAAATCGAGACATTTAAAAAAAAATACTTATTTAATTTTTATTACACGAATAAAATAAATGCAATTTTTAAATTTCATATGTAAAAATCACCTTTTCAGTAATTAATATAGGATAAAAATTCTACAAGAACAATTTTTAAATGTAAAACATGCTTTTTCTAACATCGACATAATATTAATTACAATATATATATATCTTGAGAAACAATAAACGTGTTAAATCATAAACGAATCTATAGTATTTATAACACAATTGATAATATTAAAGGGAAAATATTGACACGATACTGTTATTAAAAAAAAAAAATAACAATAATAATTTGAAAAATAAAAATAACAACAAAACTACTGTAGATGTTACACGAGTAGGTTTATGTGGACAACTTGTCCATCACCTCTCAAAAATGTTGTATCCTTGCATGTTATACGCACAATTCTGAACCGTAAAAAAAGTAACTCCTTTCGTCGAACCTTTAACACGTGTAAGGTACGGTTCGTAAGCAACCTGTCAACGTCGTACCTGTAAAATAGCCAATATAATAAACATAAATAAGATAATACGCATGACGTGTTGCCCATTACGAGTGAATAAGATGAAAATACTATCGATAAAAGTGTGCCCGACAGTAGGTACATATTCAATTTGCAGTGGTTGCGCATAGCACATAAGATTCGTCGCAATGATATAAGACGTTCATGAGGCACATTTGGACACAATTAGGTCAAATCGATTAATAATTTTGATTGATTACAATGCGCCGGAGTATGCAGTCGGTAATTCAAACATAAAACATCATGCATTCTATAAAATGTGTATTGCATAGAACAAACACGCTGTACGGCTTAATTTAATAACGATGGCTTAAAAATAGTAATGGGTTCTAAATAATCGATTTTTTTGAAAAATTTTACTTTTTTAAACGAGAAAACGTTCAGCTATCAATGCACAATATAATTCAAACTCACAAAAAAACCACAGAGGACATATCGCTTAGGAACTAAAATATTTTAAATCATCACGATTTATAAACTTGTTACGCAGGTATTTATATTAATAGGTACTATATAGTGATATAAAGAGAACCTATTTTAATTTTTATCTACAGTGTATAACGTCTACTTAGTAAAATTAATCAGTAATGGCCAAAAAGTAATATTTCATAGTCATTGTGTTGACTATACAAATCATAAAATGATAATCTAGAACAAAATGAAATGTACAATACTATTAATAATCGTAAATTATCAACAAAATAAATAATTTTGTAAATAATACTAATCAATAGTTTTAACATCACGGTACGCCATTTTTTCAATCAAATCAGAACAATAATAAATTATAATAGAAATATAAATAAAGACAATCAAAAGGTTCAATATCTAGTTTTTAGCAGAAATGTTTACGTTATTGTTTTTTATTAAGTTTTGCTAAAAACGAGAACATAATATGTGAAAACTTAATGCGCAACAGCTATTGTTAATTTTTATACTTAACGTGATTAAAAATCATCCAGTCTAAACGAAGATATTACTGTTTAAAATTTAAAATTCTCCTATACAATTTTATATTTTGAGAATACCGCTTATTGATTTCGATCCCGCTATGATCAAATTACATAATAATATGTATACAATTATTTGAACCATATTGATTTCCAGACCAATATATTAGTTTATTAAAGTCGTGTGTTATGTACGATATTCAACCGGAATTATAAATAAGTTTTTCAATTACCTTAGTGAAAAGTGATAACACAACACTTTAAAAATGCTATTCCATTACATCGTATGTTATAACTGGACCTTCAATTATTACAGTACGCAGATAACCGGGTCATATAAATAACATTATTAATTAATAATATCATTATTGGTGTGCCTAACCTATATTATATTAATAATAAAATTATAGGAACTAGATGAATATAACAAAAACGCTTATGTAGTTATGTATGTGACATGACGTGTATAATATGTATACAGCGTTTTCTTTTTTTTTTTGAAACACGAATGGATTTTATAATAGATAACGCTAATGAGTGCTGGATGTTGTGTCAATCGAGGTGGATGAGCGTTGAAGGTAGATCATCGACAAGTGAAAACAAAATCGACCATAAACGTTTTTATTTAGTGTTAAACATTGAAATCAATAACGATTGATAACAACGATCATAAACTTTAAGTCTAAAGCCCAAATGGCTTCTGTACACAAACAACATATTATTATAGTATGATATACACATCACATTGATATCGTGTATTATTGAAATACAATTTAAACACATCATAATATAATATGCAAACAATCGTAAGTATAATATAATAATTAATCATTTAACTGATAAATGCTATTCAATATTCGACTTAACCAACATAATCTTTAAATTAAAATATTTTTAGTAACCATTCAGGTCGAACTATTGATTAGAACTTGGTTGAGTGAAAATATGTTTACTGTATTGTGTGTACTTAGTTCATAAAATGATTATAACTACAAAATAATTTAATAAATTTTAAATATACATTGAACTAAAATATATTTCCCACGCAAATCAATAACGATTTCAAACGTCTGTATATTTAAATCGTAGTATTTCATGAAAACTCATTAAAAGTCAATAACAAATAAAATCGATACCATCGTTTATTTATACCATTTACATACCAATTAACATATTTCTAGTTTCTATGTACTATTCAAAATATTTTTATAATATATTGTTATTTTTGATAACTCATAAGGAAAAAGTACTATCTTACCTATAACTATTGATCTTTATAAGAATTTGAGTTAGTAGTTACTTATTACTTTCACTACTTACAATTATACTATTTTTTTTAAATGTACCTATACGAAATTTTATATTTTATATTTTTTTTGTTGTACCATTACGTGTATTATATTGTATTAATTTTGTCTACCCATAAGAGCTTACTTTTTAAATGGAGCAGATGAAGATTGTAACATTCTATATAATTCACCGTCGCCTAAATAATTCACTCTATTAGTGTGCAAATGCTTTTTATTCTGTTACAAAATATTTAAAAGTATACTCAATTTAAAACAAACTATTTTATAACTGATTGTCTAATTCAAGATGAAACATATAAATTCCGAATTGTAATTTTATACACGAAAACCGTAACGTCATAATAAAACACTCTTTATGCTTTCTGTAAACCAGTGATTAACAACTGTCGTAAAACCCGCAGTAAAATTATAAATACTTATAAGCAAAAAAAAATCACAAACGTTTTAAAAACTAAAAGCCCACAAGAATTTTAAGTGTCTAATCTGAGATGATTAAATTGTTTAAGATAAGATAATATTAAAAATATTAGTAAATACACAAATTAAATTTCAGTATTATGGTTTTTATTTGGGTCGTAGAGGATTGAAGCACAGGCATTGTATTATTATTTCAACATATTCTACGTAGGTACCATAGTTTATATTTATATCAGCAAGTTTAGCCACGTGGGTATATATTTAGCTAGAGAAAATCTTAAATTTTGAAGGGATATATACATATACCTCCTACGGTGTATCTTATTTCTGGGTGAAGACGAAGTAGCAATGAATTCATTAAGTTTTCGTGAAATGCTAAACGAAAGTTTAACAATTATTGTTGCGCGTGGATGAATAAATATGTAGTAAAAACCTTGAAATCAACAACAATCGCGAAATGTATACTGAAATTATAATAGTGAACAAAAATGGATACATGAAAAAATAGATTTATAAAATACAGCTTTTTATCCTCACGATTATCGTTTTGCAAATGATATTCTTCAAAAAGAATTATTAATCGAAATTAATAATAATTTTCTGTGTATTGTGTTATACATTTGGCTTAGTTTATTAGTGTCTACCACAATTAATTTAGACATATATGTATATTATTTAATAAATCATTTTATTTTTGACAAAAAAAAATATTTATTTTATTTCATATAAAACATAATATAACGTTTAATAAGAACGGATGGATTATAATATACGTTTTAATGTGAAACAAAATGGTTTTTATAAACCTGTCAAACTTTTGATTATGAAATTTTAACCGAGTATAAGTACACACGTATTTAATTAATTATTTTGATATATAAAAAAATTATTATTAAATAATCTCAAGATAGTTATAGAATAAATAATAAATACATTATTGATCAATTTCTGTACACTCATATTAAATGTTAAGGTTGTAACTAATATGTAGTCCATTGATTGTTTATTCGTGAATATTTTTAATAATAATTTCAAAGATGTATTACAATAATATACCAAAGGAAATTCTTCCTCTCCCAATATCCATTTTTTCGTTTGGTAAAGGATCTTTATTTGGTCTCGTCACTAACTTTAATGATTAGGTTCACTCGCAGATCAAAGTAATACTAATTTAAGTATTACTGTAACCTTTTTTAAATATTTACCTTATTTTTAAACGATTCTTATGATATCATAATATAATGTTTATAAAGTTTTTAAATATATATATCATAAACTTATAAAAACCGTTAATAGTATTAACTATAGATTATATATATTATGATAACATACTATATTTTTAATAATAGAGACATTGTAATGATTAGAGCATTGTAAGATTATACTAACAATCATATTACTATATGCTTACTCTGAAAATACATAAATAAATACATTTTTAAATACTTAAATGAATGTATATTTTAAAAAAATTTTAATTTTTTAATCATGCAAAAGAACATTGTATTATCTAATCACGAATATAGGAAACAAGATTATTAATTATACTTAAAAAATAAAATGTTTATACAATCCACCTATACCATGTATTTTAAATATTTTATTGAAAATTGTGAACTTGTAGTCCCCATTAACTTACTTGGTTAGTTAAGACAATTATGTATAATTTTTTTTTAAATAAATAAATATAAATGTTCCATATTATATAAATTGTAGTCACTATAGTTACTTAATTATTATTAATATAATTTTATTTAATCGAAATACATTATTACTATTTATATAAAAAAAATACGAGTCTGTATATTATAAATTTGATGAAACATGATTAAATGTCGTCGATTTTTTATTTGTACGATATCTCACAAAACAACTGCTAAAAGAAAGAGATTTGGACTATTTTATATCAACAACTTTTTTTATTGATTGTGTTCTAATCAATTGCTATTCGACAAAATATAAAAATATTAAAAGTCAACATTATTATGAATTACATTAAATATAAGCAATAAAGATAACTACAGTGAATAATATCGAATTTTTAACAGCTTATTTATCGCCTACGTCATTCGCTTACAATAGCATTATAAATACATATTCGGTAGGTACCAAATTTAAAGTACTCATAATAATTAATTAAAATAGTAATTATGGCCTAATATTATTATGTTTAATAGATTACGTGTACGTATGTACAATTTTATACTATCATTAACTAACGTCTTATACTACTACGCTTACTACTCTACTTATAATTGAATAATATGGTTTAGTTTATTTATATGATGTACCTACGCAACGTTTCGAGAGTAGGTGAATATTTTGCTATGCGTAAATAAAAATATTAACAAATACAATGCATTCAGAATATATTATAATGTATTGGAAATTGGAAATTTGTCAAAGAATTAGACCATGTCATACATCGAGATCAAATAAAAGGAACTAAGATTATTTGTAAAGATTATCCTCGTTCTACAGTGTACAAGAAATCGATTATAATTATTATACCTTGATACAATGAGATTCTGAACTAAACCTAATATGAGTACTATGGCACGTTTGTGTAAGAAGGTTTAATATCCAGAAACTTTTTCAGACACCCGCCATTGGCCAAGACTTTGGTGGAAGTTATAGATAAATGTATTGATCCTGGATAGATTTTAATTTCCATTATGATTATGTGGAAACGTTTGATTGATTGGTAAATAATATATTCCGTGAATATTACAAAACATTTATCTCCGATTGTGTGGTGATTAACAACAATATTCATCACTATAAATAGTATATGTACATAAAAAAAAAAGTATGTAACTAGGTGCATAACATATAGATTTGTTCTACGATACCTAACTAATATTTTTTAATGGCATAAGTTGAGTTGTTATTATTTTCTACTGTATTAATTGTAATTTGTTATCACATTAATCTAAGTTATTATTTTTTTTTTTAAGAAAAATCAAAATCTTTAAATTTGATTCTTTGCATGTCGCACACAATATATATTAATTATACAAAAGTTAACCAACACATTGAAATATGAAACATATTAAATTAAAAATATCAATTTCTCTAAAAATCTTGAAATTAATCTAAAATACATGTTGATAAAATTTTCAAAGGAAATATTTCAAATGTCCTACAATAAAAGAAAATGATCCAAAATAATTTAAAGATCAAATTTCCTTTCAGAAACAACTCTCAATTTTTTTTTTTTTTTTTGTTCCAAAATGTAATGACTGAGGTCTGATAATACAACAATGAAAAACAAATCATTGTCTGAACTAAAAATTCATCGCTCCGCTCAGAAACTAATAATCAAATTATAATTATCAGTCAAACATTGAATTCCGTTTTCTGGGAAAATATAATGATATACCTAATACATTGCGAAATCTTTTATATCTCATATAAAATGAAGAAATGAGTTGCTTAAAATATTTAATTTATAATAATTATACTAACTGTTTATTCGTTGGAAATTAAAATAATACCTACGACCTACGTGTTAATTCATATAATTTAATTTAAATTATTTCTTAAGACTCTCGTATTATAGTTTAATATAGAAAGTGTATCAATTTATTCTTATGTTTTGTAAATAATATTTATTGTTTTGAATTGATTTTAAATATAATCAAACCATTACGTGAATATAATGATGTTGTTTTAATGATTAATTTACACTTTATTGTTATTTCGTAATATAGCAAATAATTTTTATTTGTATAAATTATACGTTATAGTGCAGTTATTGTCATACATTATAAATATGTATAAAAACGCCCACTGAAACACAATATTATTACTGCTGTGGGAAATATTTGTTCGGCATAACCATATATCTTTATTTAAAGAATTTTTTTTTCTTTTTTAAGATTCGTTTCCCGTGCGTGTCTCTTCCATTTATTTCCCTAAGTATGAACGATACTCGTTTTCCGTCGTTTTTTTCCTCACAAGTCACGTTTTATTCTTATTTTTCTTATTAAAGTTGTATGCAAGTTTCATTTATTCAAATTCTATATACTTTAGTAATTCGTTTAATACACACGGTCTACTTTAAAAAGAACGCAAAAAAATATATAAACCGAAAACAACTTAAGCTGTTTGATAGAAAATAGCACGTTAAACAACAAACTATAAATAAATAGCTCGCATAGTTTAAACTTTGACGAATAACTACATTGAAAATACTATTAAGAAAACTTAAAAAACATTTTTATATTCATTTTCATTTTTGACGTAGTTCTCCCGTGATGTTCAAAATAATTATGACTGACTGAAAACAATTTTTGATAAATTATTCAAAATACTGTATCAAGCTAAAAATAATAGTTACTAACTCTTATGGACAATTTCAAAAAACGGTTTTTACTGTGTCTTAGATAGAAATGCGTTTGTGTATTTCGCAACTACAAAATTCACACTGTAAACAATGACGAAACGTTTAAAGGTACGTATAACAGTCAAAATAAATTCACCAACAAAATCGAGTAAATCCGTCCCTATTGAGCAGTACACGTATAGTATATAATATCTACACTATGTATATTATTCACCTGACACTTAACTAACGGCGTGTCTGAAAACGTCTAAGGCTATTGTCAGTACACGTTTCGTGTTCATTTCGACGAGCTGGTAGGCAAATAATTTAAGACATGGACTCAACTGATTTTTGCGCCAAATACATTTCGGAAAAACAAATAAATTGATCGATAATGTCAATACACGTACCTGCCCGCTATCGCGTTGTGCAACTAACGACTGTATTAAAAACACTGCTTAAACAAACACGTCACGATAACCGATAACAATAATAATGTTAACAGATTAGCAATTGTGTTTACACTTTCGGTGTCCATTGTTGACCGTGGATTATAATTACTGTATTGTTGCGACCGAAGAAAGGATGATGAGACATCAATACACCGTATTGGCGTGCACGGCGAGTCGTAATGCCGCGCACTTTACCCCTGAAATATTGCGATTAAACCGTGTCGATTAGTATCGAATTCGATACATTTTGTTTGATTTTGTTTTATTACACGTAATTGTTATTATGGTGTTGTATTATTGTGGCATGAGCCTGTTACTTGTTTATTTTTCTCACGCTCCGCGGAGGTTGACTGCGAAACCGAACTCCCGCGCGTATCAATATTACATGATAGACACGTGCACTGTCGTTCGACCATTTATTTGAATTTAACAAAGTACATTATTATTTATATTTAACGTGTGTCCTCAGAAATGTGATTGGAAAAATATTATGATGGAAATATTTCCGAGAACCCGATCAACGCAAACAGCTTAAAATCATAATAACTATTAATGTAATTTTCTGACTAGTGATTTAAGCTTTGTACAATGTGCATTGCGTTTCCTAATTAATTGTATTAGTATGAAAATCACAAATCAAATAATATTATACTCGTCGACGAACCTCGAGTTTAAGCATTGGCGGCGTTATTTCGTGTACCTATAAATAAAATAAATTTAGTTGACCTTAAAATATTATATATAATTACTAAAATGAAAATTATTTGGATGCGTTAGTAATATAATATTATACTAATATATACTGTTAGATTATCACCGAATACGCAAAACGTGACAAATCCAATTTGTTACCGCAACATTACATTTGCATCGCGAAAAAACACTTAATTAGAATACAATTTAACTACAACTAAAATTACCCGAATAACATATAATTTGCCGATATAAAACTCCTTGTAAACAAAATCTTATAAATTATAATGTATTATAATTAATAGATATCTACATAATTTTACTATAAATCAATAAATATTGGGATCGCTAATTATTTTTTATTCGATAAAACAACTGATGGAATGATAATTTAAACATATTATATTATTAGAATATGTAGTAGAAGCGTAAAAATATTATTTTTTATTATTAAATAAGTACTTTATTTTAAAGTTTGTACAATGCGTACAGTAATTAGTAAATTTTATTTCGGCACAAATACGGTAAATAACTCTTTGTGTGGCACTTACAAATGTTTATTTTTGTTTTATACCTACCTATTAACTGATTTGACAATAATGACATTCATGTTAAAAACAATAAGCTTGGAACAGCAAATTGAACAAACAAGTTAATAGACCTCGACTAACTTCTTCAGCTCAGCACAAATGTCTTAAATTAAAAGCTGAGCATGGAAACTTATTTTTTGACAAGCATTTTTTGAGTTTAGAAGAAAAAACGGCAAAAATGTGACAAGGAACTCAACAACAGAATTGACAAAACATTAAATCTGATAAAGAGGAAAAAGACTTAAAAAATGCCTAAAAATTGATTCCTTCGTACAAGAGCTTGCTTAATAAAATTGAAACGAAATATCTTCAAATCAATTTTCAATAAATATTGTAAAAAAAAAAGTTTTTAACACGTCAAAAAGTAAACATTAAATAATATTTATTATCAATCTTAAGCCTTTAAAAGAGTAAAGAGAAGTTGAATTTTTTTTTATTATTAAAAATATTGTTTAAAATTATTATTATATACATGAATATCAGTATTGTAAAACCAGTTCATAAGCATAAAAAAAATAAAGTGTCCATAAATGCTGCCAAAAAGTATTGACTGCAACTGTGCCGAGTCGGTACTACCGACTAGATATGTACCGGAATCAGTAAATTTGATAACAATATAAAAAAATAATACAATAAATGTGTTGATGAACTTGAGTGGAAAAAACCAAATAATAATCGACAACATGAGAGAGTATAGGGAATTTTTGATAGAAAGATGTTTTTATGCTTTTTTTTTTATATAATATTTAGTTTCTATATCAGTATTTTACTATTTTATCGATTTCCAGTTCACACTAATAACTAATTTCAACGCATTATTGGTCAAATACCATGGAGATTCTCCAGTTGTTTGTCTAAAATGTCATGTAGACTGAACACTTTGTATGGGTCTTTATTGAAGGGTTTGGCTTTATATGCATTCGTATTTAAAACCTGTGTAAAACCAACAGAAATATCTGTGTAATACTGAAAAAAAATAAATCATAAGTAGTATCAATCAAAACTTATAAATTATATTATTCTCGTCATATTAACTCCAACTAATATTATTTTTTTATTATTATAAAACGGTATGTCTAAAATAATATGTCAGCCTGTGTATTGTTATAATTATACGAGTTTATAACAAACTGGTTTTCGACTGATATGTACGAAAACTTAACTGCCTACGTCTGTGGCCGTTGCAAAATAAAAACAATTAATAAAAACTGTTTTATTTTCCGTTGGTCATACGTAATGTAAAAATAAAAACATAATTTATAGACTTATTTATTATCATACTTTAATAATAACTTTTTCATTCAAAACGACGTATAACTTATGACGAATTTTACCATGAAAAATTTAAACAACTTCTGTGACCAATCGATTATATACTTCCATAAGGTTAGGCAGCCTACAAGCTGTTTTTAACATTTTCCAATCACGTTTATTACATTCAAAAGGTATTTTTCCAAGATAAAAATAATTTAACTTATAATTTATGTGTATATGTATGTCTACACAAGATTAAACTAACATTCCACTATTTTTCTATAGAGTCCCGTTTTTAATAAATATTTGTTTTTGTTTTTAAATTTTTAAACAACTATGCATAAAACATTTTCATGTTGCATATTCATATAGTTTTTTTTTTTAAGTTGTTATATTAAATCATACCCATGTTTATGTTTAAAAAAATATGATTGTTTTTATTTTTATCATTATAAAATTGTCATTATTTTTAAGTCACGATGTAAAAATTTTTATTTAGTTTAAACTATTACAAAGGAAATATATAACGTAGGAATATTTTTGTCAAAAATAAATAATACCTACTGTTTTTACTAGCCATATTCTTTAGATGTTTCAAACTAAAATATTTATAAATGTATTGGGCCCCTGACAACTTTTATTGATGTGCCTAAAGTACTGTGTTCGATGATATAAATTATACCATTACCTATATAATAATTCATATAAACGTTAATGTTCAAATAAATAAAATACAAGTCACTACAGTCAATAAGTATGAAAACTATAAAAATAAATATTAAGACCGATGACAAAAATAAATATAATCGCTGTTATCTATAGACATTATAAAAGAAAAATATTAAGTAGTTGTTTATAAAGCGATAGTTGTAAAAACATTAAAATAAAGTAGGTAGTTTTTGTTTTTATTTTAATTCAAACCATATTATGCGTACATTATTATTACTAAAAAGAAAGAACATTTAAAAGTGGAATTTAAAAACAAAAAACAATGATATGTATTAAATACTATTAATATAATGTATAATTAATTTATAGTACACATAGCATTATGATCTATGGTTAGGTGGGTTGAACAAAAAATATAGAATAATAGATGTGATTAATATGGGTATTTTATATATTTTATTAAGAACATAAATAATTCACGTGATTTACATTACTACAATATACAACGAACTAACAATATCTACCTATACTTTTAAAGTATTAACACGTGAATTAAGGATATTTTTAATTATTTTTCTACGGTTAATTTTTCAATTTACACATATTAATTGTAACTTTGCGTGTAATTTATTATACCGAGGCAGTCTCTTAGAAATGTAATTATAATTTTTTTATTTCTCTGCATGGAAAATTGTAACGTTATTCATTTATGTTATAACAAGCTTTTTAAATAGTGTTTTAATATGGTATACTAGAACGATAAGCATTATTCATTTATAATATTTATATGATTGCCAAATAGAAAATATAACTTCCTGAAAAATTATATATGCATATTTCTCAAATAATAACTAATAGTTTATTAATTAATAATTGCGTATACTAATTATTTATTATTTAGAGTTTAGACTGATAGAGTAGGATGTATGCTTATAATATTGACATGTTAACCTCTTCCTACTTCGATTGTTTAATTTTATAATAATTAATCATTATTTTAAATCATTAAATTATTTTATTTACACGCAACAGTTTTTTGTTGGAATTTATTATTTGTTCATATGGCTTATAAGTTGTCATTAAGAATCAACAATTGATGTTTTAATAAATATTTTAAAATAAATTTTAATACATTTATAATATAATTAATAAAACGTAAATAATATAGCTCAATTCTATCAAAGTAGTTATGACTCATAATAAGATAATTATACTGTCAATGAGTACTTTTGAGAGGTGTCCACTGCACCTCTTGCTAAAAAAGAAGAAAAATGAATTTACCCAATTTCATTTATTTTTTCTTAAAACGCAAAACAAACATTTAAACTCGGTAACTATTTCTTTTTAATAACCATAATTTTATTATTATCTTTATTTTATATAACTTGATTATTATATAACTAAATTATATATAATAATCTATTGTTAGTTAAACAGTTTTCTTACAAATAGAAAAATGACCAAAATACACATTGTATCTAGAACATTTAAAATATTTTCGAAACTCCGTGGTTTAAAATTTCGATTATAAGACGTACTCTCTCTTTCTATTTTTCAAAGCTGTTTAATCTTTAATCTGAATTCAAAATCAAATGCTGTTCTGTCACGTAGCGCAACCCTTAACACGTAAGGGACCAATCACCGCAATAGAACACTTGAATAAAAAATACAAAAACATTACAAATTTTTATTTGTAAGGATCACAATAATTACTTCACTTGAATATGATTGTTTAAAAAATAAACAAATAATACGTTTATCTAATCATTTATAAATTAGATATAACGTAAATATATAATATTAATACAATACAACAAAATTCTCGGATTTCTTGAAAACCACTTGCCATTTACATTATGTAATATTCATTCGTCACAATAGTAACTAAATTTCAGCATTTAATGTTTTTTTGTTTATAGATGATATTCAATAGCATTCGATAGCAATTTATTGTAGTTGTACTGCGCAGGTGATTTATTTTTTAATTTATTATTTCGACGTTTTAATAAAACAGTCCAAAGCCAAATTAAACGGATAACGAAATAAAACCATTTTCATTAAACAGTTTCCAAAAGAAATCTTCATTTCAGTAAGAATAAGTTGTTGCTTTTTTCATCTGCCCACCTCACCGCAACATCTATAAAATATCTAACCTAATCTTTAATTCGTCCCTTTGAACGAAAAAAACGTTGCGCGACGGCGCCGTCAGCTACGGAGCTGTGGTGTGTTGTTGTTATGGTTATTATTATACCACTACCGTATAGGATGATCTTTATTTATGGCCGTGATAAAAATAGTGACCGAAAAGGGACTTAATGTGTACAGAGGTACCCAGGCATTGTGTTAATTGAGAAATGTAGTAACAAATTCCCGTTGTCAAATGTGTGAAATAAACGCCTGTGTGTGTGCGTGTGTGTGCGTGTGTGTCTAAGCGCGGAACGTGTGTAGAACGTAAAAGTGTTTTGTTCATTAATTAAAAAAAAAAAAAATAATAAAGAAGAAGAAATATATTTCGTTTTCTTTAAACAATATTTCACCGAAAATATAAACTATATTAAATAAATATATATATATATGTGTGTGTGTGTGTGTGTGTGTGTGTGTGTACAACTCTGGATTAAGCGGAAAAGTCCATGTCTCCGGGGTCAAATATCCCGATTCGCTATCAACCCAAAAATCATATCAGTTGAGAGTTATCAAGCGGTTACTTATACTTATGTTTAATACAAAGGATATTAATATTTTTTAAATTCTAAGCAGAACTATATTAGTATGAATATATTATACTTTATATCAAATTTAATTATAATATGTGTTGAAAAATAAAAAAAGATGTCGTGTATGGTGGTACAATATATAGCAGAAAAATTCAATTTTCAACATAGAGTATGATTTCTAGTAGCATTCGATCTAGTTTGAAGAAAGTTCAAAAGTAAAAATAAAAAAGCCTAGTTTGTAATAAAATAATTGAGTATAGCTATAAAAATTTACAGAAAAGCCGTAAGTAAAAACAATTTTTACTAAATAACTTGTATTAGTCTTTAGTAAAAATTATACTCGTATATTAAGACAATATTATTAAGATCTAATGATTTTAGTTATTTTACTGTAATTCAAGAAATATTAATTATAGGGATGACTAGAAACATTTTAACATTATACGTATATTAATGTTTTGTACACACAATGCAATTTTCAAAACATTTATGTCACCAATCTATTCACAACCTTTTTACGGTAATGCATTTCAAGTTAATGACATTAATGTGTGATGTAACATAGGAATTATATTTTATATAATATAACCAATGTATTTTTTTTTTTTTAATAATCCAACTTATTGTTTTAGTAATAGAAAAATATGTTACTTATATAATTATTTTATAAATTTAATACAAAATATCATTAGAAATTAGAATCGGTTTTTTTTATGCAATGAACTATCATTGAATTCAACAAAGACGTTATACATTGTAGCAGTGCACCTTCTCTGATTTTTATTTTTCTTTTTATTATTTTTTGACTTTTGTCTACTTATTATTTATTTCATATTTTTTGAAACTACCGATACATTTACATACATGCTAGGCATATTGCAATATAATATTTAGAAACTTATATCCTGACTTTAAGTAAAACCTTTAAGAATTTAAATTGTATTATGAGTACCTACACATACGTAGTTACTCCAATTTTATAAAAAATTTAAGTATTTATAAAGGTCACAACTTTGAATTTTTTTTTTTTTTGTTAGTTGGCGCCTACAATAAAGTAATAATTACTCTTGTGTTTTTATTGGACTTAATTCCGGTTAATGTTAAATAGAGTATAATAGATTTCGATTATAATATTATGTAAGTATGTGATTTAAGAACTCATCACCGCCGCACTAGACTACTGATGAATTAAAATTAATATTATATATCATATTAACGCGTATAATTAACTAATGTTTGAATACCCGTTTGTATAGCGGTACAGTACAAATACATATTTTAATGAGTAGTCATTAAACAGTACTTGTTATTAGTGTTACTATTGTTCATAATTAATCTGTTCTACAGTGAATTATATCAACATTATTTTTTTCTATTCAATGTGTTATTTCTACGCGACTAACTACTATGATAACTTTATCTACATAAGACATAACACATTATTATTATCAGCTGCTGAAAAAAAATTTCGGCCCAATTGCTTAAAATTATTTTACAGACATAATAGGTATATACATTGTTCTATACGTCGTATCTATAATCAATAACTCCCTACCAACCGCTCGCAGTTATCAATATTTTAATTATTGTACACCACTTGGTTTTGCAGACTAAGTACTTGACATTTACCTATAAAGACATGAAATAGAGGGCTTAAAAACTTAGATTATTCGATGTGTTGCTTATGGAATATGATCGCGCTCTTACGACGATAATATCGCAAACGTGCACAATAAACGAAGTTCGAGGAAAAATCGAGCTGTACGGGATACATTTTACCGCGTCTTCGTTGCCGTAAGCAATATTATTATTTCCGCCGTTCGATCATCACACTCGACATCCTATTAACTAGTCGAAATCCTCAAAAAATGCATTATTTATTCTTTAGACTAAAAATATCTCCGTCTACGCTACTTTGAAACCTATAGGGTTTTGAAGAAAGAAAACATTGTGAAGTAAATATTGCAAAATCGTTCGATTATATGAACTACGATTTAAGCCTATAGGAGGAGTCTATAGGTACTGATTAAAATAATTGAGTGGTTTAGTTTATGATTTGTACTACATTATGCAGGCGTATAGTCTCGAAGGAACAGACGATAAAAACTAACGCTGTTGAAAACAATCAGATAATCCTAATAATTCTGATTAAAGCGGTGACGTGATCATTTACTTTATGGTCCATTTGCAACTATAAAATGTTCATAATAAAATAATACTAAGAAATTATATTGATTACTTCAAAAGTTACATTTCAACCTTGGAGATGTAGTGTTTCAACAAGGGCAAATTATTATATAACGAATACACATTTGGTCTACAACAGATTCAGAACGTAAACCTTTTTTTTTTTTTTATAAAAATTTTATTTATATGCGTTAGTAATTCTAAAACACAATATTTTTTTCAACTAAATTGGCAAAAATATTAATTTTATTAAATGAAAGATAAAAATATCTTTTTTATTAATAATATAACATTTTTGTTGTGTTTTCTAAATATTCACAATTAAAATATTATCTTTGTATATGCGCACATAACTAATATATTTTGGTCATTAAAACATCAAACACATCTCATACATAATATATATTTTCTTCGTAATTTTTTCTTATTGACCAAAGTCAAAGACACGCAATTTATGATTTTATAATTTTTGAAAAATTTTCCTTTACCCATATTGATCATGTCTATTTACTATAATACTCGTGTACAAAATATATTGAACGTAGCTCGTAGTAAGTAACTGTCTAGAACGAAATTTTGTGAAAATAATTTAAAATTCGTAATAAATGAATAAAAATATTTTACGGTAAAATACCTCTCTCGGCTATTTAAAGAATCACAGCTAATGCAATCTATTGTGCATTGTCCATTATTGAGAATAAATTTTCATTTTTTTAAACTGATTTCGTAAAGATATATTAGTGTTATCTTATCATAAATTATAATTGTTATGAAAGTATTATATTTATCAAAGTTATTGCTGTATCTTATGTAGTATACATGTATTAATTGTATACATATCGATTTAAATAATTGATAATTATTTATTTATAATGTACTAATTATATCATATTAATTTTTACCACTATTCTATGTAATCTATATTTTTCTGAACCTAACCAAACAGTATAAAAAAATATTTAAAATCAATTTTATTTTCATTCTATATACATTTTAGTAGGTTTTATAGTTTTTAATACATTATGAACTATATTTGTATAATTATCAACTTTTTAAACAACAACATTTGAATTTGTTTTAAGATCATAATACTTGATTTATATAAAATATCATATTATATATTGTATTTTAATTTAATTTCTTCGTTTGTAGTATTAATATTTTAAATTGTAATGCAGCATAGAAAACTTCCTGAGACGGTGGATCTTAATGTTGTAGGGTAGGAAGTCATTAGGTAAATATATGGAATTTTTATTTTAATAATTTTGAATTTTCGTTTACTTAACCATCCAAACTTATTGAATATTGATCTACTACAATACAAATACATTTCTTAACATTAGGTAAGATATAACAATTTAATTTATATAATAATGAATACAGTAATTATAATATAACAATACAATATAATAGTCACGAAATAGAAATAGTGTTTAGCATTGATATTTAAAGTGTTTTCAACAAACATGGATTTGAAACAAAATTGAATTTCTTTATGGTTATCTGAATATAAAAAAAAAGGTAAAAATAATTCACCTAAATATTTGGATGACTTGAACAGCAATCAAAATTCAATTTAAAATTCAATTTAAGGGCGTTAAAAGTAGTGTAGGTGGATTAAATCATTTTTTTTTTAACAAAATTAATTTCAAACAAAACATTAGGTACCTTTACCTTAAAAATATATTTAAATAAAATGTTCAATAAATATTTTAACATGAATAAATAACAACTTAAAAATAAAAGATAATATAATTAATAATACTTGTTAATAATAATGAACTTTACCGTTTTTAGTTTTGTCACAGTTGTTTCAATAATTTCAACTCTCTGAAATGCTTACGTATTTATTTAGCATGGTTGCACTTGTTGATTAATGGTGTTTCAAGACTCAAGTCATCTTAACATTAATCCTGAAAAATAAAACCGACGCTATAAATTAGGATAAACATTTTTTTATGCCTCTAATATTTAAGTGTTATGCATTTAAAGTATTTCCAAAAAAATTTATAAATATGCAAACGTATTTAATCAAAGCATTTCACATACAAGAGTTAACTAAATGTGTATTATACATATAAGCTGAAAACTATGTTATATTTACTTATCGTTAATTTGTAAATATTAAATAATATAATAACAATTTTCCAATACTTTTTTCTAGATTTTTTTTATCGTTAAAAATAAAATGCATTTGTTCATAAAATTATTTAATACCTATAGCTAAATCTTTCTATTAATTATTTTTAAATATTTAGTAAAAAAACTATTTCCAACATAAATACATACATTGAAAGTTCTACTAAGAAAATGAAAAAAAATTAGTTTTTAAAAAATTATGTTATTCTAAGATAAAAATTTCAAAAAAAAATATTTTTGTTTTTTACGTTAAGTATTGATGAAACAATCATATTTTGACCATCGGACTTAGTATTAAATTATATTTCTGAATTTTATAGTATTTTTCTATTTCCCCCATTTAGTGAGTGATTTGTTTTATTTATATTTATTACCAAACAAATGATTTATTTTTATATAATATCAATGTAAAAAAGAGCAAAAATATTTTAAGCACTTAGTATTAAAAATAAATTTATTTAAAAAAAAAAAAAATAGTAAAACGAACATAAGTTAACTAAACTAAACTGTATTTTACACTCACTGATCTTATTTACTACCAGTTCCCCTAGGCTCTTTTCGTATAATTAAGTAAAATTTTTGAAAGTATTGATAAAAATAGTTATCTAGACTTTATACTAGTATCAACAAAGTCACAAAGTCGATAACAATAATTACTATTAAACTATTTTTAAAACTATTTTCACGAAAGTTCAACATATTTTAATAAATAATTACGATAACTTTCGAGTAGATTTTATAAACATGTTTAAACAAAAACCATACTATTTAGTCTCATCAACTCACCCTATGTCTCCATACTCCGTGTACGAACATTTATTAATAATAATACGAGTATTTATAAACTAATTTCATATGTTCATATGTTTTTATTAAATTTTAAACATAAGTAAACTTACCTAGCCTAACCTATAAACAGTTGAAAGTATTTGAAGCTAATAACAAATATTTATTACTATTCTTTTGATATATAATTTATAATATTTTTTTTAATTCTTATGCAAATGACATTAAAAAATAATAACTATTACAAAAATAAAAATAACTGCAGTTTGTAAAAATATTAGTAATAACTTATAATTATTTTCGACAAACATAACATAATATGTTATTCCGAAAGTAATAACTACTATTATTATGTTTATTTAAGGTAATAAGAGAATATTTTCAATATCCCTAAGTAGTAAGTACACATTTTTTTTTTTTAATATTGCAATCGCTTGAACATGAATATAAAGTTTTTTGTTCGGGTTAAGTTTTTTATACATAATATATATATTATGTATAAAGTGTATGCGTTTATTTAAATTTCGATTTTAATACCACTCGTTTCAATTAAGTAAAAAATATAAATAGGTATCAGTTTATTAGTTTTATTCTAAAACTTAAATCGATTATAGTGCGGATTGCTGTAGACTGGTAGACTATGTAAGTATGTTAAGGTACGTTTTATGTTATACAAAATATATTTCATACAATAGCTAGTAATATTTGGCCCGCGGTGTGATGGATTTTATCTTGGTTCGATTACGTAAGAATTATATTAATTGGTTAATATTAAAGTTTATAATATTGTTAAAAAAAATGTGTTTAATTGTTAAGCTACTAATAATATCCGACTATGCAAATGACCGAGTGTGCTGCAGTGATAATATTGAATACACTACACTACTACAGTGTCTGTAATTTATTCGTGTAAAAACTATTTTAAACGGGATTGTGCTCTTCTGCATTTTATAGGTATGATATTTTATTATATTGATTTTAAGCATTTTTTTTTCATTTTATAAGCGAATTGTACCTAGCGTAATTGGATTCGCTCATCAAATTTGAAAATAATATGCTCAGCATGCCTTAAAATGCAAAACTATCTATTTGAATATTCCATATTTTTAATGTAAATAAACTTTGATAACAGTAAAAATAAAGAGAAAGCATAGTAAAAAAAAAGATTAATAATGGTACTATAATTCTTGACTATTACGATAAATTATTGTAATTTTTAAGTATTAAATATCTAATTTAAACTACGTGTTATAAGAGTTACGAAAAATGTTTACACGCTATAAATGGATGTCTAATAGAATTATATTCATATCTATTCCGTACAGAAAAACGCGAAAATAAGGGGCCATTAGATCGATGCCCCATCAATAAAAAATATATTGGTTATATATTATAGATAGCGAAACCTCAAAACATTACAAGATTAAATTATTAATATTATAAGGTTCATTTCTTTCAAACGATATTATTATTATATTTAATGTTAATGTAAATTGCCGTGTTAAAAATATTGTTTTGCTGATCTTTTTATTTATATGATTCGATAAATTTTTATCGATTAATTACCTACGTAGAATTTATACACTCAATATTATATACACACAAATTAGTACCTATATATATTTATATTTTTTAGTATCTGTTCTGATAATTAAAATTATTGCCTGATAAAGTTTTAACTTTTATTTATATCTATTATTAATAAACGCTTTCCTATATTTACTCATACTCTGAATAATTTCGTTTTATTATTAAATTTTTTTTTTTTTTTTTGATTATTATTTATATAATATATAGGTACAATCTATCTTATTCTGATCTACTATCTATAATAAATTGTTTTATACTGACTTAAATTAAAAGTGTTTTCACATACTTTAAATTGGTTAGTTGAAACTTTTACAGTGTAAAGTAATATCCATGATATTTATCTTGTATAAGTGTCCAACTGAATATCTAATAGCGTGTAATTGCATACTGTCCATCATTTTTTTGTCTAATTGATATTTTCAAAATAATATTTATATAGACAACAATTACACTATTATAGAGTCAAAATTAATTGTACTTATATCATGAATGTTTTAATAAATTTAAAATGGTAAATGCGCATATAAATATAATTCATGTAAACATTTTAAAACTTAAATTATTAGTTTTCATTAAATATTAAAATAGTTACATGTGAATAATTAGTGATGTAAAAGTATTAAAATGTATGCAGATAGTTACGGTATGGAACCAGAGATTATGTTCACTGTATTACATAATGTATCAATAATTTAAATAGATAGGTAGGTGTATATATCAATATCAATGAACTGAACGTCTAAGAAAGAAAAACGAAAATACCTACAGAAATGCAAAAACCTTTCTGTCTGTAGAAAAAAATTATTTAGTTGACACTTGCGGCGTACCCTAATACGTATTATAACTTATTAATTGCTAGGGAATAGGGATGACTGGAAACATGATACTCTACGATACGACGTCAATATTTCTCATCTAATACCTACTCATACAGCAATAAAATTATAATTCAAAATATTAAGATTTTAACACTAATTTATACCAAAGATTTAATTGAAGCTTACATTTTGTGTGGTTTTATTATTTGAAGTATTTTCTATTTCAGTATAATATCTGAAATCATTAGACAGCAGCCAACTTTTTACCTTTTCCTGATAATTGAATTAAATATTTTACTATGATAAAATAAATCATTCAAATCATAAATACATCAATATAATATTCAATCTATAATAATATTTTATACAAACAGTGCTTAATTTTTTAGAATGAGGTTTATCTGCTTTTTTTTATCTCAGCAAATAACTGTTTAGGAACTAACCCCTATAATTAAAATAAATACATAAGTATTTCATAAGCTTCATGAAGTCTACATTAATATTTAAAATACAAATTTTGTGTTAATTTAATACTTACTGATGCAACTGCAATTAGAATTGTATTTGTCTGGAACCTCCTAATTTTTGCGAAGTAATCACAAAATGTTTTGATTAATAACTTAATTATTTACTAAACTTGATATTTAAAATTTAATAAATCATAACTATAATCTAAGCAACATTAAAACACTTAATTAAAACAGCATTGATAACGTGTTAGAGGGATGTTTCATCTTATTGTCAATAATAATAATTTCATCGAGTTGTTGACCGGTAACAGCTGGGTTCTATTATTAGAGCCAGTTGCTATATTTTAAGATTGGCCATGATACCACTAATAACAAACGATTTTAGATAGGCCATGATGACATTTGGAATTTTCACAGCAAACCTATCAGACAAGCATCAACTAATCACTTGATCTTACGCGTCTCCGAAATACGAATCTATTGATATATAAAACGCATTAATTGAATTTTTGAGATTGGCCATGATGGTTCTTAGGCGACGTAATATTGCTCTACAGCTGTGTGATTCAACATCACGTCTATAGCTTGACAAATTAAACATCAATTTTGTACAACATTTACAAACCGAGTAATTACTTAATATTTATAAGCATAATTTAAAAATATACCATTTAAACTATATAATCACATAATGTAAATTAATTTTCATAAATACGAATAGTTGAATTAAAAACTAATATTTGTTTATGAGTTAAAATATTGATAAAATCAATTTACACTAAAATATGATGAAGAAAATATAATATTGTTGTATTAACTATTATGTAGGTAAGTATGCAAGTGAATAAACAACTGAATCGTATTATGTTATTTTTTGTTTGTTTGAGAAAGAACATCTACACGTAAAGGACTAAAATAATATTAAGTAATATTTTTTTATCAGTAATCGAGTGCACTTTTAATATATAAGATCTAACAACTATTTATCATTTCACCATTAGTTCTATTAGAAAATGAATAATTTATGCATTAACATTTAGTTTATATTATAGAATAAATAATAAATATTATTAATACATATTTTTAAAATATTTAAAACTCGGATATTGCTCGTATTATTTTAATACAAATGAATAAAAATTTTGATTTATAAGCCACTCGCAACAACAAAGGTTTTGGGGTTCCTTTTTAAATTAGTAATATATTACGATGTTGCCAATGTACTATGTTGAATGTTTATATATGTATATATCAATATTCATGATAATCTTTAATTATATAATAACATTTGAACCCTTGACCAGGAAAATTAGCTCAGCTATTAAATTATTACTGCGTGTACAATAAGTGCTATAAGTTATAATATGTTTATGTTATAATTCGTGTATCAAACTTTAAAATTGAATTACAAATCAAATCAATTTAAACATTTTGTAAGAACATTATGTTAAGTAATAATATAAAATTCACTATCGCATTTAATTGGTACTCACTAACTCACTACTCGTATAATACTATTTTATCAAATTAGTATTAAAAAAAAAAAAAAAAAACGGTTCGCCCGTTTTCCGCGAGCGCTAGGTGTATTTTGAGTGACGTCCAATGATAAAATTAAATTTTAGCCCCGCTCATCGAACGGTGTTCCGTACCCAAAGTTAATATAAATATATATATAAAATAATAAAAAAAAACAAATAAATAAATCATAATAATATATTTATATTAACCTCGTTCAGTACCGCCGTTTTTTTTTTTTTTTTTTTTTTATCACCGCGATCGTTATCAATTATTATTATACTTCAGTTATAACTATTATTATTTCGAACGTTTTCCGTTTTTCACCGGACTTCGAAACTTTTCTTTAGTCCGATATGACCGCGTTCGTGTAGTCCGAGTCATTTTCAAGCCCTATGTATACGGGTTGTTCTCCGATCGTGTTCGTGTCGGTCGCCATGCCATCGCGGTAACAAATACGACCGCCGAACGACATATTTCTTTAGTTTTTTTTTTCCGCAGATCTGTTTCGTGTTTTTCACGAGCGTCCGAAAGCCGTACACAAATTCGATTCGTGTGTTTCGGACCGCGGACGCCGTTCGACGTACGAGATATGTAATCCGTACTTATTGCTTTGTACTATATATATATATATAAAATATTATTATTACGTGTTTTAGACCTATTCGTTATTTCATACATTAATTAAACGTGTTGCAGGTCTTCGTAGAGCGGTGATGTCTGTTTCGACGCACAGTTTTCATTTACCAATATACACTACTCTTTATTGATTCAATAAGCTGCATTATGTTGTATTTGTATTGTTCTGCTGTTCTCTGTAGCTCGACCTTCAGATACATCTTAGTCTTAGACCACGAGTCGTCCTCTCTAGCATTAAAGTGTTCATCAATGATGTTTGTCTCACACAGTATTGTATTTACGTACTCAGGTGTATATAATAATGTAATAATACATATGTGAATATGATAGACTTATAGGCGAATTGTTGAGTTAATAACATTTAATACTTATTACTGATATTAAATTGTACATTACTTTGAGAAGCGTACAAAGTGTATTCTGTAGTTGGATTTTTATAATTTATATTAAATCAATCAAAACCTGTGCTTAATTAATGATAAATAAAATATTATATCTTTATTATTTATATTTGTGTATGACAATAACATTTTATGTTTTCGTACACCAATTAATGCAAATTTTATTAAACGTAAGATTTTGCTAGCAATGCTGGTTATATATATATATTTTTTTTTTTGGATTAAGCATATTTGACATTATGTGAGGAGATAAATTCAAGTATTATATATGTTTCACTCATAATATATTTCAATACATATAATTATTGCAGACAAACACATTAAATAAAAACATTTTTCTGAAGTAAGATTTAAACATTACACAGATTAATTACCTATGCTCCTATTGCATAATAGTTACCCGTTACTCAACTAATAAAATACAATATATTTAAACATAGTTATTTACTACAATAATTTTATGTATTCATTTTCGTTTTGAATCAAACATAAAATGTTGCAAATGTTAAACATATGGATTGATATCAGTGTTATAATGTGTTTTGTAATGGCATTTATTAGCACCACTGAGTATGTTAAATTTGCTCATGATTAAATAAATAATAATAATCAATAAGTTTTAATTTATGGCCTCGATTAGTTATATTATATTATATTATATTATATTGTAATAATGATTAGTGCCTACCTAATGAAAGACAATGTGTGTATGTTTGGAAATTTGGAATACTTAGGTAATATTTTAAGAGACTGCTATAATGTAATTATTAAAATTATATAAATCAGGTATGAGCATAAATATTTAATTCTTTGAATAAATTTGGTACATTAAAATAGTAAATGCATATTTATTTAGCTATTAGAGGAATTTTATTAAATAAAAATTAGTTTATACTAAATATACATATAGTATATACCTATGTATATAATTGTATACACTAATATTAATAATTACTTGATATTACACATTGTATAGTTAATTTTACACTGCTGTAGTGTCGTGAGAAGTATATAGTGGGTTTTATTCAAAATTACTAATAACTTTCAAATTTCAAGACCAAAAAATACATCACATTTACAACATAATGTGATAAATTCAATAAATGTATTGTGGATTATTTCACTTACTACACGCACATTGTCTGCGATTCAACGCAATCGGATTGCCTACCTAGGCAATTTAGTTCGATGTTAGGAGGTATGAAAATCTACTGTAGGCGGATTGTCCTGCCAAGCATCGATTTGCATCAAATGATGACTGATATCTAAACAGTTACCATTTTTTGTATTTATTTATTTTATTCTCATACAAAAAAGCACCGGTCAAACGATACAATATGCATTCAATCCGCTGTAGGTGGATTGCTCAACCAGATATCGATTTACACCGGTTGAAGACTGATAGCTAGACACTCGTTTACCATTTTCGGATTGCATTTAATATTTTCGAATTCGAAAAAGCGACGGGACAACTTTTACACCGAATGATAACTGATAACTCACAATCGACTATATTACATTTTTTTAGTAACCAATTTCTAGACAATAATTACTGTTACCCAATTACTATTCTTTACCGAATTTTTGGTGAAACGATTTTCACTCGACCACCTCGAATGTGGCTTCCTCAACGCCCGAAATCGAGTTACACCAGCCCCTAGTGCTTAATAAAATAATTAATTCGAAAATGTTGAAATGAAAAAATAACAATAGTACATAGAAACGAACCTCTTACAAAAAAAAAAAATGTATATTAATATGTATTTCGCAATACGAATATATACATACATGAAGTATAAATAATGATAGTTAATAGTTATCAATAAAAGTTTCCGTTTCAGAAATCAAAGTAATCAAAATCGTGATAAATGATTCTATACAAACCATGAACAAGTCAATAAAACACAATATGAAAGGTAGTATAATATTCATTATATAAAATTAAGTATTATTTAACACAGTATTGTATTATAAAATATTTTAAATATACAAACTGTAATCAAAAGCTACCTATTAATTGTAACATTTTTACTTAATATAATAATTTTTGTATATTATTTATGGTTAGTTAAAAGTTACAATTATATATTTATTTCTAAACGAGTAGTTTTAAATTAACGTGGACCAACATACTATGTAGAAGAATATTTATTTTGAGTACACATTATTTACATAATTTATATTTTTCTCAACGTAATATAACTAATTTTATAGAAATATACATACTATAACACACATACACTAAACTTATTCTTAAAGAACCTGAAAAATGAAAAATCTTCCAAGTATCTAATACCAAATATCTAAATTATTGTGTATTTAATACTTATTTTTGATTAATTTTATTGATATTTTATATCTTTAAGTCTTCTCCTCTTCCGACATTTCATTGTTACATAATCTGTGGATTGTGATAATAGAAACGTCTTATACAGCTGTATTAATTAAATCTGTGCATCAGCAAGATGTATTCAATCAACAAATATATTTCAAAAATACTCATAGTTAAGTTTGTTGAAAAAATTATCTTAATTCATAGAAATTTTAGTAGTTGTTTCATTTAAAAATTATTATAAAATTTTAAAATACTAAATACTATTAGATTTTTACCGTACTCATTTAGTCGTTTCTCCGATTGTTAATAATTTATAGATATATTAATATAATAATATATAATAATATAATTAATATTATATTAATATATTAATATGTCTATGGAATAATCTGATAATTATCAGTAGCCATCTTGAACAAACCGTTTACACACAAACGTCACAAACACAAATAGTGGCAGTAGCGAAATTTGTATAATAAAAATTGTAATTTTTTTATTAATTTTTTAGTCCAAAATTGTGACAAATTTTTATATTGTATTTAGTTTAAATAATGTTGTGGTGATATTCGTATTTGAAATGTTTTCTTAGTTATGGCTGCTTCTAGAAATCTTCAAAGTAAATATGATTGATACACATTCTATTATTGTTCACTTTCATACTCGAAAACTATTGAAAAAAACATTATTATAGGGGTATTTCCTATGATCAATATATGAGTAATAGTTTTTATTAAAAAAGTTTTATAATTAAATAACTTCTATTCTTAAATATAATTATTATAGTTTATAATATTAACATGTTTATTCATATTAGTATGAATAACATGTACATTCATGTTAAATAATTTTACAAATCTTGTATTAAAAATTTATTTATTTTGTATTAGCTTTAAATGTAAAACATTAAATTGTAAATTCTTTTTTTTATCCAAAAATGTTATTGCTTTAGAGGAATAGTCCAATAACTTTTATAAAATGTTTAGGTAAAATTGATCGGTGCCTTAAGAAAGTTACCGAAGGAGTTGAAACATTTGAGGATATTTGGCAAAAAGTTCTTAATGCTACAAATAGTAATCAAAAATAATAATATGAAGTTGACCTCAGAAAGGAAATCAAAAAATTGGAGAGGTTACGCGATAAAATCAAAAGATGGATTGCGTCTGCAGAAATTAAGGATAAAAGTACATTACTTGATTTTCGCAGACTTATAGAAACCGTTAATATATTTATACACATCAATTAGTTTATTTAAATGTTAAACTATATTTATTCTTACTTGTAGCAAATGAAAAGGTTTAAATTAATCAAACGAAAAACAAAGACTAAAGCTTATTCTAAAGAAGGGTTAGGTGCTGCCCAAAAACTAGATCCTACTCAAAAAGAAAGAGAAGAACTAAGTGCATGGTTAACACAATCAATTGAGTCACTTAATAGTCAAGTAACTAATTATTATGATTTAAGAAATACACAATCAGTTTAGGCTTTCAATTAGGTGCTTTTTTAAATATTATTATTATTTAAATGATATATTATGCATAGTTTCCTTAAGATCTTAATTACTTTTATTATTGAATAGGTACATAAAATATACATATTACAAATTATTATTTTATATTATATTAAATGTTGTAATATTAAATAATATCAAAATGATATATTCATGGAGCTATATTAAATAAATATGCGAAAAAATAGCTTAAATTATGTATTAGATGTTGAGTGCACCTCATCATTGATTTGGCCAGTGTTTAGTAATGGATGATAACGTTTTGAATTTGAATACAATGATAAATCAACGTATACGAAAAACTTATATTTCTAAGAATATTTTATTGGTTATCTATTATTCATGAATATTTCTATTAGAATAAACAAAGAGTTAAACTTATTTTTTCCGAAAATAAATCACATTGATATGTCTGATATATTATATTATATAGTTATTATATCATAAAATAACTATTATTGTATTAGTAACAACCTACAATTATTTATTAATTCACTTACAGTATGAACATAGTTGTATTATAAATAGCTTAAAATGAATCTAAATATTTTTCTTAGTATTTTAACTACCCTTAAAAGTGATGGCAGGCAAATACAACACTCATCATTGTAAAATCAATACATTAATATCTCTGCTCAACATTTAAAATGTAGAGGTAAAAAATTTCAAATCTTTAAATAATATATTTTAAATTAAAATTGTTATTTTTTATTTTGATTGTATCCAATTTCGTCAAAATTGAACATAAAATCTACCAATATAAAAAAATTGTGCCTACAACTGTATATTATACTTGAGATTTTTAGCTACTATATAAATAACTTAAGATGAATGTTGTATTAAATTTCTAAGCCTAAGCTATTTAAAATACAAATTTTTAAAAAAAATTCTTATCTTTGGGATTTTAAGAAATTTTTTCAAAATTTGAACTTCATATAGCCTATAGTATAGGCCCTACACAAATATTTATTCCTACATATATCGTATATCCAATATTTTCAATTACACTAATGTAGAATATTGTATTAAATTTTCAAACTCTTTAATCAATCGTAAACATTTGAAACAATATTAAAAAAACATATAGAAAAAATTCAACAAATTTCAAATGTCAATAATAATAAAAATTAAAATTAGTTTAACTATTTCAAAAAATGTCATTGTTTATCTCATATAAAAACTTTATGGAAATTCTTAGTCACTATGGACCATAGTTATTTATTCAGAAATTACTAAAAAAAATAACCATTTTGTCAAAAATTGGTGTTTTCTAAATATTTAATTTTTTCATAAATCTTGATATATATTTCCGATTATTTAAAAATTTTGTTTATTTTTGACCCATACAAAACAGATACAATTTTTTACTAGAAATTGCCTAGGAATCACTCTCAATATTCATGATTGAACCTAGTATAAAAAACAAAAAATAAATACTTAGGTATAAATAAATTCCAAGTTGGGTGGTACTACTGAGTGTCTGTCCATAAATGCAATAATTTTTCTTTGATATTATATGTCATTAAGCATACCTATTATACATTTAAAAACTGTATAGATTGTAAATATGTATATTTTTTTTAGAAAAGAGTTCAAACACTTGAAATTAAAATAATCTGTCCAAAATCTTAAATTGTTATTTTAAATATTATAAATATACAAAGTTTGATTTAAGGTTACTCAAACCATATAGTAAATAACGTATATTCAATAATAAGATTCGAAGATTATTACTGGAGATTTTAAATATATATATCATATTGTATATACATGAAGTCCCTACCTATAAATATTTGCACTTAAAGTGCTTTATAATACTCATGGCAACATTTACAACACGATAATTTTACACCAAAGCGAGAATTGATAAATTTCAAAACGAAATTTATACACTATTCGTGATAATATTTACATAAAATAGTATAAATTATTGTTTAAATTATCAAGATATACTGTAACTTATACGTTACTTATTTCAAAATTCACATAATTATAGTATCTAACTAACTTTTAGACGATTTATATGCCTGTTATTGACAGACCAATAACAGTATACTGCGTCGTATACCCATTACACAGTAAACATTGAACGGTTTGAACACAGTATGCTATTATATTAATATGTAAGTATAATATTTTATATTATTATGTATTATACATTATTATTATCGACTACAGCACACTTTCCTCGATCGTATTACTAAGAAACGACGTTGTTTAAATGTCTGTTACAATACATGTCAATATCTCTTGAACAATAATTCAGTTGTACGGACGAAAAGTATGAATCATTTTTTTTTTCGTGCCATTTAGAGCGGCGTATTACCTATTAGTCATTCGTAATAAATTCACCGCGAGTTACCAATCATCATAACGTCGATGTGCCAGTAGGCATATTATATGAAACCAGTTGTGAGATACAGTACTCTTTGTTTTATTTTATTTTTTTTTTTTTACAGTTATCCTCAGACGACTTGCAACACATAATATTATATTACAACATAAAATTAACATGCCTATAAATATTGATATTCACTTTCTACAGGAATCACTGCTGTAGTAATATAATATTATATTTGATGTGCTATAAACGAATATATTATTAACGACAGCATTTGTATACCGATTTACTCGTATTCACATTTATTTTTTAATATTTTAAAGAACAAGACACGACGATTAAGGTTATTAGTCATAATATCTTCTGTATTCTCATTGTCGGGTCACTGCAGTGCATTAACAGATAGCTCTGATAAGTAATGGAATAATTTCTCAATATATTAATGAATACACGCGTAGCCACTATTAAGTTGTTTAATTTGTCTTGAATTAAATTGCTTCTAACCAACCGCATTGTGTCCAAAAGATTGACACTCTCACGTTTAATATTCACTTAATATAATAATATTATAATGTTTTGGGTACACACACCGCCATATTGTTTGTACAATAGGTACTGTCTCATCTGTTTACTATATTATTTTTACTTAATCTTTTTATTTTTATTTTTTTCCTTTAAACACATTAAAATATTGATAAAATATATGTCATTATGAAAATAATTTCTTAAACAAATGTTATTTCGATAATAACATTTTTTTCTCAAAACTTTCAAAATTAGTTTACCTTAAAAAATAGTAAGTTATTATTTTTATATTTAGATTTTTTGATTAATGCCTGTGTTGACACACAAAATGAAATTCGTTTTTGGCATAACGTTGTGATTTTACGGAGATAATATTTCCATTACGCTTCCAACACGTTCTCTCAACATAATTATTACAAGGTGATTCTCTTAAAGGTAACCGCTTATTATTAGTGTTTTTGGAAGTACCTATTAGTTTTTAGATTTAGATAATTTGAATTATTTACAATACATGTTTAAAAATAATTTCATTTTTAACTTTTGTCTATTGTTTTATTTTTCACTTTTCACTGTTTTGAATAGCCCTATATATTTTTTAGTTTCATATTTCAAAACAGAATATTTTTCTAACAATTTTAATGTATAAAATTGAATTTAAAACTGATATTTTATTAACTTTAAATACTTATTATTTTATAATTAATTATTCGCTTGAAATTCGGTTTTACTATATTAAAATTAAAATTATTAAAAATATATTATTTTCCTTGTTTTGTAATATATTAAAGATGTAAGAAAAATTATCATTAAAAAATCAACCTATTTATTCATTTTGATAAAAACAAAAATATACGTCCAACAATTTTTTTCAAGTAACATAAGTTTTTATAATTAAATCTACTTTGATTATTTTATGATAGATTCTTTAAAAACATTAACCTTAAAGACTAAAAATGCCTCATTGCTTATTTAGTGATAAATTAACAAAGCAGAATTTCAAAAATGTGTTTTATAATTTTGCTGTTTGTTTTTAAGAAATAAACTATTTGCAACAACTCGGGTGGAAAACGTAATAAAATTTTAAAAAAATAAATAAAATATTTCGTTGTATGCCTCTGTGAGGTCTGTTTCACGTATAAAATAATTGATAAGTACAGTTTTTGAAATGTAAATATTGAAATCTCCCCCCCCCCCTCAAACCGCATCCCTTCAAATCTCATCTCACTACTGTCCTACGCTTGTACGTGTAATATTAGGTCCCGCTATTCTTTGAACGTACAATTTAACGTAGGTAAAACAAAATAATATGAAATAATCGTAATAATGTACACATACGTCCTTCGCCTTGACCCAGTGCAATTGTATCACTCGATGAGTGTGCGACGCGTAAGCGGAAAATTTCACGGAACTAGATTAAACGTCCGCGGAGAAATCCAATAGGTTTTCAGGGAAAACTCGCGTGAACGGTGCTTGGCAGATGCGACTACGTTATGTGCGACTATGACTCGCACAATGAATACGTAAAAACCGTCCATGACCTTAGGGACGACGGACGGACGTACTTCCGCACGTTGCGAAAAAAAAACCCACTGCCCACGACAGTATTGGAATTGGACACATAATCGACACTCACCGCACGTCTATATTACGCGCGTTACGAAGTATATCACGATTGTGCATAACAATAATAATAATAATATCACATTGACTGGAAACGTGATAAAACAAACCAACGATGCAGTATATTGCTGTGAATGGAAGGAAGGGGTACTTGGTCTAAATAAAATCTACTTTTTGCGTTAGTATGTATATATATGATCAATATTCCCATAAAAAAACCCGGTTTTCCAATAAAAACAGAAAAATTTACTGATAAACTAAATTTTGCAAAAAAAACATAATCTATATTTATTTACAATAATAGAATTAATTGAAAAATTTAAAATATACTCACATATCCATCATTTTGATATTTTTAAAACAATAATAACCGTATTGATATAATATACCGTTAAACACGGCATTTTACTAAAAATAATAGAATACATTAATCTTAGTGTACGACATATTTTCCATTTTTTATTTTACTAGATTTTATTAAACTTACCTTTTGGCTTTTTTTAAATTTTATTTCCAATTCAATGATAGGATTTAATTTTGAAGCTAAAGTGATTTAAAATTTTAAAGTTAATCCATACCTTAGAGGCCATATTATATTAAAGCATAATGTGTTGGATTGCGAGAACTTAGTTTTTTTCTATCCATTTTTTAACAGTCACTTTTAAGTTATTGTAAGCGTAAATATATTATTTTTTTTAATTTTCTCAAAATTCCTTTTTTTTTTAATTTTTCGAAATTTATTATTTTCTTGTGCTCCTAGTGTTTTTTTCCGGCTTTTTTCTATCCCTAGAGATCTATATATACTGTAATATTACGCACACAAAATACATTATCAAACAGTATTATTATCGTTGCCATTGCCGTGTGCCTGGCGCCGTTTCGGTTTTGGAGGTCATCCTCGTCGTCGCGGTAATCGGCCAGATGCGTTTTTTTCTGTTGTTCATCGTCGAGTCTGCAGCGGCTGGAAGGAGGAGAGTAGGAATCGTCAAATCTAGGTTATCCCGATAAATACCAAATCCCGTGCCGTGTCCGTCGCACAACAGTCCGACACTCTCGGTCCGTCCACAACGTACCTACTACGTACCGCTAAAGTATAATATCAATTCAATCGTGTTACTGCGTTCAACCGTATTCGCACTTTGCACGCCGTTCCGCTTAGCGTCCGCCGGATCACATATACACGATCATCGTCGAGGTAAATATGTTATTATGTTTTATTTCTTTACGATTCCAAACTAATGTACTTACGTAATATATAAATGTATATTATACAATGTTGAAACAGATCTAATCACATCGCTTCGACGTTCTCGTAAGGATTTTTTTTTTCATCCGTCCCCATTTAGTTGCTCGAATAACCGTGTTAAAAGTCCAATGCATATAATATACTATTAGCGATATACTCGTATTTCACGAGATCGTGAAGTATTAATGTTTTATTTTTAATGAATTAATTTATTTATAGTGACAAAATAATATAACGAGATTTGTACAAAAGTTATTTTTGATCTTGGACTTAGCCTTTTGATAGGTAGAACTCGGGTTGGATCTGAACAAAAGAACAATAAACTACCTATATAAAAAAAATTACAAACAAATGTTTGATAAATTGATAAATAATTTATTAACATAGTATAATACTAATACAAATAAAATAAAGTAAATGCATTTCTGAACTGAAAGGAAACATTTAAATTATAACAATAATTTAATAACTAAGCGTTTCCATTTCATTACATTTTTAAAAAATTTCACACGCATACTATTTGCTTGATTTATTTTTTTATAACTCATAACCTTAATAAGTAACGAAAATAAGCTCAGGATGAGCTTATTTTCAATTAAAAATTTTCACAATAGTTAAAAAGCACAAACAATTGCAACATCTTCAAGGCAAAAATTTTACACACATCATTATACTTCAACAATTTAATTTATTGATTATTTTAGCAGTTATCTAGTTAACAATAAAATTTGAACATTTTTGGAGTGAAGCGAATCTGTCTATAATAATTTTTCGAATTTAAAGATTTATCTTAGTTTTTAAAATTTAAATACAATAAATTATTCTCTATTTGTGTACCTAAATTGTTTTGTTTCTAATTTATTTAATTATTTAGAAACGTAGCACATGATATATTAATCACTGATAATCTAAGATTTAGCCAAAACACGTACTTATTTAAAGTTCAAATATTCAAAAAATATTATATGTTATCATATTTAAACTGTCGTATGATAATAATAAATACATTTTTAATAATAGATACCGAATTGGTTCGAATGTTAAATAATATTTATTTGAAAATTTTAAATAATCTTGACCTATCGTAACACACATTTTTTGACCATTTTATAGAAATGTATTTTGTTTACATACCTAATCAGCCATTGCACTTTAACTACAAAAATAATTTATCAAAAAAATTAAAATTAATATAATTTGTGGTCCCTATTTAATAAAATGTAAACATGCATGTATATAATGTTAATTTATAATATAAATAAAATCAAAACACATAAACATATTAATTGAATGCGTTTCTTCTATTAAAGTTTGTACTAAAACTTATATTAATAACTGATAAATATACAACATGTGTAGATTATAGATAACACATTTAACTAGATCATATTTTTATTTATAATTGAATAATTAAAAATCAAATGTAGTTTTTATTAAGCTTTTAATGTTTTTTAATCAGATAAGTACTTAACTTTTGTATTTCAATTTAATCACTTATAAACATTAAATTTAACTAACAGAATATATTTTAACTTATTAAAACTATTCCATATAGGTATGTACCTAAAAATATAAATATAAATTAAATTATGTAAATTTTATTGAGAACTTTTTCGTATTTTTGTTTAAATGAATATCATAATATTAAGATAAATAAATTTTAAATTCTATAAATAATTTCTTATAAATTTAATCGATATAATTATACAATACTAGTTTTTGTGTAGTAAGTAAATATCAGTATCTAACATTTTACTAACATTTTTTTTCTACTTTATTTATTCAAATTTTTTTTTCAGTGATTTAATTTTTATCATGTAATTTTTTATTTATTTCGTATCTTATAATTTACGTTATATGGATCACGTGCATAACAATAATCTATTATGGTATGAAATATTATAAAATAATACAAGAAACACCTAATCAAGTTATTTTGTTGTTATTATTAATTAATATAAATTTTATAAATAAATAAGTTATTACTATTATTATTAATATAACTAAAAGTATAAAATGTGTGTTATAGATATAGACTATAGTGCATACAAGGGAATCAAGGGATTGTCGTTTACTCCTGTATTCCGTTGCTGTGCATAATTGTCGCAGATTTCTAAACATATTACTTTTCGTTACCTCGTTATTGTCCTCGTCCTAATCTAACTTATATCGTTTATATATGTTTATAATTTAAAATTTTTAATTGATGAGTTTAAATTACCAACCGTGCATTATATTGTAGTTTATATAGAATTATATTTTATTTTAACTCTGTCCCACTAGCATTTAATACGGTGAAATACGATATTTCTCATCAGTCATCACCATAATCATTTTTCATTGTCTATAATTATCCCATTTAACGATTTCGAGAAAAAATAATGCACCACTGCATGTACTTAGGGTAGTTGTTGATTTATCGATGACTGTCATAATGATTAATCTTTCGATTCTCCTGCAGCATCACAGTTCGTTGAAACTCGTAACGTATATCCCATGACGATATAATAATAATAATAAATATTATTGAATGAAATACAAATAAAATATATACTACTAACTAATCCTGTACAGCGTTACTCGTAACAAATTAAATAATTCTCGTATATTTGACAGTCATAAACTCTGTTAAATTACAACTACGCATTTTTTTAATGTAGTCATTTAGGTAGTTTTAACTAAACATAAAAAACAGGTATAAAATTATACCCAATCATCATAATAATTATTTTATGTGTGAGCTCCATTTTTAAGTGCGAATTTTGGAAAATCTTTTCTTAATATACACCTACGTGTGATATAAAGATAAGTACCATGGAAATTTCAATTCTCTATAACTATCATATGATTATGGCTATTTCGAAACTTTTGATCAATCACCGCCGAGCTCGGTCGATTAGTCATAAAAAAATATTCTGCTTTGAAATAAGGAATGAAAAATACATGATTTCATTAAAAAAAAAAATAGTACAAAATATAATTTTTAGGGCGATTTTGTTTTTAATAACTTGTGATTTGAAAAATATATTTTTAAAACCGTTAATAGTTTTTCAAATAATGAATGTCTAACGTTAAATAGGTCGCCCGGTATAGTAATTGTAAAGTTTATGTCCTTGTCTACCCGCTTTATTCACCAAAACTATGAATGTCTTTGAGGAAAACTACCGTATTCGGGTTCGGGTACAAGCGCTTATTTTTATGTATACATTTTATATTATAACGGTCGTCGTAAATACACGTGATTGGACAAATTTTTGGACTAGAGGATTGGGGTTTCGGAGTTAAAACCAGAGGAGAGTTTAGTGTAAACGAAAAAACTGTCGGGGACGCAATTATATCGCTTTTATACTTTCTTTAAGACTTTTTCATATTTTCCAAAGGTTTAACCACGTGTACGTCTGTTTATTTATTTTTGTCACTTGTGTTCCGAGCTTTTTACAGCCCTGTTTGTACTTTTGTACACTGCAATAACATCGCAATTAAAATCAAAATTATATTTTTTTATATTAATTATTTTAATTTACTCGCGAGTACATTTTATTACGCATCAATGATCACAGGGAAATTAAAATTGTTTTAAATGTTTTCAATACGCGACTCTAAAATTTACCTATAATATAATATAGGCTCTCGTCCAACACAAGCACAAAGCAACCGTGCAACTACCGTAGAGCGGATTTTCTGTTTCCAAAAATATCCATTTTTTACGTACACTGTGTGCGCAAAAACTATACGTATAAAACACGAGATTTTCGTAATAAATTTTATACGTTGTTGGAAAACGCGTTCAGTGCCTTTGATAAAAGTATAATATTATAATAACACAATAGGGCACTCCAGTCCCTATTCTTGTGTACAATAGCAAATGACAAATAGACAAAAGAATGTTTGTGTTTACTAGTAACAGCCCATTAAAAGATGATGCTAAAATATGCTCTGAATATGTTTAAAAAAAAAATGTGGTTAAGTTTGTAGTAGCAAAATTTACAAAAAATATGGACTGGGGCACTCGTGACGCGGGTCGTACTCGCCAAATGCATTTCCACAACCGCGATGTCACGTCAGACTAACTTTTACAATATAGTACAACGCCTCGACTCATAACCCGACCACATCGTACAGACACGTACTGGCTAGACGCGCATAAGTATGGATCAGTTTTATACCGTATTTAGGATACCTATTATACCTAAATATATATATAAAGTAGTTTGTACGCGTCTCTCGGACGATTTCACTTCAGTTGGCAGCGTGCACGGACGCTATGCGCACTAGCCAAATCGCGTAGTCTGTTCGACGAATGCGATATTATGCATTGCATGCACTCGGCGTGATGGCGATGGGTTTTCGCGAGGACGAGGATCGCCGCGGTGGCGCTCTGGAAATGCCTTTTCTCTCCTCCTCCGCGGTCGGTCTAACTCGTTTCATATATAATATTGAATGGATATAACCTAACGCGGACAATCAATTGCGTATACATTGGGCGCAGTTAGAACGATTTAACCGCGTTTGGCCGAGTGGCAAAATCGTCGGACCGCCCAAACATTATATAATATTTGTTTCGTATTGTAGTGATGATAATAATAATATACACGGGCACGGTCTACGAGGTGCGCGTAGGATATTGGTCCTTGGACTACTTGACACGGCGCTACGATATGGCTCTATGTTATTATATTGTATAGGTATGCGATTACGGTTGACGGATATGGCGTATTTTACACATTATCACTGTTATTGTTATTATCCTATCAATATGTATTAGTCGAAAAAAAGTCGGGTTTTCTTCCGTTTGTTGCATTAATAATTATCCGACGACGATAAAAAACTGCACAATAATCATCATTTTCCATAATATTATAACTTCATTGTAATATATTACGACACGCGATTTATTAAAATAATAATATTCTGATTATTCAATTAAGAAACGCGGGCACGTGGTATAATAATTATTTTTCTCTATAAATGGCGTGAAAAGTTCGCGACGACTTTTCGAGTTACCGTCTATACGTATAACAATAATAATAATTATTGTTGTTGTTTTTGTAGTCGTCGCCGTTTAAGTTTTGCGGAAAATACAATATAGAAGTACGTACCTAATCATAATATAATAATTACAGTAAGATTTGTACCTATACACAATGTATATAATATTATCTCAGTACGACGTTGTCGAGTTTAGGCGAATTCCTTGGTGGACCGGTTTTTCTTTTTTTTTTTTTTTTTACTCGACCTTCACCTGTAGTATTATTACACTATATAAGTATCTAAATGCACGTGTGTATGTTTTTTTCATTCCTATTACGTTTGAGGAGGAAAATACAAATCGGTTGACCTTTGTAATAATTATGCAAATCGCTGTCGAACAACATAGTATTATTAGTACCTATATGCACGCGCTCACTCGAACGTTTTTATAATGCACTGCGCCATTTTATGTCTCTTAAGTGTTTTCGAATTCGTTATCGTTTTAGATCTACCGCCGCGTTCTCTGCACACGTCGTCTCGACGCCTTCGCTGAAATTTACAAAATTCGGGTACGGCCGTGTACTTAATAATAATTGTACACATTAACGCGATTCGGCCCGTCTAACTGGTATCACAATAATCGTCATAATATTGTATATCTACTTCAGAAACGTAAGAGAGAGAGAGAAAGAGAGAGAGAGAGAGACGGTTTGCACCTCCGAACATTTGGTTCGGAGTCGAATAATCGATCCAGATGAAGGCCTTGCCTGTTTGGATCGTAATAATAATATAATAACAGTCCCGAAATCGAATTCCACTTACGAATTTGCTCTATGTAGATCGTGTAATATAACCAACTTGGCGTCGGCGAACACTGTACAGACGCAAACAAAAAACTCCATCCGCATTATCATTATGCGTTGATAAAACGCACACGACTATAATGAATACCGTTGTAAGTCGTAATAATCACGCAACAACTAATTTCGATTTCAGATAAAACAGAATAATTACCTACCACAGTATACACGTATTTTATTATGTATAGTATTATTTTTCACATTAGTATATTTTTAGTATAATTACTACGATAATAATAGTAATAGTATATAGTTATTACTTTCGTTAATTAATTCAAGTAGGTACATATAAATTACGCGAACCATTCCCAAAGTAGGTTGATATAAACAACCGAAGTGAATAGATAAGTAAATACCTAGTTCAACGTATTAAACCTTTTTTTTTCCATACAGAGTGGTATATTTAACATTTTTTGCCTGTGTGTGTGTGTATGTTTTTTTATGTGGGTCGTAATGATTTTCACAAACAAATTTAAATCTGTGATATTTTCGAATTGTCTTTTGACAAAACTTATATTTTTTTAATTATAATATTCTAAAAATTGTGCGCCGTTTGAAAGTCAATAAAAACTTACTTTGAGCCATACTGTAGAAACTAAACTTGAGTATTAAACATAACTACTTTAAAAAAATTAAATAGGTCAGAAATGTGAGATAACAATATATTATAATTATCAACTAGGCTTTTTTTTAATCTTCATAATTACTGAATTAATTGTTTGATAATATCCAAGTTTATAACGAGTAGTTTTTTTTATCAAACAAAATGGCTAGTAAATAATAGCCAATAATATAATGAAATTTACTTTTCTTTCATTAATTTTTTTGTATACTGTGAAAAAAATAAACAAATAAAAGTTAATTATTAAAGTATAGTATCGGCGAGTTTAAGAATAGGTATAACAAAGTCGATACATTGAAACGCTCAATACATTGAAAAGTAGTATAATATAGAAGAGATCTCCTCCTGATCGCGGGCCTTTCATTTGCAGGACGAGTGACCTAAATTCATTTCCGATGATAAAAATACTCGTCGTTTGGTCGAGTTATCATCGTAGTAGACTGTAGTTGTATCGTTTAATAGCGAATCAATAATGTTGTCATCGCACTGTCGTCTGCCTGAGTTGCAGTCGTCGGACGTAGAATAAAATGCCGACGCACGTGCCAATAATTAGTCAATCATTTTGGCACCGCTCGTCAGAACGAAACGCCGAAAATTGATGATATCAAACCGTAAAAGTGGCTACATTATGGCTTAATCATATTTTGTGCAATATAGGTGTGCTCAGGATTTTGGTATGGGTGCTATACACACACATGTCCAAACCTAAACAAGATTAACCCAATATATGCGCAAAATAATATTTAATACAGTTCATCGATCAAACGTTTTTAAATGTGACACATTTAACCTTGTCTAGCATAGACGATGGGCTCGTGATTGCATTAAATATAATGACTTAATTCGTCTAAATGAAATATCAAATTATTAGCAATAATTAAACTCGCGTACAAGACAGCTAGTATACAACGTACAGTGCGTACCTTTATATACGTAATACTATATAGTTATATAAATATATGTTTTTTTAAATATTGAAACCCAATAATATAATATTGTATAGTCGCTAAAATATTTCGTATTAAGTACCTATATATTTATATTTCCATAAACAATTGTTTGCAATTCTACATGACAAATTAGTATTCGATTTAAATTTGAAAACACAGCCCCGCAGCTAAATAAAAGTGCTATGCAGCACGAGTCGGAAAATGATTTCCATAAAATAGACGTCGAACACACGATTAAAACGGAAAACGTTCGAGAAAAATTGCATTTATTATGTTTATTGCATCCGCATTCCCGGAAATACTCTCCGGCTGCAGAAAGTGCTTTGATGGACGTATTGTGAACAACAGTACATTTAATAAGTTTTGCAATGGATAAATGTACCTAATATTCTCGTTCTCCGAGCATTTATAGTTTAGAATAAAAATATAATTTTCAATATTATTATATTTCTCTAGTAAATTTATGTATTAGAGCTCAATATATCGCCAATAATATATGATGATGCATTCGAACATCTCTACAAAAATGTAATAATTAGATACCGAGGGGCGGATACAGAATATTACATTTAATTTTAAATCTAAAATTATACACGCATTATTTAAAGACAATATTTATTATTAATTCATTTTATTTACAAATATAATAAACAATTTTTATAAAATATTATTTTTTTACATACTTTGGTTTATCAATCTTTAAATCAGTCATATCCCCCTGTTTCTGACCAATATCACTGAGTAGTTCAATCATATTATTTCGGTTATATAACTTATTTTTATTAAGTTATCGGCCATCATAAATAACCATGTCAATTTTTATTCAATGATAAATGTTTGTACATAAATGTAGTTCAGCTTATTGTTTCATACTTATAAACAGTTACAACTCCATTACACTCGATGATATTTAATTAAAATAGTACTCTATTCTTGAGCTACCTTATGGCTTTAACCTTAAACCATCGCCTTATACACATGTGTTTCTCCGATCTTTTATTGCATGTGATTTGAAGAACGTCGCATATACGCTCTTATTTAAAATATTAATATTCATTGGTCTATACGACTAAACCTTATTACCAAAGCCCAAAGCGTAACTAAGTAGGTACAATAATAAATGCATGCTGAATTAATTATAATCTTTGATATTCGCCAACCGCATTTAATGGGGCTTTTACCATTGGCAAAACTCCAATAATAATAATATAATTATGTAATATGTAAATACTCAGTTCAACTATGTCACGTATTTACTTTTTACTTATAAGCATAATTTAAATAATTGACACATTAAAAAAATATTTATACTATAAACACCACACATTTTTCACTTAGTGGATATATTTAATGATTAAATCTCAATGTAATGCATACATCGAATTCAATTTATTTTGAACAATATACATAGTAGGCACTGTAATTAACTTAATTTTAGATTCTGGCCGGAGTGATAAATTTATTGATTTTACAATGACATTTGTAATTAATAATCCAAGAAACTTAAATAACTAAGACCTTAAAACTAAATACAAGGTTTCTCATAATAATTCATACTGAAATCAAAAAAATCTAAAAAATCATATAAAACATTTTTTTTTATACACGTTTAAGTTTGGACGAAATTAGATAATAATAACAATTTTAGTTATTTTCTTGTAGTTTAAAAAATATTATTTATAGGAACTAAAAATGTTTAACATATAATGTTATATTGTATATACACAATGAAATTCTCAAATGAAATGTTTTCAGAAAAAAAACAATTCAACCAATCAAATTTATAATAGTTAAATAAATTATATTCGATACCTATACTGCACAGTTGAGTTAATTTTTATCTACTTTTCCCCCTTTATGTATATATTATTATTCTAAAAATACTTTTAAGTCTCAAAAAAGAATATTAAATAACTTTTTTATGCCAAATCTTACAGTCAGACCAGTTACTTCAGGAATCACGACACGTATAAATATACATAATTATTTTGTTGCAGGAACAACACATAGTCATGGCACTCACAGTGGTCTCAACTCATCTGTATCCTCTGGAAAACGCAGTGGAACATCACGCTGATCGTTTCGAATTACTACAAGATGGATCAACAGCCATATTTCGCCGTGGACAACCATTTTATTTTGGCATTAAGTTTAATAGATTATTCGACAAGACCAAAGACATCGTTAGGATTGTTTTGGTGACAGGTGAGTGATCATGTAGTGCCATAGCAATGAAATTTCATATCATTAACTAAATAAACAACAGACATTGAAACATTTAAAAAAATATCAAAGCAGGATAAATTACAAGAAAAGTCGACGTTTTAAAACAATAAGGATCCTTCGTGTTTTAAATCGTTTTGCATAGCATATTATTATATATTTCTTTCAAATTGGGAAAAAATCGAGTAATTTCTTTCATGAATAAAACACTTAACGGAAACAAAGGGCGTTTCGTAAGTTCGAAGAATAATTTTCCCGTCCATAAAATCATAGCCCTAAAATATGTATTCAAACATAATACCTATTAGATTATGTCCTGCGTTTAGGGGGCGTGAGTTCATTATTGTAGATCCAACTCCGTTACCACTTTAAACTAGTAAATTACCGAATAATCAACTCTCAAGTGCCATAACAACAACTTTTAAATCGCTTTACTATACTGGCATAGGCACTATAAGCACTTACAATGGTTTGTAAATTGTATTTCACAGGACCAACTCCGACTCCGGCCAAAGGCACAAGCGCAGCGCTTATCGTCAAAGAAAAAGATGACCTAATCGCCGACAGATGGGACGCCCGGTTCAGCAACTTCACAGGAGCCACCGTCACCGTACAGGTTAGAAAATTTAAATTGTATTGTTATTAATGTAGTTATTTCCACAAAAAATGAACCGACTTCGGGAAACTATCTTTTAAAATCGGAAAAGCAAAATGTATATAAATATTCGATATCAGTCCATTATTTGTGTTACACTTTACTATATTTCGACCGTTCGTACACCTAATACACCTGGTATATAATACTAAATCTAATATTCGGTAACACCATACGAGCATCTTCAGTGTGATAAATACTAGTGGTGGTTCTCGTGGTATATATTATATTTCAATTTGACGCCGCCGATTTTAGTATAAATAATATCAGCCATCGGAAAATGTTTTTTTTTTTTATCGGATGACTGAGAACAATTTTATAATGTTCGTCATTATAATAATATGATGAAATACTGAGCAAACAACAAAATGTTTACCCCTATCCGAAAGAGCTGCCTGACAAACATAGAATATTATTAGTTATAATCTACATTATGAAAACCCACCACTTGAACTTCGGCTCCAGTGCTGCAGGTGTACTCGGTGTGCGGCGTAATACGCCTAAATTATAAATTATTGATGCGCCAAAAACGGTTTTTGGTCGGCAATAGGTAAATCCACGTAGTTCTATCGAATATCGATCATAAACAACGTGTATTTCAGGTGCAAATACCGCCGTTCTCTCCTGTTTCCGTGTGGAAAATGATCGTGCACACGGCCCGGAAGGGCGTGGCCGGAGTCAATCAACATCAAATCGACACAGCCATCTACGTGCTGTTCAACCCCTGGTGTCCGAGTAAGTTATATAGCCGCATATTGCGTGATCAATTTATACCGTGTTAATGTGTGTGTAGGGGGAGGGGGTATGTGGAAGCTATTATTGGCAAAATATAAATATAAATATATTGCTTCATCGTACAGAACCACGCGGAGTTCGGCCACCTCAGAAACTCGATTAAAACGCTTAAAACTCTTGACGGCGATCAAATATTCTTTTGTTATTCACTCGAAAAATTATAAGTCGCCATCATCATATATTTGACTCTTCTGTTCGTCTGTCATCGTTAGGCTTTTTATTTCTCTTTCTTAAATAAAAACGCTGATTTCGAAGACCAATCATCAACGTACAAATCAGAGATTCGTTATTATCCTCTCGTGATCCTAATCCATAAAATAAGGTGTGTCTGACATTCACGTGTATTTTTCAGACGACGGCGTTCACCTGAACGACGAGGAACAGTTAGACGAATATGTACTTAACGACAACGGTAAGGTGTGGCAAGGCACGTACAAAGAACCCAAAGGATACCAATGGTTCTTCGGACAGTTCGAATCGGTAGTCCTACCGTCCGTCATGATGCTGCTCGACAGATCGTCCATTCCGCACCAAGACCGTGCTGATCCGGTGAAAATGGCCAGATGCATTTCGGCAATTGTAAGTTACGCCTATTCATATGGTTAGCATAACATTTAAAGCTAAACAGTAACTAGTTAAAACTTTTAGGAAGTTAAAATTAAGTTAAAAAGTTATCTTTTAAGTAACTTCCAAACATATTATCTAATTGGTTTAATTCATAATACATTTCTAACTTAACGGGTTGATTTTAATGCGTAAAATAATCTAATCTAATGCGTTAAAAGTATAGACAAATAGTAACTCTTATCATTCTATAACTTTTATTATGACTTTGTTAGTGTTTGTGCAACTTCAATTTTACTGGTTAAAGAATATGATCAACTCGGTCAGAATTTATAATAGTTTATACTTTTTGCACTATCATATACTCATTAAAATATAATTTTATACATGACATCAAAATATTTGCGCGATTTCTACTACGTGCTGCACAAAATTAATACTTATGAAACTGTTAAGAAAAATATTGTCGTATTATGTATTTTTCGAGTCGTCGATTACAAAAAAAATTATCTAATCATATCAGAACGTTTAAACATCTGAGTGCTTACTTTCAGACGAATAATGTGGACGATAATGGTTTAGTCGAGGGCAAATGGGACGGTTCATTCGAAGACGGCACCAGTCCATTCGCATGGATAGGTAGCACTCCAATTTTTGAAGAGTTTTACAATACTCAACTGCCAGTGAAGTACGGACAGTGTTGGGTATTTTCCGGTGTCATCGTTACAAGTGAGTGTAACTTGTGGTCTCATTTAATATTTGCAACAACTTTTTAAGAACAAAACAGAGCTCAGTAAAGTTTAATTTTAATAATGACTGCCTACAATATTATAGCTCCAGTGAGACAGTTCTAGCTGTTGTACCTGTTTTGCCTATCTAAAACGCCGTGCAATCAAAATTTAATTTTTTTTTTAAATTAGAGCGCATAAAAAAATAAAAACATGATAAATTCATACTAATGTGATACCAAAAAAAATAAATGAACTAAGGACAGCGCAGAGTTATGTCATCATAATACATATTAACTTTACTAAATTCTCCTTTTATAAATATTTTTACTACAAAGTCTAATCTGCTTTTCCACAGCACACGATTTACTTAAACTTATTTAAATTCAACCGCTATAATAGACTTACTGAGCCTTAGATAGCTGCAGTAACCATATTCATGTGTGTAAGCCTAAATTAAATTTCGATGATTGCGATGTGTTTCAGTTTGTAGGGCACTGGGAATACCGTGTCGGTCGGTGACCAACTACATGTCAGCACACGATACGAACGCCAGTCTAACCATCGACACTTATATCGACGTGAACGGTGAGAAGCTCAACAACCACCCGGGAAGCTATACTAACGACTCGTGCTGGAACTTCCACGTCTGGAACGACGTGTGGATGACCAGACCTGACTTGCCCAACGGTTACGGTGGATGGCAGTCGATTGACGGGACACCGCAGGAGACAAGTGACAGTAAGGAATTTTGGTTTATTATTAACGTGCAGTATAAACATGGTTTATATTTTTTTATAACCTTAATTTACGATCTAATCACTTAACTTTTATCAAACGTAAAAAAAATGTATCCGCATAAAAATAATTCGACTATAATTCTACTGCAGTAAGGTCAAACGCCAACGGCTATTGATAACATAATAGGCATACGATTAGACAACCAACATCTTAACTAACTTAACTAACACTCTTCTGGCACCCAACAGGTATGTACAGATGTGGTCCTGCGCCCGTTGAGGCAGTCCGACGCGGTGAAGTCAACATTGGATTCGACACGACGTTCGTGTACACGGAAGTGCGGGCCGACATGTGCGTTTTCAAAGAATCGGAAGATGGATTTTGGTCCAGAGTGAAAACGATGCCGAATTAGTGAGTAATGAATATATATTATAGGGTGTAAAATAATTCTACCAAAAATAGGGTATACCCCCTTTCTTTTTACAACAATAACCGTTTGGGCGTTTCCGCTAAATGAAATATTGACCAATTCTATATTTCTACAAAAAAAAATAATAATGTTCAAAAAAAAATTTATAAGCTGATGTTTGGGCTATTTTTTTTATTGGTAAACAATATTTTTGTTTTCATGCGTACACCAATAACTGTATTGATTTTAATAATAACTATTGTATACATACTATAACGACGTATGCATTTACACTTACAATCGTTTAAATATTCGTTGAACAGAGTAGACCACATAAATATATTGTAATAATTCATTTTTAAATGTTTTTAAGATAATCATAACTATTAAAATATTTATAAACAAGACCAAAACATTTATTGAAAAACTCGTGTCATATTACACAACGATTTTACTGTATTCTGCTGTCTGTGTGATACTTATTTTAATGTTATACACTTATATATGCATATTACCTAGGCACAGATGATACTTAAGTCTTTTATATACAAGTTACTGCGCGATAGGTACATATATTTATTACTTTATTGCGCTTATTCGTATTATAGTATAAACTGAGAGACAAAAACCACATGCTATTGTAGGGGGTTAGTGAGTATATATATATATATATATATATATATATATATATATATATTTATTTTTGAATTTATTCTAACCTTCCATCCGGCATAGATAAGGATAACTGCACCTTTGGCACCCACTCGACGCAATAGTGCTTACCGTCATCCATAACATAACGCGTATTATAATATATTATATGCATATTACATAGATATGCAACGATATTATAAATATTTTGATAATACCGATATTCTCCATGTGTTTTGGCTAATGTTTAATTTGTCTATCATAAACATGAAATATCAACATTATCCGGATAATGTTAACGTTAGCCTGTTAATAGTGGATAATGCTAAAATTTTAATATAAAATCGAATAATCGATGTAAGTGTACTTGAATTCACAGGCATTTTGTACGATTCAAAATGTCATTGAAATATGTCATGACGCTATGTAAAATAATACCAGTGAACGATAACATTTTACTTTTATATTTAAAATAATAATTTATAAAACAAAATACTTATTTAATGATTAACGCATTACTCATTAACGACTCTATAAAATTTAAATTATATTTTACTCCTATTATTTAATAATATGACATATTTCACTATATTTATTAATTACAATATATCTTAAATATATTCTATATTGTTGATAAATGTAAATTATTTTATCTCGTGACTGTCAACAAATATTATATATTCTTATAGTTATTATGACATTAGCCGAAGGTACTTGGGTAATATCATATTATCTAACTAATGTTAACAATGAAAATACATAATAATATTCATGGTGGTGAATGTCGACATTATCCTATAATGTTTACATTACCTGTAACATATATATAACAGAACCTTAAAACCTTAATATTTTATAATATTCGATATTTCATACGTAAAAATAATATATTTAATTTGCAGTGTCGGAAAACTAATCGTGACGAAAAAAATCGGTCAAGAAGTGTTACCCGAAATCGAAGACATGGAAGATATTACTGAAATTTACAAAAATCCTTTCGGTATGAATAAAAACGAGTTAATATAGCATTAAATATATAAATTATAGCTAATATTATTATGTCACGTATATTGATAGAGGGAAACAAGTGATATATAAATAAAGGTATAGATACTATCCCAAATCGAGACCGATAAAATAAAACAAAACATTTTATCTTTGAAAATTATAATAGCTACTAATAAAACTAATAATATTAATAATAATACTTGTAATGAAACACTATAATAGAAAACATTTAAACGCCCTATAATAGGGTCGACCGATGTAAATATTATAATATAATCAAACGAAATCGTTTTGTTCCTACAACGGAAAAATGAACCGGAAACATATTTTTACACTAAATACATAATATTACAAATTACAAGTCGTAGTTTATCGGATACACGGTTACGATCGACAAACACGCACAGGGCGTTTCAAACGATACGTTTTCATCGTTATTCGAGTAATTTGACTTCCTGTGTCATGAATTATGATCACAGCAATACCTATACTGATATTGAAAAAGTTTTCTCTATTTATAACTGTATCCATTTCTCCAAAGTGCAACGATTAACTTGCGATCAATTATCAGGGCTCAGTACGATATCAGAGTAAAATCGATGATCACACATATCATATGCCAATTTCTTCGTAGAAATTTCAACTAGATGACTATGAAGTCATTTATTTAATGTTGTGCTTATAACACTAACCTTGTTGGTGCTTGCAGGAGAGGATAGTGCATAAGCGCAACTATGGTCGTGACATACAAAATGTGCATTGCAAATATTATCAACACCAATACCAACAATTTACCTCAATAGCTACATAACTTCATAAGACATTTAGTAATTTTACTTACTTAATGTTCTGTAAACTAAATTAATTTTCTTTTTAATTTTTTATACTTTAAATAAATATTGAACATTTTCATTAGTATAATTTATAACTAAAAAAAAAATTAAACTAGATAATAAAAATAATGAATGGAGTATAGATAGATAGGTAGATAATATTTATATAAACAAATATTTTCTTTATAAGACTAACAGACTGACTCTAATGATCTAGACTCGCCGGAAGACAAAATGGCTGTAAAAAAAGCCATTAAGGTGGTTCCGATTGCTCAAGAGATATACGACATGGACGAATCACAAATTGAAGACGTCGAGTTCAAGCTCTTTGACATTGAACAGATCACACTAGGTGAAAGCTTCAAAATCGCGATCAGCATGCATGTAAGACAAGACACATTACATTATTCATTATAATTTATAAACAATAAAATATATACTTTTAAATATCATACTTTATTAAAAAATATAATTGGTTATATATTATTATTATATAGATAGGTACTACATAAAAAGTACACCTAGAAAAGCGAGTCGTGGCAGTGAAGTATTAGCTCAAATTATAGGCATATTGAATTCTTGCTATAAAAAGTTTAAAAATATATTATCAGTTATAGATATACTAATTGGGTATACTAGTGATAGATATACTATTTAAACACAAATCGGAATAGTAAATCGACATCGATATCTAGAATGTCTAAATATTTAAAAACTAATTTGGTATATTATTAATTAAAATATACCACCTACGCATTATAGCATTATGATTATTGAAAAGCGAATAAATAGGTACAACGTGTCAATTTTACAATATTATGCTACACAAAACCATATAATGTGCAATAAATTACTATCTTCGATAAATAAAAAAAAAAACTGAATGGTGTGGGGAAGTAGAGAAAGAAGATGCTAGTGAAGCGTTTGAAATATTATATGCTATCGCTACAGATTACAATACAATATTATTACGGTGGGACTTAAGCGTTCCTCCACAAATAGTGTCAACAAACTCGTTTAATAGATCAATTGTATTTACACAGAACACGTCATCGGAACCGCGATCCGTTTCCATTGTGCTGTCAGCATCGTCAATCCTGTACACCGGCACGCCAATCAACAAGTTGAAAAGAACCGAAGCGAACTTCGTCCTAAAACCCAATCAAAGTACGTTTCCCACAGTTCACACGTCGGGGTATTTTATTTTAACATTTTTTACCGTCTAGCGAGAAATTAGCGAGTTTGTAGCATTGGCTGACGTGCCTCGAATTAATGTCAGCGACACTAACTTTTTTTATGTCTAAAATAATTAACGAATTTTAAAATAATTTTATTATCTGTATTGATCGTATGAGAAAAATTATTTGGTTGTGATATGCGCCACGATATTAATTGATCGTAAGGTTCTTTTAAGAAGTAATTAGGCCATTAGCTTGCCGTCGCCATTACAAATATCAAAGTTAAGCGTTGCTCACATCGAGTAAAAAATCTAGAGCCCGACAACGTCATACGTTTTAATAATATTATAGTGATAACTATATAAGTATCAGTACGTTCTACGCGATCGACTTTCGACTAGCACACATCCAATTAAAAGTTAAAAACTTATTAGTAACCTTAATATCCACATTAAAAATAATAATAAATAAGTACCTAGGTAAATTACTACTATGCTGAACAGTAAATGTCAATTAAATCTCGTCGTTAAATATGTAACTACCTATAATGTATCTATATATATATATTAAACTAAATTTCAATAATAAATCATATTATATCTACGAAAAATGTTTCTAGGCGAAGACGATTTGTCAACCTTATACTTATTTATATTTATATAATATACCTTGTGAGTTATATAATAATATTATGATATATTTATATATTATTATTTAAGGAATTTATTTTACTATTTTATAGTAATACGGTTACAGAATTTATTTTTGCAGAAAATATTCCATTTATTATATTATTATACTTATTAATATTTAATTATTATAATATATTATATATATAATATATTAATGTTACTTAATAGTTATCAACTTTAGAATCAATACCGGTTTACCGAAAAACTGTGTGAATAGATTCGTGGTGTAAAAGGTTTTGCCTTAAAGTTCCTGTTTTTCCACTGATTATTTTTAAACTTTTCTCGAATATTTTAAAGAGTAGAAACTGAGAATTTATAGTTTTGTTTTCTCAAAAGTACTAAATAGATTTGATTTTTTGCCAGAAAAGATATGAAAGTTGATAATCAAAGCGTTCTTTCTTCTATAAATCGTACACATCAACATACTACATAAAAACAAAGCATAAAAATGCATATAATAAAAAATAAAAAAATGTCTGTACCATGATATAATATCATACATTCGGTCATACAACAAACTTACAAACATACTATTATTATTATAAAAGATTTCGTCTGTTCATTTAGGAGAAAACATCCACACTTACATGAAACCGTCAGAGTACATGGACAAAATGTCGTCGCATAGTTTGATAAGAATAACGGCTGTGGCCAACGTCCAAGGCACGGAACAGTTGTGGAGCCAAGATGACGACTTTGTCGTACAAAAACCGCCGCTTAACGTAGAAGTAAGTGTGTAAATGGAAATGCAAACTGAGTGTGAAACGTCAATGAGAAAAATCGAAATAATAGGTCGTCCAGATCCCAGTCTTACAATGGAAACATCCTACAAGAGCATTGTGATGATTATATATAACTCCTGAAGGAGTAGTAAATTCCCACTTTTTTATTAGAATATGTTGGTCTACCTACCCGCTGACAAAAAATTGCCTCATTTTAATAGTGCAGTGTAGGAATTGAAAAATCTGATAGATACCTCTTCTAACCTATTACTTACCATCAGCAACACAAATACATTTTCTCTAGTTTAAAAATTAAACAGTATTTATTTTCGTTAAATCAAATCTATTTTATTGTGTTATTAATTAGGCAAACTAAATGTCATATTATACATAAATAATGACAAAAAAATAGCATTTTTTTATTAATCCTTATTCAAACCACAGAATAGTTAGTTGGAAACTAATTTTTTTATGAATTGTATTAATACTTACATCAAAAGTAATAATGATTTCAAAGTCCGACTTTGTGGTATTTTTCCGATTTAAAATATTTCTTACAATATAGGTAGATAAGTAAGTATAGTTAATAAGTCATTGATAATGTATATTAAAAATCTTTAAAATAAACCAAAGTTTTGGTACTTATCTTTCAGATGTACATCAGGTTCTAAATTTGGATAGATAAAAAATAATACTTAGTAGTAATAATATTAATAACCAAAGAAAAATTTTTTTAGCTTCCAACATTATATCATAGAATTATGCACAATAAAATATATCTGATCTTGAAATTTTTCTTTTAGCTTAATTCACAACTTCAAGTTAACAAACAGTGTGAAGCAACTTTTTCTTTCACTAATCCGCTTTCAGTCATCCTAACAGACTGCACATTCAGCATTGAAGGCCCAGGAATCCACAAAGTCATCAAATTCAGGTATACATTTAACACTAAATATTATAACTGTGTACCACACACGTATGAAATGATGCCAGTTGCCATGATTATTATGACATAATTTTATAGCACCTAATACTACGATGTTAATATTTTTCAATATATTATTTGTTCACACAGAGATGTAATGCCTAACGAAAAGTATGTCACATACAAGGAAGTATTTATGCCAGAACATGATGGACAACGAACAGTCACTGTATCTTTCAACTCCAAACAACTCACAGACATTAAAAACACCATTACTGCCACAGTATTACCATGAAAATAATCATAATATTATTGTTAAAAAAAATTATATATAAACCTGTTTTTTAAGAAAAAAAATTCTTTAATTGTATAATAAATATAATAAAAATAATTTCGACAAGCTGAAGTTTGTTATTTGCAGCAAATTATTCAGGAAGACGAAAAATTATGATTAACATACAACAATCATTTTAAAATATTACAACATAATATGGCAATAAATTACAAGAATCAAAAGATGGTAAATAGGTAATGTAAAAATAATATATGCAGAAAAAAAAAATTATAATAATTAATCTATAAGTACCATTTGTCTTAGTCTAAGTATTTCGTATAAAAGTCTTATGAAAATACAAAAAAATTTGTAAAAAAAATTTTTTTTGATAAATATTTATCGCAAAAGTTGTTTTAAAATATTAACTAATAGTCATAATAATTATCATCTACCCTGTGTTTTTCAATATTACCACTAAGTGTAGGATCAGGTCGTCGCCTTTTGAAAAATCCTAATTTCCATAATAGCAATGTCAATAAGATTAACAACAAAAGTCCCACCAATATTGCTAGAATAATTAACCACCATGAAATTGGTTTATTTTCTTGTTGTAATAAGTCCACTTTGGCAGTGGTCTCCACCTAAAAAAATCATGTTGTATTAGAACAAGTATTCAAATTAGATACAATATAATTATATAATTTAATTTTATCAAATATTAACTGCAATATTTCAATGTCTAATTATTATTTTTTTTATATATATACTCGTATAATACCTAGTTAAGCGAATATTAAAAAAAAATTTAAAAAAATTAGAATAAATTCATCCCTATGATGTAACTGTATTTAAATTATTTGATTTAACAATATTCTAAAATTTATTTAAAATGTTTACAATACTACTATGTGTTAACAAAGTACAAAGTGAATTGTGTTTCATTAAAAATTGTATACCTTTAAACTAATTGTAATATTATAAATACGAAATAATATTAATTACTTACTTCAAATTCATCGTCTGAACGATTTTGTTGTAATAATAATTCAGGGGGTATATGAATTTTTGCTCTTGATACAATTTGAACAGAATCAACTTTAGGGAACAATTGTAATAAAGTAGAATTCCACAGTCTAAAAATAAAATTGAATTAACTAATTAATTATTACTATGTTCTAGTTAGATGCATTGGCTATTACTAGTTATACAGTATATTTAAAGTATACAAAATCATAATGATGTTTTACCTTGCTTTAATAAATATTGTTGCTTCCTGATTTTTTTGTAAGTTGTTTATAAGACAATGAAACTTGAAACACTTGGCATTTCCCACCAAACAGTTCTATAATATATATAATTTGATAAAATATTCTAACCTTAAGTAAAATGTAAACATTGCTCACCATTTTAACAATTTTTACTTGCTTTCCATTATTGTCAACATATGTTTCAACACCTACAACATGATTTTGTTCCCTACGTACTCTATTCTGATAATAACCAGAACTACTATTTTTCATTATACTAGTAGTTGATTTTGACATCATGTAATTATTCAAAACAATGTTTTCTGTACTAATACTATCAAGGGGCATCTCTTGAACTCCTGGTCGCACTGCTAAACCTAATGGATTGACTTGTTCTTGAGACATAAAACACTCTCCACCACTTATAGCTGAACAAGTATAAAAAAAATATATTTTTAATAAATTAGTTAAATTGAGTAATTTACTTTGTCTCAACACATACCTTCAACATATGGTTTTTCATCTAAATACAATAACCACTTGCCAAGAGGATAGTGACTGGCAACCTGATAAGGCCAGTCAATATTTACTTCTAGGTTAGACACCTTCCAGGGACCAGAGTTGAACACTTGATAAGTATGTAATATTCTAGAACCAACTTCATCACGATACTTGACAGACAAATCGTCTTTCACTTGACCACCATAAAAAACTTGTTCTGGACGTGCTAACCTAAAATAAATTATAATAATAACATAATTATAATAAAGCTCGTTTCAAGTTTATAATTGCATACCCCTTCAGTGATAACTCAGCTTGTTTAATAATATTGGCACGCAATATTAATGGACTTTGGGGATCAACTTCATGGGATGTAGAGTTAGAAAACACAATAAACTCCAATTGATTTTCAGAATCATTCAATTCTTTAGGATCAAATCGTAATTGAATGTTAGAATTTGCAGATTTTTTAAATGGATTTCCAAGAGCACACACAACTAGTGTCTTATTGAATGGATTGCAATCTACTTGCATTGTCTAATAATACATTTTATTATTATTTTTTTTTTTTATGAGTACTTGTATTAAATTATTTACTTACATCTTCTAATCTCACAGTACCTATGTAATTAAATGAATAAGGATGAACAATAAACATTCTGCTCTCATATGCAGACTCTCCCTTATTGTATGCACTAGTATTTAAAAGTATTTCAGTGTGCTGTCCTATTATTAACTCATATTGATAATCTAAAATAAATTATTATTGATCACTAATGAGTTAGAGAATATTATATTAAAAAAATAATCTAATAAATAAAAATAAAAACCATCAGTTTAAGTTATTAAAAATCACAGTAAATGTTTGAAATATAATAGTAGATATTGATATACCTGATATTCTAGGTAATAACAATAGTTCAGCATTCACATGTACTCGACTTTCACATTTATCATTGTTACCACAGTCCTTATGGAATGTAGCTACAAATGTTTTTTCTGCCTGGTTTTGATTTAATACCGGTAAATCAGCTAAAGAAGGTACTGGATCACCAGGTCTTAGAACAGGAACATCATTTTGTACCAGTGAATATGAAATATGCATGGCAATTGGAGACTGAATATCCATTGTGTTCTCCTATGACAGAATCATAATATAAATAAATATTTTTAATTGGTAGAAAAAATTATTTATAATACCTTAATGTACGCTGTATGTTGTTGGCACGTTTCTTTTTTGTTATGGTCCACAGAAACAATATTTTCAATTATTTGTGACTTTGAAGTATGATCTGGTCCAAACCAAATTCTAGAAAACTTACGACCTTCTTGAAACGTTTCAGCTTCCAATCTATATCGCAATTGAATGCCCCATTCTCCATCTTTAATTACAGATTTCAACGTACAGCATGTTTCAAATGTAAAACTGTACAAAATAATAGTTTAATTTTTAGTGATATATAATATGATAAAGCAATTTTGAAAATCAAAATATTTTACCAAGTAACTGAAGATGTTTTGTTGGCCGAACAACCAGTTTTAGTGGGATCGATATTTCGAAGTTTTTCTGGTGGTCGAACCTCAATTGTTATGTCTACAATTGGTCGAGCTCTAATCAATATTGCCATATCACTCTCATAAGCACCAGATATTAAATCTGGGTAACCATTTTGATCTAAATCCATTCCATTACCACTTAACGAATATCCTAATGTACGTATTTTAAGATTCTCTACTACCAAATCCTCTGCTTTAATTATCTAATTATATAGATATAAATAAGTTATGTGCATATTCTTTAAAATAATGTATTATAATTAAATAATTTAAAATAAAAAATATTGAACTAACTTGTGAAGGTTCTACTACAATTCCAAGATCTGAACCTTGATATATGTAAATAACTCCATTTCCTTCATAAGGCGCTCCAATGGCTATATCATCATACCCATCTTTATTCAAATCCCCTAAGTTTGTAATTGCAAATCCAAATCTAAAAATTTGATTTATAATTGATACATATACTTAACATAGCATAATAGTTAGATTTAAACCTGGATTCTGATTTCCCAACTAATTTAATTGGTGGTTTGCAATTCAAACAATGATCTTTATTATTCATGTAAATATAAACAGCTCCGCCAGTTTCTTTTGTGAAATAAAATGGTGCACCAACTATTAAATCTGGTTCTCTATATTAAAATACCCATATTTTAAATATTCCATTAATTTACAAATACACTTTAATGTAAGCTATTAAAAACATATATTTTGTTTAAGTGAGTAATCTAATAATAAAATATTTACACATGAATGAATATGTACAGTTTTTGAAAAAATTAGTTCACTTCACTTGGTATCAAAATAACAAATTTGAACAAAATGTGTTAATAAATAAAACTACTACGCACTTGTCTCCATTGAGATCAGCTGTTGCTAACTCATAACCAAAACTAGAGGCAAATTGTTCTCCACTAATCACAAGTCTTGCATCCATCAGATTTACAGATGGTCTTACTTTAGTAAATAGCACAACCTGACCTGTTCCATTGGCACGTGGGGCACCAGCTGCATAAACCATATGTGGTTTTCCAAAGAAATAATCTGCAGTAGTAGACATACCTGAAATATTAGAATTAATTATTTAATATTTGTTTTAAAAAAATATTATTTAAATATTTCATAAAATTTGGTTAATGTAAGTTACCTAAATAACTATGGCTATCAACAGGAGATGCTTCATTGTCTCGAACCGGACTGTAGTAGCAAGTTTTATCTCTGTGTAAAAAGTCATCCGATACACTGACCATAAATATATTTCCTTTCCAATTATATGAACCAGGTGATCCAATAACTACAGTTTCATCGTTTAATAACACACCACTTGTGCCAGCTTGACAATAACCAAATTGTGCTTGACCCCTAAATCATATTAATAAAAAAATCAATAAATTTAGAATAAATACATAATATTTAATATGTACTCATATAATATCATTATATTTTAAAACAACATACTTTTCTGTCTCTCGACCTTTGCATGGTTCCCAACATTCAACAAAGTCTAAGTTTTGTGTCAAAGTATAGCAAAGTCCTTGTCCCCATTGGTATTCATCACCTCGATTAATATATCGATGTGCACATACCTGAAATGTTTATTTATGTATTTAGACACATAATTTGTTTGAAAACAATTAAAATATTTTATGTGGAATGATTTTTGATTTAAATTGTAGTGTTATCCAATGTCAACAACAAAATCAAAAATGTATAATAATGTCCCCACCTTACAAAAAATAACACCATGAATTGAAATTAAAAATCATTTCACAAATCATTACAAATTTTTTTGTAACTCTAACTTTAGATGTATCTATTATTAGAATAATTATTTTAACTTTATGATTTTGTAATAAAAAATCCATAATAATTTTTCATTTAAAGAAAAATTCGTTTTTGAACAATAAAATAGTTGATAGATAGTTAAGATCAATTTTCATAATTGTTTAATTAATCATAAAGTGAAAATATGTTATATACATATGTTTAAAATTATACCATGACTTTTCCGCCAACTCCTTGACTTCGTACAATTACGCCTAACCATTGTCCATCTTTAATTTCGTCACTCTTGGGTGGTGAGAGTTTTGTAGAATCAATAGCTACAGAAAAATATAGAGTTAAAATCATAGTTAAAAATATTCAAAATCACATTTTTGCTGGATTATTAAAGCGTATTATTTCTACTGTGTACAACAAACTGCATACACACAATAATGATTTGGTTAATCCCTGAATGATGATTTCCATATTGAGAAATTATATTTCTCCAAATTATATGATAATATGGTGAACATATTAGGTACACCATAAGAATATTTACATTCAATAGCTAAATCAAGTTAAATACATATAAATACACCTTATACATCCAATTAAACCCAGTTCAATAAAATAAACCATTTTTATTACAAATTTGAATACCTTAAATGCAATAAAGATATCATGCAATGAGTATATTTACGACTTATTTTTAATGTACATTATTTTGTCAAGCTATCTACATAAAAGTACAATTTTACATAATAATATACGACTTAACTTAATTTTTATCGTAATGTTGCAAATAAAGTATGTCCATAGGTTACTACATAATATTATACATCTAACAATGTTATCACAGTCAATATTTACGCCAATACAATAGAATTTATTATTATTTCCTACTTATACTTGTTAGGTTTTAGTTTATAGAAAACGTTAATTGAATATATCTCATCCAACCATCAAATATGTTCAACGCAATTTTTATGAATAAATCAAATGCAATTTATTGAAATATTAATTCGTAAATTTATGATGATAGCATACTATTTTTATTCCCTAAAAGGCTAAAAAATAACAAAGAACGTATTAAAAAAAATACGAAATGCCTTTAAATAATATGTAGGTACTACAAAAATTAATTTTTTATTATTTCTTACAGTTTAAAAAATGAAAAATGGAAACATGTGGTAAAGTGGAACATTGTTTTTCAGATTTCAGAAGACATAGAAACATTAGAAATAGAAGTATAATATCGCTACTTTAATTACTTATAGATATGAAAACAGTAGCTGATGAGTAGGTATAACGTTAATTATTACGTATTAGTAATTGGTTATCATTATCATTGATTTTAAACATTTTATACTATTTATGATCAATAATAATATCTATAACACGATTAACACATCTGACCACTACCTCAAGCACTAATATTCTAGTTTATATTACAATAAAATTTGCAATACAATTTAGGTTTGTTAAAAATAAAAATTATATAAAATGTCCCTTAGCTATAAAAATATCACAAATAGACAATAGTTGATACGTAATTTATAACCAACACTGTACAGTAAATCATCTACATAAACTCTATAAATATAGATAAAATATTAAAATAATAATCGGCTATAGAAATATAAAAATCCACATCTCAGGAAAATGAATATTACAATATTTAGAGTTCTTAAACAAACTTCCATCGGGTATAATAACAAAAAAAATCATCACCACATTTTAACATGTTACAGCGTTTTATTAAATATTTTTTCATAGTTAAACATAAGAAGTCATAACTGCCCCATTTTAGGCTATTTGAGGCATTATTTTGACATAATAATTCTCGATCCTGAGCTAAATTTCTATTTGTAGCAGTAGACAATACAAATTAATTAATAATATAGATTATAATTAATATTATATAGATAATACATTTTAGGTTATACCATAAAATTAATTCACATTAAAAAAAAACTTCCATATTTATATTTGTTACATATAAAATATTTGGTTTAAAATGGGAAATTGATACAAAACTAAATTTTTATATTAAAAGTATTTTTATTCACTTGCCTATTGCTAAAACGCCATAACTCTAATTTCTGGTCTAGTTAAGATTTAAGATTTATTTAGTTAGAGTTAAAGACACTAGAACTTAACGAGTTCAGAGGATTGTAAAAGGTCCATTATTTCAAACGAAATATAGTATATACCAATATTTTAAATCACACCGATGAACCTAGTAATATGATAATACCTTTGAAAACTGATTTTAATTAGTTTTTATTTTATGTGAACTTTAGATTAATCTTTTTCAAATGTCGATTCAAAACTCCAATCTAAATTTGTTTGAATACTTAGAATCTATAAATGTCACTTGATCGATTTAAAGTAAATATATTAACGAATTATAATCATTTTTTAGAAGTTTTATCGCATTATTAAGTCCATCGGTAGGATTAACAAAAAATACATACAAATAAGCATACATTCCTTCTAGTTCACGCTACGGTGATGACTTCTACAGTTCTACGTAAGCATGCAGGACGCCCCGAGTTGTGTAAAATAAACACAGTCACCTATACTAATGATCAATACTACACACACATTACACGCGACCCGCACACGCGTACTTGAAATTTGCATATACTTAATAATTTACAAAATGTCAGTTTTCAATCCACATAATATAAAAAAATAATAAGTTCGTGTAATTTAAATATAAAATATATTAAAATTCAGACTTTATAACATTTTTAAACAAATCTAATTTTCTTAAAATATTAAAACTATATTTATTATATAGTGTCACTCTTGTGGTATCTAGTGTGACAAATTAATAGTATAAAAGAATAAATATATACTCGTATATGAGGTGCCTAGGTAATATGTAGTCATAGTAGATTATCCGGTTTAGTCAGAGTTATTAGTTTATTGTACAAATATTATTTACAAATAAATTATGAATATCTTGGCACGACATACTGAATTTGACCAATACAGATAAAAAGTACACCAATTCAACATACTCGTACAAAGAAATTAAACACCGATGATCATATAAATTAATAAAAAAAGCACTTAAAGCCCCGATCACTTATGCATCACAATAGTTTGCGTACTGGGTGTGTGGATATTGATAAGCTCAATAACTGTTTTTAACGGGCGAAATACCAATAAGGATTTAATAAAACGAAATATTAAGTAGGTATAAACATAAAAAAACACTTCAGATAAAAATAAATTGAAAATTCAATACTAAGTAATCTATACCTATTTAATATATTAAAAAATAAAAGAAACAATATATTTCGCGAGGACATTCTCCTAGTGATTTTTAGTCTGGAAAAACAGAATTTACTCTGATCCTATAAAATTATATAGCTTTGCAACCATTTTGAATTTCAAATTCTTTTGATTTCAATATGAGGCAAATTACTTTATTTTATTTATTTTTTGTGTAAAACTCTATTTAAGACAATATACAAAATTGTATAATAATAAATCGATTAGTAAGTGAAGAAAAGTAAAAATAAAAATAATAAAACCAAAACAACTTTAATAATTAATAAAAATTAATTAAAACCTGAATAATATACATTGATTATTTGAATCTTTTTTCATGATTTAAAAATGCAATATACATACTACATAACATATTTTACTATAATCTTTGATTCAATAATAAAACGATTTAAAATATTTTAGCATTGATTATATAATATAGTATATAATATATTATTTTACTAATATAATCAATGATTATAGTTATACACACCTTTTAAATCAACTAAAAACAGAATTTGTGAAATACAAAACACATGCGTTGTGTATTTATATATACACGTATTCGCACATATTCTATGCTGACTGTTACACACAATCCGCATTCCTAATCATTTTAATTTTTAATTTTTTTAATATTAGATAAATATGCTTACTATCAAACTTGAATAATAAAACATAATCCATGCTTCTATTCCGATATTTTCGATGTTTTAATTTTAAATAAAGTAACTATTTTTAAATTGTTATATTATTCTACTTACAAACTCACTTCGAAATTAAAATATCTAAAAAAACCTGACTAAAGATAATTAAATTATCATATTTATATTTCGTAATAGATAAAATTACTCTAATATTAAAATTAACAAAATTGTAATGGAATTTAGAAACGTATTTAGTTTGTATGTACAATGTACATGATTGCTATGTTATGCTAATGTAATCGCTGATATAACGAATTCGTGTGTACCTACTGTGTAATATTATATTATTCGCTTGAAAAAATATACAAATAATTATTTTCAACATAATACATATCGATACCTCTACTATTAGTACTTATTAATATTATAATTTTTGAATAATATTAAATAAGTAACAGACATCGAAATATACCGATACATGAGATAGATGCATTTTTTAAGCTTCCGAGAGGTCTAAGCTCAAAAAAACTTCTCATTATTCTATACGTATGTAATAAGAATAAAAAATATATAAATATTGTCATATGGATAGATTGTATAAATTATATATTTTTAAAGACATACTGGTAGAAAATCAGTGAAGTCCACATGCTATTTTAACTAACCCCTTTTTGAATGATCAAATAAATAAATCGTAAATAATGGAAGTATCATAGACACAAATACTGTTTGAAATTTGCAGGAATTTGAGGAGGCTATAGCTCAATTCTATGCCAAATTTCCAATGTATTATGTAGTTAAATCATTAGTTTTTTGGGGGTGGCTAAACCCCCCGAGCCCACCCAATTTACGACTACGGAACTAAGTACTCCAATATTAAATTAATATAACTAAGTAATGACTAATAGTTAACTAGAATAAAAATAAATAAATTTAATCTTAAAAGTTAAGTTAAATTTAATAATTGTTATCTTTATATTAAATTTATTGATTTCCTGAATTAAAAACGGATATAATAAGTAGAAATAATATTATCTACTTTATAGTTTCATACAAACAATAATCTTCGACTAAACATGTATGACTTAAAATTAAGACTTTCGACCACTATTGTTTTAAACATTTAAAACACGTTCTAAAACATAAATAAATTCTCACGATGTATGCATTACAAATCCTTAAGTAAACATGCATGGTGCTTACCACCTATTAATGGAAACTGTATACAACTATACAAGCATATGTTTCTTTACAATAAATGAAATGCAACCTCGTCAGTATTTAACGACAGAAGGTCAAACGACGAAATAATATTGGTAACGTGCATACAAATATTGGCCGTATCGTCAAATAAAAAATAATCACAAAATAATAATATGTACGTGCATTTAACCATGCTATTCAAAAACACGTATTATGTTTTTATCGCTATTATATACAAATATAAACTGACTGTTAAGTCATGTGGCTAAAATTTAATTTAATACATATGACATCATACATTTCATGAACGTTTTTTCAAAGCATTTAGCTATTTTGTTATAGATGTAACATCATTTTCATGCCATATTGTGCATTATAATCATGCAAAAAATATATTTACGATAGCCATAACATTACAATGAATAACTTAATAAAATTTTGTTCTAATATTAAAATTGATATATTTAATAATAAATTAATTTACCTACAAGAGTTTATTAAATCATGTAAATTAAACTAAATTAAAACTAATGTTAAAAAATTATAAATAAAATAAAGCTGAAAATAAAAATATAAATCAATATGAGATTGTTCTTCTAACTCAATAATGACAAGTCTAGAAATGTCAAAATATTAATGAAAGCTAAATGACATTAAAATTATAAAATATGACCTAAAATTCAAAAATCTTTCAATATGCAAAAACACGAACAAGAATAACTGATTTTTAATTTATGAAACCTGTTTTATCAATCATAAATATTATAATTACTTACTCAATATACTCAATGATCAACAAGAAAAATATGCAAATTCATACTGCTTTAGTCTTAAGCTTGATTTTTTTTTTTAAAAAAACTATTTAAATATATGAATAATTAATAACTATACTAATACCAGTATCCTAAATATTTAAAATAATAAAAAATATAATAATTATTACCTATTTAGTGTTAAAATTTATACAAATAAAGAACAAAAAATAATTCTCAATGAGTAAAGTATAATTAATTTTAGTATCTTTATTCCTTATTAGGAACAATGGTGTATTAATATCACTTAAGAAAGTCGTTTTAAATTTGAACCTATAATACAAAGATATTCTAAAATAAATAATTTGATTCACATAATTATCATAAAGAAATTATTTTTAAAGTACTAAAAATTGAATATAAATGAAATACAATAATCTATAGGACCATAATATTATATTATAAACCTACTTTTAAGCTTATGTTTTATTTATTAATTATAAATGTAAAATACAAAGTGATTATTTTAATAGTAGTGTTGAGTTAAAAAAGAGTGATATAGCAATTGGCAATAGGTGCAACAAAAAAAGAGTAATTTACCATCACTCTGCTCATCAAAAACTTTAAATGCTTCTTAATAGATAAAGTGACGTTTCATATTAAATATTTATATATAAGCAGTAAATTCCACAATTACTTATGTAGCTAAAAATTCCACAAACCCCTTAATTTGAGGTATTAAGTTATACGGGGCCAATTGATTTGATTATAGTTATAGATTATAAATTGTATAAATATTTTGACTATCCAACTGTGTTAGTGTGCTTCAAGTAATGAAATTAAAAACATAGATTGTTATTTAAAAATCTTAATTGTTTTTTTAACAATTAATATTGAAATTTTTGAAATAATAAGAATTCAATCTAAAAAATAAATTACACTTTATACACAAGAATATTATTAAATATATTATGGAATTTAAAAAAATATAAATTAGTTTTAAATTTGGTAATATAAATTTAAAAATACAATATTTAACAAAATACAAAACCAAATTATGTAATGTATCATACATAAAACCAAGTACATATATAATTGCACAAATATCATACATTTGTATAAGATATTCATAAATAAGATATTAATAAGAATACAATTAATTAAATTTACTACCAATAATATAAAATGCATTGAAAGATAAAACAACTTATTATTAATCAATGAGTAACAACTATATTTAATAGATTACTTAGTACTTAGAAAATAGTATATTACCTAATCAAATTAAACATTTATATTTACTAGTTAAAATAATAAAATGTTCATGACAATATACTGAAAAAAAAAATAATATAAAGTATGTACCTATTATACCAATTGTGTTTCTCGATAAGATTTGTTTTTTAATGCAGCCCTATACTAAGAATATTGTAATACTTGCAAAAGTTAATTAAATAATAATATATATATATATTAAGCATAAGATTACACATAACAGTGCAGTTAACTATTTCATACATCAACTTTGAGTCATGCGCTTTTCAAACGTATTTTTCAAAAAATAATCAGACCATACTAATGTGATGGATTTAAAATTCCAACTAAATTAAGCAGTATTTACATGGCAGCAATGCTTGTTATATAACAACCAAAACAAAATATTCATAAATATAATATGAAATAGGCTTTAATAAATGATGTTATGATGCAACACATAACATATTAAAATGCAAATTGCGATAAACAAACCATGAACAAACACAAAAGTTACCATAATTTCACTTACAAGGGTCATAATGTCCACTAGTTGGGTCTGTTTTAAAAAAGAAAAGAAAAATCATTATTATCAACTTCAAAAATTGTTTAACCTAATAACCTCAATTATCATGAGACAATATTTAGTTTACAAATTAACAATTATATTATTTATTATTATAATATAATAACATAGGTATAGGTATAACTAACAATAAAAATAAAATAATCATAATTAATATTCAATGTGTAAATATTTAGGTAGTACCTATATAGTATATAATATATATATTATATAGGTACCAACATTTTTATTTCTATATCACAGTCTATACATTATAATACATATTGATATATGTATTATGTGTTAATTATGACATTCCTAATATATTAGAAAAGAACTAAGAAATCACTCAATAGAAACACTTTTACAGTGATTTATGATTAGTGATTTCGGCTATATTTTCTTATAAGTGGGTTCAAAAATTAATTATGTCCTAACTATGTGACATCATTTACAATTAACAAGGTAATCATTGATAATTAAATTCAATTCTAAAAGGAAAACTTCTCAAGATTTAATATCACATTTCATTCAATCAATTTAAATATTCAGATTCCACGGTACGATTTTGTATGACCATAATTATGTCATTTCTGACATTGTGCTGCAAAAAGACATTTTTTGTAGGGTTCTTTCACTTAAATCTTTGTCATTTCAAATTTCATTTTATAGATACCTAAATAAATATTTTTCAAATAAAAAATGACGAGTACTTACTTCGCTTTCCATCAGTAACAACCTGTATGCAATCATCGTGATATGATGTCAATGGACATTTATATAGCGCACCAGACTGGTTAGTTTTGGGTTGTAGGTTTTTACCTATAGGAGCACCAACCAAAATCCTAAAATCAATATATAATTTGGTAAATTTTTACTATTTTAATGCCGGAGGAGAAATTTAAAAATTAAAATGTTGTAAATAACCAACAATTTAACACTTAATTAATGGGCCTAAGTGTAGAAAAGTTGAACTTAACAAAAAATACATACAACTGAAAAATCCACAGGCTACTTACCCACAACACTTGTCAAAACGTTTTGGAAACGTGTTTTTGAAAATTGGTTAAAACACCCACACTCACATATTATTTGTTTTTAGATTGAATTTTTATAAACAAAAACTTACTTTCAGTTACTTTGAGCGCCTACAGTAAATACCTCAGAACAATAATGAAACGAACATTGAGTCGCTATTCTACCTACCTATGTAATGCCATAATACCTATATAGACATTAATGTAATTAAATTCTGGGAAAGCGGAGTGTGATCAGACAACAACAACAACAGCACTAGCGACAACAAGAGAAGAAGTGTCTACTAACCAACTGTTTTCGACTTGTAACTTGATCTCGTCGTACGACTGGTGTCCGGCAACGGAGTAGCCAAAGTACGATACTTCCAGGGAACGTTTGACGATCGGCAGCCTCGTCTCCAGGTTAAAACCGTGGACACGGAATGCGGAGTCGCACAGCAACAGCACCAGGAGGGACAGCGGCAACGACATCGTCGTCATCGCGGCGGCGTTCGGACGGCGACGGTATCAGCTGGCGGGTCAGCGGCCCAACCACAACGACAGCGGTCCGCAGGTCCACGAAACGGTCATCGTCGCATCGCAGGACCGGGCGACGGCTTCTTGGACACCCGTGCGCTACCGACAAGCTGGCCCGTCGCTATGACGACCACGGCCCGATAAAAGTGACGAATACTGTCGCGCCTGACGACGATGAGTGTTCCCGAAAGCGGGAAACCTGGCCGCGGACCGGACGACAATCGGGGACGGTGTTAATGGCCGGGACCGGGACGATCGTCGAACGCCGAGCAGCCGAGCGGGGAGAGAGAGAAAATAAAATAACGATAACGAACGAACGGTCTGTGGGGATACGCCGCGGACGAGTGCGACAACGGCGACAACCTGTGCGTGTCGTGTGGTGCGCGCGCCGTCGTCCGCTTATTATTATTATTATTATTGTTGTCGTGCCGCGGTTCGTGTGTACCGCCACCCGCCGACCGTTCGCTTCGTACGTGGGCAGCGCCGGTCGTAAACAATGAGCCGCCGGGCTAAACAGCAGTTATCAGATTGTTTGAGCGGCGGCGGACCGTCCGATTGGCCCCGCTCCCTCACCGCCGCAAAGCCGCGACCGCGCCGCCGCTCGCTCCCACCGCCGCCACCGACGCTGCTCGCGGAGCGTGTTGTCGCGGGCACGGCGTGTGTACAACGCGCCTTACGTTACATAACGACGACGATGATAAATATAACGTTATACTCGTTGCTGTACACACTGTGTAGTATAATATTATAATATTGTAATAAGCGCGTTCGCGGCTACGCCTAACGCCGTGTGGTACTCGGCGATACGTATTATTATTATTATTATTGTGAATGTCGCATTGCGTTCCCGTCTCTTCACTGATGTGTTTAGGGCGACGTGTGCCATGTGGTGAACTGGTGACTGTGGTTCTCACTCGCACAGAACCGTTTGTGTGCGATGAAGAAACAAATATTTTGAACAAGAGAGAAACGATACGCGTAACCAAGTCGCGGTGAACAATACCTCAGTGGTGTAGATATCGGCCGTGTTGGGACTGTTGGGTTACAGATTTGTATACACACACTATGTCACTATATTATATTATGTACGCCGGCGTTTCCAAAAACCTTTTTTTTTTTTTTTTTTTTTGTTATGGCCACCCACAACACGAGTATTATTATGTATACATTCTTTGTTGGGTAGACGACCACCCACCAAAAAAAAAAAAAAAAAAATCCATGTATGCCATAACATAAGCAATAGCATCATACCTAATCGTTTTTTATTATAAACAATTTTATCGTTTAATTTTAATAAAATATAATGGACACTGAATAATTAATGGGTAGGTAGGCACTTAATTCTGTAAGAAATAAAAATATTTTTTTTTACTAAAATATTTGGCATTTTAAAATTAAAATAAATTACTAATTTACATAATCAATACATAATAATAAAATGTATTTATTTTTACTCTTGTATACATATCATATAGGTATACAGCAGTTTTGGTGGTAATATGTCCATAAATAATCCATGACATATTAACATGCCTACGCGAATGCAACACTATTTTTGCTACTATTGTGCATATTACCCATTAGTTATTACTTCGTTAGCTATACAGAGTGATGAGTATACATAATATAATAATATCGTACGTATGTGTTACCAAGTGCTACGCGTTGCAAGTACGGCATGTGGTCTAAGCCGCCGAGTGACCGCCCAACGGTGGATTATGGCATAAACGAATTCAATAACGGTCGACGCCCGATGGACGTCCAGCGGGGCGCTGAATAATATGCATTGCGTTGTTAAGTTGTTATTATAATTATTAAGCGTGGCTGCGTCGAGTCGTTGCGACACATTCGATACTCCTATAGTTACCAGTGTTCATACTTCCTTGTTCCTAACTATTTATTTCCTCACATTTCGTGCCCTCGACCAATAGTCACTTAATTAATAATTGTGCAATCATTAATGGTGGGTACGATTGACAGTAAGCGGCGTAGTTATATGTGCACGAATTGCATTCAATAAAAAAATATTCAACTTTAAAAGTATAAAAATATCATTGGTTATATGGATTTAAGATGAAGTTAAAAGTCAAAATCGATAAAATGTGCATGTAGGTATACAAAATCTAAAATAATAACAAATTTGTTTAAAAAATCTAAAATAAAATGGAAAAATACTAAGATTTATAACTCGCCTATAAGCATAGGGCTATAGCTATAGGGAATATTTTTTAAGTTAAGGTTAAATAACATTAAATAATTAATTATAAATTGATTTGTAAAAAATCAACATTTTTATATACCACGTTTACATCATTGAAATTATAACGTTAATTATCAATCAGTAAATTGGCCATTGGGTACCAATCCAGATATCCTATATCCAGAATGTACAATAACGAGTAACTAAGTTAATAGTTAAGTTAATTTCATAGTATTAAATAATAAATGAATAAATCGATGTAACAGAATTGCTAATTTTTAACATTTTTAATTAAAAAAATACGATACGATTGAACTCACCAATTTAAAAGATTATTTCACATTATTTTTCCAAATTTAGACTTAGGACCGAATATAAAAATATGTTGCTTCATACTTTTTTGATGTAAAAAAACTACGATAATGAAATGTCGATGATGACATTGTACACACGTGTGTAGTCATCATAATATTACAATTGATTTTATAATAATATATTTAACTATAAAATGAAAGGTGTTTTATGAGCATATATTAGATTCTGAACGGAGTGATGAATGTATTGATTTTACAATTATTTAATGATGTGTTTTTTTAAATTTTTTTTTTTTTGTGTCTGTTATCACGTTTTGAAGTAGTAATAGTGATTTGATTTTTGACTTCAGCCCCTCTTTGAAAAGGAAAATGAATCTAGTTAGTACTTGGGGGGGGGGGTCGAAATTAAAAAATGTCCAGTAGTTTTCAAATGTGTCAGGAAAAATCCTAAAAAAAATAACGAAAAAACAGGAATTTTTAAACATAACCAGTTTTCGACAAAATCGATTTTTTTATTTTGCTGTAACTCAAAAACGAACCATTGAAAATAGGTATTTGAAATTTTCATCAAATTTTTTTTATTAACGTTATCTATTTACGATAAAATTTAAAAAATATTTTGACTTTTTTTAAGCGATTTATAGGTAATTGTCTATTAACTAATATCTAAATACATTTTAAAATATTTGTATTTTCAAATAGTAAAGTAAAAATATTTGAAACAATATCAATACAGTATTTTTTTATTTTAATCGTATTGTTTTAGTTTTTCCTCATTCAAAAAATACATACAAACCAAATAGGCATAAAAGCGTGGCAAATATTAAAACCCTAAGCTAAATATTTAAACAATAGCCCACCCACTACTTCCTATAACATAATATATAATTTAAAACTGTATACTAATTTAGAATTATTGTTATAGAACATAGATCATTAACAATTTAATACAAAACAAATACTATGCTAAATATAATAAATTATACACTATACATTCATTCACAAAAATTCTTAATTTTTAATTCAAGATAAATTTCTAGAGCTATGCAATAGTATTAGATAAACGTCGTTCACCGTGCTACAACAAATAAGTATGGGAGTAGTCAGTGGATAAGTACCTATATAATCTGCAGTACTGTAACAATCATTCGTGTATTGTTGAATCGAGAGATAAATAAATATTATATATATTATATAACTATCAGGTATGTTTTTATTATTTATTTTTGCAGGAATTGGCAAATTGGCTACTGTGACATTTCGAGTTACACGATACTCTCTTTTAGATCGATCTTTATATCAATTTGTATAACTAAAACATTTTTTTAAATATTCAAAGAAAGTTTCAATATCACTTGATAATAAAATTTATTATCTGAAATAATTATCGATTCCCAAAAATTTTCTTCACATAAGATTACTTGTTTCAAAGTGATAACTCGAGTTTCTATAGTACATTAGTACATATTATTATTTTGGAATAAACGAATTTACTAATCTAATTTTCCAATATACCTGAACATCAATCTACTATAAAAACCTATTTCACATAAACAAAAGTTAAATTCTGTATTTGTGTGTTCAACGAAGTGCTATTTATTAAATAAGAAATAATGAAAACTTTTACCACATAGGTACCTTTTTACTAAATTGATTGATTATTTATTATGATTTATACTAAAGTAAGTGGTGGATCCAGGAAAGAGGTTTTTATTTATATATAATATATATTATATATGGTTTAAAAACTAAATAAATATATTTATATAATAGCCGGAACAATTGGTGTTGAAACTTTATTCATATTTTTCACTCATATTCGTATACTATTTTAGTATATAATTTACTGAAAATATAAAAATGTCCCTCCCTTTAAAAATGTCTGGATTTGTCGCTGGTTAAAATAAAAATAAAATAAAACACTTATTAGTTATTGTCTATAATAATTTCAATTTTTGCAATAATAATATAGAATAATCATAGGCGTCACTTTTCCCTAGTATTCGTACTTTTACCTAACAACTAATAATATATTATATATTATGCAGAATCATCGAGATAATGAATATAGTAATAATAATAAGTGGATATATTTTTATCTCGATATTGTATAGATTTATAGAATATTTCGAATTTCGAAAGTTTGTCGATGAAGAACATCTAGGTATTATGGTTGGAACTCAAATCAATAACTAGGGTAAGGCAAGCGAAGCGCTTGGGAGATGCTGCAGGTGTAATGACTAACTCAAAAAAAATATTACTAACGATTTTTCACCGATTTGTAGATGTTGAGTATTATATACGTGTGGCTAAAAATTGTATTTCTTATTTCGAAACCTAATTATTAATTTTCAGATATTTCCGGCTCTTATTAAGAAATATTAAAAACTGCGAGTATGTCACTCCCACCACTCAGGTAGCACTTTACTAGAATAGTAGAGTTCTGCCTCAGGATAAAAAAAATGTCTCAGTACGGTTCTATTGGAACTAAATTACTAAAGAAGTTAAAAGAGTATAAAAACTGTAGTTCGACATCGACTACCGTACAAAACGACCGTCCGTAAATGTCTAAAATATGAAATCACGGAGTGGTTGAGCGTACTTAGTTTCATAAAATGCTATCACTAGTGAACGTTGTAGGGACATTGATACATATAAATACCGCGATCAAGTGTTCACATGCTATGGAGGCGCCATGCAATATCCGGCGTAATTTATAATTAGCCATACGGCTGGCCTCTATGATGGCGGAGTGATGACCACCCCATCTTGTAGTAAGGAGTAGTGTGGTGTGCTATACATATTTAAACAGGCTAATACACAGTTGTAAATACGCATGTATAATACAATTTATAAATTTCAATAGTAAAACTATGTAATATACAAAATAATCAAAATAATAAAATATAATTTATGAATAAAATCGAATAATATATTTATCTGCAGACTATAATTATAAGAAAATACATTAAAGTTAAAATTATATAAATTGATTACAAGTGTCTCTAGAGTATAATTAGTTGTATGTGTTGTAATACACAAAAGTCTTAACTTACAATAATAGTGTTTAAAGTCTGAAATATATTTTTATGCATTTTATATATATATATATATATATTTAATACAAATATTTATGATAATTACTTATTAATTAATAAATAATAATTTATAAGTTGCAGCTTTAATTATTAATAATAATATTTAATAACTGTGTGAATCTATCACTTACCCGGTAAGATTATTTTAAAAAACTCATAGAAGAATTTGTTGGAAAAAGTGATAATGAGCCACAACTTCTAGCAGAAATTAAATGTGAAGTCAATAGTTATGCGAGTGACTGTAATGTTAACTTGGAAAACGAAAAAAAACGGAGTTCAGACATTGAAATAGATAGTTCTGAAATAAATTAACTTACGACTATTATGATAAATTCATAAAATAATATAATATTATTTATATATTGTTTTATATAAATCATTCTAACTAGGTACCTATATAAATATTAAAATATAAAATTAATTAATTATAGGTTTTTGGTAAATTATACATTTATAAATGGAATGACAAATGTTCGTACAAATAAAACTTATTTAAAAAAAAACATATTTTATTAAAATACCGAAATATTTTATGAAATTTTCAAAGATTATTTTCAATAAGGAATGTAAAAATTAAAACTATTTAATAACTATTTCTAGACAGTTATAAATTATAATACATAATATATATATATATTATATTATAAGGCGATGACATTGAAATAAAAATCAGCGATACAAACACGGCAATGTATCTTAAGTAATTCACATTCACTAGGCGACAATCAACTACAATAATGTTGTAACTTACAGAACGACAATTGATCACAAAGACCAATTTACTCGATCATATTTTAAAATATTTTATTTTTTAATTACATTTTATAAATGTATAATTATTATTCCATATTACCCAATGTTATTAACGTGCATATCAATACAGATAATATAGTCATGTAGCTGCCGTATAAAATAATATGAAATAAATATTAAACAAAATATTTTGAAAATTGTGTAGTAATTTGTGTTTAATAAATAGTAATTGCTAAGTTTTTAATCACTATACAAATATATTTTTGAATTTCAATAATATAATAAAAATTGTTCAATTTCATACAATAAATTTGAACTTAATATGTGTATAAAATAATTGTATCCTATTGGTATATATTTTTAAGAATTTATAGGTTTCTGTAAAAATTCACTTACAAGGAACCTTTAAATTTTTAATTAAAAAATAATTTTAAATTTTTGTAATTTCCAGTTGAATTTCAGTCGCTTATATAAAAAAATATAAATAAAAAATAAATTTATAATAAATTACTAAATTTAACTAAACGAGAAAAATAAAAATAAGTCAAATATAGTAACGAAGTGTTAATACCTATTTTATGTAAAAGACAATAAATTAAACGTGTGCCAACCTACCTATGCCAAAAGGCAAAAAGAGAGAAGCTCTAATAATTTTTAGTTTATTTAAACTTGTTATACTAGTTGTCCATATCAATAAAGTTAAACTAATTTAAATGATTACTTATGAAGTTATTGTTATATGATGTATTATAGTCTATCTTCAACAGTGAATTATTTCTTTAAATTATATTACTATAATACAATAAATAAAAACGTCTAAGTAAATCACGTGTGATTTAAAATACGCGTATTTTATTAATATATTTATGACTCTAGCAAAAATTTGATACCTAAATTTAAATGATTATTAATTTTAGTGATTTTACAATGATATATAATATATAGTATACAGTATACGCAATAGCATAATTACGACATTTAGGTCCAGGAGCAAAATTTTTAATATTCTCCCCTCCTAATCCAGATATTAATAGTGAGGTCGTCTGAAAGTAGAGAGTGTGCATTCATCTTATTAAAATTATTTTATAGATTTTTTAAAAATATTATTGCATATTTTATTAATTCAAAATGTTATAATAATAATTTTTAAAATATAATTAAAAGAAAAATATTGTAGTATTACTTCGGCCCCTTAAGTAACCAAATCCGGATACGCCTGCGACCTCTGATCATTTTTAGTTACGCTACTGAATTTACACCATAAACGATTTATACTAGAAAAAATGTTTGGGATTTAAATATATATTTACTAGTAGAAAAGTGAATTTTTGTTATTACTAGCACAATATAACTAAAATTGTTATTCGTTGTTTAATACTCAATTTTGTTAACATTTTAACATAAAACACTTAAAAAAATCAAGTCTATGTATTTTTAATATTTTTAAATTGCTTTAAGAACAATTTGTGTAAGGTCTTATAGGGTTGTAGCACATTTTGATCTTTCTGACCGAACATTACATTTTTATCAATACTTACTAAGAAAATAGACATCATATTAAAATCAATATATTTATCAGTTTTTGCTTGTAATTCAAAAGGTAAAACACTTAATGTACCAATACGGTAACATGTAAACAATAATAATAATCTTACCTATTGCATTTATTTATTTATTTTTATTTTGTATAATTTATTGCAAATTGTACGATTAATTTTATTATTTTATAATATACAACAAATATTCCTTATAACAGTTGACAAATAAGTAATTTTTATTAAATTTATTATTTATTTATATTAAAATGTTATTAATAAATTATTATATTTTTAATTTATATGTGCATGACATGTTGTAGTCTTGTAGATGAATTTCGTGTGAAATATCGATATATATATATCAGGTAATGGGCAGTGTCATGCAGTTCGACCATAACAATAATAGCATTTATACGTACTGTAGTTAATAGCCTTTTCGATATATTAGTGTATTACACGAGTTTTCTTTAGATCACCTTATTTATAGATTAGAATATAAAAAATGTTATGTTTAGTAAAAATATATTTAATTTCATCAATTGGAAAACGATTATGATTTAAAACTAACTCCAAAATGGCCTGCACCATGTCTACGTCTATATTATTATTATAATGACATCTCAATGGTTTGGCGCCTCTTTTGCAGTCATAAATGGTATTGTAAAAAGCACGGTTATACCTAGTTAACCACGAACGTACAATGTAATCAAAAGTGGATCATTGATAACTTCAATTTGATATCAATCCACCGTGGTAACCACAAAATACATCGTGATAATAATTTTTTTACAATAATATTATTTTGTTTTCTGTGATATACCAATTACCATTAATAACTAATAAGTAATAAGTTATAATGTAAATTTTCAATTATTTATATTGTTTAATACTTTACATTCTTGCCTAGTCCATTGACTGGATAATATTAAACACAAACACAAACATACTAAAAAGTTTACAATATTATTGATTAATGTCTTAGTTTTTTCTACTTTTTTCCGCCTACAACATTTGCGAATTGTATATTTTTTTATTGTGAACGACATCTGTTACCGACTATTTTTAATCATCGACTCAAATGATAATTTTAATTGAACTATTGAAAATTATATAGGTATGCTGTTTATAATATATTAATATGTTTGATATTGCAATTTATGTCATGATTCATAATGACATATACTAATACAAACAAAATTTTGTTCTAGGATTTTATCAATGTTATTCAACGAGGACTCTTTGACACATAAACATTCCAAAATTAATTAAAATTGGACTTAAAATATAAGTGAAAAGTTTCTGTTGGTAAATTCAAATATATTGTTTAATTTGTTTTTACGATGTCGTATGCAAGTGCTCTATCAAAAAATACAACAAAAACACCCATAGAGTTTAAAAAGTTACCAGAAGAAAAAATATTGTTTGTTATAGATACTTATGCATTGTCTAAAATTGACATTGATTTCAGTCCTACTAATATAGATCCAATGTCTAGTGTGGCAATAATTCGAAGGGCTTACAGATTTTTTGCATTACAAAAGAATCGATTCCAAAATAATTCTTTTGGTATTTGTTTATTAACCCCACACTCATTTAATCTAGTTATGGATTTTACAACAAATATTAATGTTGTAATCGAAAAATTATCATCAATATTAATTCAAAACGATAAATCTGAAGAAGCTGCTGCATATGATTTCGGACCTTTATTAAAATATATCGGAAAATTAAGGAATCTTCACAAAGATTGCATTTTTAGAGTTATCATGACTTATAACAGAGATGACTGTTTACCGATTATTGAACCACTAGACAAAAAAACTTTTAATATTTTCTGTTCACCGACATTTTATTTTGATACCGTTTATATATGTGAAAATAATATTGAAACAGATGAGATGGCTCAAACTGTTTATGGTAAGTTGGCTCTATTATGTAGTAATTGGTCTCACAAAGTATGTGTTCAGCGTAAGCCAATAGCTATTATAAATGGAATTACATCACTACTGCCTCATCCCTATACAAGAGAACTTAACACAAAATAAAAATTGTTTTATTGTTAAATATATTTACAGTGTAAACATGTATATAATAAGTAAACAAGCCTGATTATTGAGTATGAAATGTATTTTTTAATTTCTTATATATTTTTTTATCTTTATGTACTTATTATTGTTACCAATTAAAATTGTTGTAAAGATAAAAATTCAAATTGATTTTAAATATTAAAATAAATAAACTTTTTTTGTAATATTCATTTTACAGGTACATTATTATTTATTATTAATAATTGTTAAAAGGTTTTTAAAAATTACATATTAATTTCTAATTTTTTGTATTAAAAGAACAAACAAGCCATAAATAATGTTATGTTTGATCGCTATAAATGTTCTTTATACTATATTAATTAAATATAATTAAAATCAAAAATTAATTTAAAATATAAAATTGTATATGAAATGCATTTAGTTTTCATTTTATTCCATTTGTATTTAAACACAGATTATTGTAAAAAGCAATACAAGGTCATAAAATTGTTAGTTTATTCATTTATTGTTAAAACTAAAAAAAGGTTATTAAAAATAGTGATACTATTTCATTTCAATCAAAAGTAATCTATTCCCTATAAACGATCATTTAAGATTGTGAATGTAGACATCGTGTGACTCATGAATACATTGTTAATTACTGCATGATTGTCACTCATCAATTTTCATAATTGATTAATATTAAATATTTTGTTTTATTTTTCAATTTACTATCAGTCGCAAAAAAATGACAATTTTGTCATTTTAAATAATTGCAAATATTGAATAATGTAAAAACTTTTATCAATAACTTTCTATAATAGATTTTTTTTTTGTTTGAACACTAATTACTTTTACTACCATGCTGATAATCTGTATTAAGTGTTAGTAAATTATATGCCTGGCACTAGAAAAATGAACTTTGTTTCATGTCCTCATAATCATTATTTAGTATCCAAAACTATATTAAAATCTTGTTTCAATGAACAATTTTTTACACCAAATCGTGACTAAATGATGTGTGTAATTTATTGAATCAATCAAATATTTTGACAATTCTATAATATAATTAACAGTTAGCAGTAGCGATCCAGGGGAGCGCTGAGGGGGCTACACCCCCCCCCCCCTGAAATATCAAGAAAATTTAAAAACTATTTTAATTTTTAATGGTCTATGAAAATAGTACAAAAATCTTAAATTGTATTTTATAAAAATTGATAAGTCCTCTCCAAAAAAAAATCCTGGCTATGCCACTGACAGTTAATTAGTTCATAGTTGTTAAAATATGTGCTGTAGAGCAAAACACTATAAATGTATATGATCTAAAGCTGGTCAATTCTGTTTAGAATGGTAAGATATGCAACATTTTAAATTATTTGGTTGATACATATTGGTTAACAGTTTAAGGTTTACAGTCATAACTCATGAAGTCATGATTAACAAGTATATATTTAAAAGTTATAAAATACAATGATTTACATGATACTTGATAATTAGCCTTGGTTTTTGAAGAACATAATAGATATTTTACAACATATGCAACATAATATAATCACTTTATTTTAAACATTGTTGTGAGACAACAAACTAAAGTTTGAATTACAATTGGTTTCTTTTATTATTTTTATTATATTACAATTTGAAACTTCTTATTGGTAAAAAAGAAAACTTCTAAGTAAAAAATATTACAATATTGGCTTACATTTATATCAAGTTTACTGTGCTCGTAGGCATAACAAAACCTGAAATCATAAAAACAGTACGACAAAACATCATGTCTATAACACAATAATTAGTTTAGTAGCATTACTATAATATAGCGTGTGTTATATCGAATATTTTATATTTTCGATTTTTAGTTAAATTTAAAATTTTGTTGTGGTCAGTGTTTTATCGTAAAGCGATAACACGAAATGGTATATAAGTTCCGTTACAATTGTATGATTGCTTACAACTTCAGTTTATCGTTGCCGCTGTATTTATGTTATCTATAATATACACGTTATACAAAATTTATAATACGCTTCTCATACAAAATATAACAGTAATTACAATTTGTATATAATATAATATTTATGCCAACAAACGAATAATAGAAGATTATAAGGCATAGATAATCCATAATCCATTTTTTATCTAAGGTTTGTTCATTACATCTATATGTCTGCAGTGTTTTCTTGATGTCTGTATATTTAATATACATATATTACGTACTATCCTTCAATGCTTTATACTGGAATTCGATTTATCATTTAATTCTAGTACTTAGTGCCGGTATAAGTACCTAAAATAAAAATTGCTTTTCCTAGTTTTATGAATGTTGGACTGATCTATTTATGTGTGTAATATCATCACTAACATTTTCGTATAATTTATAGGTATCACGTATTTCAAACATTAATTTGTTACAATGAACTCAATAGTACAATTGACCTTATTGATGATTTATTTATCTTTACTCTCAATTGGGAGCTGTATAAGATGGCATATGCAACCCAATAGTCGAAAATGTCTCAGAGAAGAACTCAGGGAAAATATATTGGTCAAGGGTGAATATGAAGTATCTCAGGTTGAAAATCAGCAAGTTGATTATGTTGTAAGTATATTCAAATTTTAAAAATTTAAACTGCCTATCTTTATTCGAGGAATTTTTCAAGTTTACATAATTGATCAATTTATATTAAGATTTTTCTGTAGAAAACAATTAGTATCTATTTAACCGCAAATGTAATAGAGTAATTTTCGTATTCCTGGATTATTTCGATTACTTTAGATACACAACTAGGTTATCTCGACTAGGTACTGAAATATTTAAATAAAAAACTATATATATATATTGTATTATATTGTTGAAATTATTAAAATGAAGTTATTACAGAAATATTAGAATTTCAGGTAATAATAATTTATAATTTGTACACTTTGCAATGCTTCGTGTTTTCGAAAAAGTTGAACAGCTTCCTTTTCTGACGATGGCAAATTAAAATAATTCATGTTCTCAAAAAAATGCATTTGTCTGCTAGGTAATATTTGTATAGATCAAAGATGGGCAACTAGTAGCCGGTGTACCACTTTTAACTAGCCCAGTAGCTCATACTATATTTCAAATTACTTTAAAAAAATATAAAATGTTAGGATTTTTTTATATTCTATTTTATTATATTTATAAAACCTACATAGTTTTTATTGTTTTTATTGTAAAATGTAGATATGAATTTTTATCTAGTATTGAACTTTAATGTCAATTGTAAATTTTATTGACTAATTTTTTTATTTTAACTTTCTATGTTCTCTGACCCACTAGATTTTTACTTTCAAAAAATTGGCACTCTAGTACCATTGAGTTGCCTACCCCTGGTATAGATAATGACTATAGACAACAAAAGGTATCAAAGAAGGTATTAAAGGACTCTCTGATAAAATAGATACCAATATTTATGGTTAATCATTTAATAACAAAATATGTGGATAGTAAATTGAAAAAACTAAATTAAATTGATATTATAATTAGAATTAAGTCAAAAATGTAAAATTATAAATAGATTCATGATTTTATTATTTGTTATCAAATCCCCTATAAGAGGTAGTTGATATAACCAGGATGATTATAGAATATAATCTTGGAAATATTTGGGTAGTCGAAATAACCCGGAAGTACTAAATTTTCCTATACGATTTTTATATATTTATTTACATTTGTAGTTTTAAAAAAAAAAAACATTAATTTACTAAATTCAATTTAATAACCTACCTATAAATATTAAATAATATTCTTTTTTTTTAATTATCATAAATTTTATAGAATAAAATAAATAAAGCCATACATTTTGTTATAAATTGAATTCCTGATATTTTTTTATTATTTCTATTTAATTAACATCAATATTTATATTATTCATAGATCAAAGATTCAAAAAATCATATATTGTCACAGAAAGAAGATATAAGTTCTGGAAAATTTACTTTTAGTGTGGAAAATTATGATATATTTGAAATCTGTTTTATTTCAAAAGCTTTAAATACTAGTAAGTATTGAAAGAAAAGTTAGATAAATGATACAATTAAATAAATTAAAATATATTTTTTAGATGAATTTAAATTATAACTTATTACTCAATTAATGATAACATACTCTGGGTATTTTATTATTATGTATAAACTGTTTATGATGTATAAGCAACTTATAAATTAACAAATACAATAATATAATTTCATAAACTAAATTGTTAATACTTAATAGCTCTTTAATTTATAGATCATCAAGGTGCTGTACAAGAAGTTTTTGTGGATATAAAAACAGGAGTAGAAGCTAAAAGTTATGAAGGGGCAAGTTTGTCTTTATATATAACCAACTGTATTACCTAACTCCCGAGTTAAAAATGTATTTATTTATCTTTTATTTGAATTCCCATGATAATATCATTGCCTTTTTAACATTTCTGAGCAAATTTTTTACTGTTAATTTCATGACTGTTCTATTCCATAGTTTTTGTTAAATTTAGGTTGAAATTCATTGTATTTATATTAGGTTTCTATGAAATTTACTTATTATATTATACAACATAAAAAATGAACTATTTTATTTTTTGCAATCAATGACAATCCAAAATATATTCAACTGTTGCAAATCAAAATAAAATCTCCATAAGTAATTATTTAAAGTTTAATCTCAAGATGAAAGCAGCCAACAATCTATCTGAGGACATAAGATTATGTGTTCACAATTTTACACAAATTGATAAAAAACTGAATTTATGTAAAGAACATTAAAATACAGCCCTTTAATTTTATATAATAAATAATAAGTTGTTGCTAATAACTAATTTTATATGATATTATTCTTTTATAAATGCAATGTTTATAATTGTTTTTATTTTTTTAACTGGGATAATAGGTTGCCGAAGCTTTTAAATTAAAACCTCTTGAGATGGATCTAAAACGACTTGAAGACATTTCAGAAGCCATTGTACTAGAATTCAAGGATATGAAAATGCGTGCTGATGAAATGCGAAATACAAATGGTATTTAGTTATTGATACACTTAGGGTATAAAATATATCTTTTTGAATTTATAATTTTATTTATTTCAGAGTCTACAAATACAAGAGTTCTCTATTTCAGTTTGTTCAGTATGATTTGCTTAATTGTTTTAGCAACTTGGCAAGTATGTTATTTAAGGAGCTACTTCAAAGCAAAAAAATTGATCGAATAAGATTTGAAGACTTCTAAAAAAATTAAATAATAATAATAAATTTGACTGTCATGATGTTTACACAAAAATAGCAATTTTAAATACATTTATTATGCAATCATAATCATTATAAGTAGTTATACCATACACTGTAATCAATGATTTCAGGATTTTGAGTCAATTCATAGTTCTGTCCAAACCTCATTATTCCTAATCTAATTTTAGTTTAATATTAAATTTTCACTTTTGTCAATATTTTTAAAAACTATTATACAATAATATTGTATTTTATGAAACTGTTAATTGATGTATACTAAAATTAACTAGTAAGTCTAAGTATGAGCTATACCAAAATTGGACATAACTATGAAATGAACCTAACTAGTCCCACCTATAACTTTAATGAGATAAAACTTAAATATTTAAGTATCATTGAATTTGTATTTCTAGTCTTTTTCTATAATATTAAAGTAAATTTACTGTTTTATATGTTATCATTTAAATTAATATGTTAATAAATTATTTTATCAACAAACTTGTTCTATATATTGTTGTGTTTAGATAAAATACATGTTTTTAATTTATTATTTATCAGATAATTGAGATAGAATTATGAACATAATTTAAAAAATAGTAATTGATATGATTTCAAAATTCTAGAAATATAATTGTATTCTAACTTCCATCTTCATTATGTTTTTGTATTATTATTTATACAATTAAGTGATAGTATTTATGTAACATGAATCATTTAAAACAAATATTAACTGAAAAATAAAAATAATTCACTTATTATTTTGTAATACAATAATGGTTGAATTCTAAACAATTTATATAGTTATTTCCAATAAATACAACATGATTTTTTAATACATTGAGTACCTCCATCGACAATAGTAACATGTCCTCCACGACTATCAACTAATTTCACAGGTACCTTTACGGCTTTATGATTAACTCAAGCATCACATGACAACACTTTTATTTTTATAAGTTGTTTTTTGATTATTTTTTATTTGGAGCTTGACACCCACAGTTGTGAACTACTTTAATTTTGATATACTACACTCATCAATTACTACAAGACATTCAATGTATTAATTAAAATATATTTTTATAGGAACAAAAACATTCTTTTTGTAGATATTTTAACTAATAATTGTTTGCACTTACATTAAATTATACAGTATAAATGGATATAAAATAAACTTAATTATCTTTACGTACATAGAATAAATAAAATTTCAAAATGAGTCATGTTGTCAATTACATAGATTATACAGTAATCTAAAGATCATCATCTTGTTAAATTGTAACTATTTTTTCTGTTAAAAAAGCAATCAAAAATGAAATAATTATTAAGTTGAAAAGTACATCCTGAAAATTTTAATCAATACATTTTGTTTATATTAAAAATATTAGGTTTATAATTGTAGTTGAATAATTGATAAAAATATCTAAAAACAAATATGTTTTGCTTCCGATGAACTTTGTTCCATTGGGCAATATGGACACTTTAATCTAAAAAACAAAAATTACAATTATCATTACATATACTATGTTTATATTTAATAACATTTATCTTACTTAGTTGAGTTTCCTAATTTGTGTAAAGCGTCTTTAGATATAATATGGCCACAAATAAGTCGCATAGGAGGATTGGTATCTGAACTTTGTTGTCTGAGAATAGGGCATGCAAACATTGAATGATACCTATGTTCTGTGTCTAAATCAATTTCAATCTAAATATAAAGAAAGTATTTATTAGTACCATATAAAAATTAAATAACTTTAAAACAAAAATAAATCTACATACAGGCAACTCATCTTTTCCTTTCCAAATATCATTCACTTTGCGTTGTGTCATGACATGTTTGATATTTAAAAGTGCAGGAAGAGCTGCACATCCAGCATTAACACTTAAAAATTAAAATAATTATCAATGATTGATATTAATAAAAAAAAATAAAAAACTATTTGTTAAGTTATCTATTAAACAGACGTTATTGTGTATAGTTAATCCCCCCAACATCAATAAAAAAAAACTAAAATGTTTATTGTACAATGGTTAAAAAAAAATGTAAAAAGAGAAACATATTAATAGGGCTCGGAACTTCTAGGAGTTTGCATGTTTTCAATCATTAAAAACATAGCTAAGTAATATAGAAATTTGTTTCATAGCAATACGAGTTTATACTTAAAATTTATAGTTGAATATTTTGCATATTTGACCATTTTTCATTTTATAAGTACACATTTGAAAATTATTTGTGTGAATGGGTAAGTTTTTAATTCCCATCTTGAGAAAATATCTAATAGTTCAATATAATGTTCAAGATAAATAGTACTATATTAAAAAATATACAAATGTATTCAATTTAAATTGTTTTTAGAAAAAAAACGTTTTAGATTAAAACTCGATTTAAGATGAGACAAATCTGAAAAAAATAAAATAATTATCTCTGACAATTAATCAAATTAATCTATTTATGTATCATATCAATGAATATTATTATTATTTATTACAAATATACTTTTTTAAATGCATATTTTAATAGCATATTCAATGATTCTTTACGACATAAATACATGCATATTTTAAGGTTTTTTAGAGCATGAAGTCCCTAGCCCTACATGTTAAATTAAGTAGTTAATTTTGAGAAAACAAATACTTTTTTTAGTATTACACATGTTCCCATACTTTCTTAATAACATTTCTATATTATTTAAGCAACCAATAATTAACTTATAAATAATATAATACTAAATTATTATAAATATATCAATAATGATTATAGAAGTAATTCTTGAGTTATTAAAAGCTTTTCATGTGTTTGAAATTTTAAGTACAATAGTCAAAGTATCATTGTCTTAAGGTTCATGTTTTAAAATCATATATTCAAATCATAAAAAAATATTCATTTAACAGTGAACTATTTAAAAAAAAATGTTAATAAGATTAATATATAAGATTGATAAGATTAATTCTAAAGTATATGTACCTGACATTTAGTAGGCTATCAAAACTTAATCCAAGTAAAGTACAAGCATCTCTCGTAAATAATTCAATAACTTCATCCCACAAATTTTCTTGAACCATTTCTGAGTATGGTGAATTATTAATTCCTTGTGGGACAAACAGTAGCATACCCATCATAGTTTGAATTTCTATTGAAAAAAAATAATTAATATCTTCTTTTTGTAAAATAAGTATAATTTATTAACCTTTTTCGTATCTATCAACAAACTGACTAAAATTAGCTCGGGCATATGTAACTGCTTCAGTTTGATGTTCTACTCCCTTTTGAATAATTGATAAAAAAGCAAGTTGATGAAGCTTGAACTCAAGAGCAGAACTCTATAACAATAAAATCAAGTATTTTATAATTAAATTATTACCCTAATCAAAGTTTCAATTTTACATCATTGTTCTAATTATTATTTTATTTCTTTACAAACCTTATAAAATTGTTGCAATATTTTTTTTGCCAATTCCATTCTCTTAATTTTTTTTGTCTTTGGCCTTGGTTTCATTATGCCACCAGAAAATTTTGTCCTTTTTGCATGATATGGAATACGAATCGGCAAATTAGAAGCTGAAGAAATCCTTTTAACTAATGGGTATGGGGGATACATCTAAAAAAAAAAAAAAAAAAAAAAATGAAAAATGATAATTTATATTATCATAATAAATATTTGGTATAATTGTAGAAGATGTTATGATATAGGTTATTCAAATTTTAGTTCAGTGTCAATAATTTGTAAATACAATATTTAATATCTCTTAATAATTATTTATAAAATTGGAATTAGTTATAAAAAATTCAATAAAAATTTTAGTAAAAAAAATTATATTTTAGGATAACGTGAGTAATATACTTTTATTTGTTTTTAAGACTTCCTAATATAAAATAACCAATACAAATATTTCTTTAATTTCCTGATTAATAATAATGAATTATAAAAATAAAATCAATTCCAACTCCTAAGTAAAAAAACAAAAAATAATTACAATTTTTTAAATATTTTTATTTATTACCCACACTATGTTAATAAATCTAAATAACAAAACATTAAAATTTACAATTGCATAATACATAGTATACTATAATATTTATGGTTATCTTGGGCACAATTTCAATTTTTGATTTAGGGGAGGGGGCTGAATATATTAAAGGTAAGTAGACCTTTGAGAAGCTTTAGCCTCACACCCCAACCATTCATATTATCATGCCTTCTAATATAACTTCATAATTCGACTACATTTTTTTTTTTTTTTCACTAAAATACCGTACACTAACAGTAAAACAAATTTACTAGGGAATACATAAATTGATATCAAAATGTATGTTTCATTCATCACCAAAAAAACTTATGATTTATGACTAATACCAAAAATAAAATAATATAATTAATATAATATATAATAAATATATATCGTAAAAGATAATATTTTATTATTAGATAATATTATTTAATATAAATACATTTTTGTTTTATAAACAAACAATTGAATATGCAAAAAGCGATCATAAATGGCAATAACTATTACATCTGGAGCCTATTACACAATGATACACAAGCTAATAATAAGTAAAAAAATTTTGCAATAGGCTCCCAATTATTAAAATTGAAGTCTATGATCTTTTTCAGTTAATTTATTTAGTATATCATCAGCTAATATGTTATTTGAAATACTTTGTTCAATATAAATAATTAACAAATATGAAAATCTATCTAATCTAGCTTCATTGCGGTGTGTAACCAATTTTTTATTCAACGTATGGTAGAAAATGAGCTTTCACGCATAACCGAACTTATGGGTATGGTTAATGCAAGTTTGAAGAGTTTAAATAAATTTGGATAAATTCCATACTTCATTTTTTTTTTTAAATCGTCTAAGTCAAAGTTTATTTTTTGAAAATAATTGAAAATATTTTCTTCTGCCACTTTTATTTCATACCTTAAAATACCAGTGTCAATAGTGTCAGTTTTCAACAACTCCTAAGATGATATTATCATAAAGTTTGTATAATGTTTATGGAAATTATAATTATGCATTCACTTTATATTGATCAATGAAACAAACACTATCATAAAAATTAAATTTGATAACATTATCAACACCTATACTGTCGTCATAAGCAAAAACGCCGTAAGTCCCAAAAAAAATAAAAATGAGTTAAAAACAAATAAATTATTGTAACATTTTGCTTGTGTAAATGAATATGCCTAAAATGTATGTTTGAAATATTACTCCATAAGTATAATACAAGCAATAATTAAATAACTAAAATGATGTAAATCATAGAAAAATTTGTGGTTACTAAGTAAAAACGCTGCTAATACACTATACTAAGCACTAACGCCGTAAGTATTGTTGAAGATACGGCATTTTGTCTTAGTACATAGTACAAATTATTAAACTTTTTAAGAAACAATGTTATGAAAATTAATGAAATGCCGCATCCAATATCATTGACAAAACCACAAGGGATACCAAAAGAAAAACGTGCTAGTATCTTTCAAAATCTGTCCCAAGTTCTGCCAGCTAACAGAAAAATTTTTTGGGAAAATATCCCTATTTTTTAATTATACCAATACTAAGGTACAACATAAAAAGTAAAATATCTTGTTTAAAATTAATTTAATCATATTTATTATTATTTCATTGCATACGGTGGGTAAAATTACATAGGAAAACATTTATCATATTTAAATAATTAGAATGTACAAGATGTTAAGATTTTATGAAAATGTAAAACACAAAAACGTGTTTTTCTCAAAATCAACAGCGTTTTTGCTTATGACGGCAGTATAGCCATATTGAAGCATTCATGAGAAAATTTTTTTTTCCGTGTTTGTGACAATGCTATCAATTATTTTGAAATAAATTATTCTCCAGTGATTTTCTATTGTTCAACTTCTGTTACCCTTTATTTTTTTTTTTAAATTAAATTGTATAATTTATAATAATTTTACTCATAATACCAATTTCATTAGTTATCATTGAATATTAAAATTTGAACACTTTGGGGTTCATTTGGAGGAGGGATTACCCTCCTCCCTAATTCCCCCAATTTGCGTCTATAATAGTTTAACATTTATTTCGATATTCATAGTTATAAATTTAAATTAATATTTCATTTTTAATATATTTGTATTACATATTTACCTGAGTATCTAACACTGCCCGGTTCTCTTTTGCCCATTCTAATGCAGGGTAAATATTTTTTTTGATTAACGACTCTTTAATGTGTTTTAACTTGGCAAACGGCTCTCTTATGCTAGGTTCCATGTTTATTCCAGATTCCTATAAAATAAAAATAAAAAATTATTGTTATTTGTTAATATTGTAAAATACAATTTTATTTTTATAAAATAAAGAATTTATTTAGTTATTTTATGACAAAGAAGCTACATAAGTTACCTTTTAAAAATAATATACTCAACTAAAAATTTTTATATAATTACAATTTTAAATTAACTAACCATTACAAGTTCGTCAGCAATATCCAAGTCACCTTGTCTATAAAAATGTTGACAAATAATATAGTTAAGAAATGTAACATTTTTTGGATCATCAAAAATATCCTCTTTACAAGTTGCATCAAAATCTGATACAAAATTCTATAAACAAAATAAATATAAAATATTTGCATTTGTATAATTAGTAGTTAAACCAAGAATAAAATAACTTGAAATAAATCATACCCTGTCAATTGCTTTTCCCACTTTTGATACAGTACTATGTAGTTCTCGATGTTCAATAGCTAATCTTTGTGCTTTCTCTTTTGACTTATGAATTAAATTTTTTATACAATTAATTGATGACACTTTATTTTCTGAAACATAGATTATAAATACACTTAAACTGCATTTATTTTTTAAGCATGTAAAAAATTTGTTAAGCACAATGATAAGTTTGTCTACAATTTTCCTAAAATTGAATAAATACAAAATATATGCCGATCAAAATAATGTAAAAATAATGATAGTTATAACTAGTTCATCAGTTTAAATTTAAAAAAATGTATATAAAAATGTACCTATCTATTGTAGGTAATCATATCGTAACTGACATTTATTGTTAACAACTAGGTACTGATAGTTAAAATCTTACCTTCTTTTATACTATTTGTTTTCCAATCATTTTGTATTATTTCCAAACTATCAATCAATTGCTGCAGTACACCATTACAAGTTTTACTCATGTCTTCAAATTTTGACAATACTTTGTCAACCTCACGATCAACGGCTAAGCACGCATCCATTTTAAATACCTAATAGTATTAATGCAGTTAATATGTAGAAATTATATAATCAAGGAAAATATTGGTATTTTATTATTTTAATATATACATGTATAAAAATAATTGTTTTAAATTGTTTATAAAAACTAAATACCTTGATTTTGAACACCAATGTTTGAATATGAATATTATCTTAACAGCAATGTACGATTTTGCAGGACAAGATAACCATCTGTTGAAGTGTTAACAGATTAAATAAACAATTTCCGTTTATGTTTCGCGATGTATGATTACATTTATAATATTTGACGCGATATAAAACGTACCGAAACGTCCGAAACGAAGGTCTCTACAGCAATATTCAAATGTAAAGTACCCTATCTTCAATTCGGATTACGCTATTACGATGTTGAAAAATAATATTATCTGTTCAACAAACGCTGTTCGGAACAAATAACACGACAATATTATCTATCTATCTATGTGATAATAATTATAAGCACATTAATTTAGCGATTATAAGCATTAATTGGTGAACGAGAGACGACGATCCCGCTGTAGACTGTGCAGTGTTCAGCAAAATAAAATTATTACACTCTCTACGGTTTTCGTTAATATTTCCATGGCTTCGTGGACAAACGGGGCGACGACGAAGTACAAATCGTGATTTGCAATATTATTACACTTGTACACAATATCATACTTCGTACATTAACGCTGTAATCAACTACCGAGTGCCAATACCACTGTTATTATTTATTATGTTCGATGCTGTTATCTAAGTTGATGGTGTACGGCGCGCATTATCCAGGCTATATAATATATACATGTATTGTATTATATTTTATACACAGGCAAAGACAATGTATATAATATTATATATCGTGTATAGGTATTGTCTGCGCAAAACTATACCACTTGTCCACTAGGTGGTTTGATTAGGTCGTATAGTTTGGGTATGGTTGGAGGCACAGTCGAATATTTAGTATTATTTACTCTATACTATGAGTACCACCAACCTTTTATCGTGGTTGGAGGCACGATGAAATTTGAAATAATATTATAGACGAAGGTACATCAATAGTATTCATTAGATCGATAGAGATTTATAAATTTATAATTATTTTAAATATTTCGAATACAGATGTGTAATAATTATTTATTGTTAATGGTAATTACTAATTACTTGTTGTTGAAATAAAAATTCCAATTGTTAATCGTAATAATATAAAATGGCTTTCCGATAACTAATGTAAAAATTAAATTGTAAAATATGCTGAGTACCTGAGTATGTTAATTTTATTCATACTTAGATATTTTGATTACAAAAAAAGTATACATATACATAATACATTGAAAATTTTTAATTTAATATATACTATTTACCATTTTACCTTCATTTATTTGTACTATATGATAGTCACATACTTATGCTTGCTTAATATTATTTATACTCACTTAAGATTTACTTTTAGTTTTAAGTTCAACACTATTTTATTGACAATTTTTTTTTAATGCCTAACTTTGTTAAAAACTAACAAAAAATTTAGCTTTATTCTATATTTAAATCTATAAAAGTATTGAGGCATAGTTATTGATCAATGAGCAGGATGGTAGATGTTGAATTATGATAACTACATTTAAGATCATCTCAACTATGTTAGAATAAAAAGATTCATATAATAAAACCTGACATTTTTAACAGAATGTTTTATTGTAAAATATGATTTAATACATTACCACTTAAATGTTTTTGTATAAATAAACAATTCATTTTTTTAATACAGTAATAAATAATTATTCATATTGAATTTAAAGAATTATTATTTTTTACGGAATTTTTTATTGTTATATGTTTAACATAATATTTTACTTATTATAAAAAAAATAAAATGTCTATAGTTTAGTTGTTGGAGTTACTGGTATTGGGCATGTCTTATGGAGGTACTAAACATGATTTTTTTCCAAATATATTGCAAAAAAACTAAAGAAACCCATCACAAATCAACACTGAAAAAGAAAAGAAAATATCCGAAGAAAAATTAAGAGTTTGATGTAGTTATACAAAATAGTATTGATAAAATATACTATAAGATTATTTATTTTTTATGAAACAACTAGTATTGATTTGTTGCACATTGAAGAATAAATTTTAAATCATCTAATTTAATTTAAATTTAAATAGAATATTATAAAAGTGGAGTAGGTAAAGTAATTTAAGATAAAAATATAAATAGATTCTTCAAAAATTGGAGTTGAATTTTTTTAATATTTATATAAGTTATTAAGTAATATATTACAATTTGTTTGCCTTAAATTAAATTTTTTTCTTGTGAAATTGTATTTAAGATAAGGTAAATATGTTATTCATAATATTAAGATGTCCACGTGGAAAATAGCTTTAATTGATTTAAAGTTTTCAAGTATTATTTATTGATTATTGAGGAGCATCCAAAAAATGTCATTGTATTCTCATAGTTGCAGATTTTCTGCAGATTATAGGTTTCATTAATTCATTTACTTTTATTTTTTTATCTGTCAACAGCAAAACAAATTTCCTTATATTACATTTTTAAATAAATTAATCCATTTATGTAAATAAGCAATAATAAGGAATATAGATTAGTTTTTTCAGAAACTCATTAATTAACAAAATACCTGTGTTCTATTTCTATATTAAGATGAGAATAGTTCTAGAGCAGTGGTTTTTAACCTTTTTTAGTTCAACGCTCCCTATATATATATCGTAATAACTAGCTGCTAACGCAAAATCAAATTGTCTTCTTATAAATATATATATATATTCATCAGTATATTATAATATTATTAATTAAAGTAAAAACTCTTATTTTTAGATAGTAATAGTTATATTTTACACCACTTAACAAAACAATTTTACTTTACTACAAAAAAAATTTACTTAATTATGAAAAAAAAAATTATAAAATATAAAAATTATACCTATCAATGACTACCCTGATCTATTATAAACAAGACGTTCCCGATACGTAAAATGCGATTACATAACATCCCGTATGCTGTTGTATAGTGTACGCAATTACAACTATTCTGATTTCAAGCTCAATTATTTGTAGTATTATTAATATAATACTAATAAGTTGTATTATTTTTAATCTCTTAGTTTGAAAAAGTTCACCACCCCCTCAACGCCCCCTTCAAAACTATTACCCCTCGGAGAGACTGAAATGCCCCCAAGGAAGCAGTACCGCCACCATTAAGAACCACTGTTCTAGAGCAACCCCGTGAACATTATAAAACTCTAAATTTTAAATAAAATACTAATATTATATACATATATTGTATTATTTTATAAGTATGAGAATACAAGAATATTATCATTAATGCATAAACAATACTATTCAATAAAAATAAAAATAAATACAATAAAATAATAATAATTATTATTATTATTTATAATTTAAAGTAGTATTAGGATTAAGGATTAAGCTTCAATAATCTTACATTTAAGATGTCTATATTTATAATAAATAATATATCATGCTTGATTATTTTATTAAACTTTAAAAATAAAAGCCCCTATTCCCTAATCTAGTTAAAATAAGATATAAATATTAAGTTCCTTTAGTTAAACATATATCACATTATGATCAAAGTCTAATTTAAGTTCTTATATACCTAACTATTGGCATTATAACAAATTAATCATAATAATTGGAACATTAGTATAATAAAAAATACATTTATCTTTGTTTATAATTGTTTTTCTAAAGGTATTAAGGTATTTTAATGTTATACCATATTACCATCAACATTACAATAAACTTACATAAATTGGGTGTTACATTATTGTCAGATGATTTTCAACTTAAATTTCAATACAATTAGAAATGGCTTATAAAATGCGTAAGTTATAAAAATCTATAAAAATGTTTAAAAATATTGTTTACATTATTATTTAAGAATTAATTAGAATGTATTCTATTTTATTATTTAAGTAATCAAATATTAACTGAAAATTGATTTAATATTTAAATATTTATTATAATATTGAATTATAAACTATTTTATTAGATAAATTCTTTTGTAGTTAGTACCTATATTCTTTTCTATATGAAGTCTTGAGTAAGAATTTTTTTTTTAATATAAACCTCAGTTAGATATGTTTGAGTAAATGTTGTCAACGATTCGATTTCTGATTTTCTGTTTAAATTGTGTAGCATTAATACCTAAAATAATAAATGACTAATTATTTGTGGATCATAAGATCACCTATATTACAGGAAAAATATATCAAATTGTTTGTGCATTGATAATTTTATTTGTAGAAATAAAAAAATTACTATCAAGTACCCAGATTATAAAAACAATTTCGATTGGAATTTTACTAACCTACAATTATTATAAAAAAAAAAAAATACAATTCTTTAAAATTGAATGCTTAATTTCTACATTTTGGATTTTAATTTAAATCTATAGATAAAATAGGATGATACTTTTAGAGCTTTTAAATGCATCAAAATGTAAATTGTGTTTAAACATTTATAATAGGTACATTTTTATGAAAATTGTACAAATTTAATTACTATATTAAGAATCTAAACAAAATAGTAAATACTATTCAGTAGCTAGTACTTAGGTATTAACTATAATACACTATTATATGAACAACCAGAAATTTAATTTTAAAAATACCTGTTGCAAAAGTTTGTGGTTGGAATTTATATATGATCTTTTTAAAAGAGATTTCAATCTATCTTGATCCAAACTAGTTAAAGTAATACTTGGTAAATTTAGTGATACTATGTCTGTAGGATAAACTCCTAGCCACTTAATTGATGGCACACAAAGCATTTCATTTTGATGAACCATCGACTAAAAAGTTTAAATTAAAAACAATATTTTTATTACATAGATTTATTAATTAATATGAATTTAATTTTATAAAGTCAGTATGGAAATTATTTATTTCTTACATTGGAGCCAAATCTGTAAACACACATTATTTCTATACCAAAAGGATTTGCATCAACTAAGGCTAATATTGGTATATTTAATTTACAAGACAACTGTTTCACAAACAACCTGGTATTGATATCAGGATATCCTTTACCCTAAAAAATAATTTAATATACTTAATTTAACATTGTCCTCCTATTAAAAATCAAAAGTGTACATATTGTTACTCACAGTTATCATGATGAATGTACATTTATTTTTAATCAACAATCCTTCATTGATAATTTTTTGAAATGATGCATTTTTTTCAATTATTAAAATATATTTTGCTTTTGATTCTAAGTTGTCTATCTCTAAAATATCCTGAGGTATTTGTATACCTAAAACCATAAAAAAGTGTCTATAATATTCAGGAGATAACTAGTAAATGGTAATTTTTTTAAAAAGTTCAAAACTAAAAGGTAAGTGCATGTAACAGTAAATGGTATATTACTAAAATATATACAATTGATTGAAATTCAATAATGATAAGTAAGATTCAGTTATAATATTATTCAGATATATTTTATGTAAGAAAAATATCTTGTTTTTTAGTATTTAGTTAATTAAGCTGCTATATAATATAATACCAGCCACCAGTTAAATAACAACTTTTTTCTTAATTTTTAGTTTTGTCAAGTTTGTATTGAAATAAAATGCAAAAGTATTTAAATAATAAGTTTAAAGGACTAAAAAATAATACTTTACCTTCTGTAGTACAAGAACAATCAAGAAATGTTCCATTAGACATATAGATCATTAGATTTCCTGCTACTAAACCACTAGAAGATAATGTAATACCCAGTTCCCAAGATTTTGTACCTAATAAACAACATATATCTATAAGTGCTTTCCTTACAGTATTACTATGTTTGAATAGATTTGTGTTTCCATAGTATAATTCTCTGAAATTATTTAAATCGTGATTAAATTAAATATTAAAATGTATATAATGTATTTAACAATAATAACACCACTCTATATTCATGAATGATATGCACTTTTTAATACATTTTTCATACCTATATATTCTGATTATAACTACGATCTTATATCAATATGATATTTATACTAAAAACTAAACATAGGCACTATCTTTCTATTATGTACATATATATATATCTACTTTAAATTTTTTATTGCCTTGAATACATAATTTTTTATAGAAATCATAAAAATTCTTACCCTAATAGGCAACAAACAATTTCCTAGGAATTTTGAATATTAAAAACTTGTTAATTATTTTTAATATTTTTAATTTACAAATAGGTTGTAATAAATATTATATGATATTTCTTTTATATTAGTTAGGTATTTAGTTTTATACTGTCCCTAGACGTTTCCAAAAAATAAATAAATAAATAAATAAATAAATTATTGTACAACAAATGCATTTATCTCGTAACTTGAAATCAAAAAATAAATACTAATTTAATTATATCAATTATTATATTTATTATTTTGTAAAATTTTAATAGATTTATTATTAAATACTAAAGTAAAACAAGTTTTTCATACTTTCATCATAAGTAAATAGTATTATTTGTCACTCATTTTACCTTGTAGTACATGAGTTTTTTGTCATTAAATTTTTGTAGATCTTTGACAAAAGGTAAATTATGATTGTATTATTAATTCGACTTCGTTTGGTTTGAAATCGTAAAGTTTTATTCATCAGATGTTTTTTATTATCATAAACACAACTAGACCTACAAAAAACATATTAATAATAATTTATTTATTTCATCTAGGCACAAGTTTTTTAAATATATTTTACAAATGTATTACATTATAAAATTCAAAATTTATATTTATTTAATATTTTAATCTATATATAGGTAGAACATAGATTAGTTATTAGTCGCCAATAAATATACCAATAGTATAAGTATGTTTACTAATATAGTACTTTAGTCCTATAAAGTAAGTTTCTCACCAATTTGATAGCTTAGTTAAATTAATCACGAGCTTATTATTATTGTATAAACTCTTGACAATATTTAAAATTATATTTTCTATTCTCATTAAAATTTGTTTAGTTCTTTCATTTCCAGTATCATCTTAAAGTGTAAAAACAAACAAAAAAATGATGTATATTTAGGATTAGATTGTAGTAATAGCCAATAGGTATTTAATCTAAGTACTTGTAATAATCTAGTAACTATTATATTTTCATATGATTATTTAAACCTTAATTAAAAAAGTGGCTAAGTAGATGATCACACCTGAAAGTTAGGTACCTAACCTGAATCGGCTGAATCGGCTGAATCGCAGATTTAGAGTGTAGGTATTATTGTCTTTGAGTAAGTCATTGTATGTATTGTAATGTAAGAGTTAAATTTTTATTCATTGTTTTGAAAATAGCATTGTGTATATAAATTTTAATAATAGATATATATACCTAAAGACCCACTAGTAATATTTTTTAATTTTTAAAATCTTAATTCTTCGTTTAAATACTTATATAATGTCGACCAAATTTCAACTTTATATTCTATAAGAAAAATTGTGTTTGTATATTTTTTAAGATTTTTTGGTTTTTACCTAACACGAGAGTACTGGAGAATGGAGATATACTTAAACATAATTACTGAATGTTGAGAATTGCGATAATTCCGATTTAATTTATATTTGTCTACCCGAAATTTCCGGTAAGTATCGGTTTAATTAAATTAATAAAAACGATAAAAACATTATATATTTTTATGTCATCAATCATCATTATCAATTTCAAATTTAATGATTTATTCAAATTTATATTATCAGTATAAGATAAAAAGTTAATTTATCTACTATAGTCTACGAAAAAAAAAAATTTAATTCATTGTAAACACGACGCGTGACGGTAAATTACATCGTTGTGCGCATTCGTAAAAACGTAAAATAGCAAACTTTGGAAGGATATAACTTCCAAAATAATGATTAGCGCACATTTTTTTAGTATCATTGTTCTTAACTCGTTAAAATATATGTTTCAAAAAAAACCTAAAAATCTCGTGCTAGTTAAACTGCAATTGTTTCTCAAATTTATATCCTTTAGCCTTAAATTCAGAATAAAATTCATCGTGATATAAAATTGCATTATATTCAAAGCACTAATAAATAAATTATATATATTACACACACACACACACACACGCGTGCGCGCGCGCGCGCATATATATAATATAATTTAAGCAAAAATAATGAAAACTCGTCGAATCGAGACAACGTAGATTAAAAGGCTACAAAAAGCTGCGGAAAAAATGTTAAAGATAAAAACATATTTAATATTTTACTTAAAATTATAATAAAATAATATGAGTTCTATTATTTACAGATAAGTAATCCTGAGTTAACTCAATTTAAAGTCAAAGATTGTGTTGTAGTTCTAGTTCCTAAGGTGGATATTGGATAGAGGTCTATCAGACTCGACGAATATAATTGCCAGTCACAGAACGCGAAATAGATGCGACATACGTATAATTTTTTTTTGAAAATTGTTATTAATAATCAATATGACAGTTACCTTTACTCCTTTATAGATAGATACTTACTATTAGAATGCAATTTTGTATTCATTTTATAGTTTTGAAATCATAAAATAAACCTATAATAAAAAGTTTTTATATTCATAAATTGAGTAAGCTAAAGCTGGTAGTAGATATACCTAGTAATATTATATACCTATAAATAGGTTCTTTCTCTATAAATAAACTGTAGATAGATTTTTCATAAGTATTATAAGTTATTCAACACTTACTGACCAAAATAAATTATATGATGCATTTATCAGCGTCTACAGGCAAGATATTAGTTAAAACATACTTACCTATATAATAAAATGTCTATAGCCCCATAGATATGTAAAAGTATAAAAAATCGATTTCAATCATCGGCATAACCTCATAGACCTACAAACATAAACATGGTAGTTATCTATAATAAACGGTATAAACCATAGACCTATAAACTAAAGGTCTATGGTATAAACACTATAAACAGACATAATATATGCCTATACGGATGATTACGGGATCATAAAAATAAAAAACAAATCGTAAGACAAATGTAGAATAATTTATGCTTAATGCCTAAAGTATATTATTATAAAATGCTTATAATTATATTTTGTTTATTAGTTTTTTATTTTCAGCGCCATATCCAGTGTAACGGTGAGTTTGAACGCTCAGTTAAAAAAAATCTTTATGAACAACAGACAACACTACGATGACAGTGTAGCATATTATCTCAACGTTTCCATATAGGCCCACTTAAAACGGTCTTCTATAGTCCTATTATTTAGCCATAACTATATGATCATTTGACTTTAAATTTAAGCTGAATAATGTTTAATCTTACTGAAAGGTGCTTTATTATTATTTTATGGAAATCGGTTCACTAGAATAGAAATTATGAAGCAATATTTTCAGAATTTTCACCAAAAAAATTATAATAATATATTTATTATTATTTATCATTATTATTACATTTTCAAGTGTAAAGATATTAGGGAGGAAATTTTATGACCATGTTTAAAATTCACAGCCAATTAAGCAGACTTAATGTCTGAATGTTAAAGTAATAGAAATACCAACCAGTGAACTGTATTAGATTTTTAATAAACTGTATAAAAATAGTTTTAATATGTAAATGGTTTATAGTGTTTTTAAAATGTATTATCATAGTATACCTAAATTGTGACATATCATATCAAACACTATAACTAAATATATATTTACAATTGATCCATTTCTTATAAAATTCATTTTTTTAGTCATTATATAGAATGTATACAAATTATTTAGTGTTTAAACCTAAACTTGAAAGGTTAAAAATGAATATAAGACTTGTAAGAGTTTTAATATATACATATATAAATATTATACACCTACTTAAAATATTTTATGTAGGCTATACACCATGAAATAAATGTGTTAATTACTATATTATTTTGTATGGATTATGATTATTATAAATACTACATATCATTATTACAAAGTTGAAAGTAGGTATTATGTAATAGTAATACAGTTCAATATTTATTAGGTACCAACCCCACAATTTTTATGTGCAGCAGATTATCTAAATATTTTTCTAAAGATTTGGTACCTATAGACTCATTTTTTGTATTGATAATTAATATTTATATTTATAATTTTTATAAATATTTGCAAATTACAATTTATATATAATATGAACATAAATTATAATCAGTGAAAATAAACTATTATTATTTATTAACCAATGGATAATGATTAAAGTTTATAAATATACAATTAAAAACTTATGAATTTCATTACGCAATTGAATTTGTCACTAGGTACGTGGGTAGGTATAATATAATATTAATTAGCAATATATTGTATACGTAATCAAAATAAAGCTAATTAACTGAACAAAATTAATCATGGATTTAAATTGTTAAATAAAATTTAAAGGAATTTAAATTTACTGATTTTTAATTAAATGTAAAAATTGAGTAAATCACAAAAATAAATTGGAAAGTTTTAATTCTTATTTACATTGAAAATTTTGACATAATAATGGAAAAATAAGTTAATAACTAGTTTTTCAATTTTTTTATTACTGTTTTTTAAGATGAATATGATGGAAAAATCAGATTTTGATTATTATAATATTCATAATTATACACTTAGCCACTTATGTAACTGTGTAGGATTATATTTTTTAATATCAATAAAATATCAAAAACAATTTGAGGAGAAATAATTATATTATTGATGAATATTTAATACTGAGTACATTTTCTAAGTTTTAACATAGAAAAATTATTTTTAAGAAACCAAATTTTTTTATGCCTATAAATAATTAAAAGTTAAAATATTTTAAAAATGTTTTCAGTTGTTTAAATTTTAATATAAAAATTTGGTTAACATTTCAAGTATCTACAGTTATTTATTTTAAATTACTCTAAAAAAACAAAATCGATTTTATCCAAAACTGATTTTGGGTAAAAATGTCTTGTTTATTTTTCATAATTCATCTGAAGTATTATACATATAACTATAGATTATTTGGCTTTCATAAGAACTTAAATAGGTTTATAATCATAACGTAATATTGATATCTATAGATATCTATCAGGTATATATAAAACAGTTATCAAGCTGTTGTACAGTAATCAATAGAAGTTGATTGCAAATTTTAATTGAATAGTCCACTGAAATGAATAGGTAGGTACATTCAATTTAAATTTAATAATGAATAATCATTTCATAAGAACAATTTTAAACAAAGACGATTGTTTGCAGCTTACATTATTATATTGTATTAATATATTTTAAAGAAACCTTATTGTATTTAATTTTAAAGCATTAGTTATGAAAATTTGAACATCTTATAAATGTTCAACTATTAAAGAATTTTCTAATTTTTGTCAATTTAAAAGGTTCATAAAAAAAAATGGTGCCTACCTATTGTGTATTTTTAATTATTCTATAAACATAAAAATATAAATACTTTATAAATTATACAGGATCTTATATTAATATTTTAAACGTTCAATCAAGCTTAATCCTTTGTATTAGTATTTAAAAATTAAAATACATTTTTTGAAATTTCTATTAAGTATAAAAAATGATAATTTAAATAACATAAGCAATTTATAGAATAAAAGTGAATTTAATAATTTATCTTTCTGAAATGTAATTTATTCTGATATCACACTATTATTGTACTTATTACTTGACATCTTAAAATGTTAATGAAGTATAAATTGTTTTAATTATAAATTTAAGTAATTGGCTGATTAACACCTATTAATTAATACTGTCATAGTCAAAAAATGCTTTAGAACTTCTCAGATTTGCACATTTTGTAAAAATTTTATAAAATCTATATATTTTATTAATTAAATAATTATATTTTGTAACAGTAAATGAGTAAATTTTTGATAATAATAATTATGTTGTTATATATTTTATTAGGTACTTACCGTGTCATGTAGTAATTTAGACTTCTCCGATTCAAAAATGTAATAAATTGAAAATAAAAATTAGATAATTTATGTTGTATTACAACTGGATATAAAATATGAACTTAATTTACATATAAATGGAAATTAATTAGAAATAGGATACAAATAAGAGTAGAGTATAAGTGATTATAATACAATTTTAAGAAAAACCATAAGGTATAATATATAAATACATTAAAATAATAATTCGTGTAGAATAAAAATAACGTCTAGAAACAAACTATAGGTAAGTATGTTTCAAGTGTATATATTTTTAATATATACACCTCATTATTTTTCGTTCATCAACAATACAATTTAAATAGGTATTTATTTTAATTCCTTTATATAATTTAACGTTTTTATTAATTTCTATTATCAATAATAATTTAAATCAATTTCTAATTGCATTTGTATCTCTCATAGTACATATTATTCAATTTAATTAATTACAATAAACTATATATTAATATTTCAGTTTTTTTGAATTATTTAAATATTCATAACTATATAATTCCAATACTTTAATCTTTATGCAGTAGGTATACCCATTCAAATATATTTATTTTTAAGTTAAGTATATATTTAGCAATTATATGTAAAATTAATTTTTGTTAATTCAATTAATTTTACTATCATAAGTAGTTTATTGAAACATTTTTAAAAAAATGTTATATTTTTAACAATTATAATGTATTTTATTAACAACAAAAACATGATTACGTGTTTAATAACAAACAAGATTAAAGATATAATCTACAGTTTAGTACTCATAAGTTATGAGTTATAAATTCATAACTATTAGCTAAAGATTATTTTCAATCTACAGTTCCCCTATCCAAAAAAAAAAAAAAAACAGGTTTAAAAATTAATAATGTAAACTAATTTATATTATACTAGAGAACTTTACCCCTTGCTTATCAACCACAATTCATATTATTATTTTTTAATAGTTATAAAATTATAATTAATAAAAAATAAAACACCCAATACTTTTTTAATATTAATAAAAATTATGTAACTAAAAGGTATTATAAAGAAGTTAATCAACAGTTTAAAAATAATTAAAAATAAGTACCTATTTTTGAAATACTTACATAGATAGATAAATTAAATGTACTGTCAGATAGATATAATTAATAATACACTTTATGACAATTGCAATATTGGTTTTGATACTTACAGTTTCTTAATGTATAATAAATAATAATAATTGTAAAAAATTGTCCCTAAGACCATATTTAATGAACATTTTTTTTTTTTTTTTTTGACTAATAAATATTAAATTTATATCTATATTTTAGTGTTAAAAAAGAAATTATCATGTAAAGATTATCTAACTTATTTTATAAAACCAAAAACTTATTTCTGTTGATAAAAAGTGATATATTTTATACTTGCTTTTATATTATTGGGCTCCAAAATTAAAGTCAACAACATAAAATAAAATAATTAATATACACAATAAATTTATTTAAAAAATTTAAATGTCAATGAAAATTAATTTATTATAACATAAATATAAAAACTACTACACTAAGTACTTATACCAGTATTTAAAATGATTTAATAATTAATATTATGATCAGAGGATTACATTTAGAATTAATAAACACAATTTGTACTTACGTATAATATCTCACATTTCGTTTTTAAATAATAGTTTGAATTAAGTATTTTGAACATAGCTGAAACAATAAATATAAATTTTATGAAATTAAGATAAATATTTAATATAATTCAATAAAACTGTTCATAAGTTTACTTATTTTATGAATTTTACTATCCATAATATAGTTTTTAAAAGTTTAAGATTTTGAAATCAATAATAATTAGTAATTATTTTTCAAAATATTCAAGTAATTATATCTATACATGAAAATTTGTGGGTCATCTTAATTTTTTTTTATATAGAACATAGAAATAATCAACTTTTAAAAATGAACTAATATTCTCGAATTATATCAACAAGAAAAGATAAACATGCAAATTTGAAAATATTGATAGATTACAAGTAGTAAATATTTTTTAGACTTTTGTAATTATTATTTATCTTCTCATAATATTACTGTTTATAAAACAAAGATTAGTGTATAAAAGTGTATATTGATTATTTTGTATGTCCATCAGTTCATAGCATATTTTATAATTTTTATGTTTCTTTTTTATAAGCATTAAGAATCAAGTGACATAATAAGCAGTACATACTTTAAACATTTTTTTAATTTATAGGAAATAATACATTTATACTTATCCTAGGCCACACACTTCGAATTTAATAGGTAAATATTTTATGAAACATTGATCATATTATACAATTTTCAAAAAAATATCATCAATAATATAAACATAATAAACTACATGAATATTATTTATTTTGCATCAATAGTATAGTAAAAATGAATATATTTTGTATTCTTAAGAGTCAGAGAAATTAAATTAATTAGTTAGTAGTTTAATATATTGTAATGAATAAAAAAATTTACCATTTGTTCAAATTGTTTTAACAGTTATTCATATTTATTATTATAGTTTTTTTTTTTTTTTTGAGATTTATATAATTTTGAACAAATATATTGAATATAATATAATATTAAAATAGTTATTATATTTTAATGAAATTAATTTATATATAAGTAAATAATAGTTTATAAGTTATTATTATGGAAAATATGTAATTAAATTTAGTTAAGTAAAAAAAAAATAATTAACAGATGAATAATGTTTGAATAGTTAACATTTATAATTTAAAAATGATAAATAAACATTCATTGAATTTATTTATACTTTTTGATTAAAAATCTGGTTAGTAAAATAATTTATAATTATAGTATGACTTCGATTTAAGGCAAAAAAGGATAATAAACAGCACTTAAAATTGGCAAAAAAAATGTACGTGTAATATAAAAACAATAAAAAATGTATTAAGCTTCTACCAATTAATTATCATCTGTGTACTGACATTATAATACAATACAATTTAATAATTCAGAACACATTTAAACAGAAGATATATATATATTAATAATATAATTAAAAACATTACATTAAAAATCTCAAATTTGTTTTCATTTGTAATGCAAATATGTCTACAATTATTGTAATAAGTTGGAAATTTGACAAAAAATACATTTTTTTTTTTTAAAGCAAAAAGTATAGAAATTAAAAGTATGCCATTTTGATAATAATGTAAAAAAAACATTTGTGTATAGACAAAAATGATATTTCTACATTTATTAAATATATATTTTTTAATAAGCACAATTTGCTTTTATACCTAAATCTTACTAATTAGTAATTAGTAATAAAATATATTTTATATTTTCATTACATTATACTAGTATTTACCCATATATAATTCATAGAATGAATATTTAATTAATTCAGGAATTTAAAATTATATATAATAATATAATCCTTGTAATGTTAATTAGTCATAGATTGTTTCCAATACTTAATATATTAACTTAAATACCCATTTTCATTAGATCCTGATGGTTTTAGAGTTTCATTAAATGTTTGAAAATTATGATCCGACTTATCTTCAGTATGAAGAAGTGTTGATAGTTTCTAAAAAAAAAAAAAATAAATAATAAATAATGATGCCGTATATATAATTATTTATTTTGAAAAAATGATTGTTTAAAAATTTTTCAGAAATTTTACTAACCTTTTGACGTCTATGTTTTTGTAATTTATTGAATTTATTGATATCAGATAGTTTTGTTATACCTATTTTTCTATAATATTTTAATTCATTAAATCGCAGTCTTAAGAGTTTTTCGTTCTTTAATCCTTCAATCAAGGCCCTATGAACATCAATATTCATGAATCTTGACATTTTCACTAAACGCTCCACAAATGTTTGTTCAGAACTAAAAATGTAAGTAAAAAATATATTATTATACACATTTTAATTAAGATGTAATGAACAACAAAACTCTAAAGAAGTACTTAGGCCAATTGATCATATAACAACTTTAGGACTTTTAAAATTTAGTAAATTTTATAAATTAGAACAACTGATTTTTTAAAGTAGTGTAATCATGATCTGATCTAAACATGATATATGGGCAATTTATGGTTTGGTGCCACTACACAAATATAAGCAATAATTGTACATGTTATTATTAAATTATAAAATAATATAAAATTTACAAATGTATTTCAGAAATAAGTATAAGTAAAATTTAGTTCTATAACATTATTTGCTAAAGTAAGATTATATTATATTATTATGATTTTCATAATCTATTGTGGTAAACAACTAATACCTAAATAGATGAGTCAAAATTAGAAAAATGTATTTTAAGTTTTTAATTCATAATATTATAAATAATTGCACTCACAATGGTTTTATTTTTGGTAATTCTTTATTTTTGTACATTGCAAAATGTTCAATTAATCTATAGTTGTGAACACATTTTTTAGCTATTCTTCGATCCCATAAAACATCATTATACCGTTCTAGAGAAATTAATGCTTTTACTGTAACAAATTTTAATAATAACATAATTAATGAGTTAATAATAAACGTTTTGTAAAAAACTATATTACCTTTTTTAATATTGAGCATGGTACTTGTAAATGGATCTTTTGATTTCTAGAAAATGTTAAATATGAATATATAAATAACAGCAAATATAAATTATAATTATTCACATTAAACTAATGATGTAATCAAGTAATTCATTTTAATTACTATTTAACATTACTTGCCAATACTTCAATTAATTTTAAATAAACAATACATTAATTTCAAGTAGAGTAATTTATAAATAAATATATAAAATTAAAAATATTGATTTATAATTTATATGATATTATATCTTACAAAAGTATTTTTAGTATCCATCATATATTTGGTAGTGCCATTATATTTTTCCATGGAATGTTTTGAATGAAAATATTTTATATTAGTTTCAAAATCTTCCACATTGTCTAAAGAAGATTCAGCTATATTCATATAAGGCTAATAAAAATAATAAATTTAAGGTAGTTAATATGAATAATAATAAAAACATAAAAGATAGTTCTAAATGAAAATTTCATACATATTCAAATTCATCAGCAATATTATTATAACTAGTATAAGCGAATAAATTATAATCCACTACAGGATACGTCATTTCAACAGGTTGTTTAAAAGACCATGTACGATCTAAAATTATTGGCTTATTTGATGGTGGTTTCCAAGTTCTTCGTCTAATTGGATCATCAAAGTATCGAAGTAAATATTCCTTTTTTATTTCTGTTATTAAATATATAAATTAAAATATGATATATTTATGTAATACCAAATATACTAAAAAATTATATAGTTTTATACACAATATGAATTATAAAAAAATATATTAATAAAAAATTTAGTACATACCTTCAGGAGTTCTTGTTATAAAATAATTAACTTTTCCAAAATGTTCATAAAAATTAATTTTATTGAACTCTTCTGAAATTTTTTCCCAATTACCATAACCATATATAGCTGTATAATCTAATAATAACTCTAAATCCGATTTATTCCACGTATTTTTTTCATTTTCTATTGTTTCTTCTCCTATATCTGTTATTATCTATAAAATAATTATTAGTTAGTGTTGCTTATAATTCAAAATTCATAACAATTAAAAAATTACAAAAAATAAATAGGTTCTATCAGTACCAATATATAGATTTAACATATCAATTAAAAGTAGGTTTATTTTTACAGACTATTTATATTTTGTTAGTAAAAAATATTTTTTTTATATTGAATTTATAGTAGGACTTAAAACATTGTAAATTAAATAAGCTAATTAACAATACAAGATTTTATTCAGAATAAATATTAAAATCATTTTGAGTTTGTCAATTTCTGTTCCAAGGTTTGATTGAAGAATAAATCATGCTCTAATTCAGTGATTCTCAACCAGGTGACATGGACCTAGCTTGGAATGACAAAATTTCCCATTACATTTTTACAAATCATTATTATTTTTACTCCTATTTTTTTTAATTTGCCAGCTTAGAGTTTAAAGTGTCAACGTATATTAAACACACCAACTCAAATAAAGTGTATACTTATTATTTTTCAGTGTACTATATTTCTTTTTTTAATAAAAGAACAATTCTAAAATAAACAGTTAAGATTGTTTATTATTTTGGTATTAGGGTGAAACAGTGTTTGATGCTAGTGGCTAAAGGTGACATGAATAAAAAAAGGTTGAGAACTACTGCTTTAATGAGAGACAATTAAATATTAAACCATTTGGATTTAAACACATTTTAAAAGTTGAAGTATTTTATATTTATACATTGCTTTAAATAAGTTATGAAACAAATAACATGCAAACATGCATAACAAAGTTGAAAATAAATTACCTATACTCATTCTAAAACAGGTGTTAGTCAAGGTTCAATAATATAATTTATAATACCTACTTAATATTATATTTAACATTATTCTCAAGCATCAAAAAATTAACTATGTAAATTTAAGTCATTACGAAGTTACATCAATTAATGATTATAAAGACACATATAGGAAGATAAATTGCACTGCAGCTTAACCATACACAACTATATTATAATATTTAAGTGTCCAAAATATACACTTAACCTACATAAAAATCTACTAATTGAATGCTTTATTTAATTTAAAAGAAGTATGACTAACAAATAGCTTTGCCTAAAATCAAAGGTCAACAACAGTTTTATCTTTAAATATAAATTGTATTATAATAATATTGTAATAATTTATATGCTTAAGATATATGTTGTTTTTGTAAAATAAACGTAAAAAGTAACAAACTTATGTTCAGAAGAACTAATTATATTAATATATAAAGATCATCTGTGATTATTTTACAGTACTTTAATTTATAAATAAAAATACTTATTAACATGCTAATTACAATATTCTGAAAACTTGAAGTAAAATATACTTTTTAAAATTTTATAATAGTTTTTTTTATTTTTTTAAATTAATTAATTATTAAAGCTATCAACAATAAATCAGTTCTTTTTAATACAAATTTGTTAAAATATTTAAAATTTATAAAATTGTTGTTCCCACACGTGGATGTGGTGTCCGCTATTAAAGAATAATATTTCTTACATTATAAGATAGTTTGCTAATATTAACTGTTAAATGTTTACCAATGGTACATGTAGCTAAGTCTTCACTTTATAACTTATACATAAAAAATATTATAGTTGGAGATAAATTATATTTTTACTTACACTTGAAGTTTTATTAGAAGTTTTGAAACAACCCATTTCAACTGCATCTTCATATGTAATTAAAGGTTCAACATGGGCATATATTTTAAAAAGTTGCCAAATTCTTGGATTTAAAATTAAATTTTCAAATTCTGTTTTTGCTTCTAAATAAATAAAATGATTTAAGTATAAAATATATATCATAATTTTAAACTAGAATGATAAATTTAAATGAACAATATTTCATATAATAGGTATATTTATGATTATTTTGAATAAAAATATTAAAATCTGTCAACTATTAACTTATTTCACATAAACATGATGTGTATTATTATTATAGTTGGAAACAGGCGCAGACCGGTAAAAAAGGGCTTGGGATGTTATATAATTTAAAGAGTAAATAACAAAAAAATGTTGGGAAAATATATCCCCCCCCCCCCAAAACCAATACAATGATACATTATGTAAAATTAAATTGATAAAGTAATGCATAAAAAAACTGCTCAAACTGATTAACCTATTTCCTTAATGGCAATTTAAATTTATTCTTTATGATAGTTATTAATTATTTTATAAATAATAGAACTACCTACTACAATTTTAATAGAGGATTATAACTTTTGTCTTCAAAATTTACATTTATTTTAAGTAAAGTAATTAAGACACATTTATACCGATAGGGACAAATATAATTTAGGGTAAAGAATCTAACATCCCAGCACCTCAGCCAGTCCTAGTTCGATAACAAAAAAAAAAAAAAAAAAAAAGGATATCATAATTTGATTATCACATTTTTTTCGACAGATACATAGAAGTTAGCAATTTGAGTAAAAAACTTTTGATTTCAATTTAAAAATACTTATGTTTTAAGGGTAAGGTACAATTAACTTTTTGATTTTTATTAAATACTACAAATTATAGTTATAAATATACTTATTAACTTACCATTAACTGTTTTTGATCTAATATGTTGAGCAACAGAATCCCAATCTGTAATACAATTTTCAGAATTTAATGGGTCTATGTATTTATCAGAGTGCTCACATAACCATTCTTCTAAAGCATATAAAAATGCTAATTCTTCTATAGCAGTCCAATTGGACCCTTGAAAATAAGCTTCACTAGAATAAGTCTGAAAAAAATAAGATAAAAGTACTGTTAAGAGATTAAATAAATACATGAGAAATCTTTTATATGTTTTATTTTATACCTAAAAAATAAATAATGTAATGTACAATTAAATGCAGGCTAATAACCTACACTGTTGAAACCTTAATCTTAAAATAATAATAATAATAATAATAAATGAAAAAAATGAAATACATACTTTTACTTCAGTTATCAAAGTATAACCATGACTATTTTTATGTTTTCCAATTTCAGCTCCACTCGCAAAACACTATATTCATGTAGAATTATTATTTAAAAATATAAACAGGGCATTTATAAAATAACTCATTATATTAAAATTATTAACATTTTTGAAATTTTTTTTTATACATAATTTACAGCCAAAATAAAATAACATTAAAATAAAATTAGATTTTAACTTTTTATATGACATTCATTTTTTATTTCATATTCTGAAGCAGAATATTTTTTTTGGAGTATTTTAGTACATGATAAAAATTAAAATTTGGATAGTAGTTTTTAAGTTAAAAATATTTTAAGATTTAGGTGAGTGGAAGAAAGCAGTACAGGGATAATCTGCAAAAATGTTGGTCTACTATTCCATCACTTATACCTTAAATACTTAACTCATAAACTACTAATCTAAATTTCAATTTTTGCATATCAAATACTTCAAAAAATATTCTGTTTCACAGTATGAAATTAAAAATGCATGTCATCATTCAAAATAATAAGCAACTTTTAAAATTATAATGATAAAAAATATTAAGAAATATATATATATATATTTTTTTTATAAATATTATTTTATTTCAACTGAAAATTAAGTAAAAATAAAAAACAAAAAAAGATGTAAGTGGATTTTGAAATAATGAGTGTTTTATGATAAAAGAATCACCTAGTATATAGTAAATAATAGTATAGTTTATATAATATAAATGTATAACTAACCACTAGACATAGATAAAAATTTTCACATGTCTGTTTATTTGAGCAACAAGTATATACAGTAATTAATTTATAATTTGAAAATTTATGGCTGTCTGTCCGATAACCTATAACTTCAAATTCATCTTGACAGTATGTACAAACTAAACACTTTCCTGAAACAAAAACAATTAGGATTATTACAGTACCATATATTATATAATATAAAATTGTTTTGATTTAATCAAACATAACATGGCTATAAGAAAAATTAACAATGATATTTTTATTCCTATATTGATTTAAAAATATAATAACTAAATGATAGAATATTATCTCTGTAATTTTCTTTGTATAAAATAAATTAAATATTTTTAAAAAAATGTTTGTTTTTTTTTATTTTGAATAAATTATAATAATAAATTTAGACTTACAATTATCATTATTCATGATGTTTGTATATCAAGTCAATTTTTTTCAAAAGTTGTTACTAATTGTGAAGTTAATATAAAAGGTCTTAAATAAATCTAAGTTTAATACTTTTTTATTTTAAATTTATTTTTCCTTAAATTCAATATTTCTCAATTTATTATTATTTATTTGTTTTTTTATTAAAAACAAATTAGGAATTTAATTAAACAGTACAAAAAAAAATGTTGACTAAAAATTCTATTTTTACAAACTTTTGGATTCAGCTGATTCATTTGCTTCAATTTTTGGCTCTTCAATTTTACATTGGTATTCATCTACATCATCTAGTGGGGGTGGATAAAAAAAAATATCCAAATCTTCAATAGGAAGTTGCTGAAAACAATAATTTAGAAAATATTCATTAAACATTAAATCAATAATATATTGACTAGATATAAAATTACAAAATTACCTTTTTTAAAACATGTTCATAGTCACAACTAGGTCCTTCAATACGTTTTGTTCGATCAGGTATTTGAGGTCTTGTAATTGAGGACGGTAACCAAGTTCCACGCAAAATAGGATTTTGAATAAAACGGAGTACATATTCTTCTTTAATTTCTATTTATAAATATTTATCAATATTTATTTAAACATATTGGCTTAATAATATATATATAACTAATACTAAGAAAATGTATCAAACAATACAGATATTATTGAAGTTGATTAATAATTTTCATAACTTATACTCTCTAGGTAGCTAAAAATTAAATTAAATAAATATTTTTTATAAATGTTTTATTATAGATATGTTATAATTTTTAATTAATTTTAAATTAATTAAATTATTAATTGTAGTTTCTTAAGAGAATGTCGCACCCACATGTGTTGTCTTTGTCTTACACACGTAAGACGTGGTAAATTTTTGTTCGCCAGTTTCAATAGTGTACTTTTGGTTTTGATATTAGAATGAATTGTATTCTTTGATTGTTTTTTTTTACGATATTTTAATTTTTAAGTAAAGAACACAGATAATGTTCTTACCTAAAAATTTGATAATAGGTCAATTTATTCTAATAACAAAACTAAAAGCATACTATTGAAACTGGCAAACAAAAATTTACCATGTCTTATGTGTGTAAGACAAAGACAACACATGCAGGTATAATGTCCACTTAAAATATGTTGATCATATTAAAATAGAAACAATTTAACTATATGTACACATATATAATACAATATAACATAGTTAAAATTTAATATTGTAATAACATGTTAAGAAATTAAATAAAAATCAATTACTTATTGCTGATAAATATGTGCGTTTTCCTCTTGGATATTCCATGTGTATAATTTTATTATATTGTTTACACATATCTTCCCAATTTCCATAACCGAATTCTCCAACACATTGTAATAATAATTGTACTTGGTAACTATCTAATATATTCTTATTTTGCAATATCAAATCCTAAATAAAAAATATAAATGATTCTTCAACGCACAGTAGATATTGTTAATTAGAATATTTATTATAGTAACAACTAACAAGTTAAAAAAAACTTAATAATTGGCATACAATTTCCCCAGTACGAAATATAGTATATTTTTATTTTTAATATTAATATTAATTTGTTGAGTATAATTCTCATATAGTCATAATTTAAATAAAAATTATTACATGTAATATATTATATTACATTGTTTGCATACATTTTATTTATTGGCTATTAATATTTTTATTTTGTAACATTAATAAATATATAATATAGACATATAGTATACTACTAAATCGCATAATCTACATTACATGCAATGATTATAAGTGTACCATTGATATATTACCATAACGATATGAGACTTAAATTATCACAAAAATAACAATCAATTAGGAGAAAAATTTCATTTGTATGTTGTGGATTATCAAAATATTAACAATTTCCAAAATGGGTCATACTATGAAACGTTTGGAAATCTCTGATTTAATTATTTTAAATGTAATAGATACCTGATTATTATATCGATTCAATTTATTATTTTCCTCTATGATTTCATAATCTTCTTTTCTTTCTTTATCTGCTGGTATTTTTAGGTACTGAAAAAAATATATTTATTTAATATATTAAACAAATATAATCATAAAATATAAATAAATAATTATACTGGATCTGAGAGTAACAAAAAAGGACAATAACATGAAACATTAAAATAATGATAATATATAAAAATTAATTAAATTATGAATGATTATACACATACAAGTAGAATATAATTATTAAGTTCTATAGATACAACATACTTTACGTGTTGGAAAATAAATAGGACAATTTTCTAAACAACCCATTGCTATAGCTTGATCTAATGTTACAACTTGAGGATATCCTATATGTTTATTAACTAATTTAATAACATTTTGACCAAAATATCCGTTAACAAAAGTATTGTAATATTCTTTTTTCACGTCTTGAAAAAATATAAAATATAAAATATTAGGTTAATAAATAATAAATACTCTTTAAAAAAATAAGTAATATAATATTCAATAAACCTTCAGGATTTTCAGATCCAACTATACTAGCAACATCTTCCCAGCTATCCACGAGTTTTTTTGATTCTAAATATTTTTCATTGTCTTCAGAAATCCATTCTTCTAATGCATCCAAAAGTTTTGTTGAAAACGTACTTGATTTAAAAATTGTCTATAATTGAATCAATGCAAAGTTATATTAAAATATATTCTGTATGAACAATATACCTTATACTTACAACTAATTTATAATCATGATAATTTTTATGAAAGCCAATTTCAGCTCCACTGGAAAAACACTAAAATAATAATTATAACACATTAATTAAAAATATTTAAAATTAAAAATACCTACTACATTAAATTTTAATATACAATTTCTATTTTAAAATATAATTATGAAATATTAATTTAGAGGTATATATGAGAAAAAAATCTGTTTTGTAACAACAGTAATAAAAATTTAAACTTAATAGTGCACATTTTGAGTGTTTTAGGATATTTGGTTTATAGTTAATTGTTTGAAGTTACTAGTATACATATATATTACTTCATTTATATATTTGCTTTTGGTTATTTTTATTCATGTACCACAGTACAGATTTTGTTAGTAAGATGATGATGTTATGGAAACAATGTTATTGATTAAAATCATAAGAAATAAGATACTATTAGTAAAAATAAATGGATATTTTTTATTTTAAAATTTGGTTTTAATTTTTTTTACTGTGCATATTTTGCTAGTGTTTAACATATTTATTTATTATTACATGAGCTTAAGGGCATTATTATTTACCAAAATTAAAAAATAATTAGGCATGTTATATAATTATAATTTAACAAAAAATGAAAGTGTTAGTTTAAAAAAAAAAATCTTTTAACTATACATAATATTAATTATAATATATATATATATATATATATATATTATATTATAATTTTTAAGTAATATGAAATTTAAATAAAACTTTAAAAAAATGATCAATGCATTTTTTAATGTTAAATAAACTATTTAGGTTTAAATATTTACAAATTAATTTTTACCATTAAACAAAGAAAAAAATCATCACAAATTGCACAACGGACAAAAATAATCATTGAGTTATAAGCAGTATTTGATTGACATGGAAAACTTGAGATTTCATCTTGACAATAAGTACAAAAATAATTCACTTGTGATACAGGAATACCTAAAACATTTTAAAATAATCAATTAGGAAATATAGTTCAAATAATAATTCAAATCATAAAATCTTTTCTATAATTTAAATTGTATTTTACAAAATAAATAACTATTTACTATTATCATTCAATTAAACTAAGAAAATAATTAACAATTAAATTTAAGTTCTTAAATAAAAAATGAATAATTATTAGGGTATATAATATCTGAATCTTAGCGTGTATAAATTAAAAATTTTAAATTGTATCATTATAAATATTTAAAGTTTATATGATTCAACCAATTCAGAATTTAACACATGATTAGTCATTACCATTAATTGAATTTGAATCATCAGGTATGCAAGTTGACATAATGTATACCAAATTATAGTTCTTAAAAAAACTACTGGATTACTTCTCTTTCAAATATTTGAAACAACATAACTTCATCTGGCTTGATAAAACGCTAAAATGTAAATTCAAAATACATTATTTAATTTCTTAATATTCTACTTATTTTCAAGGAGATTAACTCTTATTCTATATTAAGTCTAAATCATTAATTAGTACATTATATTATAATAAAATAAAGTAATTCCACAATTGTTACTATGAAAACTAATAAATAAATCTTGTGTACCACTAATATGTTAAATTGGAATATATTTTCAATCATTATTGTGATTAGTAGTTACACCTATTCTAAATGAGAAGATAGTTTAAATATTAAAAAGCATACTCATTAAGGTCAGTAGTCCATAAATACAAGAATACATTGTCAAAACGAATGAGCACTCATCACTTTTGTTTTATTATGTTATTATACCACTATATCAGTTAGAAAAAAAAACAGGGGGAGAATAATTATCATATACTTGTTTTTTTATCTATTTCATCCACTGATAGTAAAATACTTTTTCTTATTTTAATAAGAGTTTTAATTTAAATTAAAGATAATATAATATATATATACTATACACCTATACAAATGTACTTATTTAGTAATTAATTAATATATAATTACAAATTTATTTATTTTTAATTTAAGCCAATGCTTAATTGAAATTAATAATAGTTTTAACCAAGAAGTTAATTTATTATTGTATTATAATATAAGATTAGAAGACATAGGTTAAATAGGTAAAATTCTTATTGGATCACAGTAAAATATTTAAAATAAATTATGATACCTACCATGATGTGAAATAAATTGATTATTTGTTCATTTTTTATTGTAATTAAGAAAACAATTCAAACATTGAGTACGATTATTATAATAAGTAGCTACGTTGTTTTTAAATTTACATTAAGTAATACATATATAACAATAATATTGATGTTTCAAGATAACTGATAAAAGGCATGTCGACGACCGACTATTCCTAATCAACAATTTTACTGTAAATATTGTAAAATGGCTCTGTTAACAATCGTGCTTCATATGTTTTTTAAGCAACTGATAATATTATCAATCTAAATAATATGATAAAACTCATGACAGAATCACCATATACATATAGCAAGTATATAACAGTTTAACAGTATATAATATGTTCATTATATAGAGAGTGTGTAATATTATGTTTATTATTTGATTAGGATGATTAGATTCATTTGTATTTTGTCTTGACCACAATTAATATATACTATAATATGGCCATTAGACATATAGACCATATTATAGTATATATCTGTAGTCATGACAACATCTTTATCTATAGACAACAATACGAAAAATATTATGAACTATGTTTTATGTTTTATGCACAGCTGTAGGTATATCATTATAAAAGTATTCACTATTCAGTTGACATTATTGAATATTAAAAAAATTTAAATTCGTATTTGTGTATTTGTTTGATTTTTTTTTAAATTTATTTTTTATATTACACAATTTGTTACAAATAAGTTGAACAACAAGCGAACATGATGGTATATGGGAGGGTTGGGAAGAAATGACAAGAGTGACCGAGTATAGAGTTTTTCCGTTGAAAGAACTTCTATATGATTTTAGTAATTATTACTTAAGAGAGGTGAAAGGATTTTAGCAGTAGTTACTAGTTAGTACCTAAAACTTACTAATGATTAGTTTAATTTTTTAGTAGTTACGTACTTCCTATTATAAGAGTGTACTCATATGGCTAAATATTAATATTAGTCATTACTTCAGCACTTTAGTATTCACAAAATATTTTTTATAGTTAGAATTGTTAGAAATTTATGAAATTAATTTTGATGAATAAGGCTTGAAAAATTAATACAACGTATTTCAGTAGTATTTTGAATCATTTTTGGTAAGCATTGATTTTATATCATTATATTATTGAATTCAAACTTATCACATACATAATGACCTACTTAATGGTGAAGCATACTCAATATCTACTGTACAATAGAACAGTTACCAAAATGTTTTGGGTTTTATTGTAAGTAAAGCATACCTTAAAAATTTATTCAAAATCAAAAAGGGCCAATTCATTAAAATTCCTCATACCAAAAAAATGTTATGCAGTTAAGCGCTTCTTGTTATGTCTAGCTTAATTAGGACGTTCATGTGTAAAACGAAAAGGAATTGAAAAATGTTAAATAAATTAAACATTTTGTGATTACATGTTATTATTATTGTAAAAAAAATTGTTCATTCCATTTTCAAAAAACTTATATAGTTATATAATTATGTACCTTCAACCTTCAACTTAATACTTTTAATCATTCCTGCATATAATTATTAAAGTTAAAAGATTAAAGATTATAAATTTATTACTTTAATTATAAGGTGCACTAATTATTGCTAAATGTTATTTTTATTCTATTTTGACTAGTGTACAATCAAGTTTATTATTATAAAACAAAATTATAGAGTTTTTAACTTTATTTTTTTGTTGTATTAAAAAATACCTTTTCAAAAATAACATAATATATTAGTTTTATTAGTCATTGAAAAATATAATCAATTATGTAGGGTAATGACTAATGACTTATGTTCTACCAAAAAGATTTGCACGGATATTATAACAAAATCTAAGTAGCATAGTAAGACATAATATGCTAAGAATTTGAAAATGCACTAATTATGTATGCTCACCAGTCAGTATCTATTGATATTGAACTCCATTCTACGTCCTGTGGAGTATATTTCTACTTTACTTGGCACCCTATTTGTCAGTCTCTATAGCCAATTTAATCAATTCTTGTACATCCCCCTAGGTATGAGACTTGTGGCGCCTTTTTATCATTAAATAATAATGCGAATAGCAAGAATGCCAAAAAGCAAAACAAAATATGTTTAGGAATGTTTGAGACCAAACCGTCTGCTACTTCGACCCATGGGCCATGTCCTCAAAAAACATTGTTTTTGTAGGTTGGTGCATTGGCGTCAAGCCACAAAGCGCGTAGTACGCTATAGCCCATGCCATTTACTAATCTTTATTTTATGTATTTAATGTCCAATGCAGTGAGCGAGTGAAACCGTACCTACATCTGCAGCTATTATATTTTCAATTTTGTTATATTATATCATTCATAATAATAATAATATGATAATATTGTAAAAATATAATCTAGACGGACAGATGTCGCTACCGGTATGGCCGGTCTGCGTAAGTAATATATTTTTATTTTGTCTCAGCGGCCTCGGTCCTCCGTCGCTCGCTGTCGCCGACGACGTCTCCTTTCGACCCGCCGCGACGAGATTTTCACTTTATCATCTCTCCGATTGTTGTGTTTGAAGTACTACTAATATATATATACACACACACACACACACACACACATATACTTATGTTTATGGCTTATGTATAGATATACACAATGTTATAATCTTACTGTGTGTCTGCATCCTTCTCTTCTGTCTCAAACACACACACACACACAAACACACTCGTACTCACACGTTCTTTCGCATCACTACCGCTACCTATATATATACATTTTTTTTTTACACTCAAAAAAATAATTTCGTTTTTGTTATTATTATTATTATTATTATTATTATTATTATTATTATTATATCATGATTAGTAGTAGTAGTAATAGTAGACGGTAGTAGTATATTATCATCATCATCATCATCATCATTATTATTATTATTATTATAATTATTGTTGTTGTTTTATTGTTTTCGCCGGAATCAGTGCCGTTTCGAATTCGCTGGTTCGAGTTCGATTATTTTCTCGCGTATCGCCGGACCATGTTAGAAAACTCGTAGGGCTTGCTCGTGAATTACAGTACGCGCGCGCGTGTGCCGTGTAGTATATGCGCGCAGATGGACCGCGTCCCGTACGGAGTGGAGAAGACGCAGCCGGACAACAACGACTTCGACGGTAAGCCCGACAATTGATTTTTAAGATTGAACGACTCGTGATCGCGTAAACGAACAACGGACGATACGACGTTCGTGTGTGGTATACCGCTGTCTGCGGTCACGGTTTTTTTACAAAGCTACAATGGGTTTTAAATAATTACCGATTGTTATAATATTTTAAATACGGCGGCAGCCTTGGACTGCTGTAAGATTTGTTCCCGCTTTATATATACATTTTTTCATTATTGTTGTTTTGATGAAACAAAATAGTCCATCGACTGGATTTGATCGATCAATCATATCCCATTTGTCCAGTTCATGCCTTACTTACATGTGGATTTTATTGACTTAAGACATGATTTGTATGCTGGGCTAGTGTTCGTCAATTGATACGATATGTTTTTATTGACAATATTATGCAACAATTACTGACTTAGAAAGTGGTGACTTCAGTAGTGCTTTCGATCTTGCCTGTCAAATTCATTGTATTAATTTTTAGCCATTGATTTAAAAACTGTTCTAATCAAATCTATTATTTTAGTGGGTCGTAAATTGACTCCGATTCATTGTGTGGGTATATCATTATCATATTATTTTGACACTTTCTACCTAACTACTTATTAATAATTTTTCATTATGGACAAATACCTATAATTTATCAAGTGTGATTAAATCTGTATTATTGATAATAACTACCTAGTTTACAATTGACAACATTTAAATTACAAATCTTATAGTAACATTTCATACTTAGTTGGAAAGATCTTTTTAAGATTTTAAATAGATACCTATAATTGTAGTATTTTTTTTTTACAGTTTCTAAATTAATTTATATAGGTATATATTTGTTATTGTTGTATATACTATATATAATATATCTTATAAATTTACTAAAACATTCTTACTATGTAATTTCAGCAAGAGCTTTCCAAAAAATTATTTATGAACAATTCCTATGAAGTAAAAAGATATCAGTTTTGGAGCAATATAAACGTATTCATCAATAGCCATTGTCTAATCCAACTGTTTTCTAGTGCTTTAATTAATAAACTTAAATATATATAAAAATCAACTTAATAATAATATACCAATATCTATTAATTTCCAATGTAGATTTAAACAATAACTTAAAATGATTTCTTCTATAGAATTTAAATGAAATAATTTTATCGAAATATATACGTAAACATCTACATTATATGTCAATGTTAATGAAAATTTGTTGTAGACTTTATTAGTAACTTCTTCATTGTTAACATTATTATAAGGTACTTTTACTTTTTGAATATTGTGTTCTAACCTAGTTGTTTTATTTAAAAAAATTTTTTGTAAATTGTAGGAGATTAAAAACAAAATTTTATTCCTAAATATTAAATATCTAAAAAGTTTTAGTAAGACATATTATGTTTATAGCATTTATCTGAGATCTACAGACATAATCAACATTTCACCAGCAATTAATAAATTGTTAATTGTGTTAATATATTTTTAATTAAAACAAATATAAATAAACCTACATCAAACTTCATTACCTAATTAATTTCTTATTTACTTTATTGTTTTCAATACCTACCTACATTTTATATATATGCCACCATCAAAATATGTGGAAATAAAAAGACACTCGGAACGACATTTTGGAGTATAGCCAATATCTCATTCTAAATTCTTGTAGTCTTAAATATATCTTAGACTGATCAATGATATGTATATACTAAATAGATTGAAAGTAGTTTGACTGACGAAAGGTGATAATTTTCATTTGACAATTAAAATTGTGACTTTTAAGAATAATATTAAAGAATTATATTTATTATTATAGGTATTAGATAATACTTTATTTTAAAATTTAATTTAGAACTATATTTATTATTTTACTAGATATTTATTTTGTGTTAAAAATCTAACACTTTATTTTTAAATTTTAAAATATCAATAATTTTAATTAATAAAAAATTTTGTTGGTACATTTACAAATATTAATATACCTTGTTATTCCTACTATTCTTTTAAATTTATAATAGTAATAATTTGCTTAGTTTTTATTTGTTTGGTTTAAAAATAGAATATAAATTAAATAATATTATTTAATAATTTTAGGAAGAATCAAAATTTGAATTAAAAATGATATCAGTTTTATAATGGATAGTCCTAGTTCAACAACTGGTGGTCGTCGAAGGCTTCCTACTACACATTATGCTGAAGACCAAGCATTTGACCAAATAGCTAAAGAAGTAAGTAAATCAGAAAAATTATATTATTGTATTTACTTTGTATCTCTTAGGGTTTTATTTTTTGTGTTTTTATGATAATATTTTTAAATTATTTAATGTATATTCTTATAATTACAATACTCTATATTAAAAAGTGTTTATATATGGTACGATTAAGATCACTAGTGCACAAACTTTCTTTATCCTTACTATTATAATCTATTCCAAATAAGTTTGAAAAAACTCACACAGCTACTGACCATTCAGAATGCTGTAATTGATCACCATGTATCATTACTCGCTGTCAGTACAAGCCGTGTCACTGTATCTGCACGAACTATGACGTGTTTTCAACCTAATTTTTTCCAAAATTATTTGGAATAGAGTGTATAATCACCTTATTAAAAAAAAACACTAAGAGGACGTCACACCCACAACTTTTTTCATTTTCATACAAATAAATATATAAAATTTATGTTATTTTTTGACATTTTTAATTTTAAGCGAATTATGAGTACATTAAATATTGTACAATTTATAAATGATTATAATTAACTTAAGATTGTCTTAAAAATCATGTGTACTAACATTGTTAATGTTCTTCTCTTTAGGTTTCATTATAGATCATTACTCACATATTTAAGGTATCTACTCAAGTAATTTTGTAGAACATTAATATGTTATATTGTTGGTAAGGTGGAGATATCATTTGTCAATGTGATTTCCTCTTAGTGTTATTCCTAATAAGGTGACTAATAGTAATGATAAAGAAAGTTTGAGTTCTAGAGATTTTAATCATGTTATGTTTGGGACTACTGTATTACATGTTTGAACGCCAAAAATAATATATCTATATAAGTATGATATTATATAGAACATAACAAAAACTTGAAATGACACTCATTAAATGTATTAAATATATTATATCATACATAAATGATTTTAAATGACAATATTATGTGTGTAATAAACTATTAATTACTTCACCACCAATCATTTTATTCATAACTGAAGATAATAATAGTAGCATTGTCCTTAAAATCATTTTTATATTAAATTTTTGATATGTGCTTTACATATATGATACAAAAGTATTATAAATAGTTGATTGTAAATTGTTACCATGGTAGATATCAAATGAATTATGAAGCTGAGCAATAAATTTCAAATTAACTAGTAATTTCATTTAAATTATCGGTATGCAAACTATTTATTAAAAATAATAGTATTAACATGCTATTGGGTTTTTAAAAATATCAAAATAAGTGCTCGAATAGGTTATAGCCTTTTTAGATTATAGTTCAGTTGCTCTACTTATCACTAAATTCTTAGACCATCATTTAGTTTCAATCTATACGAGGTACAAAAATGTTCTCTTATAAATTGCCCATTTATCAACTACTTTTTTTTTTTTAATTTAATGAGATGAAAATTTGTCTTTAGGCTTAATAAATTATGAAAAGTGTGTATTTTTTCAAAATATGCTGGAGCATTATTTTTAGATCTAATTTTTACCATAAAATAAAACTACCAATGTTTGGATCAGATATTTTTTTTATTTTTAATAGGTTTCCATTTAATACTGGTCATAAAAAAATACAAAGAGGTTTTTGTTATTTTATATTTACATATATATTACTATTTATTATAATTAAAAATTATTATTTAATAATATTACAAAATGTTATCACATACCTACTCATTTAAATTTCTTCCAATGTTTTTTTTTTTGTTATGTGACTTGCCATTTTCAGATTATACACATCTTAATTTTGAATTTTGAATTTTACAATTTTTGTTATAGTTAACCTAACCAGGCATCCATTGTTTATTTATTTTATTTTTTTGGATTTGTACCTACAAGTATATTGTATGCTTGAACTTTTCAACAATTAAAAAGTTCACAATTTTTTTTTACTTGTTACTTGTTATTATATTGTGGCATATGTATACTACTATTACAACACTAAATAACAAAATATATGCAATGCTACTAAATAATTTATATGATTGATATATTAATTAAATTATGTAAATAAGAATTAATAAAGATTATACATTAACTAATAATTTTAAAATTGATATTTCTATGATATACAGGTGTATAACAAAATGTTATTCTTATTTACATATTAAATCCATCTCTTTCAAGGAATGATGTATTTAGAAATATATTAGTTGCTGGAATAAATAATTATTCTATAAAAGACATGTTTCAATGTTATTTAGGATTCATATTATACAGGTTTTGTTGTGTGTATTTTCTATCACTACATGTTTATAGTAAAGGCTTAATAACTAATTGACTATATTTGGTAGCAAATTATCAATTATCATATCAATACATATTATTGATTTTAGACATTATGGCTATAATATATTCAACTTAGTAGCATGGAATCAGTATATTACAATTAAAAAACAATTTAGTAATAGTGTGACACATAATTTTTATATAAAATAAGTCCATTCATTAATTTGATTTTTTTATATTTAGTTTTAACCATGTTTATTTTTATTTATTATTTACTGCATAGAAATTTTGTTTCTTTTTTTCAATTAAAGATAATAGTTAATGTAATGAATTTATATAGAAAAAATTATAGTAAATCGTATGTTTTCTATAATGATTGAGAATTTTTTTTTTAAATATTCTTTATCATACCAGGTATACTGAAATTGCAATCCATAGTAGACATAATTAATAAATTATAAATATACTGGGCGATTCTGTTATTGAACAACACTCTTTATTTCAAATGATATTAGTGTTTTTGAAAGTTTTTTTTTTACATAAAAATTTACATACATTTTTTCAAATACGTTTAGTTTTTGAAATAATAAGTTTTTTTTAATAAAATAATCACTCAATATATTTAACATTGATGAAAATGTTGATATTTTTTAAAAGTGTAATTTTTACATTTAAAAAAAAATCATACTAAAACAAATTTGTCCATTCTCTCTATCACTTATATATAAACCTACGTTATATTTCCTGCTTTATTTATATTTTCATACCTTTGTTAATAAACTTTGGTACACAAAATGCTATTTAGTGGTACTTGGAAGGCCAAATGAATAAATAAATAAATTGATATTGTAATTTTGAATTTATTAATTTTTACGGTGAATCTAAATATTGTTTTTTATTTTCTTCTAAATTATTATTATTTAATATTATTTTTGTATGTTTTTACTGTTATCACGAATTCCCGAATCTTGATAATATCTGTAATCGCCGATACACACCTCACACTTATATTTAAGTATAATTAACCCTGATATATTCTCGCTAATTTTGAACTTTTATGTGTAACCCTTTTTTTGTATGTATAAAATACAAATTCTTTAAAAACTTAAATTAAAATTTTTAATATTTCATCATCTGTAATGTAAATTATGAACATGATCTTTTACGTGAGTAGTCCGTAATAAATATGGGTGGTAAAATAATGTTGGGGACCTCTGGTTCAATAAGTTATTAATTTTTGATGGTACAGAAATTAAATTGATTAAAAAAATAATATATTAATATTCCTATAACATTTTTGTAAAAATAATATATAATAATAGTTTTTAAATTATTAACATTAATTTTAAATATAACTATTACCTATTTATAGTGATAAGTTATAATTTCTAAAATTTTGTTAAGAATATTACCCATGATTTATTTGAATTTATTAAATTTATCTTTAAAAATATTGTATTGGATAATTTTATATTTTTTCTATAACGTAATATAAATTCCCCACCTTGGTAATCCTGTATCAAATTTATTTCTTCGGGGCACCTAGACCTATTAAATGAAATATTTAGCTTCTTGTCCCCAACCGGTTTCCAGAGTTCGCTACGTACGGTTGTTTGATATGCTGTATTGCTTATTAATTTTTCATTACATACAATACTATGTTATATCAACGGGTGTGCGTCTGTGTACGTGTTGTGTTATGTAGTTCGCGTTATTTTTGTTATACCTTCTATATTATAGGTGCGTTTTTAAATCATTTAAAATAGTTTTTATTTATTTATTAATAGATAAGTTTAATAATTAAAATGCGTAGTACACTAAGTCTCATTATTGTAAATCAAATCGACTTTTTGAAGCATTCATATTCAAAGTAATACAAATACCTGGTATTTAAACATTTATACTCCATCATTACAAAATTTAAAATATATTCAAATAAGAATATAATATAAAATATAAATTAAAGTTAATAGTTTTGGAATGTTGATTAAATTTATATTGTTACTGTTAAGTGTTAGTTAGTTTTCATCAACTACTAAAAATACAACGAATATAAAATTATTTTCGCATTTTTTTTAACATTGTAATCTATAGATTTTCTAATATATTTAAAAACAAATTGCTTAAATAATTCACTATTTTTTAAATATAATCACCATTTAGTGGCATAATTTGGCGCCTAGTTTTTAAATTAGATGTATTTTAGACCTGTCTAAACATACCTAACTTTATTTGTTTACTGTACGGTAGATATTTTATTCGTGAGTTATTATTTATTTTTCTATTTATATCCTAATAGGACTTAAAATATGGTTGTTTTTATCTGGATTTTTTTTTAAATTAAAATATTTAATCATAGTAATTTCAAATTTGTTTATAATGCTCCATAAAATGGACTTATTAGTCCAAGATTCAAGTGACTTTGTAGATCGTTAGATTTTTAGTTTGGCCATTATTCCGAACACCTTATGTAGTTAGTAATAAATATATTTATTTATTAATCGTCAAGAATTTTAAAAACGCGCGTAAGTGTAAATGTATATTAATCAGAGATCGTATTAGTTTAATTGACAAAATATTGTCAAATATTAAATAATAATAAATATTTTATTGTAATAATGTTCACTCTATGAAATATACTTTTTACCATAAATTGTTGTTATCCTAATATTTCTATTATAAATTTTGCAATTTTTTATGAATATTATTTTATCTATCTTCTTTATTTAAAATTGATTTAAAAAATTATATTTAGAAGTATTAATATACATTTTCCGAAATGCCCATTATAAAATTTATAAGTTTTATAAAATATTCATACAAATATTTATAGGTGTATCATGGTGAACACAACCAAAAAAAGACCAACAAAGTAGTTAATATTTAATTAAAAAATATTATATTAATATATTAATATTAAATTGTCTGTCCATTACTTATAAGTAAAATTAATACTAAAACTTAAACAAAATTTTAGATAAATGAATCCTCATTATTAAATAACTGCGAATATATCTATGCTTAATTATATTTTAGATTGCATACAATACCTCACAGTGAGCTCATTTAAAATCATTTTCTATGTTTTTTATAATATTTGATGTTGGTAACAAAGCAAATTTTTTATTATGTATGGAATAATTGTACGCCTCTGTATTGTATATAAACATAAACAGGGTGTTTTTTCAACATAAGACTTTTTAGTTAATATTTTGAAAAACTATGACAATGATTTTTTTTTAGTTTAGTTTAAAGTCATTAATAATTACTTATTTAAAATATATATATATTTTTAATACCTATATTTTATCATTATTATTTTTTTAAATAACGATATACATTTTTAATTTCATATTCTAAAGCAACATATTTTTCGGAATATTTATAGGCATAAAAATCGAATTCCGAACGAGTAGTTGATTAATTATAAATTATTAAAATATTTAAAGTTTAGATGAGTGAAGTGTAATGAACCAATGTTTTTCGGAGTACTTTATGTCACTTCACTCCTATTAATTATTATTTAAATACTTATAAGTTGTAATTCGTATATTTAATAACTTAATTAATAAACTACTAAGTTATTAAATTAAAAATGTAAGTTGTTATTCAAAACAGAATACAATTTAAAAATTACAATAATACAAACATGCCTATAATTTTTAAGAAGATGCTCAAGTTAAATGTGTTGTCTCAATGTCTTAGTCTTACGAATAAATAACATAGCAGATTTATGTTCCGAAGTTCTAATTTTGTGTAGAAAACTTTAATATTTGAGTGAATTAATTTTTTATGAACTATACTAATTTATGATTCTATGATACTTTAATTTTTAAATGAGTTATTATTACCTATATAAGATATTACATTTTAAAAATTCTAATAAATTGATAATAGTTTTAAAAATAATGAATTTCTTCCGATTTTAAAAAAAATCACCCTGTACATTAGTTGAGGTAATGAATGATATCACTATGTATTATAATAATATGTGTAAAGACTTTTTCGAGACATTCTTTGATCGTTCTCACGATAAATATTTTTGTTTGTTTCTATAAAAATTACTTTAAGTCTAGACTTATATTTATCATCATTATTTTGTCATTACTAATATTATTTTTATTTTGTTCAAAAAAAAAAAAACAACGATTTATGTACGTATAATCAATAAGTTATCAAACCATTAAAATGTGTGTGAGAACTTAAAATATTATTTTTTACTTTTTTGTAAACATTTCAAACCCTAAAAAAAATATTACTACAAAATGAATATTTGTTATTTCATGTTCTTAAAATATGAATTTTTGTTCCTAATTTGTTATCTATTATTTTTAGGTTACGTTATACGTATATTATACTTGTTTATACATGTACATGTACGTCAATTAGGTTTTGTACATTATTCAATTAATGTATATTATTTCATATTTGTTTTTAAAAATATTTTTTTTTTAATTAAATTTATTTCATATACTTTTTATAGTTTCTGCTTTCTGTGATATATGCATTATATAATTAATTTATTAATGGTTAATAGAATGCCCTGCCCTGTAAATTTATCATGGACCAAAATTTATCAATCATCGTGATTCACGAGTGACGCAAAATAAAATATAAACTGCTTTATCTCAATATATTTTCATAGTTGAATTTGTTTTATCGGTGGTTAGTCTATAATGTTATTAAATAATAAATATCATAATAACATTAGAAAAATAAATTTGTTTTTTAATTTATCTCACGATGAATAGATTCAACCTGTAAGTACTTTGATGTTTCGTATAATTTTTGAATTTTTTTAACTTGTCATTCGTGATAATTGTTTATTCTTCAGTTTATTTGACTACAACAATTGTATATAGTATGCACGATGTTAATTTAATGTAGAACTACAATGGATTTTTTGTTTTTTATGACATCAGTACTTTTAAAAAACGTTTCAAATAATTTTACTGTACTTTTATTACCTAGAGTACATAATACATAATCGTGCATATGTTACCTATGTATTGTATATTTAAGCCATTAAAATTAATTGTTATGATGTAATACATATTGCTTAGGTATACGTTTATTTCAATTCTAACTCGTTTCGAAGCCAATGGTGACCAAAGTAAAAAAATTCCAAACGTATTAGTAGTTTAAGTGCTATATATTTTATTTTATTTGATTATTTTAAAACATCAATAAATAAGAAACATAGTTCGTATAATTTGTTTTGAAAATAAAATTACTTATTTATGTAGGAGTATTAAGAGTAGGCATAAGTGTACAACTATTTCTGTTAGTTCTTCGAATGCGTATTATTACGCGTTAATAATAATACTTTTGTTTGAATTAGAATTATTCATTAAATTTACATCATTGTAAGCTACAATACAGTTTAACCAAATATTCATTCTAATAAGTAATAAATTACAATATTTAAGTTCCTATTTTATACTCTAAAACTTTTTTATAGCAATAAAAATCTTTATTATACTCTATTTTTACTTGTATGAATTACAGTACTAAGTCTGAAATCAAGTAGGTATAAAACAAACATGAGATTCTTGTATAGTCTTATTAGTAATGCAAGCCATCCTCAGAAGATAACTTTTTAATGAATTGTCTTTTTTTAAAAAACAGTCACTTCCAGTTTTTAGAACAGAAAAAAGTGATTGTCTTGATATAGATTTTGTATTACATAATATGTTAATTTTGAATTATTTTTCTGTAACCATTAATATATTAGCCATGAGTTGTCTCAATCAGTAATTCTTTTTACATTTTATTTGAATGACGTTACTGTGATTTTACTTGTATACGATTAATATTACTTAGTATTACTTATGGACTGTGGCTTACTGTTACTTTCTAGTACTATATAATATGACTATTAAGTTATCGAACATGAGTTAACCTTCTTTCAATGCATATAGGTACTATTTATCTAGGTACCAGTATGATAGAAGTTATTAATAATTAATCAATGTTCGCAGTACATATAGATATAATAACTCATCATCAATACTAGTGTGTTTACTTAAAATACAAATTTAACTAATTTAAGAATATTTTATTTTAAAAGCATTAAAAATTCATAAGAAATAGGCAGATGCTTATACATTTATTTTTTATTTTTTCTATATTCATTTTTTTATGATAGTATAATTATTCCATAATAATTTTAATGATTCATATAAGTTTGTGATATATTTCTTATTGAATTATTAAGAATCTATCAGCTTCCATTTTTATTGGAGTTAAAAGATTATAAAGTTTTTGTTATTGAATATTCAATTAACTAAAAAGCATTTAAATTTCAAAAAAAAATTAATAAACACATAATATTTGTATCTAATTAAAATTTTCTACGTGTAATTTATATTTAATAATAAAATAATACGTAATTAGGTAATTTTAGGTCGAGAAGCAATGAACATGCATTAGTATCTATCTAGGGTATGTACTATTGTTTATCATGTTCTTCGACCAAAAATCAATTATCAAATCACATAAAAAAAATTAATTAATTGATATGGAATTATTCATAATATTATAGTTGTATAGCCGATATATTATTATATTATGATGCCTACATTGAAACCCAATTATTGATATTTTATGGTCTGAGAATCAAACTTTTCTATTTGAATAGTATTGCTGAACTTAAAAAAAGCTTTAAACTTTATTAATTCAATTACTTTTTTTTTATTTAGTCAAAATTGGGGTGATTAATATTTTTTTACTGACTTATTTAACCGATAAAATCTACAAATCACGAATTAACACTATTTATAATTGATTCACTTAACCACCATATATAATAAATTTATACTATGCATAAATATAAAAGTAAAATATTACTTTGATGTTAATCTTCTTCACATTCTTATATACACGAAATTGACGCCATATGCAAATTCGTATCTTTATTTCGCATTGGTATATTTATGTAGGTACCTGAGTACCTTAATGCATTAATGTTTTATTTTAGTAAATCAATATCAATGTGTCAAAGTGTGCTTTAGAATGAATCGATCATTTCAAATTTCGAAAACATTTTATTATTTTATCATTGCAGCAATTTATTCTAAAATTTGCATTCATCCATTTTCCGTATATTTCTTAATCGTAAATATACTGTATAAACCAACTGTTTTAGTACTAAGTACTGATGTTTTCAATAAACTAATGTAATAACATTATATACCAATAAACATATATCATAAAACTGTATAATTAATGTGCCTCGCAAACACGGGCATTATGCGTGAGGCCAAAACCACATATAGTTTCAAATAATAATATTTTAGATTTTGAGCAAAGTGATAAATGTATTGATTTTATCATGATGTATTTTGTGTGTTAGTGTACAGGATAAGTTCTCGATAAAATGCTTCAATTTTAAAAAATGGGCGTGGTTTTGGATATCAAATTGTCAATTGGATCTAGTTTATACTTAAAAGAAATTAAACTTAAAAATTAACAGTACTTATTAATTATTTTTATGTTTAGGAAATACACGATTACACAACAACAAATTAAGAAAAAACTGGAATTTTTGCGCAAATCTAATTTTTGAAAAAATCGATTTTTTATGGTACTTGAAAACAAATTATCGAAAATACTTGAATTTTTCATCAAATGTTTATACTATCGTTTTCTATTTACAATACAATTTTCAAAATATTTTGACTATTTTTGAGCTGTTTATAAACTTATAAATTTTCGGTTTTTTTTTTTAATAAATATCGCTTAAAAATTATTTGCTAAGTAGAAATGTTTTAATAAGTAAACGAAGCTCCTCATAAGTTTTTATTTTTCAATTAAAAAAATATCGAAAATCTGTAGTCACAATATATTTTTATAATCGTTTAAAGTTACAATTTTGACAAAATTCATAAAAATCGCGAAAATTGGTAAATTATTTTTAGTAAAATATTAATAATATAATAAGTGCAAATTTTCGAAAAAAAATTACATCAAACTACTATACCAGGGATGGACTACTGGCAGTCCGTGAACATTTTTATCTGGCCTCTGCTATATTTACAAATAACTTTATTAAATTTTATTTTATTATATTCATAAAATCGATATAATGTTTATCGTAAAACGTAAATATGAATGATCCAAAGGAAGTAAATGATATATTTAATGCTATAAAAACGCAATTGACCCATTTGGTGGTTTTAAAAAATTCTTATCAGTTGTGGCTGTAGATGATACAAAATCGTTTATTTTTTGCTTTCTATGCTTTCTGGCCACTAGATTTTAAAGTTCTAAAACTTGGCCCTCTAGTAACTTTGAGTTGCCTACCCCTGTACTATACTATTAAAATTAAAATAGATTACTTTAATAGCTATATGCTATATTAAAAAAATATTATCATTTGGTGGTATATAGGCTGATAGACCGTTTCCGCCCATAATTGTTTTTCGTATTTAATGATATATCATTAAATTTAAATTTAACAGACCTATAATAGTAATCTACTCGACATGTAATATACAACAAATCAGTACTCACTTATTTTTTATGTCTGTTGTATTACTTTAATAATATATTTTTATGGTTCATTTTATTAAATGCATAGTTGAGATTAACATAAAATATATGAATTATTGTTTCTGTTGACATAACCATATACGCGTATAAAAATGTTACGATAGGTAGTCACTAGTCACTACGATAGTGAATGTGTATTTGTGAGTAAATTACATTCTGCTTATTGCGAATAAGTTTATGACATCACTAACTGGTTTTTCCAATAATAGATACGCTAGACCTAAATAATAAATTGTTTGAATATTTATTAGATTTTTTCTGATTTGTAGTTTGCAAACGTAGGAAACAATTGGTATTTAAAACGTATACGTCGTATATAAATATTTAGGTCATAAGTATCTTTATAAAGTATCTTTGAAAATATTGATGGTAGGTATAGTAATATCGGGCGTCGCCCATTACTGCACAAATGTGCAAAATACGCATAGGACCAAACCGCATAAAGATTTTAAAATACAAAATATTTTATATAACTAATATTTATTTTAAATATTTAAAAATTTAAAAATGTTTGTACATTTATTATATTATTTTATACATATTTTCGTATAACTAACAAAAAAAATAACGGAAATCCATTATAGTTAGGTATCTATAGTAATGGAAAATTTATATTTTTTTTTAGTTTTAGTTAAATTGACGTATTATTTATAAATAAAATAAATTTCATTGTTTGTTGAAATGTATTTAATTACAAATAAATGTTGATATTGTTGTTCCTATGATATCGTGTGGTTGTATGTTAATGTTTTTAAATATAAGTATTTAAACGTATCTACTAAAATTAATTAAAATTAATAATAAATTATATAATTATTATAAATAAAAATAAGAAAATAAAAAAATATATTTAATAATATAATGTTAATAAATATTTTATATTTTCGGAATTTTTATCCAATCTTTTTTAAAACGCACTTTTTGACCGATCAGTGATTACCATTTTTCACAATTATCGTCGCTTATCGATAAATAAATTAATAATTAAGAGGGTAACTAAAGCAATACAGTTGAAATGTGGTTGTGAACGAGAAAGCAATTTAGTACACTCGGTTTTATTATCAAATGAACTGACCTGACTATTATGAAATATGTTAAAAAACAAGTTTAAATTTTAAAACAATATAAGTAGCTACAATATTCATATATATTTAATTTTAATTTTATTATCGAACTATTTTACTTATTTTTAATTATTTTTGTATAAGATAAATGTTTGATGTTATTATTTTTTTAACACTTATAATTCTATGTGTATATTTGATTTTAATAAATCTGTTTGGTTTCGTATTATTTTTATGTGCGATAATGGAAAGCGTCGATATTATCGTCAGTATAGTAAATACAAAATACTAATACTTATAATATATATACTATGGAATTGATAGTTGACGGTGGTGTATATTTAAAGAGTTTAGTATGGGCAATATTTAAAGTACAATACACTACATACAATTATTTAACATATGGTTTGGTGGAGTTGAATATTTATGAAATTTGTCTCAGCGTTTTCATGAATATTTTAAAGATATTATGTCAATTCAAACTATAATACAATAATTTATAGTATTATTATAGCATTATCACAATGATTTGTTACATTCTGAGTTTTCCCTGTCAAACAAAATACATAATACAATATATAAGTTTTGATATTTATATTACCTACATAATCTATTTGTTTAAATAATAATAAAACAAAATTTAGGACCTTAATATTTAATTGTATTGTAACACATCAGTAGCTAAGTTAATTTAATAATACTTCATATCATTACTGTGAACCAATTAAAGTTTATTGATAGGTTATTTAATATATATTCTATAAAGGTTGAAAAGAACATAAACTTGGTTATTATAAATATAAGCAGTAAAATATTATAACGTTATTAACTAATATTTTACTAAGCATTTTAACTCTAACTTATTTTATGTTTTATGAAACCAATGTAAAAATAAACTCACCCTTTACAAAAATAAATATCGTTCTATATTTATAGCCGTTAAACATATAAAGTATTTCATGCATTTTTTTTTTTTTTTTTTTGACATTTTCATGGACTGGATATTTTTACTTATTTTATCGGTCCTATTTTTTTGAAATTAGAAATCTGGTAACTATAGTATAACGTGTTAATTATAGTATATGTTAAATATAATTAAAGCTTACATTATTTTAAAAGGTTATATATCCCTAAATTGTAAGAAGTTAATACACTATTATGGTATTTCATTTTTATGCAAGTTATGAATTTGTGAAATATTATAATTTAAAAATTCTAATTATCTGATAAAATTAACCCAAATCCATATACCCTTTTTATTTCATAATAACATAATATTATGTTGTAAGCTCATAGATATAAGTATACCTATGTTATGTTTGGTATTTATATGTTTTGTTTTGATGGAGTACATAAATGGATTTTCAGAAGATATCACAGGATAATAATATTGTTTTCTTTTGCGTTTAACTGAAATGAAAGTGTCCATATTTAGTTAATTGTTAATGTTAATTTTCTTAATTATTTAGTTAAAAATACATCACGTTGAGCATTTAACATGAATGATAGTCATATTGAAATGAACGTATCATCATGTGATCTGGTCACTGGAGCGCACATTACGCAAATATACATAAATCAAACTTCAGATAATTTAAATGAAAAATCATTAGATGCTAAATTACTCGTAAATATACCTATTGAATTTAATACATCTAATTCTACGTTTTCGTCGAAAGAGTCCTCATCTCTATACTCCGGCAGTATTAAAAACGCGGACGATAGGGATGCAGTGGTGAATATCTTAAATAACGTGACTCCATATCAATATTCTAAAATCGTTCATTCGTCTCAGTTGATACTAGATAATAATGAATCATATTCTTGTCACATATGTATTAATGATGATACCGCTCTGAATTCAGTATGTGAGAATTTTAATACCGATGCGATTCGTCCAGTATGCAACGCTGAAACAAATTATACTTATCTTTCATCAGAGGATGACGAAAGTTACTGTGCATATTCTATTGCTGATATTAGTGATATCGATGAGCTATCAGATAATAATTTAAACGATCGTCAATCTAGTCCTCTTAGGGAACAAACAAGGGTACAAATTAATGGTTCTAGTCCTGGCTATAATTCTAGTTGTGATTCTGAAGCTGATGGAATTGTAACGTTTCTGGACAAGTGTAATAATGAAGTACGTATAAGTATAATTATAATTAACTTGCTGATTACTTGAATAGTATATTCTAATATTGACATAAGACTATAACTATAGTTATTTTATTTTACATGCATAATGAATAAATCTTTCAGGAAGTACGTGATACAATATTTAATTGAGACGATGAGTGCTCTTTATTATTAAAAATTTGGTTAATTAAAACATTTTTATTTTGTTTTAGGCAGAAGCTCGCTTGGCTGCAAGACGTCAAGCCCGCGCTGAAGCTAGAGAAATTCGTATGCGAGAAATTGAACGGCAACAGAAAGAAGCTGAAGAAAATGCAGACAAAGCTTTTGATATGCATGCAGCAGGCAAGTTTAAAATAAACTTTTATCTCTATGTCTGTATGTGTGCAATTTTTTATAAGAAATACTCTGGGTCATAGGTGTAACTAGTCCTTTAAATTAGGGGGGAGAGCTAGATTTCTAAAAATGTTTTATAGCAAACTTTTTTTAGTTAGATTATTATTTATTGTTTCTATTGGTATTTATAACTGACTTGAATGATTATTCATTTGTATGAAATAGTATATTTTTTTATGTTGTAGGAAAAAATAAAATTAATACTAATATGTTTATAAGCACATACATTTACCCAAAAAATTTGAAAAGAGGCTGAATCCCACTCAAACCCCCCCTAGTTACGTCTATGCTTTGGGTATATCTGATTTTGGTATCTAAGGTTACAGTTGAGGAGTCACAGATGACATGTTTTTGATATTCACCCAATATATTGTTCGGAAATATATACAAGCTAAAATGTATTGAGGGGAATATAGGTTAGGTTAGGTTTGCAAAGTTTTTAGCAAATATATTCAAAACTAAAATATAATGTTTATTCATTTTTAATACACTAATACAAAATGCATAAAATAGTTTTTACTTCTGTAGAATTTCAATGTTGTACATAATAATATATTATAATATATCTTAACCCAATGTGTCACATTGTCTAGTCAAAGTATACTTTGCCTATAGTGAATTAGACTTTTGAACTTAAATTTAAAATAAAAATTAATCTGATTAAATTATCAACTTTAAGAGTTACAATGTTTCCTGTTAATTTAATATGTACATATTATGCTTTTTCTATTGTTTATTTTTTTTCAAGTTATATTACATATATTAATAATAAATTCTTGTTTTTTGATATTATCTCTTCAATTATCTTTATGTCAAAATTATTTAATTAATTAATTTAATTTTGTTTATTAGCTTATCAAAATAATTTTATTGCCCATACATTTAATGATCAGTAAATTAATTTTATGTATTATATGGGGATGTAGTTGGTAGTATTTGTATGGTGTTTAAATTAAAAAATAATTAATTTGTACATATTTGACTAAAACTGAGTGAACTATGAATAATTCATTCCTTCCATTTCGCACTTGGCAAATATTAATATAGAATACTTGGTCGCAGACATATATTGATTATAACTAACATTCTTTATATCTAGCTATCTGAAAACCTCAGTTAAGAATTTAATATAATAATACACATTCAGAATTGAAGTTTGATTACCTATTTACCTATTTACTTTCTCCACATCAAATCTTTATTTTATTTGTGAATTTTTAAAACTTTATTTTTACCTTATATTATGCCTAGTTCTGAGTTGTTATGAACTCTTGATTATTTGTATTTATATTTTATGTATTTCAGTATTTGTATTATTGTTAAAATTAAAATTAAGTTGAATAAGAAATATTGAATTAATTTCCAAAAATCCTATTATTTTCTTACTATTTAAATGTTACTGAACAATTTAGTAAAAATAATGATTTAAAAAAACCCGGAGACCAAAGTCCTATAATCAATAAACTTCTGAAACCCAATATCCTACAGGATATTATATTTATTGGAACTCATTTTTTGATAGGGATAAAAGTCTTAAATTCTTGTATTAAATAAAGCAAAATTTATTATAGCGAACATTGCTCAAACTAAACTTGGTGAATTTATAATTTAATCAAGACAATTTGTTCTCATAGTAATTAATTTGTATCACTATATTGTTACTTATTGGAAAATTTGAAGATAAAACCTTATCACTACTTTATTTCTATACATATTTTTTTCTCAGATATTTTTTCTATTGATATTTTTCTTGTATATTTTTACATAAATTTATTTTATCACTAATTAAATTATATTCAAAATTTTCATAATTGTTTTGAATTCAAGATATGAAATTAAAATAAAGATAAAAGGCCATTATAATAATTATTTGAATTTTAATAATGAGGTTTCACCAAAAAAAATTTAAAAATATTAAAAAGTAGATAAATGAAAATAATTATTAATTTAGAATATAAAATACAATTCAATAACTATTTACTGAAAAAGTATTTAAGGTTATTTATTTGTATTTATTTGAATAACACTTTATATTGACTACACATTGTTTGGCTTATGATAAGTGACACTTCAAAGTTTTATGATTAAGTTCCTGTAATTAAAATAGTATTTGATTAAGATATGAAATGCTTTGTTTAAATATTTATTTTAAGGTATATAATATGTACTATAGTGTTTGCATTTATCTCTTAGATGGATCTATTATAAATCGAGTTTCACGAGTAGCTGCAAGTACTGCCAGCCCTAGAGCAGCCAGTTCAATACATAATACTAACAGTTACCAATCTAGTCGTCGTAATTCGGTTGATTCTCTTGATGAATCTACTCCTAATTTTCGAGATTTTAGGGTATGAATGAGCTGTTTTTTAAATATTTCAGTTAATAATTATTAATTAATTTTTTTAGATGGAATTAAAAGACTTAGAAGAAAAGTTTCGTAAAGCTATGGTACAAAATGCTCAACTTGACAATGAAAAAGCAGCTGTGACATATATGGTAGAATTGTATAAAGACAAGTACACCGATATTGAAGAAGAACTTATGCATATAAAAGTAATTATTTTATAGTTATAAAGAATTGTTTTTTATTTATATATTATTTAACTTATTTATAGCGAGAACATAAAGAGAGTTGTAGAGAAAACGAAAAATTAAAACGTTTATTGGCTACTCAAAAACTAGAATCTATAACACTTCAACAAGAACTAGAAGAACGTGATAAACTCATTGAGGTAAATTAATATTTTTAATCTAATGTTTCATTTATAACTAAATATCTTTTATTAGTTAGTTAGTTAATTAGTTCCTCTATATTTTTTACCGGCAATATTTTAATACTATACAAACTTTAGATACAATTGTATTTTATAAAGTATATTTTTGACTAAAATTCATATCATGTGTACAATATTTTGGTTTTTTTTTCTTACTAGTAATGTACTTTTATTTAATGTTAAAAATCCTGTAGTTGGATTTTAAGTTACTTAAAAATAACTATTTAAATAACAAAAAAAATATTATAATAGTATTATATCAATAATAACTTATCATAAACTAAAATTATATGGATTGGTTGGTTTAGAATATAAATATATATTGTAATTTTTATTTTAGGAAAAAGGTCTAGTAATTATCAGCACAGAACAAGAACATTGGAGTGAGAGTGATCAATGTAATAGTAAAATAAAACGTGCCTTAGTCTCTGTTGAAAATGCTCAATTGTTACAAGATGCAGGAGAAGGTTGTTTAGGTATGTATACAAATATTTGATTTTATATTTTATTACTTTGTTTTGCTTTTTTCTTGAAATTACTTATAATAATTCCATAAAGGATATAAATGTGTTATAATTCATAACTGATATTTTAATTAAAGTAAATATATTGAATATGTGCCTCGTAAAATGTGGTCCTCTATTTTGCTTATTTAAACTGAAGTTGTAAAAGTAGCATATTTGTCTATGTGTTCTTAATTCATAGCAAACAGAATTAGAAATACATTCTGTATAATGATAAGTTTAATAATCAACATTTGTAAATGCTTATTTTATACATTTTGTCACTTTTAAGAAATAGTGTATATTTGTATGCATATTTAATGTTTTCTAAAAAAATTGATTTTTTTTATTTTATGATTTACATATTTTATTATAAGATTTAAACTTTACAAATTTTTATTAATACTATTTAGGTAACAATTTTTAATTAACATCATAACTAGCAACCAGTTTTCTACACATTAGACTACACTTTTTTTTTATTTATTAAAAAAAAAATTATATAGTACTTAATAGTTTATAATACATTAAAGTAAATAAATAATTATTAAAATATTTATAGATTATTTTTTTGGAATTAAAAAAAAATATTTGCATAATATGTGGTTTGTTTAACTCTTATAATTAATTAACTACTCATCCAAAAGGTTAGGTTAAGTATATTGAAATACTCTAAATAATATTCTGACACAAGATTAAAATTAAATATATATTTTATCATCTACAACAGTAAAAAATCTTATTTTATTTTCAAAAATCTTTTTTTATGACTTAAAAATAATATACAAGCAATATAGAATATAGAGTTCTTGGATAATCTTGTATTAAATAACATGTTTCATATGATTTTCTTAGTACTATGATTTAATATTATATTTTAAATTTTTCTTATCTTATTATAATGTAAATATTTTGGGATTTATTCAGATGTGCGACTCAAAAAATTTACTGAAGAACGTAACAGCTATATAGACGAAATTAACAGGCTCAAATTAGAGTTGCAAGAAGCTAAACGTCATAGCGATAACCATTATAATGGTACAGACTCGGACGATTTGGAAGATGCCCAAAGTAAGATTGGCTTTGTGTCAATTGCATTTTTAAAAGTACCAATACTATAATTTGATAATTCATTTTTTTTAATATATATATATATATAGAAGAAACTAATAAAGTTCTTGGTGATTATAAATTCAAATGGCAAAAGGCTGAACAAGATATTTCTACATTACAAGCTAATGTAAATTAATTAATTAAAAGCTATTATTTTATTTATTGAATTTAATATTCATTAACATAATTATATTTAATTTTAGGTAGCGAGACTTGAGAGTCAAGTTATTAGATATAAAACAGCTTCTGAAGCATCCGAAAAAGCTGAAGATGAACTGAAATTGGAAAAACGAAAACTACAGCGTGAGGTATTAATTATTATTTGTAAAATATTTTACTTTATAAATATAAAGTAAGCTAAAACACTTCATTTGAAAGTTTATTAATATATCAATTTAAAACAATATGTGTGCTGTATAATATATATGAATTATTATAATTATTAATTCTATGATTTAATTATTTTAATAATTCGTACTTAATGTATAGTTTTCCTTAATGGGAATTTTATTTTGTTTTAGCTTCGAGAAGCTCAAGCAAAAGTTGAAGAATTGGAGACATCTAATATGCATTTATTAAAACGTTTTGACAAGTTAAAGAATGCCAAATCCAGTTTACTAAAAGATTTATAATAGACTATCTTACTCACTATCGAACAAAACTTAAAGTAATAATTTATTTTAATTCTAGTTGTAGAAAAACAACCAATACTTAACCCATTTATACAATTTACTAATTTAATTTAATTTATTTTTATTAGATGCGATTTTTTGTGCAATAAAATCTACATTCATCATCAGTGTCACATCAGACAATTGATAATGGGAAGATGTGCAAAACAGGACAAGAAACATAATATAATTAAAAACATAATTTAGTATATAATTTTTGAATAATTAAATTTATATTAATAAATATTTAATAACAAAATACTAATAATTATAGCAAAATATAATTACCGTGTAAAAATTGTTTTATTTTAATTGAAATTACGATCTAACATTATCATTTTATAAATGTTTTATTTTATATTAAGTATATTTAATTATTATTTTATTTTGAAATAATAAAATTCTTTATTTTTGTTGATTTGACTATTGTTCCAAAACTATCAACCAATACTCCAATTTTTATTGATGGTAAATGTTTTTATTATTAGTTATTCTGTATTAGTCGAACCTTGTTAAACCAAAATAAGTGGCATTTGTTCTATTTATAAATAATTTATTAGTGAAAACATTTATCTCCTTATCACTATTGTGTATACTTAAACATCTTAATTAACAGAACTTGTATGTATACTGTATTTATTTCATTATTATTATTATTTATATTATTATTATTATTTTAATTACTCTAGTAGATTTACTCTGTAAATAGGTATCATATGTAAATGAAACTTTTCTTAACAAGATAAAATTACCAATGATTCATTTTATATTATAAAATGTAAGTGTTGAAGCATCTTTTGAAATATTTTCTTAAATGTTCCTATTTTATACAGAGAGTAGATTATAAAATATTTTAAAGTTAAAGTTTGTAATTTTATAGATTTATTATACTAATTTGAATTCTGAAACAAAATTAAAATAAAAACTACAAGACACGGTAATTTTATTTTGTTATTCATTCATGCACTTTCCAAGAAAAATTAATTTACTGTACTCAGTTTCATGTAAAAGTAAACTCGGGCAGACGGCTTTGGCTAGGCTAATGAATGTCGCTATCATGTGCTTTTGGGAACACCAATTTATTATTCTAACAACCACCAACCTTGTATTTTGCTTAGATAAGCATAATGAAACAATATTTTACCATAATGAATAAAAATTGATTTATTAAGAAATAATTAAGGGTGATCTGATCAAACCTGACTGACCTGAGCCTACTCTTATATGAGGCAGAGTGTTGATCTATGTAGTTAGAATTATCAAATATAAATTATTACAAATAACATTTAGTATTTATTAAAAATAATAATAACAACAATCATTTAGTTTTTAGTTTACTTATTTAATTTTTATCTTTATATTCTATTAAAATTAAAATTGTTTTTTAAAAAAGTAACAAAGTAATTTAAAATTAATTTCTTTAAATATATTTATTATATTAAATTAAATAGATACATTAACTTATCTGGAAAGATATATGGTCCTAGTAGTACCTATACTACATATTATCTATGATTTTAGAATATACTGATATGTGTTAATCTTCAAAACATCAGTAACAGATCCAGAGGTCACACAAGGAAATGGCTGAATTACCTTTTTAGTTTTTTTCTATTTAACCTATATTGGAAGCTTTATTTGCATTGTTTACCATGTATAACTAAATAAATCTGTTTACATTTATTTTTACAATATGAAATATTTTTTCTACAAAATCAAGACTAGGAAAAATCTCAACTAGCGCCTCCATGTAATAAGGAATATCCTAAAAATAAAAAATTCAACTTTTTGTCCAAGACATGAATATAAAATTAAGGTATAAAACACAGCCTAAGGGTGATCACCACATCACTCTCCTTTGTACCTATAACTGAAAAAAATAAGGCAACTAACTTAATTGGTGCTAACAGTTAACAGTGAAAATACCCACCATTATAAAGTTAGATATGAATAGACATTTATTTGTATGTGAATAAAATTAACTTTATACCACAATTGGCACAATTTATCTGTATATTCTAAAATCAATGTTACCTATTTACCTAAGTTAAAAGATATGACTAATAAATAAATTTTATACATTGCTTTTTTTTATGTACCTATTTAGAATTATATTATTTATTATCTACTCCTAAAGAATGTAATACTAACTAGTTAAAATTAAAATATCAAATCTATGCATATTTGTATAGATTATTAAAAACTATCAAAATTATTTCAACAGTTATTTTTATGTTATTTTATTTCTTTCAATTTAAGTTGTTTTCTTATTTTCTATCCATTGATTTGGAAATGTAACACGAGACATCTGAAATGCGTTGAAAACTATGGGGACCATGCTAAATCACAATGAAACATTGAACTATGATGATTTATAAATTTTGTAGGATCAGAGGCTACTATTTAACTTTATAAATTTTTTTATTTATGAAATATTTAACAATTTGGATTTTTTTTTATCCTAAATATGCAATTTTCAATTCTTCAAATATATGTATATTAATAAATGAATATTCAATAATATAATATTAAATTCTAATGTGTTATATTTTTTTTTATTTATTTAAATATCAATAATCTAATATTTAAATATTTATTTTTACTTGTTAAAAGAAAACTATTATTTTTAAGTTATTATCAACACAAATCACCTCTTAAATTATTCTTATAGCAATTACTGTAAGTTGAAATATTAGAAAAATAATCTTTTTCTGTACAATAAATTATTTTTCCTCCCCTTACAGTAGTTGGAAGAGTTGTTATATATCCAAATCAGTTTAATATACATAAATATATTTGAACAAAATTAGACAAGTTTATATTTGGGGTCATGTCTATTAGTTTATTCTTCAGAGCCAATTCATCATAACATTAATTCAAGTATTCAACGGTTAATATTAAAAGTATTTAAAAATTATTTCTGATATTTCTCGTGTATGAAATAAATGTATCGCATAATAATATTATTTATCTCGTATTATCATAATACGTACAATCCTTCATAGACCTTACCTATACTAAATAAGGTCTATGAAATTCTCTCAGATTGTGATTTATGAACTGTCCTGAATTTATTGTTGACGCCTCTATAGAGTATGGACGATATTGAGGTATAATAATCCAATATTCATAGGAATTTGTACAACAAATACTTTGAAAATCATCGAGTTATCAAATATCAATATTGTTGGATTGTTTCACTTTTATATGTGTTGATGTGATTATTTGGTGTAATATCTGTTTATTATTATTTGTAAAATAATAAATATAAAATTATAGATAATGGATATTCAAATGTTGAAGATTGAAAAATAAAAATATATACTTTCATACAATTGCTATCTTTTAGAAAAAAAATGGCAATTACACCAAATTTGTAGGGAAATATAACAATACTTTAATATTAAATATAGGTTACGAGTTCTTTAACTATTTAATTGATTGAAAAAATTGGTGGACAACAAATATTTTACAGAAAATAACGAATATAAATAATCTAACGAATTATTTTCACCAATACTCAACTATTATAAAGACATCTGTATAAGAAGCACGGATAAACTACAAAATAAATTATCACCTAAGTATAAAATTTGGATATGGAATTGTTATTCACTGGTTTCAGTAGATTCGCCTAGATGTACCTAATTGAAGGATAACATAATTGCTTTATAAACTTACATTTTTAATCAATATACTATCTGAACATAAGAAAATTTATACTAGCATTAAAATAAGAAGAAAATATCAAAAATGTCATCTTGTTAAAAATAATTAAATCAATAAATCGATTGTAATTTTTTTAGCTTAAGCTAATTAAATAAAATTTTCTAAATATCATAAAAAAAGATTATATTTATTAATGATACAGACTAGAATAGAAACTAATTATAATGATGTTCAAGGGACAAGTCAAAATTACTCATAATAACAGATTGATGTTTTAAACCAAAATAATAAAATAAAATTGAAAAACTCAATTATATATTTATGTGAACATAATATTGTTTTACAACTTATTAATGTGTTATTTTTTTATCACTGAATCGTGACTTACAAAACAAAAATAAAAGAGTCGTATTATTATTAAAAATTAAATTTACATTATATTAAAAAAAAACTGTTATCTTAGTTTGTACTTTATATAAAAATTAAAAATTATACTTTGGTATTTATACATATTTTTCTAATTTAACCAAAAATAACCATTATAACATCCCTACTGTCATTATACACACATTATAAAAATCAATACAAATTAATACATACAATATAAAAGTTTTGTAAAACCTTTAATTTATGATAATCAATGTCATTACAAACAGTTCCTATTGCACATGCAATTTCATCATTATAAATAGTTTACAATGTATAAATTAATTAATTTTGAGATTATAATGTTATAGTATTTATATAAAATATAAAAATCTAATTTACAAAAGACTTGGACTAATATTAGCGTGAATTAACTAATTTTCCAACAAGAGCATTTTCTACATTTTTTGTTTGATTTACAGATGTAGACATTTTTACAATATTTGTAGTATATATTTTGTTTTAAAATTATATGAATTTAGAATATTAAAATTTTAAAAAGTTCTCTTTCAAATTTAATATGTTGATTTATTAATTATTTCATGTTGAATATGCTTATTATATGCATTTATAAATAAATATGCAACAACTGTCTAAATATATGAAATAAAATTTGGTGTTACAGCTGAAATTCAGTGTGATATAAATTATGGGCATTACAAATCAAATGTATTTGATACACTAAAATAATCTGGTAAATGCATGTAATAATTCCAGTCTCTTGAAATGAAGAAATGAGTTGACTAAAACAGAAATTAGTGCTTGTCCCAAAACAAAAAATAACCATAACAAATACATTAAAATCCAATTTATTAAAATAAAATTAATGAACAAATGCATCAATTATATTTCAAATTGTTGATTAAAAAATTAATATAATATTTCATTTTTTTTTCATCTGAAGTAAAAAAAAAAAATTACATTTTCAATAATTTACCTGTCTACAATTCCAACAATATATTATGATTTAAAATTTAGTAGAATTTCATTATGAATTTGGTACTATACTTCTCTCAAAAATTAAATACACCCTCAACTAATCCCAAAATTTGTGGAAGAGAACAAAATTAGAAAATTTTTTTTAGTTCTTTTTAATGTTATATTAAAAAATATACAATATTATACACACATAACAACAAGTATATCAAGCATAAATTTGAACTAATTGTTCGTAAAATATTTTTTTCTCAAGTTATTTTAACTTAAACATTTTTCTCTTAATACTACTTACTGTAAAAAATTGAAACAATAATACCTTTCATTCAAAAATATATATAATATATTATACTCTACCACAAATGAACAGTTCATGTAATAGATCTAACAAAATATTTACAATTTGTATCAGTACATAATAATGATGTAATTAAATATACAACTACTTAAAGCTAATACTATGACTAAATCTAATTTATAAAATAAATAAAAGGATTTATCGAGAAAAAAAAGCTATAGCAAGTTCAATATTATTAATACCCTGATGAACAATTGCTATAAGTTGATTAGGTATTTAATAACAATAACATATTAAATGTATGAATAGATGAAAATCTAAACAAGCATAGTCATTTAATAATATTTTTTCATTAATGTTAAATATATACTAACACATTTAACAGCTAATAATAAAGATAATTTGATTAAAAATCTACTTTAATATAATCTGGTTGATTGTATAGAACGTATGACCACTCATAAATTAAGGCAAAAAATTTTTATATTGGTACTAAAGATTTATAATTCATTCAAATGAGTTTTATTATATAATTATGCTCAACAAATATTAAAGTTGATGAAGATTTTCTATTGAGCAATTTTGTAAATTATTTTTTAATAAAAAAAAGAATTGCTTGGTTGTTATTTGATTGCTTCATCAGAAAATAAATTTTTTTTCAGGATACAATTAAATTGTAATAATTTAATTACATATATTTATAATTTTACAAGGATAAATATTGAAGGATTTTATACACCACAAAACATTAAACTAAACTTAATTGTAAGCGTGTCCAAATTGAATGTAAAAATATATAACTATCATTTCTAAGAAAAAATATAATAAACATATAGTTATCTTTTTATAATATTAAGTAATAACGAAGTAAAAAATTATTATACATATAATAAATCTAAAATATACATATATATATATACCAGTTTCTCTCATAAAATTAATACAGGTAAACAGAAAAACGCTCTACATATATGTATATAAATATATGTAATAATAATAATAATTAAAACCATTATAAGTGTAGACAATTAATAAAATTAAAAAAATATATATTAAAAGACCTAGAATCCACCAGTTTTTGGAAGGAAAGTGTTTAAGCATGGATTAAAATCGTTGATAGGCGGAGTAAGATTTAAATCATCAATTACGTCAACAGTTGTACTAGTCACCTATAACATAGAAACAATATATTTTAAAATGTGAACTTGGCCTAAATTAATAAATTAACAAAATCACTAAGTAATCAATGATTATAAAAATTCATGACTATATAAAAAATAAAAAGTAAATAAAAAAAAAATACCACTTATGTTGGTAATAAAAACAATAATTAGATTAGTACATATGTTATAAAATAATACGCATAATCATTAACACTACATTTTTTAATTTAGCATAATTTATGAAGTTGATCAAAAACATTTTCTTATTGCAAGATTTGCTTCCGTTATTAAAACATTAATATCAGATATTAGTACTTGCGTTTAAAAATTTTGCTGTTCAATATTTTAATAAATTTGCATTTGTATGACATACAAGTAATTTACACTTTATTTTTTATTTCAGTGTAATCTATAAAAATAGTAGGTCAAAAATATTTTCTTATTGCAAGATTTGCTTCTGTTATTAAAACATTAATATCAGATATTAGTACTTGCGTTTAAAAATTTTGCTGTTCAATATTTTAATAAATTTGCATTTGTATGACATACAAGTAATTTACACTTTATTTTTTATTTCCGTGTAATCTATAAAAATAGTAAGTCAAAAATATTTTCTTATTGCAAGATTTGCTTCCGTTATTAAAACATTAATATCAGATATTAGTACTTGCGTTTAAAAATTTTGCTGTTCAATATTTTAATAAATTTGCATTTGTATGACATACAAGTAATTTACACTTTATTTTTTATTTCCGTGTAATCTATAAAAATAGTAAGTCAAAAATATTTTCTTATTGCAAGATTTGCTTCCGTTATTAAAACATTAATATCAGATATTAGTACTTGCGTTTAAAAATTGTACGCAATTAATTTAGTCTATTTTATTTCAGTATAATTTATGTGCAGTAGGTTAAAATTTTTTTCTTGTTTTAAAGAATACTTCTATTTTTATAAGTTAAACATCATATAGTTAAACCTCTATAAAAAAACAAAAATCTTACAACAAAAGAAAAGTGCCAGAATTAGGTTAAGCCTTATAAATTGATATTTTCAATATTTTAGCCTTTCTATAATAGTATATGCAGTTGGTCTGGACCAATTCCATTCAGTGGTGCCAAATTTATATCATGTCATATGAAGTGATTGCTTCATTTCTTAAATGAGTGGGTGGATAGAAGTGAGTTCTGAAGTTAATGGGTTAACAAAATTAAATAAGGTGTTATATTATTTATTATAGAAGTTAGAAGTCCACACATATATGTATTTTATATCATATTAAATGGCTAAAAAGTTTGTGTAGGTAGAACAAAAGTTTTAGATTTTGCTTCACAAAAAGTCGGAGTTTGGCATCACTGATTTCATTAGAAAGTGGATTTAATGTACTTGCATGAAAACTTAATGATTTCATCATAAATTTAATATACTACTTTAAGTATTATTGTTTTGTAATTTCTCATCAAATGAGATTTAATAACTATAAAAGAATAATAATAAATATCATGTTACTATATTTACCAATTGCTATAGATAATATCATTAAGCTAATTATTTTATCTAATCAACTATAAAACATTATCTGAATACTGTATCAATGTGCATGTACCTCATCTATTTCCACATTGTTATTAGGCTTTTCAGAGTCAATATCAGATTTTATTGAATTGTTATTGGCAAGTGCTGCTACTATATCACTTTCTGCTTCATTAGTATTATTTTCAATGGTCGATTTGAAACTATCAGCTAAATTATTTTCATTGTTATTATTTGGTAGATCAGCAGGAATTCTAAAATAGAAAAAACAATTAAAAATATATTTAATATGATAATAATATGTATAAAAATAAAATAAAATGTGTAACTAACCCTCCAGCCGGTTCACTAGATTCATTAGTTTTGGGCTGGTTTTCTCGTACTCTTTGATCTCTTTTTCTCTTTTTGCTCCAAAGTTCATGACAATCTTGCCATGTTGGTAGTGCTGTCACGTCCATTCTAAACAATTTATAAGAACATATTTATTAAATGTTAATACTAATTGCTTATTTCATGGCAAAGTATTTTTTTTTTTTTTTTTGGTAAAAATATTATTTGTATTGATAATTTAATACTAACTTATCAGGCTGAACATTTTTTAACCAATTGCATTTTAGAGCTTTATCAGCAGTAATTCGTTTGCTAGGATCTAATTCTAACATATGATCTAAAAGATCCAAGGCACTATCATTCATAAAAGTAAATTCTTCACGTAAACGACGTCGATGTACTTTTTTAGCTTTTAACGAATGCCAGAAAGGCAAGTTAATCACAGTAGGCCATACAGCAGGTGTTGGACTACCACATAAACGAGATATAGTTTCTAATTGCATCATTTCTTCATTGGCCTATGAAAAATATTATATACATTTATATACCGAATATCACTATCAAATTAGGAAGATTTAACATTTAAGTAATTTATTTCATTGCCAATTTAATTTATTGAATAACTAAATTAAATCATAATGATATTATCTAAATTCTAAATTTAAAATTCATATACAAAATTAGCACCCATGTAACACCCACTGGTTATTCTAATACAATAACATATTGTATGAAAACTTCATATAAAATATTACCTGAAATAAAGGCTTTTTTAAAAATAACTCTCCCAAAATACATCCACATGACCAAACATCTATTGAAGTTCCATACCTCTCTTCGCCAAGTAATAATTCAGGTGGTCTATACCAGAGTGTTATTACTTTATTAGTGTATGGTCGTTGTCTGTCTTGAGCATTATATAACCTAGCTAGACCAAAATCAGCTAACTTTACTTCACCTCTAAAATTAAAAAAAAAATCAGTAGAAATATACATAGAAATATTATACAAGTAAAAATATAAAAATCAATTGGTAACTGTTATATAATTAACTTATAAAGATTATATTTCACTAATAGTAAACCGTCATTATTTAAAACAATATTTGTGCAATTAATTGTTGATTCAAACTTATACTGTATTAATGTTTCTCCATAAAAATATATTTAAATACATTGATAACCATTAATATGCAAGATGTAACTATAGTAAAATCTGGATTATCTGTGGTCTTCTGCAGAATTATAAAAGTTATATACTTATATATATATAAGAAATCATTACAATATCTCAAATAAGAGAATATCTCAAGTCTCAAAACTTATCCTAGAGACAGTATTACTGATTGACAATATCCTGTACCACCTAGGGGTTTTGAAATCAGAAGATTTAAAATAGTTTATCTGTGGTTTCTATGCCAATCTATCACATTGATAATGAAGTGTTTACTGAATAGTTTAGTCTTAGTAAAACCATATTAACCCAAATACAATTAATTTTTCACTATTTTAAGTTTTAATTTTACTTGTTATTCATTAAGATGTTACTGCATTTGATATCTCTATGAAGAAAATTTCGACGATGACAATAATTTAAACCTTCCAACAATTGTCGCATAATACTTGCATTATGTGTTTCGTTAAAGTCAACCATTCCCGATTCTAATAAACCCATAAGATCATGGTCCATGTATTCAAATACTAAATAAAATGATCCTCTATCCTAAGAAATAAAAAAAAAATATGAATATTTATTTTTCTCCATTATTGAATGAAGCTTAAATGGATCTTTATGAATATAATAATCTATAATTTACTTTTTTAAAATCAAGAGCATCTTGTTTATCAGTTACAATTTCTCTTAAATTTACAATATTTTTATGGTTTAATTGACGTAAAATTTTTATTTCTCGAACAGCGGTTATTGGAAATCCTTCTTTTTCATTTTCAAGTCTAACTTTTTTTAATGCTACAAATGTACCTGCAAGTAAAATAATAATTAAAAGTTATAACATAATGTATAAATATTTAATATAATATATTATAAATGTACATTATATTATTGTATAAATATATTTGGTACTAATTAAAATTAAGTTTGTACAAACTGCATCACATATACCTGAAGTTTTATCCTTTGCTTTGTAAACTTGACCATACGTTCCTTCACCTATTTGATTAATCACTTCAAACATATCAACACACTGCTCTCCCCAATCAATAGGGTTATTAGCTGCAGCAGATTTTGTGCTCCGTCTTCGATAAAGTACTTTGGGTCGTTTAATTTTAATATTTGGATCTAACGGACGAGAAGGCCTTTCCATATTTGAAGTGAATGAAAAACTTTGTGGAAACCCTGATCCTAAGCCCAGCATAATTGATCTTTTAATTGCGCTTTGTTGACAATCAGGTAAAGGATTTGATACGATTTCTGACAAAGAAAGATTTTTATCATCATCTATCTTATCGGCATTTTGAATAAGTCCTGTAAATATTTCTATAATGATTATATGCACTAAAATTTAAAATATTATACCATAAAAATAATGTAGTAGATTAATTTTATCTTGGTTCATAATATTTAATTAAAACTTAAATCTCATCAGTACTAAGTTAGTAAGTTAAGTTTTAGTTATTAATATCTACTGAAAGTGATAAAATATTTGATTGTAACAATAATTTTTATAGTTCAATGAAAATAAATTTTCTCGAAATAATTAATCCAAACAATATAAAATCAACAAATAAAAATATTTATCAACATTTCTACAAATAATTATTAAATTAACCATATATCAATTGTTTACCTGGTGGTAAAGGTAAATCTTTAATGCTTTTTTTTGAACTTTTAAATTCTGAATCTGGAGATGTTTCGTCAAGTATTGGAAAAACAGGAGGCAATGGCATTTTTGATAAATCTTTATTTTCTATTACTTCTAATTTTTTCTCAGGTGGTGTTATTTTTGGAGTTAATGATACTTTAGGTTCTAAAGAATGTTCAATTCCATTTTCTATGATCTCTACTTTTATAATAGATGGACTTTGACTTTTTAAAAGAACTGATTGAAGCTTTGAAGCTATTTCTATAGTTGGTGAAGTAACTGATAGTGTATTAGAAATTTCAACATTATGTTTAGACGTTTGACTGTTTTCTGACATTTCTACTATAACACAAGAATCAACGTCATCATTTACATCCATTTTGTGTAATTTTGTATTTAAATCAACAGTTTTAGAACTATTTTGTTCATTATCTGAATCATCATGTATTTCAACTACTTCATTTTCATCTAGAGTCTTAGTACTGATTTGCGTCAAACACTTCATGGCTAATTCACGCATCTGCCGATCTTTTACCAACTCAGCAAAGAGACTTGTTTCACTAAGTTTTACTTTGGAATTATATTGTTTAGCTGGACTTTTTGTAGATTTTTTTTTCTTGGAGACTGAAGGATAACATCCAGGTGAATCACTATCAGAATGCTTTTTAGTAGTTTTTGAATCCTTTACTGGAGAAGGAGATTTGCTCTGAGTACGAATATTTTTAGATGGAGAACGTGAATATTTTGGTCGAACATGACTTGATTTTTTTGAACGAGAATTGTGAGGAGAAACTGCTCTCGAAATGTGGGACATGTGCTTTGATGATTTTGAAGTTATACGCTGTGGTGATTTTTGACCATGTTTTGGTGAGTGGTGTGCATGATGATGATCATGTCTCTGTTGATGGGGGGAATGTGGTGAACGGGAACGAGAATAGGAACGGGAATGGGAACGTGATCGTGAATACCTCGCTTTAGAACTTCTCGTGTGTTCATGGTGTCGACGATCTCGAATCGGACTTCGGGATAATCTAAAATGACATTGAATATATATTTAATATGAATTCATTAATTTAACTTTAACACTAATAAAGCTTATAAGTTGTACAAAGTAAAAAATAACTAACATTTTAATTTGAATTATTTACCCAATATTTTTAATAAGTAATAACAATTGGATGCCACCATTTTATTTTACAAACTAAACATAAGAAGATAGATAAAAAATATTGTTTTAAAACTATTAATAAGTATTGTATAATTAATAAATATTCTTAATTTTATAAGTGCTTTGAATTAAATATAATCTTACAGCCAATGAATGAATTATATAAATAATTATTAAGTACCCCAAATTATTTTTTTTAAGTATATATGAATTTAAAATTCTATAAAAAAAATTTGAACTTGCTCAAATTTGGTAAAAATTTAAAACAATCTAAACAACCTAGATTTAGGTATATGATCTAGATTACAGTGGTATTGGTACCATAGCAACAATTTATTTTTAACTAACTTTTTGATCTCAATTAATCAAAGTAATTTTATTGACTTGACAACCACTCAAAAAATATTAAACATGAATATTGTCAGTTCAAATATCAATAATATAGCTAGACATCACTCTAAAAGCATTCATCACACTATAAAAGCTATTTAGTTAAATTATTTTAACTATCTGAATTTTTAAATACTAAGTAAAACTTGAAAACTAATGTAATGTAAAAAGTGTTTAAAAATTACATACCTGTGACTATGTACAGGTGATCTATCTTTATCAGATTTAGTTTTTCGTATTCTACTCCTCTCATGTTTACTTTCATGTTTACTCTCGTGTTTATTTTCATGTTTGCTCTCATGTTTACTTTCATGTTTGTCGCGAGTTCTACTAGATTTGAGTTCATCAGTTTCATATCTTTCAAATTCATCCATACGTCTTTTGTGGTCCCTAAATTTGTATTACATATAAATAGTTTGATTGATGTTTATAATTTACAATTAATTAAAATACAAACCGGTTATTTTGTTTTGAAATACTTCGAGATCGATAATTATATCTACCATCTGCAGGTTCAGGAGTACGACTGTATTCTTTCCTTATTGCTATATTTAATAATGGTGGGCTCTTCATCCAACTTAAAAATATATTTATAAGATTAGATATTTTAATTAATTGCTATTAAAACATTCAAAATACTTCTGTGAACCCAACAATTACTAGGCTAATAAAATATTAAATAAAATCAATATTATTTTGATGAAAAAAGTCTGTCAGATAATTTATTACCTTTTATTTTCTTTTCTATGATGTTTGGTGTGTTTTTCTTCTTCTTTATGTGTCACCTCAACTTTGGAAATTTTGATATGAGTTGATTTTGTTAATGGTGGAGTGTGTGAAACCTCAATAGGTTTATGCTTCTTAACAGGTTCGTTAAAATCACCATTTCGTTTGGAAGGTTCCGAATTAGAACATTTGGAAAACTTCACAAAACTATTATCACAGTCTGGTAATACATTAGATTTATGTTTTAAATCCTTCTTCTTTTTTTTCTTTTTTGAGCTAGGGCTTTTAGGTTTTTTATTGGTTTTTTTAGCTTTTTTGTACTTTAAACGTGAAACTTCTGATGTCATGTCTACACAATTATTTAAATTGAAAGTCGTTGACATTGAAGATTTTTCTAATACCGGATCTAGTTCCCAATGATTACTTATAGGGGAACAAGCTGCTAATAGATTTCTAGGTGAGGTGACTGTAGTAATTCGAAAATTATTAGTTATTATTCTGGTAGGAGGAGGGGGAGGAGGAGGTTTTAAACGCATGGCCCCATGTTTCTCATCAAAATCACTATGTATTTCACCTGCCTCTGGACTACTAAGTTCTTCAGAACTAACATCTGAATATTGAACTAAATTTTTACTTGAAGTAACAAGAGCAGACTTTTTGTGTGATTTAGATTTCAATTTGTGCTTGTTTTTTTTTTCTTTTGTCCTTCGGTAAGATTTTTCTCTGCTTGCTGTGCTGCATTTTCTAACCAGTGCTGGGAGCATATCTATTATTCATTCCCATTCATAGATGTCAAATAAAGTAACAATTACTTTTTGGATATTTTATCAACTATTTTTTTTTTCAAAAAAATAATAGATAATAATTTTAAATAACAAATTTCAATTGAAAGTTATAATATAAATTGTCAACAAAAATGTATTTTGTAATTACTTACAACTACTGTATACCATTTCTTGTTTCGTTTGCTTTACATTAAGATTGTTGGGACCTAGAAAATAAAAATAAACCTTATTTAATAACAAAACTAAATAAGCTAATAATAAAAAATTAAAATAAAAGCTACATTTATAGCAATAAAATTAGCTAGTATTTAAATCATATAGTAATATATTTTCTATGTAACCAATAAAAAGTGATGTTATATACTTATACATAAAATTAACCAAGTAAACCAATTTTAACTTTGTCAATGAAACAAAATTAACTTTGTTTGAATTAATTACACAAGTATTTGAAAACTAAGTAGCTTGGTCAAACAAATAGATTAGAGCAATTAGACGGACACCAAAAATAAATAGTCATTTTAGTGAAATTTAATAGTGTTAAAATTTTTTATCTAACAAACTTATTGTTTATTAAAATATTTAAAATAAATCCTATTCCTTTTTTCCTATATAGAATGAAATACTGTAAGTATTTTATTAATGTTTTAACTTATAGACTGTATTGATAAAAATATTATTATTTTTTAAATTAAATATTTAATATTTTTAGATCAAAATATATTTAAATGACTGGAAGTATAATACTATTTAGATTAACATGATACTTGGACACAAAACTTATAAAATTAAATTACATTAACATTATTAACTTAAGAATTAATAAATCAATTAATATAACAACAATAGATTACAATTTTAAAAATTGGGCATTTTAATAAATTGTGTCAAAAATTTTAATATGATAAAAAAAAATTTTAAAAATCATTTTTTATCTTTCAAAGATTATAATAGGTTAAGTTAAATAAGAGCATATTTCATTATTGATATTTATTTTTTTAAAGAGAAGATTAATGTAATTTTGCAAACTTATTTTAGAAAGCAATTCCTAATTTATAATAAATGTTAACTAATCACTATAATACATAACAATTTATAAAAAGTTATAATAAACCTAAAACTATAGTCCTACATAATATTATAACAGTTTTATTGATTTATAGAAAACATACACTAACAAAAAAAAAAAAAAAAATGAAATATAAGAAAATTAATAAATATTAATTATACATTTAATAATACTGAAATAAAATATAGATTATGTTCAATAATAAATGTTTGCTTTTTGTATATTTTTTTTTTATTATTAAATTAACACAATATTACATAAATGCAATGATACATTTTATTTATTCAAGTTAATACAAAATAATTATGAATAGAAAATAAACAAACAAATTAGGTCTATAATATTAATTTTGAAATAAAAATATACCTATATACCTACATTTAAATTGAATAATGTGATCACATTTAATATAATTTTGTGTTCCTGTAGTATAAAAATTGTAATACTTCAAAAATCTTAAGTTAATAATCATTATTTTTTTTAATATTTATAACTTTTTATTAATTGTACTTCAACCAATATTCATCATATTAAAATAGGTATAGCAAGCATTTACAAATTTTTAAAAACACTTTTTAAAATATTTTAGAATCTAGATAAATTTTTTTTGATCAAGATAAGAGTCAACTTTAATAAGTTCATGTATATAACAAAATTTGCTCTATCTTTATGTTTTTTAAACACTTTAAAATATTTTTATAAAATTTAAATAATTGGTTTACAATGGTCAATTTTTCGTGTAACACAAAACATTAATTGTTGAGTAACTTGAAGTACTGTATCTACAATTGTATTTGATAACTTTGATTTATCAAATTTGAAGGCAAACATATTTTGTATTCTCTCGTTGTTTTTTCTCATAAATAACCAACAAGAGAACACAGATAATGTTCCAACCATACAAATTAAAGTTGATTTACTAACTAAATAGTTAGGTAATGTGCCTAAACTTGTTATGCAATCGTAGGACAAATGTGTATTTAAATAAAATTATCTAAGTACCGACAAATAATTAATTTATATTATTTAATACAATGTTATTCTAATAGAGCTCAACTAATATTAATAAATTAAATTATCTTCAAATATATTATAACTTAGTAACACATTCTAAGTATTTTCATAAAATGTTATAAAATAAAATGTAAGTAGTGTGTACAATTATTATATAATTAAATTTACATGGGTAATTTATAATAGTAAAAATATTAAAATTACTTTATTTATTTACTGTTTACTATAATAAAATTTTACAAAATGAAAGTCTGTTGTAATAATACTAATTTGATAAAATACAGTACTCGTCTATATTATGTAATATTGACAAGCGATAAAGATCACACCAAATCATCAGTGTCGGAAAATGCCAATTTATTTAATTTGAACAAAAACTAAACATGATTAATTAAAAATCGCCTTACCTCAGTATTCCAGCTGATATTAAGTTGTAGTTGAAAAACCCGGTTTGTTGACTGCATAAATGAAAATCGTATGAAATAAAAATAAAATAATAATAATTGCAATTTCAAATTGCAGGGTTCACGGTTTATAGAAAAAAAAAAATCCAAATACGAGCGTATTATCGTATTTAGGATCATATATCTCTCGTGATTTAAAGCGTATATGTGCCTTGACTAGCACATGATTGATGTCAGAAAAATGTATTATAAAACGTTATGATCGCGATTTGCGCGTGTTGATATTATTTTAATGCGATTTCACCTATTGGTGAGTTAGCGTTATGTTTCCGGTATTACAAGAATAATAATTCCGGATGATAACCACCAACATTAAGTTTTTGGTTACGGGCGTTCGGTCGTATTTTGACGATTCAAAGAGTGTATTCGCATAATCGTGCGTTTCGTGTATCAATGATTTTCTATGCTATTGCGGCAATGAGGCGACGTACACGACGGAAAATCAGTTATCAATGATGACCGCTCGTCGACGAATGGGAAAAAAGAATAGACGAGGCCATTTTCATTTTGTTTTTTTTTTTTGGTGTTCCGTTTCATTTACCGAGTCTTTGGTAGTTTAGCCGCTCACTAGATACTGTTCTATTGATGTGCGCACGACAAACGTTCACTAATCGCCGAAAATGTACCCGCCGTGGAGGTAATAAGTAATGAGAATTTGTTTTTATGACAACCACTACAGTACCTACTACAGTAGAGTTGCAGTGTCGGCTGTGAACTGAATTATGCTATACGTTTTTACGCGGGACGTTCGCGAATAGATTTTTTTACTGTTTCATGGTGCATTGTTTGACGATTAAAACAATTAATGGTGCTCGACTACTGCTCATAACCAGAGACAAATGGACTTATCACCCGAATGGATAGATTTATTATTATTATTGACAATGGAAATGAATGTTACACAGAAAATCGTTGAATTCAACATATTATGGAGCGTTAAAATAATTTGTTATTAGAATTTGACGGACCCGTGTGTAAACTTAGTTGCAGGTCCTTCGTTTTATATACAATGCTGTTATAGGTATCTACTCCAATAGTTGATATACCAAAAACTATAGAGCATGTACCTATGTGGCTATAGATCTTAAAGATGTTAACTAAATTCAATTGTTTTAAAGTCAACATAAATATATATCCCAGTTGCTTAACAAAATTAAATTATTGATAATTAATTTAAAAAAATTAAAATTATATAATAATAAAAAAAAAAATGAAACGAGCTTAGTGAAGTCTGACAGACGGTCTACGCTCTAAATTATTTTTCGTAGACAATGATACATTGATACCTATTTATCATTGAATTTAAATTTAACATGCATCCATATCTATACAGTGATCCACTGGACACCTATTATACCATAAAATTATATCCTCTTATTTCTTACTTTTTTGAAAATTAATTTTTTTTAATAATTATATGAGAGAAAACTTAAGAAAACCAGACTCAAGGTAGGTACCTATAATTATTGTTCTATTGATTCGTCACAATTGGTAATGTACTAATATAACAACTAATATATAGAAAGGTACCCAGAATAAAGTACACCTTGTACTCTAAATAAATTGTCATCAACTTAATATTTGTAAAATGTATCTACGTTTTATTATTTTAGGTACAATTTGTGTTTATATCCTGTATTATTTTTTATATTATGTAGGTACCGTATGACCTAAATCTACCTACCTATCTATGGTGTAGGACTGTCGATAATCGGCAAAACGACAAGGTGAAAAACATTAATTTTGATTAAAAGTAATTAAAATAATTGCTGCCAAAAAGAAAATTATTTCTAAATATGCATAACAATTTAAACACACGCTTGTTGAAATAAACTTTACATTTATATTAATTTTCGTACTTTAGATTTTAATTTAGTGAAGATAATACCTATATTAAATAAGTAATAATATGTAAGTTGTATTTGTATTTTATTAATACGATACCTGTGGACTGCGATAAATCAAATTTTTTTGTTTAAAATGTAATCGAAAGACGTTTATTGGGTATATTACGAAAAAAAATAAAACAAAAATATACGCCGAATTACAGAACAAACTTAAAACATTATGTAAAAAATATTTAAGTGGGGAAAGAGATTTACCAATTTTTTTTTAATAGCATAATCATATGCTATTCGAATTATTCGATATCTATGATTTATTTTTATTGTTATTTATTTAACATTTAGACTTATAATATACTTATACTTACACTAATATTTAGAATTTTGTAGTAAAATGTGTTTGACATTTTTTATACTGTCGTTTTTTCCTAGTTATGGTATCAATTACCGAATTGGTATGCCATGTACAACATTGTGTTAATGTATTTCGTTGACGTAGATACCAGTTATTTATGTGTAGCTTACGTTTTAAAAAAATATTTTCATAGGCATGTAAGCTTTTGTGATTCCATAAAAATTAGGATACTGAGCAGTGAGCGCTGATAACTTATAAGTACAGTTTATAATTTGCGTTAATTGAGTGTTGCTACACTTAAATAATTAAATACCTACCTATTTATGAAAGACCACAAAATGTCTTCGTGAATTTAAAACGTTTATATAAATAACTATCTATGAGTATTTTTCAATCAACAGTCTAATTCTTTAATTATGATTCAATGTGATTTCCACCTTATTATGATCTATGATAACACTAACCATTATATAGTATGGTACCTAATACCTATACATATTAAATATAATTAAATTAGCTATTATATAAGAAAATGTATTAAATATTTAATCTAAGTAGGTAGGCATAATGTATTTATCATTATCGCTTATACGAATATAGTGTGAAATATTTAATGACCAATTATAATTCACTTTATGTGTTATTACTTATTACTGTCTGTCTGTAATTAATAGTCCATTATACAACTATATAACTGGGTACATTATAAATTATGACTATGCATTGTTTTACTATTTACTCCATTTAAGAAAAGTAAGTATACATAACTCGTTTTGCTTTGCGTTTGCGTTAGGTAGGTAGGTAGGTACTTTAAAGTATACATTAATTATTAGACAGAGGACATGCCCTTTGTAGCATTTGCATATTTGTTTTTCCAAATCACAAAAATAGCAGAATACGAAACAAATAGGTCTACGTTTCATGCTTTCACAAAGCTAGCTTTTAAAATTTTATTTTACGTATAAATACATATTTTGAGTATTTTTTTGTTTTTTTTTTTTTGGCACGTATTTTATCCATTTTATACTTTTGGAGACATGTTTTAACTTAATTTTATAATTTTGTCAATTTTGTCTTCTCAGGTGTTTTTATGTTAAATAATACAACCAAAACATATATTTATTTTTAATTTTTGTTGTATATTATCTAAGAGTTTTAACTATCCGTGGGTGCACATTTTTTCTAGAAGTATTTGAAGACCACCAATAAGACGATATAATTAATTTATATTTATTTTATTGATAAATAGTAAAGAGTAAGTTTACGATGTGATGTCGTATTATCGGTTATTAAATACTTATACATTTGTAATACGTAGAACAAATAAAATTAATTCAAAATAATAATTTCTATGAAATAAAATACAAAAAATAATATTGTTTTTATTTTTATTTTTAAAATGCATATTGGTGATTTTTAATAGCTACAACTACAAGTCGTCTACCCTATTAATTATTATTATGATAATCTAAATAAAATAATAAATAATGACAATATTGGAGGTAAATCACTAGATATTGTAAGTGATAAACGTTTAACCGAAAGAAAACAACATAATATATAAATATTATTAATTTGAGTAATTTGTAATTTTAATTTCAACCTCATTAATTTTAACCCTGGACTTTTATGTGCCCTAGAGTACTGGAACTGGATAATCTGGATCTGGAATGAGTGGAATGTAACCCGTTGTCCACATTCTATGGTTCTAATTCTAAAATGTAGTTCAATGATATAAATGATAACCTATCAGCGTTTATTATTTATTATTATATAATATAATCAATGCTATCTAGTTATCAGTTATTATTACATTCGTCAGCTCTCGGCTCTTGAGTCTCGAGCGCGAAATCAGAAAATGGAAATATCATTCAACCAATTACCAAGGTGAAATATTTATTCTTTATAAGGTGTTCGTAAAAATATATTACACAACTTTTTCGTACAATTGATGTCATTGAAATTTTATTTTTCAATATCATATTTTAATTTGTTTTTTTACAATTTAAATTTTTTTATTGAGTTAAATCACTCATTTTTAAAATCATTAATTGGCGTCCAACGTTCGTGATACCTACCGATAAGACGTGTTTGTTCTATATAAATAAATAATGGCCAATACTGGGTTGTTGATATGTTCTAATCCGTTTCGCCTGCTTCGCATATTTCCGCAAATACAACGCGATGTACAGAGTACACTTTACGTCCATTTTTTCCCAATTCCAATGCTGGATAAGAAAACTGTACGACATAGATTCATGATGATTGATGCTTATAAAAATCTAAGTCCCATGAACGTGGATGTACGCATCCTTTTATGTGGCTTCAAGGGAACATTTGACTCTCAGATTACTACTAAACGACCTGTAGATGTGATTTTCTATGACGACCATATAAAGTCTGAACAACTTCATCATGTAATTTCGTCATTAAGTAACAAGTCTCCTAATTGCAAGACTGTATTTGTGCAACCAAATGAAGCTTACAGCTCAATTGATACAAAGGAAACTACCCAATACGATGAAATGGAAAATGAATTGTACGAGAGTGTAGTTTTAGGCGGAACTTTTGATAGACTTCACAAAGGTCATAAAATATTATTAAGTACAGCTGCGCTAAAATGCACTAAAAAATTAACTGTGGGCGTAACCGACATTTCCATGTTAAATTGTAAGTTAATATCTTAATAAAATTAAGTAATTTATTACGTTAAAACTTACATATATATTATAAACAAATGTTTAGCATAAACATGTATTATAATTATTACCAATTATTACTTGTAATTTTAATACTGATTAAATCAACATTATACAAATAGTTAAAATTATCTTTTTAGTTATTACAAATCTATTAAATAAGCATATTTTATATCAAAACTGATTTTTTTTTTTAAATAATTAAAATTCTCATTACTAAAATTTGTATATTTTGTTCTTTATATAATGGTTATTATACAACATTAAAATTTTAGTAACTACCAACACTATCTTACAACATTTAAATAATTTTAGAAATTTAGAATGTGAACTACAGTTTATATTATGATAATTGTAATTTATTTTGTTTTAAGCTATACATAGTTGATTATTATTTATTACAACACCTAATTAAAGAATTTAGAGTTCTTCTATTTCATTTTTTCAGCTAAAAAATTAAAGGAACTTATTGAACCTTGTAATACTCGAATAAGTAATGTTGAAGGATTTTTAAAAGATATTGATCCAACATTAGAATATGAAGTATTGCCTATTTATGATATTTATGGTCCAACAATTCATGATCCTACATTTCAGGTTTTTAAATTATATTTTATAATTGCATTTATTCGTTTAGTATTTTTAATTTTATATTTTAGATGATTATATTAAGTGAAGAAACCATGAAAGGTGGAGAGTTAATTAATGAGAAAAGAGTTAAAGCCGGTTTACGGCCACTAGATATATTACCTGTGCCATTATTAGAGGAAGATAAAACAACGAGTGATTGTTGTGATGAAGAAGAACAAAAAATAAGTTCAAGCAATTATCGAATGAGATTGTTAGGTACACTCTTAAAACCACCACAAGTAAATAATAAATAATAATTTGAAGTTTTAAGTTTTATTGATACTATATACATTCAATATTTTTATGCTTAGCCAAATAATAATATACCCTCATGTCCATATATTATTGGATTAACTGGCGGAATTGCAAGTGGCAAATCATCTATTGCTAACTATTTAAAAGATCTAGGAGCTTTTGTAATTAATGCTGATACTTTAGCACATAGGCTTTATGATATAAATCAGCCTGCATACCAAGATATCATTGATGTGTTTGGTCCTAGTATACTGACAACAAATAACGAAGTAGACAGAAAAAAATTAGGTGCTATAGTTTTTAATAACAAGGTAATGGTTGTGTCAGTATTGATTAATAATATTTTATAATTATTGTATATGTTATTTTTTAGGATAAACTGGAACAATTAAATACAATAATTTGGCCTTTAATATTGCAAAGAGTAAAATCAATAATCGAATCGACCAAAGATCATAATATAGTTGTATTAGAAGCAGCTGTTCTTTTAAGTGCGAATTGGCAATACCATTGCCATGAAATATGGGTTTCAATTATTCCACCAAAAGAAGTAAAACATAATACATTAATTAATAGTAATAAAAAATAAATAAAAATATTTGGAGGCAATGACTTAACTAATGACTTGGATTTGATTTTATAGTATATATTTTATTAAATTATCAAATATATTTGATAAATAATTTCAATTAAATAATACATTTTTTTTACTTAAAATAAACTTTAAAAAAATTGTAATTGTGTAAGTTGTTTAGTTTAGATTCTAATTAAAAAAAAAGTTACATAGTTTATATTTTATAGGCTACCATAAGACTTCAAGAGCGCAATAATTTGAGTGAAAAACAAGCTCTTGACCGAATTAATTCTCAGCCATCAAATTGTGAATATGTTAAAAATGCAAATGTTTTATTTTCAACATTGTGGAGCTATAATTTTACTCATATTCAAATTAAAAGGGCATGGAATAGTCTTTTAAGTAGAGTTTCTAGTATCCACTAATTTTTTTTAGTTCTTAAAATGTTTTATTACATTTATTAAAAAGGTTTTGGTTTATTATATAAATACAATATGTATACTGTTTAGATTAATCGGTGAAATGTTTTGATTTTGTTGCTTTTTTTTTGTTATCTTTTTTAATGATGAATTATTCATAATAAAATGATTGTGTAATAATAATAAAAAAATATAACTGACAATATTGTATTTGAAAATTTTATAAAACAAAAAAAAAACCATGAATATTGTAAATTTAAAGAATATTGAAGGTTATAAAATAGGTATATTGAAAAAATATAGGCTGAAAAATAAACATACATTTTGCAAATAACTAATGATATTATATCATATTTTAAGTTATATAATAAAAACTATCCACAATTTTTCTTAAAAAAATAAAATCTTTATTGCCCGAGCTACCACTATGGTTCACTGACAAGACATATTTTTAATGTAAGTATTCTATTTTAACAATAAGTTTTATAAATATATTATATAATATTTTATTAATATATTAATGGATCATGTATTAATATTTAATAATATAGGTATGTCTCGTTAAAGATAATTTACTTCATTAAAATTAAACTTATTGATATGAAAAAATAATAATAATTCCTAACAACTATATGGAACATTATTTAAGAAAGCTTTGTTTTTAAAAGAATATTTAAAATGTTCTTTTTTTTGTGGTAAAAAAGCGTTCAAATAACTCAGTATGTTCATAGATATTTAATACCTTATTTATACAATAATATACATTCAATTTTATACAGTGAAACTTCCCTTAACACCTCTAAATAACGGACATTTTTTGGGGAACGGGGACAATTTCACTACTTTTCTATAGGAAAACCTCTAAATACCAGACACCATTATGGCATTTTAACTTTTGATTTTAATAATTTCTATCGTAACTTTGTGGAATTAGAAAATGCATTAACATACGAAATGACTTCGCGTCAGAATATGAAACAATCTAAAGTAACTGATTGTTTTAATATGTTAGTTTTAATTTTTATATTATTTTACCTTCGTACTTTAAAAAATATATAATAAAAATAAATTAAATGTATTATGTACCTATGTATGTATAATATGTATAAATAACTTTAAATACATAAACCAATTTTTTATTTCTCTAATATTATATTTCTCCCTCTAAATACCGAACACCTTCAAATAGCAGACAAAATTTCAGTGACCAAGAGTGTTCGGTATTTAGAGATTTCACTGTACTATTTTTCAAATAAAAATGCACAAACTTGACAGACAAAAATTGGTTAAAATTACACATATCCATTTCACAACTGGCAGTTTCACTTTTCATCGGTTGTGGTAGTGGTTGTGAAATGTTGTTCCATTACTTATAATGATGTTTAATATGGTGCATTTTCATTTGAAGAATAGTAATATTACATTGCTGGTTACTAATATACCACAAATTGTTAATTCTTAAAAATAATTTTAAACCATAACTTATTTAATTATATTGGCTAAATAATATTGTATAGAAGAAAAAGAAAAAGTTTAAACTAATAGTCATCTTGAGACACATTTTTAGACTATTTTAAATACTTGATGAATGATTTAACACAGTTAGAAATTGAGAATTAATATGTTTTAAAGAGTAAAATTACCAAATAATTTTTATTTAATACCTGAAATTTCAAAAAAATTTGCAAAACAACTTGCACATCATAATTTTCAATGTATTAGTCGTACGATAATAATTTTGTAAGAGTAAATATATAGTTATCTAAATTTAATATTGTTCAAAATTATTTAAAGTAAAGGTTCTGTTTGTGTCACGACTTGTTATTAACTTTTTATAAGTCATTACAATTTTATAATAATTTATTAGCTCACAAAAGTTATCTATAAGTGATCTATGTATATTGCTATATTTTCAACAAATATACCAATTAGAAATATATTACCCATAGACTTATAATAAGTCTATGGTATTACCAATCATTAACCATTGTGATAAGTTGACTGATAGATTTATCTTTAATTATGACTGAATGACTAAATAACTAAATAACAATTCACAACTAACAATAATGATATTTTATAATATAGTTGCCCCGTATCACAGATATATGTAATATTTCAAGACTGCAGAAACCCAAACCATTGCACTAATATTTAAATCATAAGATCCAAATGGGGTTGAAAGCTGATAAAATGTCAAATGTTAATTTGTTCAGTTCTTAAATCCAACATGGCACATTAAATTGAATTTTAAATAATCACTTAAAGTAAGAAAAATATTAAACGTAAAATTTTTTATTAACTCATGTAATTAATGATATGACCGTTTGACAAAGTCAATTGTGTATACCTAGATGGACGGCGCAATATTTGAAATTATGCTGTAAACTATTCGGATAAATACATATTGGTTGTAAAGCATGATCATGAACAGAAGAATACTCTAGTGTTTCATAGTCACAATGTAGAGAATATCTCACTCAATAGAACATTCACGTTAAACTTACGGATTCGGCATTGTACAAAAATGTGTAAACCAATACAACTGATACCATGACATCAGTAACATCGTTGCATCTCTGTGCGATTGAAAACCATCATTTATCTCTCCGTTATGTTGGCCTAAAGGTGTGTGTGTGTAATGAACACGGGAATGCCGTATCCATATGTCTAGTAAAATAATAACAATACTGAATGCTAATAAGCTTATAGATGTCTATCGGATCTCATTCTGTGACCTTTGAACTTTTAACTGTTCGTCACGACTCACGGACATAGTTACGTATATTAGTCCGCAGTTCTTTACGGTTCATCACTATACAAATTTTATTATTTTAAATGGTTTTCCGAGATAGATAACAATATTACAGTGGTGTGTGGACTTGTGAAGGTGGAGCTTCCTTATGATAAGTAATGACTCTTATAAGACCGTGTTTGCGATTAATGATAAGGAAACGAAAATGATTTTGTCATTGTGATAAAAATATATGGCTGTCGCTCATCAGTAATCACTACTCCATGTCAGGAATAAAATGTGTATTAACATGTATTAGTAAAAAGATGGACAGATGTCAAATTACTCAAATTAGTTTATTTTTCGTTTATAATAGATCCATCAAGTTTTACAACTACTAATGAATTGACCGAAATCATTCTTTCAACATTTATATATCGTTTAATTTATGGTTAACCATTGAGAAATTAAGTTATTATATTTATACTGTAAATACATAATCATTGTTACAGATTTCAAAATATAATGAAAGGAACAGAGTTACTGTAATGCTGCGAATAGTTGTAATTTTACATGTTATACAATTTTGCAAATCTATGGATATTCAATATTTCAACTATCACCTGCATTTATAATTCACAAAATTCTAAATTTTTCTATCAATCAAACCAGATGCAACTGATGCAAGTATATAATTTAACTGATGTTCTTTAAAGTATAATTTTGCAAAAAAATTAAGCGTTCTTTAACATAAGTAAATCACAAATTGTCAGCTCTATAACTTATAAGTCTAGTTAATTGATACCCGGATAATAATTTCTTTCATAGCACAAAACTAATTTATCATATATTATTGTACTTCATACTAAATGATTTAAGTTTACAAAAGACAATACTTAATATGCATTAGCATAGGGTTATTACATTTTTCAAGTTCATAGTTTCTAAATATTAAAAACTATATTTCAACAAATTATTAGTTAATCTAAACATTATAGAAAAATAAAATAAAAATAAACAGCACAATATGTAGATCACAAATTGGCCATCATCTAATATATTGATGTATTACAAATAATTTGTTTTATGGAATGTATTTTAAATATGCAAACACAAAACAAGATTTTTGAGCAAAGATGATTTATTTATATGGTGTTTAGACTATTATCAATTTCTAATCATCAACATTTTTTTAATGTAATTTTACTTTATTGTTTACTGATATTTTTATGTCACAGAATGCTTTGTGTTTGTTAATTTAATTTAAATGGAATTCTGTGAATTAATAAAATATTTATATGAATACAAAATATTATCGCTTTCAAAAATTTAAAACAAAATGTACAATTATTCCAAAGAACAGAGTAAAACAAAAAATGATGGGTGAAATTTAATTTTAAAATTTCTCAATATTATTCATGTCATGACTTTAATCGATTTAAAGTACTTATACTTAAATTGGTTATATTTTAAATTTAATACCATATTCAAAATTATAAGAAAAACAATTATTTCATACTTTAATGATCGTGTTTCAAACATAAAGCAAAAAATGTTTGATTTTTAGTAAAATCTATGTAAAAAAAACATTTTGTTTGGATTTCCATAATAAATATAACCTATGTTTAATGTTGGTTAATAAACAAAATTTGAAAAAAATAGGAAAATATGTTTAATAAATAAATATAAGACATAATCGCATAAACAGCCGTCTAAAAAAAATACATGCCATTTGCATAAAATAAATAATATTAGACGTTAAATAATTAATTAAAAAAAAAAAAACAATATTTATCATTTTCCACTAAACTTTATATATAAATAAAATAAGCCAAGTATAATTTGGTAGTGGAGAGTAAAATGAATTTAAAATAAAGTAATTCAAATTTTTATAAGTACAGACATGTGAAAGCGAATGATAAACAGCACCATTAAACATTTCAAAAGCTAGTCTATCTGGCTTTTTAAAGGTATGTGCAAGGAGAAGGAAAATGACTGCTGCATAGTTGATACACACTCGCATATATATAAATATGTAAGTAAGTATATATTAATATAATAGAAAGTGCAATAATAGGTTTCTAAAATTATATAGTAAAAATTATTTCTGTAAATAATATAAATTAAATTTGTATCAAATACTTCCACCACTTGCAGTTTGGCAAGAGCATAAATGTAAATTATTATAAAAAAGCTCTTTAACTACTTTCAGCAATCTCTGAAAATTAAATAACAAATTAATATTAATTTACCGTGATAATAAATCATTAGAATACATAGTTAATAATTATTAATAAAATTACACACCAGGTATAGCAGCAGCTTTACGTTTTTTTAGTTCATCTTCACTAATACGGTTAATTGCAATAATATTATGTTGTCCCGCTCTGATTGGCTTGGCTAAAATGTTAAACAATTACATTAAATAAATAAAAAAAACAATTTTTATTCAATATACATCATATAGTTAAGTTGTTAAAATTACCTATTTGAGGACTAGGTCCTCTGCGAGCTAAATTCTTTTGTCTCACTGCATCTTTAATACGATCTACTTCGTATTGATATCTTTTCCTATCCCTCATAGCTCCTTCTTTAGCGTCTTTTAATGCTGATTCAAGTGCCTAAGAAAATATAATAATGTTGAGTATGATTAAATGTAATGTTCAATAATTTTACAATTATAAAATGAGCTAACCTTAACACGATCCATTGTAGCACGTAATCTCTTTTCCAATTTGGGTAATTCGCATCGAAGATCTGCATTATCTCTGACCAGTTGTTTGTGAACTTTGGTAAGTTGATCTAAATTGTTCTCCAGGAAACTAATTTTTTGTCTTTGGGCTAATGTTCCACCACTACTGGCTTCATCTGTATCTTCAGTAGTAGCTGATTTTTTCATGCGAGACTAACAAATAAATAAGGTTTAATCATACATCTATAGAGATAATATAATTTATTTAACATACTTGTAAGTCTTGTACAAATATTTTACGTAAATTATGTAAAGTTTGTAGTTCTTTGGTAACAGTATCTTCTAAGCCTTTGAGATCTTTACGTGCTTGTTCACGACGCTCATTGGCTAAAACATATTCTTGAAGGCGTTGGCTTTTTTCTTGATCTTCTTGCAATAATTTATTGTAATCTGTTTGCAGTTGTTGTTGTGCTAAAGAATATTTTTGAACTTGATCTTTAAGTTCTGCAATCAATGTTTGTTTTTCACTAATCTCATCTCTTAAATCAGCAACCTAATAAATAAAAAAAAATAATTAAAAATAAAACTAAACTTCAAATTAATCTCTAACAATTTTTAATTCTATCTTGATAAAATAAATGATTCATAAATGATTTTTGTAAAAAATATGAAAATATTTAACACTATTATCAGGTAAAAAATGTAAACAATATATTAATAATAAGAATATTAATTATAATGATTAATTTATGTAAACATGAGATTTTAGACATGTATATGTTCACTATCTAGATTAAGAATATAATATTTAATTTCATTTAGGTGAAACAGAAGTAAAATAAAAACAAATAAATCATCACATAAATATGCTGAAAATGGAAAATAACTATTTGTAGTTAAATAAAAACCGTTATATTTATTAACTAAAACTGTATACAAAATGTTTAGTTTATAAATTAAACTGTAAATATATATATATATTTATATATTTAAACCTTAATAATGTCTTAGTGTCATCAATTAACAAAATGTAAAAATGTTAACCATAAAATCATAAAATCATGAGTTTAACTTAAATTACAAAAAATATACAGTAAAATTATTAACATTAAATTTACATAGAACAACACTAACACATTTATTATTTTTTTTTTATTTTAAAATAGATTAAAAATAAATAAATGTATGTATGTAAAAATAATTAATGTTTTTAAAAATTGCCAAGATAATTTAATGCAAATTCTTACTTGTTTATGATGGACATCTCGCAATTGGTCCATTTGTGTTTCTAGAGCAGCTCTCATGCTAGTAGCCTTTTCTTTTTCTTCTGCTTTTTCTTTTGATGATGATACAATGTGTACTTGTTCTAAAATCAAAAATATAAGTTTTTATCTCAATTTTGTTTATGTTATAAATGTATATAAAAAAATTGAAATAGATATTTTTTCAAAAAATATGTTTTTTACAACTTTACAATATAAACTATTCTTAAAGTTAAAAAGATTGTAAAATTATTGCATGCTATATATTATACTATGTAATAGTTATATAACTGATAAACAACAGCAATACTAGAAACTTATTTTAACAATAACTATACCAGAGTTTATCACATTTAACATTACTAAGGTGTTCGACAGGTATCAGTAAACAAAGAAAACTATTTAATTAATGACTAATAAAATTAGTTTATGTCATATTTTAAGCTTGTTATTAATTTAACTATTAGAATTTCATAACATCAAAAAATCAACTAACAAATTATTCAAAGATTTTACTGATGTAATAAAATAATGAACATCTGATGAGGCTTATATAAAGATAGCTATTAGAGAATGATCATAAAATGGAATCATGGAAACTGTCATTTAAATTACATACCTCAAATATTTAGTCTATAACCTAGCTATAATCGGGCTCACAAAAAATGAGCGCTGACTCCAGCATTCCCAGAAGCAATTTTTAATTAGGGATAATTAAACACAGTTGAGGCAAACAGCGCAGGGTAGTACAACAATACCACCACAAAACTGAGAGCCTATGTTCCCAAAAATATTTGAATATTGCCCATTGGTCCATTAGTGTTCACTTTTTGTGAGCCAGACAAAAAAATATTTTAAGTAATGTATTGAATAACACCATTAAAGAATACAATATGCACTAAAACTGTATAGAATATATGTATATTAATATGTTATATTCACAAAGAATATGTTATCGAGTCATGTTAATCATAAGAAGTTTTGATAAAATGCCTTATTGTTGTAAAACAAAAATATCAGGTATTAATTTAATCTAATAAATACATTTTTGTGTATTTAACTATTTTCTTAAATAATAATGTATTTGAAAATGAATACAATTTGTCATACCTGCTGCTTTCATTTTTGCAAACTCTTCTCTTAATGCATCAATGTTTTCTTCTAATGTACGTTTCTTATTTTCTGCTTCTCTTAAAGATTCTTGCATAGATTTAAGACGAGCTTCATTTTGTGAGATTTTCAAACGACTTTCAGCAAGTTCTTTCTCATAATCACTAACCTAAATTTAGTAGAACATAATTTATGCTTTTATCCTAATAAAACTAATAGTTTAGTTAACTAAATATTACCTTTTTATTCATATCAGTTTGACTTAATTCGAAGAAATTGCATCGTTGAACCAAGTTTTTTACTTCAGATTTCATTTTACTAATATACAGTCTAGCAACAGTGAACTCTTCATCCAGCTTGCTATTTCCATCACTAATAGCTTGTTGCTTTAATAAATAAATATAAATTATTTTAAAAACTTTGCTTTTTACAAATAACAATAATTGAAAATTACTAACATTGAGTTCAGCTTCACTTCCTATTGCTGCTCCTATTTCAGCAATATCTTTTAGAAGATTTGATAACATGTCTGTTGTACGTTTCTTTTGATGCACAAACATATCTTTTAACTGTTGTAATTCAGAGGACGTTGAATTCAAAGATGACTAAAACACAGAATAATTTAAGTATATTTCCTATATTATAGATAATACAATGTTTTGTTTGTATACTTCTTTTATGGATAGTTCTTCCATAAGAGTCTCATTTTCTTTATTTTTCACATCAACTTCTTGACTTTTTTGATCATAATTAACTGCAAGTTCTTCAAGAGCTTGCAGAACTTCTTTCACTTCTTCTTTTGCACTTTCATTTTCTTGAGTAATTCTATGCATTTCTTGTTGTAACTGCTCATAATCTCTTTGCGTAGATGTAAGAAGCTATTTAATACAAAAAAAACATATTAATTTTTCCTTGGTTACATTGACTTAAATGATTACTTCTTCCTGTTCCATTATTTGTTCTTTTAATTTTTCTATGTCTTGACTTTGTTGATTTATTTCTTCATCTTTATCATCTAATTGCTGATATAAGGCTTCACGTTCTTCTTCAAGTTTTTGTCTTTCTTCTGTGGACATGGATTCTGTCATTACGCCTCCAGGTATTGCAGGCACCGGACCAACCACTAATTCTACATACAAAATTAAATTAATTGAAATTATTTTTAACTTGAATTCAACTATGAAAATTAATATTTGTCTTTGAACTAATACCTTTTTTAATATCAACTTGAACATTTGGCGTAGATGCTTCCATTGGCTCTTGTAAGTTAACTTGTTCGTCTTCTTTTACAGTTTCTCCACACCTCCAACTATGTAATTTGAATTAGTTTTATTATTTAAATAAGAATACTACAAATTTTTTACCGATTAAGTTCAGATTGAAGTTTATCACACTTGGCTTTGTAACGTGTACATTTTTCTTTTTCTTTTTCATAGCGTCTCTTCCATTCTTCTGCTGTTAATTCTTCATTGACAGTAATAACATTCTTAATTGTTTTTGCTCTTAAAAGTAAATAAAATAAATAATTATATTTTATATACATTACCCATACCACGTTTATTAGAGATCACCAACTAATTTTTTTAGGACCAATATATATTATAAAATATTTTTGTAAGTATACATAAATATATAAGGGTATATTAAGAGGTTGCTAAAAAATTGAATATTTATTTGGGAGATTGTCATAGTAAAAAAAGCTGAGAAACTGCTAGACACATAATGGTTATCTTACTGGCCATATTTAGCTTTGTACAAATTAGTATGAACCACAATATTGAATACTATAACAATATTAACCATATTATTATATTTATAATTATAGAATAATTAGGACTTAGTGTTCATATTTATAATATTTTTATACATAATACAACATGCAACCTAATGTCTGTTTCTTCTAATTGTTAATTGATTCACTGCCTTTATTAAATTTGATAATGAATGAAATGTAAAAAAAAAATTAATGTTTTATTTATAATTGTATTATTATTATTATTATTATTACGAAGTCTAAAAAAACACACTGTAATTTAATTTAGACTTTTAAATTTTCAAGTAAAAATGTATAACCATATAAATAAGTTGATTATCACTAGAGCGTGGATTAATATGCATTAAAAACCAACCAAATATGCGCTAAAAAAACCCTAAATGTGTATAACTATGTACACTACAATGTTAAAATATACGCGAAAAATAAAAAATATCCATAAAAGAGATTAACAAAAAAATATTATCGTATCCAACTATAAATACTTATCTACTTTTCTTTTTTTTGTAGGTAGTTAACGCGACTGAAATAGTGAAATAATGTCAATGGTCAATCATGGTCATAATCGATATTTTCTTATCTTAGTAGGTTTACATATATTATTTCCACGATTATTGATCTAAGATCATATTTGGAAAAACCTACAAGTATACCTATTAATTTATTTTGATATTAATCAAAACTGTAAAAATATAATATTTTTTTCTTATATTATAATACTATATATATATATCAAAAATGTCTAAAAAAACATAAAACATTGAAAAGATGAAATATGCTATGTCATGAAACAAATTTTCTGCTCGCTTAACATATCATACGATCAACCAGAATATGCGAATGCATACAAATCCACGCTCTAGTTATCACCAATTATTTAGCAATAAACTAGTTCATTAAGATATTACCTTATCTTCTTTGGATGAATTGGAGAAGGGATATATATAAGTTTCACTCACCTTCTACCAAAATCTAAAGTTGATTTTGTTTCTGACTCATTGAAAGAAGCAGGAGAACAACAAATAATAATTGTAGTACGAGCATTTCCACCCAATGATTCTTGTAATATACGTGTTAGTTTTGAATCTCGATATGGTATGTGTGTTTTTTTATCTTCGGCCAATGCAGATATTACATTTCCCAAAGCTGATAATGACTTGTTAATATTTTTTGCTTCATCTAATACTGTACCTTCTGCACCTGTTTTGCTTACCTAAAAATAATATTTGTATTATACAAAAATGAATAATCAAATTTTATAAAGACATTTTTAATTTAAAATTGGATTATTAAACATATAAATCCTCATATAAATCATTTACTTTTTCACTACCGGCCAAATCTACAAGATAAAGTTTTCCAGATAATTTTTTTTCATTTTCCAAATTTTCTTGCTTTACGTTTATCAAAAACACACTATGACTTCTTGAACTGTGCTCATTCATGTCTAAGATTGAAAGAAAAATATAAAATTTAAAGTCCAGTCTAATTAATATTTAATTATTATAAATTTACTTGTCACAGCTATATGCCTGTTAGCTTTGCCTTCTTCAATTACAGCAAATACTTCTTCTGGACTAGAAACGAATCGTTCAGTAGCACCTTTTACGAAAGGAACTCTATTTTTATCTTCATGAACACTTAAGTTCACTTTTGATACTAAAAACAGCCAATATAGAACAAATTATTTAAACTATATTAATAATTATGAACAAAAATATAAACATACCATCTAATAAATCACGGATCTTGTCCATATAAATTTCAAAATAAGACACCTTTATATGAAATTCCAAATTTTCTTCCATTGCATAAATATGGTTAAATATATCATTGACAATCCGAGGAATAATACCTTGTTTGGATGGATCGCCAATGACCCCCTCCATAGTATGTGTTTTACCAGAAGAGGTTTGACCATATGCAAAAATTGTTCCATTATAACCAGCAAGCACATCTAATTAAAATTAATTAATTAAAATGTTCAGGATACTTAAATATATGTGTTAGTATTATTAGGTTAATTTTTCAATTATGCCAAACTACTATGTTTCTAATTTTCTAAATAATAAATTTATAAACACATAGTTTTAAAAAGGAAGCAAAATATATTTTTATATTATATTACTTTAATAACATATAAATTATATTTTTAACCCACTGTAAAAAAATGAGTTTAAATATAAAACACTACACCATATAAAAAAATTACCTGATACAATTGACTTTGCAGCATCGCCATAAACTTTATCTTGACTGGCATTTGGCTTGAAAACTTTATCAAATAAATAAACTTTTCCCTAAACAAAAAATACAATTTTTCAAATATTAGATTTATCAGTTTGCAGTTACACATTATAAATGATAAAATTATAAGAGCAACTTTGCTTGTATTTTGAACCAAATGTGCAGAGATAAAGGTAAAATTAAAATCAAAAAATAAATATGAATAGAATGATTCTTTTTAAAAACTTTGGACTTAAAATAGTTAATTTATCTATTTAACTTTTAGGAAATTATAAAAATTTAATAAAAATGTAAAGGTACACTTCCTATAAATTTTATTTTTTTTTAAATTAAAAATTTACAAATATTTATTTCACTCAATACCTAACTTTACTACTTTTTTTAAAAAATGAATAATTTGCATATTAAAAAAAATATAGAATACCTAATATTATCCTAAGAATTATTTTTATTTATGTAACTGAATTCTGAATTTATGTCAACTATGGAAAACATTATTTAAATATTATTGATGATTTAAATTTTTTTAGAAATAAAAACATGATTACTATTTTATTTTAGTGAAAATCAATTTTATGAGTTTTCTTTTTGATTATAAAATATTTCCAATTCAAACTCATTTAAATTATAATGAATGTTAGTTAAATTAAATAATAAATAAGTAAATATGTATAGTGAAATAAAATAATAAAAAAACTATTTCAAAAAAGGATTCCTGGGGTTTCTATTAGTATATCAAAAACATAAGCATGTAGTTGTATAAAAAATTAAAATTGCTATATGTCTTTTTTCAATTTATTGTTAAGACTTTAAACTCATTCCTTCTTTTAATGATTAATTATACTTATTTAAGTATATACAAAAACGGGTATAATAATTAAAAAAGTATCAAGATTTAGGAATGATCAAATTTGAATTTTCACAAACTCATAATTAGGGTTTAGAAGTTGATGCATTTTGCCTTTTTTTTTTGGAACTTTTTAGACGATGCTCTCCTGGCCACAAATGTGTTTCATTAGCATGTGAATCTGAACAACTAATTTTTATTTTGTATTTTTTGGTGTTTATTACTTTTTAAGTCATTTTTTGACATTTTTAGGTCATTTTCACACATTTATAGTCATTTTTACTGATTTCACATTAGTTCACTTCTTATTTTCTTGTCGACCATTATGTCGATAACTTACTTAAAACTTTTAAATTACCACCGACTAAGATTACTACCTATCCGATTTTATCTCACCGATTACAATCGTCGTTATCATGTAGTGAATAATATTGTATCTAAATTTTTATTTTTCATATTTTAAATGCTGGAAATTTTTTGACATATTTTAAGTAATTTGTAAGGTCTGTTAAATGTATATAGAATTTTATAGTAAAATAGAGTACAATTTAAAAAAAAAATATTTTTATTAATTTAAAACAAATATTTGTAATTTTTTTAGGTCATTTTTATGTCATATTTGCATTTTTATAAAGTCATATTTTAATATTTTTAAGGTCATCAACTTCCGAGCCCTACTCATAATTAATTTTTTTCAACCATTTTAACTAAAATTCAAGTACTGTTTAAACTTTAAAAATGTAAGAGTATTAAAACAGAATGATTCTTAATTATTATTTTTTTTCAATTTTTTTATTATCATATGCAAACTTTATTATTATATAATTCTTTAACTTCAAGCTATTTTAATTGTATTAAATCTAAGGTATTCAAGAACCCATCCTTAATTTAAATTATAAAATACCTATTAAATATTATTTAAAGATATTTTATTTTTAAATTTAAAAACTAGATACTGTACCTATCTATGCAAAATAATATTTTTTTTTAAACATATAGAAGATATTACAAAACTATTTACTTAGCTTAGAAGAAAGAATAGGCACTAGAATCAAATTCTCTTGTCTCCTTAATTAAGGCTTACCTATACTTAACCTATTTACACATAGGTATACCATTATTTGCATTCAATGATAATGATTTTTTTTTTGTTACAAACTCAAGAATAATTTATAAAAATTGAATTTACACTGAAAAGTTCAATCAATCTTGTATTACAATTAACTTTGTATTCCTACTAATTAATTATATTGTAATAGCAAAATAAAATGAAACATAAAAAAAAACAAATTCAGTTGAAAAATGTATTTTATTTCTTTTGTTTAATTTCTAAACAAAAATATATCTTCATTTGAGTCTAGTATATTTATAAGAAATAAAAATAAAAAATGTACTTATTATATTTATATATAAGATCTATCTAAGGTTGCACATCCCTAAATGTGATTCTACGAATAATGAGAAAACTTTCATTAATAAGAAATAATAAATAGAGTAACTGAAATAGATAATAGGAATTTTGGGACAAATCCAATAAATGTTTTCAGAATATTTTACAAATTCCTTAAAAAAAGGGGTTAAGCTAAATTATATATAAAAACAATTAGTACTTACATAGAAACATACTCATTAATTTATAACAAATTAAATAACATTTTAGAAAATATGTTTTTAATTTTATTTTTTGGTTTTTTAAATGTACAAACCAGTATTATGGAAATCGGTTGGGTAATTAATAGCCAATTAAAATGATAGTTTTTCATTTTTTAACACTATAAATGAGATCAAAAACAACTAAGACTTAATTTTGGGTCAACACAAAGTTGAGTGCTAAATTTACAACAATATAACACTGGAAAATAAATATTAATTAAGCATTAAAAAATTCTTTGAAAATATTTTCTAAGATAAAAGAATCACTCAGTACAAGAAATATAAATGTATTATCTTTAAATTAGTAGTTACAATAATACATAAATATAAATACATATATGTAATGTAGTTATAATTGTATTTAAATAAAACAATATAGTTACCAATATATTAGAAAAATAACTTTTATTTTAAACATTCAACATTCGTAACTACAAATAAATAATAGTAGTTTATAAATAGTAGTTGATAAAAAGATAAGATGAATTTTCAGATGAAAAATTAATTATTAATTATTTTCTTACTTGTTGACTATTGGGGAATTGTATATAATATATATATTATTTTAAAGATATATCTAGCCAGTACTTTTATACTCTTAATTTATATAAAATAAAAAGTTAGAAATTATTCACATTTAAAATGAACAATCCTATAAATATTCTGAATAACATTGATTACCTACCTAATAATCAATAGATCTTTTATGCTGTAAATTACTACTGTTTTCTCTACTACAGCTTTACATTTTATTTACAGTTTTTCCTAAATACTATAAAACTATAAATATTTTAGCACAAATAAAATAATCAAAAACAAAATTTGGAAAAAAATAATGGTCGATAAAATAAACAAACATTAAAAAAATTAGGAATATCATACTGATTTTATATTTGTATTGTACCTATCTTATCTTTATATATTTTAGTATTGATATTTAGTTAAATTAACCTAATTTAAATTAGTTAAATGTAAACTCGGTTCAATAGGAACTTAAGAAAAAGTTGTAATCATTTTATAGGTATGTGAATTTAGTCCTATTACAGTAAAACCACTAACTAAAATGAGTGTAGTTTCATGAATAAAACTAAGTATATCCAAAGGTAAATGTATAAAATAAAAATTTGAAAAAAAATGAAAGGTTAGAAACCATAATTATATTTAATAAAATTATTGTTAATTGTTCTTGTGCTTATTCTATTATTTAAAATTTAATTGATTACTGAACTGAAATACTCTGATTGAATTTACCAGAAAATGGACAACCAATAGTAGCTACCTATAATATACCAAGCATAGGTGTTCACACAGAGGGTGCAGGGTATGCAACTGCACCCCCAGTGAGTTCAGTTTAGTTTAGTGTTTAGGTACAGAGTTAAATAATATTTCATGAATTAAAAAAAATATTAAATCTGTTTTTTTGTAATATGCTTCTCCAGTAAAAATGTTCTGCCTGTGGTACCAAGAAGTATTGGACAGTAAGCACAAGTTAATTCCTCCAAAATATTTATCAGTAAACATATATTTCTAATACCATCAGATTCCAAACTGATGAATCGGTTGACAAAACATTAAAATTAGGATGTTGTCAACAAAGGTCAGTAGTATGCGAATTATTGCAGATTTGTGTATTGTGTACTTACGCCGATAGTGATGCAGTTCTCGTCGGGTCCAGTGGGAAACTTAACGATGAACCTGGACCCAGCTTTTTCTTCGGAATCGTTTAGCGGACGAAAACGACAGACAACTTTGATGCTGTCTTCGGCGGCGATCTCTCTCTCGGCTGCCATTGTATCGGATCGTGAACTCGAAAAACGATTACAGAGTAGTAACACGTATCACACTCGTTACCCGCGGTTTGCAGGGACAAAGTGCAGGCTATACTATCGACGATCAACGGTTCGTGAGTAGGTGGCGGCCACCCACACCCTTGGCGATAAGCTTACGCGGTGAATTTTTTTTCTAAATTTTTATTATTGTCTGACGACGCACATCACTACCACTGCAGGCGAGACTACGCTATTATTATATGACATCTGTCTATCACTGTACTATGACAATATCACTTATATCAGACGATCGAGAAACGCACGCACCGCATCCGTGTCCGTGTGTGGACGAAATACACCATACACGTACAGGCGCGAGTGTCGGCGGCGGCCGTAGGAGAGCGCGCGGAAGGGTGGACGGGTGTGGAGGGCGATGAACGCTCTGCGATAAGCCGATAACAAGTACGGGGAAAAATTTCGGTGTCGGCGATTGATGAGCGGCGGGGAACGGATGGTCGCGGTTCGGTTAAAAAACAATATCAAATAAAGTTACCAGATCAAATGTTTACGGTAATGTCCGAGCGCTAAGCAGTTACGGTTGAGCCACAATATCTATGCGGGCAAATAGGTGATATTCCGTGAAACGCTTTTTAGTTTTTTCCTTTTTTTTTTTTTTTTTTTATCTAATAGCCCAGTCTTGGTAGTTGGCATCACAAAGCAATCGCGGATACGGTAACCGGACCGGAACGATATGCTCGGTATGCTCGGTATATACGCTCGCGGGGGTATGGAGGTAACCGTGTGTTTCAGCTGCTGCCAGCTGTAGTTGGTTGTCCGTTCGTCGAAAACTCGGAAACGACATTCGACGAGGCTAAAGGCGCTTGAGCTAGACCACGCGAACTACGCGGTCTCAAAATTACGTTCGTGGACACGATTGACGTGTACCCATATTATTCGTATTGACGCATTCGATAATAACTAATATAATGTTGCGGGCAAAGTAGACTATCGGGCATTATGATACTTTCCGGTTTTTGATGGGTAATGTAGCGAAAATTGTGCGTTTCCCGGACGATAGGTACTATGTAGGATTTCGCATTCTAGCTTGGGCAATGTAAATTAGCGATTTTTTCGTTATTCTATACAATTACATTTTAATTTTGAAAAAATATTATTTATTAATATTCGTATCTCAATTAGATATTTATTTGAACTATTATTATTGACATTTTACATTTATTTTTTTCTTGTTTTGCCTAAAATTTTTTTATTTGAGTATCTTTTAGTACAATTACATCTATCATAATTCTATCCTCCTAAATGTGAATATTTCTTTGCTGCTTCTCTAAATTATTAAATCAGGGGATCAGGCACATTTATCCTCTATATTAATATTTTCTTACAGTTTTGTTATGGTGATCCATAAATGTATTCTTTGTTAGGTAAGACGGTGAGAGACATCACTTACATAAAAAAAAAATCTTAAAAAGCTAGTATTTCATAATATTGCAACATTAATAAATAAATTTGTTTACAATTTATTTTAATATAATGAATATTTCTATAGACTTAAAAATAAAAATTAAATTTAAAATTAACATAATATAATAATAAAATGTATAGTTTGTTTCAACTGCTGAACTGCATGGGCAATTGATATAGGAGTATTATAGGACTAAAGAATACTAATGACTAATGACACATTTACACAGCGATATTATCGACAGACGATAATCCAGCGCATTTACCGATAACACTACAAAATTCCCACAATCATAATAAAATAATATAAAAACTTTAAGCTATTATAAATATAATGGATAATGTCTTATAGCAATTATATTAAATTATTAACTTCACATAATTACTATACATAGATTTTGATATCAACTAAAACATCTAAAACATAACTTTTTAAATTTTAATCAATTTACGGATAAAATTATTGTTGTATAACTATTTATGTATTTTAGATTTTGAGGAATGATGAATGTATGTAGTACATGTATTGATTTTAGAATGATGGCGTGTGTGTTTTTTGTCTCTTTCTCTCTCTCTCATCACCTTTTGGGACAATATACTATTAATTTTCAACTTCGAGGATGGTTTATGGTAATAAATTGGATCTAATTACTTTTTTTATAATCGGGAAAAACAAAAAATAAAAATGTTTTCGTAAACGGGTAAATCCAATTTTTAACAAAATCTTTTTATTTTTTGGTATAACTCGAAAACAAATAACCATAGATACCTACTTACAATGTTCACTAAATGTTTATATTATAATTTTCTATAAATTTCATTATTTTAATAATATTTTAAACATTTTTCAGCTATAAAAATGTTAATAAAAAATATTCGATAGTTTAAAATTATTGAAAATTGAATACACTATTCTAAATAAGTTGCTCTATAAAAAATGTTTGTGCTCTGACACATATAATTTACATCACTCGCATTGTTCTGCAACTTCGATAATAAATATAAAAAAATAGTCCTCAACTCTGGTGAATATATATTTATATACCTATAAGATATCTATATATTAGTATCCTGATGTTCCTACGTATACATTACATAACATTAAAAAAATTTATGCGTTCCAGTTTGAACACAACTATATTACATTTATATAATATATACTAATAACTCAATACCTAAGTAATAAGTAAGGCTAGGATCTTAAAAAAAAAGATACCTTATTGCAACATTACTTAATGTTTTTAATTAAAAATGATATTTTATTATCTGGCAGTAAACTTTTGTAGATAACTAATCGCCTATCAAAATCTACTGGCGAATATTTTAAGAGCGCCAAATTATTCGTTTTTTGTTATACATTCTTGCTCCGTTCAATATATATAACATATCTGAAATAATGTTTAATCTTTTATTTTTATTTAAAACAGTGGTCAGTCTTTACTTTTTTATAAACGGTTTTTCCGATCTGATACATTTTAAATTTCAGCTTTTATTTTAGAGATCCTGCTTTAAAGTTTGTTATATTTGTTGTACAAAAATTATGTAAAAGAACGAAAGAATTTTAAAATTCAAAATTCAAAAAATACTCTAAAAATTAACATAAAAAATAAAAATTGTCTTACAATGCAAAATAAAAACTTGTTATTCTGATTTAAAAATACATAAAATGTAGTATTTATGTTATAAAACCAGCACCGATTAGTTAGCATTGGAAATCCCAGCCTTGCTAATAAGTAACATTGATACCTATTAAGTTGTGTACAAGCGTTAAACTTATTTAAGTATTATTAAACTTTTAAAATAATTAATTTCATAATTAATTTAAAATTTAAAAACAAAACTCCATTTGAAGTACCTACGTCAATTTTAAATAAGTAACTATTATATTAAAACAGAAATTTCCACAAAAAATAGTATACAAAAATTATGGCAGTTTGAACTCTGGCGGTTAAGAGCGGATTGCTAGTAGTAGTAGTGTCTCAATTTGTTACTTTATTAGTACGCTGACCTAGTAAATTCGGATAAGTATTTTACAAATTTAGTAGTTAAACGTGTGACGCGTCTTACTACTCATACTATGAACATTCATTCATTACGCGGACATTTATCGAAAACGCCCAACACGACTGTCTATGTAACAGCATTGATAACATTTAAATATTGATTTTTAATTTTTATGTTATAATATTATTATGTCTATGGTCGGACGCTCTCCAACCACAAAGGAGGTATACGACCAACACGACCCGCACTAGTAGCGGAATAATCGTTCTGACGTTCACGACAAAATATATATTTATTTTCGATGTTTTTTTTATATTGGTTTGAACCGATCTAGTGTCTTGGTGCCAAGAACCAATGATATAATATCAGTAGTCATCGCCTATTTTTCACCGATTAGATAGGTAATAAATTATTCAAACATTTTAATTTAATATATTATTATTATACATTATATTATTTGACTTTTTAAGAACAAAATAATAAAATATTCCTATAATACCGTTAACTAAGAAGAAAACTACACAACACATAAAATAATGATTATTTATCTTTGTATGTTAAATTAATACAACTATAATAATATGTGTCTTTACACATCGAACAGAAAAACATGTTGATATAATCTTAATCTATATTCTATATCCGCCGGCAGCTGTCATCGTGAACTATCGCTTATTATTTATTACATGGATAAAATACAATTAATTAATTTTATCACAATTCATATATTTACAAAATTGTAAAATAATCTGACGAATGACTGCCTAACAAGCAACATTATATATATTATTATACTATTTTAGTAGTCATGATATACCTAATTAACTTATAATTACTTATAATAGACTTGCTAATTAATTTAATTAATTGTATCATGGTAGTAGGGATATTCATTTTACATTTTAAAAAATTATAATTATGTCGACATATTGTCCAACCCGCGTCTAATCATAATGGTTATTTTCAATTGAACAATTATGTCTTCGCACATTTTGAAATTATTTTACCGATAAAAACTAGACTTTTCCATAGAAAAATTAATTTAAGGCCATGATCAGATAAGGAACTTTTAAAAACGATATTTTTTTCTGTTTCGTCATTAACGAACAACAAACACTATAATTTAATTGGCCATCGTAGACAGATATTAATAAAGTTACAGTTATATTATCATTGGGAAATTGGTATTTCACTATCGTAATTGTGTTTATCGTTGTACAATTAAAGTATAATTGAGGACTACAGATAGATTGGTACAACGGGTTTTACGAGTGTAAAATATGGGGGTATAGATAGATAGTTACCGTATAGTGTGTAGGTACTTAAGATAAAGATTTTCATCTTTTCAGTTAATACCGAACACGACAGTAGTGTGCATGGTGCGTGTTTTAATAATATTACATGTTCTAAATTTTACGCTGGAATTTCATCTAAAAACCACGTGAGTACTATAACACTATTGAGTACTTTTTTTTTTAACCGTACACATTCGTTTCCTATGAAGTAATGGCTCCAAACGCATCACCATTCTTTAGATTTAATATGGACAATCATGCTGTCCATATTCAAAATAATGTCTGCCATAATTTTAACTACAATAATAGTACTAGTTCAATATCAATGTTCAGAAATCGTTTAAAATCAATAAGAGAACAGTTTGTGACAGTCAACAGCCATTATTTAAGGGAAAACATCATAGAATCAGTCAGTCATTTTTCGTCTTCAGCTTTAGTTAGGAAGGAAAAAACTGAAAATACATGGTTGAGTGATATGCGATCCGTTTCATGTATGCGTTTGGATTTTATACGCAAAATGACAATTAAGCAAACAATGAGAGAAAAATTGGAGTTGTGGCAAAAAAAAAAAGATGAAATGTCACAAACTAGAAAATTTGACATTTCATTTACATCAAAATTCCAACGTGATGAAATTTTAGTTAAAAAAGAAAATTATAAAATTATTTTTGATCAAATTAAAAAACGTGCACTCATTGCAGACGAACAGGCAATTTCCATTGATCACCAACAACGTAGTAGAGAAATTTGCTTTAAAGCTGTCTTGACAAAAGCGGTTTTAATTGCAAATATTTTGAACAGTTATTTCAACAACCAACAATTAGTATTAAATGTTGGGAAACAGATCGAGGATTTTTATTCAATGGAGTCAAGGTTAAATGTTTTAAAAAATATTAAAGTTGTCGAAGAAGCCCCATTAATTGCCGCACAAAGCTTGTTGAAGGACCTAACATTATATAAAAATAATGTAGTTATGCCAATTCAAGTAGAAATAGAAACATTACAGGCACAAATGGATAAAAAAAAGAATCTGTTGCATATCTTTTCTGTTAATAAGCCTGATGAAAAAATTATAAAAAATGTCAGACGACAATATGTTGCTTTAGTGAAAAATAATAAAGTATTAATTAATAACTTGACTAATGTAAAAAAATTACCATTTGTAAATGATCCAACTACTAAAATATTTAGACAAAATGTAATTAAAGTAATTAATACATTAGTTAACACTATATCAACCACTAATATTGCGCATTTAACTGATAAATATAATAAGTTAAACGCATTATTGAGTGGAAAACTTGTTTGCGTTGCAAACACTCAAGTTATGATTGGTGAAAATAAGGAAGCATTGGCATTTTGTATGGAAACTTTAGCCACAAAAATAGTAAATTACGCAGAGGAAGTAATATGTGTGAAGACTCAAGCTGCTTATGAAATTGCAACAATTATAACTAAGCTTTGGAATGCTCATCAACAATTTGGTAAAATTCTTTTTGCTGAAATGAAACAAAAATGTCCTTTGCTAGTTCCATTTTACTATCCCATAGCAAAACATTTAAATTGTGAGCAGATAGATCATGAATCATTTGGTTACAAGTTTGATTCTTTAGGAAATGTTGAATCTGATAACAAGTATCTACAGCGTATGACCGGTATCATACGGCTTTATGCATCTCTAATAGTAATTTCATCAAAATGTGATCAACCCGTAATTGGTCTAAGTCATGCATGGATTTTTGTAGCTGGAACATTAAATCAAAACCCAGTTGCAGACATCACAGCTTCTATATTGGTTGAATTTTTAAAAATTGTTGGTTTTGCAATGCACCAAGGATATGGAAATCAATTTATTAAATTATTACAATATATTAACACGCACTTTTTAAAAAAAATCATATTGGTTACACCTGACGGTAATGGAGGACCTATTACTCGTTTAAATAGCTTCTTGTCAAGAAGTCTATGTACTGGGTCTATTGAAGAACCTAAAGGTATACTATTTGATTTTTAAAAATTTTTATTTTGTATTTAGCATAAATTATTTTATTGATAACTTTTACAATTGTTTTATTTATTAAAAAAAATTATATATAATAAAAAAAATACTACAAAAAAAATGAGAAAATACAAAATACAAAAAAAGTGTGGAACATATTATTGTTAGTAGAAAAAAAATTCCTTGTTTATTATGAGAAAATGCTTATTTATTGAGAAAAAAAATGCTTATTTATTGAGAAAAATGCTTATTTATTGAGAAAAAAATGCTTATTTATTGAAAGTAAAATACTTATTTATTGAGAGAAAATGTTATTATGTACCTATGTTGCTTAATTGTTAACAGCACTATTTTTTAATTTAAAATTTTAACTTAATTTATTGAATGTTGGATTTTATTTACATTTTTAAAATGGTTTATGTTTTAATTTATAGTCGATGAATCACCTTTTGATCTGAATATACATAAATTTATATACATATATTTTTTTTTGGTATTAACGTGTTCATAAAATTATGCAACTTATTTTGAAAATATTTGTTTTGAGTTATTTATTTATTTGTTTACATACTAATTTTTTTTAAGAATTTTACAATTTTGCCGCAACTGAATTATTTAAATGTTAATAAACTTAACAGAATGTGTACAGAATACTTGTTTTTTTTATTTTATTTCTTTTCCATTTTAATTTATTTATAGCAAGAAGAATTTTCATATTTTATTATGTTTGAAAAATATCAGTCACAAAAAAGAATATTATTAAATGTTAGTAAGTTTTATAGCTTCTTTTAATAATTGAAATGTGTAAACAATAATTGAATAGACAGCCAGTAGAAGATTTATTAGATTCAAAAAAGAAAAAAATTAATAGCATTTAATAAAATAATTTTGGATTTTTCCTTTAGTTTCAGTGATATATAATCTATTTAAATTAAAAAACACAAATTGTCTACAAGATAATTATTTGAATAAAATAAAAACTTTTGTAAAATAATATAGGTTGAATAATTAATATTGTTAAATACTTATCTAAACGATATAATAAGTATAAAATTATTTAGTTACATCAAATTTTTAAAAAAAAATTATAGACAGAAATTATCTAAGTGTTTTAATAGTAATAAATTGGTAAAGATGTTATGTTTTATTTAATTTTGATACATACTCATATATATTATGTAGTAGATATACGTTTTTGTAAATTTATATTCATAGAGGTTAGATAATGAATTTGATAATTCTTGTTTTATGTAGCACAAAATACAAAAATGTCAATATCTATGTCTATTATGTTGTACTTAATGAAAATTATATTGTCTTTACATAATTACTAGGACTCGGATTTATATGTATTTATGAAACTAAAATATGTACATAAATATGTGTTAAAAAACTCAAAATATGTATTTACTAATTATATAATATATCCATATAAGTTTCTAATGAAACAAATTATATTTTAAATAGTAAAATTATTTAAAAAAGGTATTAAAAATTATAAAATATAAGTAAAAAAAAAACTAAAAAATAAATAAAAATATTATTGATCTTGATTACAATTTATGATAACATGCATTTTAAAATTTTAAAATTTAAAAGATTTTCAATTTGGTCATAAAATTGCCTTACACAGACTAAATGATCATTTAATTTCCACTGATATTATTAGACAGTATTGCATTTTAACTATGTCTGAATAAGTTCTACATCCAATGAAAAATTAGAACGACCAATGTGAATACTTTTGATAGCCGGCTTTCATTTGTGTTAAATCAGTTTAACAAGTTTTTTACCGTTTCCTCTACAATATTCAAACTTTCAACTAAAGTTAAGTCACGAGTTACTAATTTTGTAATAACATCCACTAAAAAATATAATTTTAAATCAAAATATGTAGGAAAAAATGGAATTATTAAGAAATATGTAAAATCATGTACTTTATGTCAAAATATGTAAAAAAAAATATAGTTAATTTCATTGGAAACCCCTTGAAAAAAATTTATCACTCACCTAAATTAATTTATCAAGTCACAGTAAAAATATGTATTTACATATAAATCTGAGCTCTACTAATTACGTACAAGAAAGAATTAGTTGTAACTCTTCAATAATAGTTAAGATAACAGTCATTAAAAACTACTGATTTTTTGAAAATACATATCAAATATTGAAATACAAGTTTATATTGTATAGAATCAATATTTTATATTTTCAGTAATACATTTGAATAGTGGATATAATATTTTTTTCTCTATTTTAAGTAAAACAAAGAAATGGAAAAAAAATACCCACATTTTCCTTAAATGGGTAATATTTAAATATTATTCAATTTTTAATTTTAAAACTCGATGATTTATCATTGATTGGTAATAGCTCTAATGATTTGTCAGAAATTTATATTTAAAGGTAAGTACAAAGTTATAAATGAATTGTTGATCAATTTGATGTTTACTTACATATTGTAATATAATTTATCCCTAAAATGACTACACCTAACTGAATTATTATTCAATAACATTAAAATATAAAATACTTAAAACAGATTCCAACAATTTAATTGTTTATTAATACAATTCAGCATTGTGTTTCAATCTCAAATACTGCACAATGTGGATAAGTCCACCCTTAACTATGTAGATACAACGTAGCTATATTTATTTGAATTTACTTAAATAAAATGATATATCAATGAAAAAAATGTATTGAGAATCGAGATTTAAACAATTTAGCATGCAACAAATATGTTATCAATTTTTCATTTCATCAATTCTCTAAAATATCATATAGTTTGTTGTATATTATTCAGAATACCAGTCACCAGAAAACAGCTTACGTGCTTACCTCCATAACTGGTTATAAGAATGATAAGACAACGATTTGATTAAGAGCTTTATCAACTAGTGATTAATACCAGCACATGTGCGATGTTCATCAGTATTTTCTTGTATTATTTTCTTTATTAGTATTTTTGAATACTTAAGTTTTATAAATAAACAGAAAAAACATTGTCTGCTCAATATGCCCAAAGTAAAGAAGGAAAAAGGTCCTAGCGACTATGGAAAACAAGGTAAGGGTATAAAATATTAAGTGGAATTTCTACTTCATCATTTGTTATTTTTTGTTATTTTTTAAAACCTATTTACTTTAGTATGTTATATCATAATCATAACTATTACTTCTATTAATAATATTACTACTGACTGATGCAATTTATCAACCTCATTTCTAGACTTTCTTTTATTACCTAGAAAAATTTCAGTAAATGTTTCAGTTGCTGATTTTTTTTAAATGACAGATGATGAAAAAGCACTACATATTAGGTATATTAAAAACAGTTTTGTAAAGAATACTTTTATTTTGTATTCAGAATATGTATTCAAATAAACGAGTATTAAGGTATTCAGAATACACATTCGAATACTGTAAAAAAAATATATTCAGAATATATATTTGAATACTAAAAAAAGTATTCTTATAGTATTCAAATATTCTTTTTACGCTAGTTCTTGTCAATCTTGAAATGGTTGGAATTTGGAATAATTAACAATTACAGATCCATAAGGGATAAAACACAATGATATTTATATATCATGGAACAATTATATTTTGTTTAATGAACATTGAATAATACTAATATTAATGATTTAATTTAATAGCTTTATAATTTTCCCGATTAATAATAGAAGAATGTTTTGTTACAAATTTAAAAATATTTTTCTGGTTCAAAAAAAGTATTCAAATAGTTTTATTTGAATTTTAAATACATTTATTCAAATAGTTTACAAGACTGATTAAAAATATATACACTGTTAATTTTATTAATACATTTTTAGGTATAATGTTCAAAAAAGATTTTGGACAACATATATTGAAAAATCCACTTATTATTCAAGGAATGGTAGAAAAGTCAGCTTTATTACCGACAGATACTGTTCTCGAAATTGGCCCCGGAACAGGCAACTTAACTGTTAAGTTATTAGAACGTGTTAAGACAGTGGTAGCTTGTGAGATTGATGTTAGGTAAATTTACTTCATTTTTATTTTTTTTAAATGTTTAATAGCTAAATTTATTAAGTATTTATTTATTCTAATTATACAAAATGTGATGAATATTTAACCAAAATTATTTAATATTTTCTTAATGGAACATGTATATTTGTATTAATTCATTGTATTCTTAGGTTAGTGGCCGAGTTGAAAAAGCGTGTTATGAATACGCCTTACCAAAATAAGTTGCAAATAAGAGTTGGAGATGTCCTTAAATCTGAACTACCCTTTTTCAATGTTTGTGTAGCTAATATTCCATATCAAATATCATCTCCTTTGGTTTTTAAGTTACTTTTACATAGGTAAAATAGTATGAAATTTTGTATTATTAAGTTGACACAAAAAAAGTTAATATACTTAATTATTTTTTAAATGAGTATTATTAATGTTATTTACTTTGTTAAAAGAGAAGAATACACTTTTAACATCTTACTATTTATTGATTGGTACTTATAATAAAAATATTTTTAAATTACATTTTTGTACAGGCCTTTTTTCCGGTGTGCTGTTCTTATGTTTCAAAGAGAATTTGCTTATCGTCTAGTGGCTAAACCTGGAGATAAATTATACTGTCGTTTATCAATCAACACACAGCTCTTGGCTAGAGTTGATCTTATAATGAAAGTGAGTTATAGATCTCTTATAGTTTTTAATTTGTTAAATTATTACTAAAATGTATAAATGATTTTAAATGTTTTAGGTTGGAAAAAATAATTTTAGACCTCCTCCAAAAGTAGAGTCCAATGTAGTGCGTATAGAACCACGTAACCCACCACCTCCGATTAACTTTAAAGAATGGGATGGCTTAACAAGAATTGCATTCTCCAGGAAAAATAAAACATTAGGTGCAATTTTTAAACAAAATGCTGTTGCAGTAACCTTAGAGAAAAATTACAGAGTTTATTGTTCCTTGAAAAATCAAGTTAGTTAAAATTCATTATTTTTATTTTTAGTTAAAGGACTATTCAATTAAGATTTTAAAATAAATAATATACTTTTAAAATTTAGAATTGACTATGATGTGTGATATCATGAGTTTTATCTTATGACCGCTAGTTCTTTACTAATTGCTTTGATGTGTCTTCATTCAATTATTTATATAATTATATATTAACTTATACTATATCTATATATTATATAATATGTATTTATAATACATTATTTTTTAAAGATATTGAAATAAAACATGGTTGGTCAAAAAATTTTAATCTTTTATGGTATTTAGAATAATTTGTTGTTCCATATACAAAACATTACTTGTATGTGTGTCTTTTGTAATATAAATAAATAAAAAAATCTATATTTTGCGAATAAAATAAATGTTTTCCATCTTTAATATTTATTTTTTCTATAGAATATTATTATTAAATCATAGGAAATTATCTAAGCTTGTGCAATATACAATTTTGGCGTTTTCCACTTGTTTGTTATAACAAGTATTAAAATGTTTGCTTTTGTTAATTTTTTTCTCTGATAGTCCATTAATAACAATTTGGTTAAAAAACAATGTATTATAAGGCAATGTTATTTTAAAAATATATAATTTAATTATTTTCAAACTAGGAAATAGGAGAAGACTTTGATATTAAACAAAAACTGGATGATGTTTTAAATAAAAATGATTTTTGTGAAAAAAGAGCAAGAAAAATGGATATTGATGAATTTATTGAGTAAGTAAACCTTTGTATTAAATTTATATTTTTTATATTTTAAATTCTATGAATGGGAAACTGTTTTTTTACCTGTAAAATTTTTAATCCATAAATTAATTGAGCATTAAATATATAATACATGTTTATTCTTGTTTTGTTGTTTTAGATTATTACTCGCCTTCAATAAAGAAGGAATTCATTTTCAATAATCATAAAAAAATTTGGATATGTAATTTTTAATTTAAAATTGTTACAACTTGGATTTGAAAAATAAATTAATTTGTTCAAGTACACAAACAATTCTATTTTAGTTATTTTCTATACAATTTTAATAGGATTTATAAATCATAAAATGAATTAATTTTTTGTTTAATTATAATATTATTAACTTCTCTTTTGTTATAAAAATGTAATTATTTTTTTTTATAGTCATAGCTAGATAACTTTACGGTCATTTGTAATGTAGCCTTAATTTTTTTTATCAGTAATTATTTCTGCAGATGTTTCTCTAATCAATCAATCATGTATCAGCTAACAACTAATATTATAGTTAATATCAATAGTGAATACTATTGTCAGTAATTTAAACCAAAATGTAGCTAATTTTCAATATATTAAAACAAAACATTTCATTATTCTTGTGCCACGATCCTATGTTATATATATTATGCAGAAAAATTAAAAATAAGCTTTATCTAAATAAGTAAATATATATTATTATGGTATAGAGCTACAAAAACTAATTTTTATAATTTTTTATTAGGTATAATTAATGTATATTTTATGAAAAAAAAAAAAAAAGATGGTTTATATTTTATTAAAACAAAAGTGTTATAGTTATAAATTATAATGTAAATCAAACTTTATTCACTGCATTTTAATTTTAATATTTACACATAAACACTGCTTCGTGAAATTAATTTTTTTGTTTAAAATATATGTATTTTTATAAATTATGTAAATTATGAAGTTACTTTTTTAAAATATAATTTAAGTTAAAACTTATTTCAAATTACACATTAAGTTTAATATATTGGTACACATGATATAAATTTTGATATTGGCCCTTCATTTTCTATATCTACTACTAAAATTGTTAATTTTTCACTAGGATGGGCTTCTGTCACTACTAATTTGATCATACAATTAGTAAATAAATATTTCCATTTTAATTCTGTCCTCTGATTTAAGCTCATATTTTGAAAATAATTTACCTAATAAAAATATTATATGATTAATAATTATCAACTATACTTGATAAGTTTTATTTATTATCATTTTTAACATATTTGATAAGTATCAAATAAAATAACAATACATGAATTTATTGATATGTCATTAAATAATGTATTAAATTGTTCATTTCAATATTTACTTTACCACACAAACTTTGTAAATACCACAAACTAATTTCTTTTTTCAAATATGATTACTTACTTCTTTTAATATTTTGGTAGCAGCTTGATGATGCAATATACAGTTTTCTAGTGTACCCGTCGAATCTGTTATTGACAATCGGATATTTATTATACTTTCTAATTCATATGATCCAATTTCCATTTCATAATTAGAAGAACATTCTGGATTAAGACACATTAAGTATGAACTTTCCACATTAATACCACATAGATTACTGAAAAAAGCATTTCATATGTTTAAGAATTGTTTATTACAATTAAAATTAAGAATAATTACTTGCCACTTAGTTAGAACTAATGGAGATAATCCATCGATGTTAAATTTGCTCACGATTGCATATAAGATTGCTGTAAATTGACTCCTAATTTCATTAGACTTAATTAAAATTCGTTTGCAAGTCATAGTTTCTGTTATAGTTGATACTGAAAACAAATTATTTAAAATATTAGTCAGACTAAATACTAAAAACTAAATTTGAAATTTTAATATTTTGTTTTCTTTGTGTATGCAATTGGTAGAAAATATATAATAATCCGATATAGTTGATAACTATTTTATAATGATAAATTTCAAATTTCAATATTTTAATATATCTATACATAATAAAAAAATATATACTATATCTGTGTTATCTAGGAAAATATACAAGAAAAAATATTTTTAATAATTTATAACTATGAATATAAGTTAATAAATATAAATTACAATTGGGAATGTTAATATTTATTTTAGTAGACAATCCAGTTGAGTATGAATTTGCGTAAGTTTTTAAATCATTCGCTTCTTTTGTAATTGGATCTTCGGTTATAATTGTTTTATTAGAAACTACAGCTGTCATGCTTCTTTTAAAATTATTCCATTCCAAGTAAACATTTGACAAAGCTAAGACTAAAATACATAAATATAACTAATTATTATTTTTTTCAATTTCAACTTAATGATATACATTTAGCTAATTAATAAATAATAAAATGGGATTTGAGATAAATAATACTAATATAACAAGGAGTTTGAAATATGTATTACAATGAAGAAAAATAAATTATAAAAACTAACTGTAGTATATCTGTGTATGGTATATGGTAAGTAGACAATTTTCTAATAAAAAAATAATAAAATAGTGTTAATAATATATTATTTACTTAAAACCTATTTGATAGTTGTACATTAGTGCAAATTAAAATAAATAAACCTATATGAAATATTAGACTTGTTAGTAAAATTAGTTTATATATTTGATTTCATCATATTTTTATTTGGATAACTACCATTAAAAAATACTTTAAAACACTTAAATTAAATGAAATAAAATGTTTCTTGTTAAATTTATGAATTAGTTGTATAATTTTATACTTGCTTACTTGTTTTTTTAGGTATCCATTGGGCAGCTCTTTCTGATAATTCCCTATCCCAAATTCTTACAACAAGTGTTGGGTATGTTTTGTCCATGACAATAATTTCTTTTAAAAACACTTCTCTGCCAATTTTGGTTTTTATCAATTTAGTAGACCTTACCTTAATTATAAATTAGGTGTTAATTATTTTGCATTTTTGATGAGTTTATAATCACTTACACATCTTACTGCAACTAACAAACTACACAATTTCCCGCACATCTTTTTTCCACTAAAATGGATATCCTCAATATTAATATACATGTTTTGCGGACAATTAGAAATTCTTAGAAGATATTTATACTTCATAGAATCTTTAACATCATGCAGCAACATTTGAGATGAATTTTCATTTAATGTTAAATAGAATGAGCTAGATATTGAACAATTTAAAATTATAAAGATAGGCTGTACACACATAATAAAGATACCTACGCATTTATGTTATTATTTCATAAGGTTTATTAGTATATTATAATTTATATTTACCTAGAACTTTGTGGCATATATTTGTCTTTGATATCCATTTTATATGTAACATTTGAATTAATTAAGTCAACTATAAGAATAAATGCATAATATCAAAAACTAACTGTTATTATCTATCACATATTATTTTATATTTACCAACATCTCCAATTTTAAAATTATTGTATAAACGTCTAGTATAATCATTAGAACCCCAAACAGATATATTAACCACGTCTTCTGGAGAGTCGCGTATAGTAAATGAAAAGACAGATTTTTCTTTATTATCTATTAAAAAATAAATGATTTTTTTTATTAAAATGTTTATTAATTTTATAATAATTTTGAGTAATTAGGTATTTTTATATTTATATTAATACCTACTGAATTATTTTTAATAGTATTAATTCTAATAAATCATAAACAAAATATTTTGCATATAATTATTTTGAATTATTGTAAATGTTTCAATATGCATATTATTTAGGTTTTATGTCATAAGTACTATAGTATACCTATTTAAATATTATTAAGAAGTTAAAATTTTTAAATAAATTATTCATTACAATTTAATTTAATAACACGTTATCTTTCTATTAATTGTTTATTGTTTGATAATAGTTAACTTAAAATGTTATTATTTTACCTTTTTTTGATATTATTACTTTAGGATTTTGTTTAGCAATAATAATGCCAACTACTAAAATATTGGTTGTTCCTGGGTAAATTGAATTAAGCTTGAGTTTTGTAACACCGCTATTCATTTTTACTAATTAATACTTAATGAATAGCAATTGTATCCTATATAATATGTCCAAAAAACATGGTTAGATAGTAAAATATATAGATAGTAAATAAATAATTATAATATAGTCTTATAAATTTATATTATAATTTAGGTATAAATTACAAAATATTAAACTAATTTGTTCTAAAAGAATTATGTACTGTGTGCAAATGTGTTAAACTTCTTGAAATTTAATTACCCAATAAATTAAGTTGATTTATAAATATTTACCGCAATCAAAAATTAACGGTATTATAGAATTATAAACTCAATGATTTTACATATTGATATGTATTTTTATAGTATATAAATACAGTAAAACCTTAATTATCCGTCAAGTTCTATAATTATATGCTATCCACTATCATAATAGTATTGTAAATTATATTTAGAATATTGTATGCCCATATTATGGGTAGATAATATGCACTTACAGAAAAATAAAAAGCTTATCTATGAAAAAAAGATCGAGATTTATATAAACAAACTAAAGTAACTAATTTTTTTTAATTAATCATATACACTGCGAATAATGTTAAAATTATACCTAGATATAATAATTATAAATATAAAATTTATTTTTTTCTTTTATCCGTTTAATTCTATTACCCGTCGCTTTCTTGGTCTCGTGCTCTTGCTTAACACGGTTAACCGAGATTTTTCTGTAATTAAAACAAATTAAGTTTTTATGTTTAAATTAAACCCATGAATTAAAATAATTCAAGTTTAGTTTATCTTAATTGGCTTAATTCAACCACAACAATTTCTGTATTTTTTTACTTTTATAAGAATGATTATAATCTTTTTATACTTCGCCAGTAAAGTAAGTTAATAGGTAGTTTAGCAAGTTTATAAATCATAATAAATATTATTATTAATAATTTATTAATATGTAGATAAGTACATAGTACGAAATAAGAGACATATACAATTAAGATATCCGAATTTTTATGAACTTCGTACACGGATCTGCGTCTTTCTTATAGATGCCTACGAATCATAAACGTTAATTTCATTTTTCTATTACGATTTGCAATTTACAAATGTAGCAGAAATATGCTGAACAGTTCTACTATATTAATGTATAGTGTAGTGTGTCAGCGCCTATTATAATATTTACATTATATATATAACCAGCAATAGCTGTACGAACATTATTAACGGTATATTGATATGGCACTCATTACTTAATTTAACTAGATAAACAATCAAATAATATCAATGGTAAAGGTAAGTAATAGATGTACAGCATACGATTACCGTTGCCCTGGAGCCGGATTCGCCTTCACAATTCACACTGCAGTAGTGCAATCTGCAGTTTGCACACGCTCGGTAGGTAAGTAGCAGGTAGGTACTAACTCATATAGCCATATAAATCGAAGTATAAATTTTATAATAGTTTATTGTTAAATTGGCCGTCAGGTCTATAACTTTAATATAAATTTGAACTTCTCGTCAATGGGCGATGACACGTTAAGTCGTGTAGGTACTCATGTATAATAATATTTGAGCTCGACGTAACTCTAGAAATTTCTCGGTAGATTATGGTTAATGAATTATACCATGATTACCACGGTCAATTTGAATACGATAAAAGCTACACGCAATGTCAGACGACGTACTGACTACCCGACTTTAGGTTGCTTTGTAACCATATAACTGGGTAACATTTTAAATTATTCAAATTTCAAAATCAAATTTATTAAAATTGTTTTAAAATACTAAAATCAAATACTTCAAAAAAGATTTTTAAATCCTTGGATTAGTCAAATGAAGTTAACTTCTTCTAATTTGAACTTAAAGTTTGATCTTATTACATTTTAAAATATATATAGAAAATATCCTTAAATATTTTATAACTAATAGACATTCAATTTTAACTTTCATTTAATGTTCTAATCCGTTTATAGAAATATCAAATACATTTTATTATTTCTCTAACTGTTCATAATATATTACCTTGTCTTTACTAATTTACTATAATACAAATAATTAACAAATTTCACCACAATTATCAATTTTTATTTTTTATAGTTTCTTAATTATATAATTAAATCAAGAATAATCACATTTTTAAAACATAAATATATTTTAATCCAAATTACTCATTATTAAGTATATACACCTTAATAACTAAGTTCTCTAAAACGAAATTTATTCTGGTTTTTCAATAGTTCAATTACTTGGTCAGAATCTATATTACTCTAAATATCTTTGTTCGAAACCATAAGCATAAAAGTTTCTAATTTATCTTCATTCATAGAATTTTTCAAGCGAGATTTAATTACTTATAAAATTGTAAATGAGCGAACGCAAACCACCTACCCTGCAAATAACAATTTTCAATGATAAAAGTTGATAAATATTTAATTTTGATTTAACAGTTAATAATTAATTTTAAATATTTTCAATTCTAATATATAATTAAGTATATATATATATATATATATATATATATATATATACATTTATATTATTATATTTAAGTGTCGTCAATGGGTGGCTTCTTATTCAACACCTTGTTATTTCTCTTACAGTCTTATCATATAAACTTATTGTGCATTAGCTCTATAGTTTATTTCTAATGAAAAAAAAAATATCTCTTTGGCAATAATTAAATATTTAAAAATTAATATTTATAGTTCATTGTTTAATAAACAGTAATTATTAAATAATTATTACAATAATAATTTAAATTTATTTAATACGTATTAGTAAAAAAAAAAAATGATGACTATTAGCTCATATAGTTCTTATTATAATAATCAATTTATTTTATCTCATAACAATATTAAAAATACCTAAAAACTAATAAATGAGGCCACTTATTCAACCAAAAATGATGGAGCTTCAAAAATTCAACAAATTCTCTTTTAACCGATAAAACTGACATTTTAAATTAATTTAATTATTGTTATGCTAATTTTGGTAAAAATATCTCAGATATTCCTAAAAATAACTTTGAAAAATTAAATTGGAATGATCTAAATAAAAACTTTTATGTTAATGATTTTATCTTTCTTAATTTTATAGATCCCTCAAAAATTTCTATTTTAATTAAAAAAATACCTAATAAATCGTCTTTCATAATAATGGTTTAACTAATTTGATTTTAAAAAACACAGCCGATTCTATCTCTTTTCAAATTTCCATTATTTTTAATAAATAATTTATTTATTTTAAATATCCCTCCAGCTATAACAATATTATAGTTTTACTACAGTTTAAATCTAGTTACCGTAAAAAATGTGATGACTATAGACCAATTCCTCTTTAACTGTTTTTAAATTATTCGACAAATGCGTTAAAACAAGATTAATTGCTTTTCTAAATAAACAAAAATTTTTTTTCAAAAAATTAATTTGGCTTTTGCGCTAACGTTTCCGCTATAGATTCTTTAATTAAATCTAGGTACTCATTTTATTCATAGAAATTTAAATAAAAAACTTGTTCTTGGCATTTTTAAATTGCCAATTTAAAAAAGCTGTTGATTCTGTAGACCTCGTTTTATTGATTAATAAGTTAGAATTTTGTGGCATAAGAGGTTAGAGGTATGGTCTTAATTTAATCAAAACATTTATTTCCGAAAGACCTCAGCAAGTTAGACTAAATAGGCATTTTAGTCTTTTATCTGTAATCGGTATTATAAAACACTATAAATGTATAGTATAGTGTATACAGTATACTGCTAAGTGTTCTGTGTCTACCGCCGTCATTTAACTCACCGTTGTTCGTACGATGTAAATTTTGGCTCGTCATTTTAATTTTTCACCGTACTACTGTCTGCGACTAGTGTGACTATTTTTTTTTTTAATAATAAAATATTCCTGGGTTGCCGAGTTTGAGTTGCTGATACGTGGATAATTGTCACCGGCTTCAGGTTTGTAATAATATCATTCTTAGGCCTCATGTTTTTCGATTTAAATCTAACCTCGTTAACATTTTCATTTTACAAATTTTGCCGTTGGTGCAAACGAACTTATACAATATAAATCGAAAAACTAAAATTTTTAGGTAGTTATATAATTGAATATATACATAAATACATAAAAACTGTTTATTAATTCGATTTTCGATATAAATCTTAAAAATATTTTAAGAATATACATCGTAATTAAAATTAGAATGAGACAATAGTTAACGAAATATATATATATAAAAACCATATGTAGGTAAGAGTGTAAATTGTTTATGTTTTTCGTGATGCGACTGTCGACATTCTATAAGGTGCAACAACGTTGGTCTCCAAATAAAAAAGTCCACTCGCTCTGGAAAATACTGATGTTAAAAATGTACATTTTCTAAATAATTAAAGCGCGTGTATGAATAATATTGCGTACAACGTTACAAATATTTAATAGCTTGTCTCAATAATAGTAGGTATAATATATTTGTATTTTGATAGCAATTATTATCATTCATCCCCCCGATATAATGTAATATATATTATGTGTCCAGTGGTGGCTTAAGACACAGGCCTGCGGCACCTCCAGAATAAGGGCGCCGGAAGCGCATTTGAAGATGCTCAAAAAATTGTAAAAACTTATGACTTTTTTTATATAATTAAAATTTGTTTAAATAATTACAGTGTGTAATAATAATACTTTCATCTACAATAATAAATTGCGTAAAACAATAAAAGTATTATATAAGCTATATTTTTAAGGACGCCTTTTAAAAATTTTCCCGGTGCGCTATATCTCGGGCCGGCACCGTGTGTATCTATAATGCTACCATAATATATATATATATATATATTATGTCCCGTGACCATCATTTAATTGTTTTATTATTCATTGAATGTTAGCATAATATACCTATATAATTTCAAGTACGATTAACTACATTAAGATACTAAAAAAATGGAGTGATAATAATTCGACCACCCCATACGTAAAGGAATTAAGTAATTGACAATCTTTATTGTTATTAAGTTAATTCATAAGTGCACGTGGTTTGTTAATTTTTTTTTTATATATTTTAGAAATACTGTTTTTTATTTTATTTTTTTAAATTAAATTTACAGGCCAGATAATTAAAATCCGTAAAAACGCTTGAAACTATCCACATCTAATGTAGTATTAAGTATGAATGTCTATAGTTCGCATTGTATTTAAACAATTATTCACTTTATAACTCTTAAACGGCCAGGGCCGGCGCTAGAAGTATTGGCGCCCTGGACGAAATCATGTTTTGGCATCCTTAACCACCCCGCCCCCCCTCTCTAGTTTTAGAAGTAAAAAAGTTAGTAGGTTTGTATTTTTGCAAATATATATGCAGTATATGCGCAGCACAACTTTATAGTCATACAATAAAGTGAATATAATATGTGCTCATCTTTTTTATAGCACACCTCCTAAAAATTATTTATATTAAAAAATTGAAACAAAAAATTACTGCCTACTCGTATTTATAATTAATATATTAATACAAATTGGATTTTATTATTTATTAAGAGGACGTATGTGTTGTCTTTGTCTTACTAACGTATATCATAATAAATTTAGCAGAATACATTTTGTGATGTTAGCTTTAATATTAGAGTAAATTTACCTATTATCAAATTTAAAGGTAAGAATATTTTCTAGACAATGACATATGATTTTATTGATGTTATTATTTTAAAGTGAGTTATGAACATTTTAAAGTTGGAATATTTTACGTAACTCACTTTAAAATAATAATATCATTAAAAGCATATGTTATTGTCTAGATAATATTCTTACCTTTAAATTTGATAATAGGTAAATGTATTTTAATATTAAAGCTACCATCACAAAATGTATTTTGCTGAATGAAATTTTGTTATGATGTACGTTAATAAGAGTGTAATGTAAGACAGAGACAACACATGCGGGTATGGCATTCTCTTAAATGATAATATATTTTAAAAATTAAATTTAGATTGATTTTTAACATTGAATAATAATTGTGTCCGTTTAATATTTAATTTAATAAATTGATAAAATATTAATATCTAACGGTAATCCAATATTAATTATTTTATATTTATTAAAATGCTTGTAAATATTAAAATTTAAATATTTTTCCTTCAATATTTATTAAAATTTAAATATTTAATATTCAATTTAAAACAAATATTTATTCAGTTTCATTGAACAATGCTGTATGGGTGTATTATAGCTTAAAATTTTATTACCACATTGCCACATTGCGTAAAAAATAAAATAAAAAATAAAAAATAGTAATTTTAAATTTGATACTTATAACTATAATTAATATTAAAACTAGTTCATTTTACAAAAATGAGATAGTTAAAACGACATTAGATAATGAATATTTAAAATTTTGTAAATTGTTAATACGTATTTATTTATTTATAAAATAAACACCAATCGGCTTTGTTGGCGCCTTGCGCAGTCGCCCAGGTCACTCATAGCTTTCGCCAGCCCTCTTATAATTATCAGCAGCATCTTCACATTCATTATTATTAATAGTAATAAACCTCTTTTTTGATTTAAATTAAAAATAAGGATTAAAAAAAATCTATTATTAAGTCGAAATTATTATTTCTTATTTAAGATAAATTATTAAAATAATTTTTAAAAACAAATTAGATGTTATACATTTTAACTATTATCCTTTAAATTTTTCAATTTAATGATACAAATCTTCATTCATAAAAAATAGTGATAATTATAAATATTACATTAAAATAAATTATGTTTGCAGTGCCGGGTTAACGAATATGCCGCCTGGGGGCAGATTTTAAAAAGCCGCCCTTTACATACCTTATACCGTTATATTCATCATAAAAAATAAATATTTGAATAAAAATAGTGTTAAAATAGTATAATTTATTAATTGATATACATTTATAAACAAATAATAACATTGATAGTTTTAATATAATATATAACTATTAGTACTAAGTATAAACATTTAAATACAAATTGAAATTCAAAACTTTTTTCTAGCTTTTTGTGAAGCAAATTCTTTAATAAAACTATTCCAATCCATACATTGTAGTAAATTATTTTCAATAGACATTAGAGCCAATGATGACATCTTTTCATTAGATAATGAGATTCTCTGGTAGTTCTTCACTCTCTTTAAAACTGAGAAAGACCTCTCCCCGCTAGCGTTTGAGCATGGTATAGATACAAAAAGTTTTAAAGCTATTTCCACATTAGGAAATAAATTTTGATTTTGTTAATGCTTCAAGCAAACTGTGCATAGATAATTTTTCTTCTGAAAAATGTTTTACTATTGTTTTAAATTGAATAATCTCATTCTCCAGGTCAGGTTCTAAATCTTCACTATAAATAGCTACTAATTGTTTTGGTTTTTCACGTAAAATATCATTGTCAATTCCCTCTATATTTAAAAAAAAAACCAAACATAGTATTTATCTCAATATATGCCATCTTTCTTTCATTTAAACATACAATGATTGTATCACAAATTGATAAAAATGTTTCATTTTTTAATTTTTCTTGTCCGTGAAATATTGTATTTTGAACATTAAGGTCATCGTGAAAACATTTTTTTCGTTTATTTCTTTTTTCTTCGTAAGAAAAGACTTCATATCCAATCATTTGCTTTGCTTCAGCTAAAATATTATCAAATCTATTTCTTAAATCTTGTAGATACATTTCTAGAGATTCGTACAATTTTACAACACAAGATAAATCAATATTAATACGTTATAAATTTTTACTTGTAGCGTCGAATCTTTCGAATATTGGAGTCCATAGAGCTATCATAAATGAGAACTCGAGAGTTTCAATTTTTTTATACAACGATTCTGCTTCGTGTCTTACACTAGTTTTCTAATCTATGTTCAAAGCTATAGTTTTCAATGAACTTAATACAACTTTAAACCCAATTTTTAAACTCTTACAAACACTATATCTGGATGACCATCTAGTAGGGCATAAGTTTTTTACAAACATTGAGTTTGGTATATTTTTTAAATTTATTGAAAGTTGTTCCCACCGCCATGTCGATGCAGAAAAAAATACAAAAATATTTTGGGCAAGTGAAAAAAAGTGATAACCTTCTTTAGTTATATCAGCAGCATGACAACCAACTAAATTTAATGAGTGTGCTGAACATGGACTAAAAATTGCATTTTTTGATTTCTCTTTAATACGAGCTTGCAGACCATTAAATATACCTGACATATTTCTTGCATTGTCGTATGATTGTCCACGACAGTTCTGTATGTCGATATTTAATTCAGATAATTTCGTTAAATATTGCGACTTCCATTTCTTTACTTTTATGTCCAACCGATGGAATACAACATAAAAATCGCTCTACTGCAGTCCCACCTAAATTAACGTATCTAACAGCAATCGTTAATTGATCAAATTTCGTGATGTCGGGAGTAGAATCTACGATTAACGAGAAATATTTAGCGGACGTTATTTCATTTACTATTTTATGAAGTACAGATTTGTTCATAAGTGTTATTAACTCATCGCAAATAGTGTGGGACAGATATGAGACATTTCCACGTCCTTTATTACCATACTCATCAAGGTGATTGGACATTAATGGATCGAATTTTGCAATTAATTCTAAACAGCCGAGATAATTTCCATTATTTTTAGAACCCAACGTCTCATTATCGCCACGAAATGCAAGACCTCTGCCCGATAAAAATATAATTGTTTCAATTAAACGGTGTATTATACTTCTCCAATAAAGTTCTTTTTTTTCGAGTTCAATTTTTAACTCAACATCAATACCGGTAGTTATTTTACGTCTAGAGAACCATATGCGAATAGATTCGTTATGCGTCAAATTCTTTTCGTGTTGTTCAACTTTTTCAAAACATTTTTTCCAATCAGTAAATCCTGAATCGGTGGAACTAAACTTTGTTTTTTTATTAGAAAAAAGAAGGCAGTAAAAACAAAATAGTGCGTTTTTTGATGTCGAGTATAGCAACCATTGTCTATCTTTTATTTCACCATTCAAAAGTTTCCTTTTGAAAATATCATATGGTAACTTCCTATTAAATTCGCCACATTTACGAATAGTATTATCAAAATTGATTATTTTAGGATTTGATTCAACTGGATTACGAATAAAATAATCAACCATATCAAAATTTATATCCCATAAGGCTGGATCTTGTGATGGACAAATTGGAACATTAGTAATTTCATAAGAGACATTAATGTCAGATTTCAAAATTTCGTCATCGGTTTTCATCAAATGTTCAACTAATTCATCAGAATCGAGTTTCAACGGGTTTTCAATTAATTCATCAGAATCGGGTTTCTAGAAATTTTAAAATACCATACTATTTTAGTAACTAAATTCATTTTTACAATCCACAGGGCCGAATTTTTATATGCAGTAAATACATTTTAAAATAAATTTTTGTGTATCCAAATATATAAAATAAAAACATCAAACATAATTTTACGATAAGTATAGGAACTAATCTGCACATTTGTTGTAATTATCAAATCAGATAAATACAAAAAGAAACTTACATGCTGCAGAGTAGCAAACTATTTAATTATTAAAACAACTATATTAAATTTATCAACAATATTTAACAAATGCCATAATTAAAAATATATTTTAAATAATCCAAGTAATAAAGTTAGTGTGGTATTAATTAAAAAAAAATTAAATTTAAATTAAAATTAAATTAATTGAATACAACAAAAGTTATTGCATTTGTCAAATAATTGTCTAAAATTTATATTAAAAATAAACAATAAATAATAAAATGTAATGTAATAAATAGAATAGAATCATAGTAAATAGTATTATAAATTAGGTTATATAAAATTGGTTTTAAAAAACCTTTTATAAATATTAATTGCGACTTTATAATTAGTATTTTTCATTGTTGTTTATTAAATAATATAAAATACAATACAATATATTTAATTAATTTTTATTATTTACGAGTACGGAGTAGGTACTAATGTACTATTTTGTATAAATTTGTTATTTTGTTTTAATTATAAATGAATTATTATGTACGTTATTTTTTTACCTTTTTGAAGAAAGTTTGAATGTTAAGAGTTTGAGAAATAGTTTCTTTTTTTTTTTTCTTTTTTTCCTCAGCTCTTTTGCGATATTCAGCGCCACTTAATTTTGTTCGTTTTCCACTCATATTTATAAAAAAATTAACGCTTTTAACAAAAATGTTGCACTTTTTTTCAGTAATATTATGACTGATTACGACTAGTGTCGACGAGAATCGAGAGACGAATAATAAAATAATAAATAGTATAATACAAATTAAAAACAATTGCTTGGTAGTGTATAAATAAATCATTCGAAACTATTAATACTAAATATAATAATCTGTTGGTTATAAATGTATAATACAAGTATACAAATACAAACACATTGATGTGTTGATTATGTGTCAATGTGTTAGTGTGTACTGTTGTAAACATATCGTGTACAAATTAAAATAAAAAATAATACGATAATAAGGACGAAAATAGAAATGCGTCGCTCATACGAGCTCTCTAATAGTATGGTCTCGACGTGATAACTTATTGATTGACAATACATTCGTAAGTCATAATATAATATTATATTATATTACAATTATTATTATTTTGTTCCCACATTTTTCAATGATTAATAATAATTCTTCCTAAAAATTAGAATATATTAGAAATCTTAAAAACCTTCATCTTGGCCGTTAAAAAATTGCCGCCGGGGGCAACTGCCCCCTTTGCCCCTCCTTAACCCGGCACTGTATGTTTGAAATTTTAAAGTTTAATATTATTGGTATAATAATTGAAATTTCAATGTCAAAGATTAAAAAAATAATTGTAATTATGTAAAAATGTAATGGAAATGAAATTCATGATATTAAATGGATCAAATCCACATTCAAATGGTGCTAATTTATAATGATCACATTTTATTTTTATATAAATTAAAATTATTAAAATTAAAAATATTTTTATTATTGAAATTAAATTAAATAAAATTATTTTATTTAAATTTTAAACTTTTTGATTGGAAATCAAATATACTAATTTATACTAATAAAATTAATTATTTCATCAATAAAAAGTTATACAAAGAAATAGTCAAATTATATCAATAAAATGTCAATATCAAGCTCCTAATTCAAATCTAATATGATGAATATGTGAAAATGTACTTCAATTATTTGTATTAACATTGATTATATATTATTATAAATTGCTCACTGTTATAGAAAATATGTTGCGCGAGAATTGAGTTCAATTGACTGCCAATAGGTAAGCGATATGGATAACGAATAACGATATAATAATATTGTACTACCAATAATTATGTTTTATTTTTGGTTGCGACCGGGCCGACTACAATCATGACGATCGTAATACTAAATTACATCGTCGTGACTATTTTCGTTATTTCACAACACGGCTAACTAGGATACTATAATATTTTTGTTTACAAATAATTGTTTTTATTGATATAAAGTACCTATTTAAGTAACATTTCATTAAACTATAAGAACAAATCGCACTAAAACAACAATGTTCACGCAGTTGGGTTCTTATTATAGCCGTATTTCTGTCACATTACGGAAAACATATTTTCTAATGGATTTTGGGTTAAGTTGTTAGTCATTAAAAAGTATTCTGTATTTGAAATATGTTGATTCATTATTATTTTTTCTGATTCGTAAAGACTAATAATACTAATAATAGCTGTTAATGTCAATTTAAGTCCAATAAAACACGGAGATGTAGTTAATTAATTATTTTTTAAATTTATTTTCATAGCTTTATCAAAAAGTATACAAAAGCTTTTTAAATTTTGAAGTACTTGAGAATTACGTTTGCTTAGAGGTCGTCTATTTGGATTTGCGTCATATAAATGTTTACTGCTTGCAGAATCAAATATATCATTGACATTTTCAATAAAATTTGTTGTGTCTATTGTGGTTTTAGTTTTTATTCACCAGTAGCAACGTACATTTTAATTGAAGCTGCAACAGATTTACTAAAAATGTGTAGTGTCAACTTGCACGACATTTTTTGAAAAGCGTTTGGGGCAATGTAAGCAAGTATAATTTTACACATTGCTCATGCAGTATTACTTTTTATGTCAATTTTATAAGCTATTTTTATATCTCTAAATGAAATTAATTTATTTTCAATTTTTATATTACCATCTAATAAATTATCATTTAAGTTTTTGAAATTATTGAATTAATTTATTTTATAGGTACTAATTCTAAATCAACATTCTAAGTAATTTTATTATTTAAGCTTCTTGTTAACTATTAGGTGTAAATAGTAAAATTATTAATGATCGATAAAATAAGTAATTTTTTCCAAGCTTGAATTTAAAATATCTATAAAAGAATAATTATGATTGTATAGTTTATGGATTTCTTAGTTCTAGTACCTATGCATTTTTTATGAGGAACATTGAATTAAATTTTCAAACATTAGCTAAAGAAATTGAAGATTAGTAAATTGTTTACTTCAAAATACTTGTAGTTTGAAAATTGTCACAATAATGATGCATTTTGTGAGAACTTGAACTTCAAATGCATATAGAAAAAAATGTTCCTATTTTTTTTATAATTTTTATACAAATATGAGAAGTGTTTATATGAGATCTAAATTTAAAATTTTATAAATAGCTCAAAACATGTTAAAATATTTAGAAAATTATACCAACAGGGCCGGATTTAGAAAGGGACCAAGTGGGCTGCAGCCCTGAGGCCCCACAAATTTGGGACCCTGCAGTTTTATAAAATACAAAAATACAATATTAAATTAAAAAAGAATTCATAATATGGAACTTTGTTTTTGTATTTAAATAAAAGTTATTTTTTACTTTACGTATTATTGTATTAACGTAGGTATGCAACATGCGCCAAAATAAACGACGAATAAATCTAGATAAAAAAGTTTTCGTACTGTTGCCTAGAACAGTGGTCTTCAAACTATGGGTCACATAAGCTTTAAGATTGGGTCATGATAAATCTACTGTTTAAAATTTAAAAATCCATATTCATATATATCATATAATATTATAAGATATTATGTATGTTAAAAAAAAATTATTTCATATGACATTGTATAAAATAATTTTCGAGTAAACCGTACTATTTTATATTTGTAGAAGATAAGAATGGTATTTAAAATCTCCGCGTTGTCGAGCATTAAAATAACGTAAGTGCTCACCAAGACTTAATCAATAAATACGAAAAAATTACTTATTTTATCGATCATTAAAAATTCTTCCACCTATATTTCGTTAATGGCCACTCTAGAACATACGTTTTTTAAATGTTCGCCGGTGTTACTAAACTTTCGTTTTTTTGGTGCTAGAATCTCTTCACCTAATTCTTGTAACACTATTTTAGCTCTACCTACTCCTAACTCTTCACGCATTTTCGAAATTGACTTCCAGACGGTTGGGTGTGTTTGTCTGACAAGATGCGTAAAACGGTTGTCCCAACTCTCGCAAATATTGTTTGTACGATTTTGACTGTTTATCGTTGTTTCGTGAACGTTCCATATTTCTAATGGAAATAATATTTATTTTTTTTTTAAATTTTATATTCATACCTTTTCCTGGCTTTCTATATTATGTACCATTGATGTATGTGAAATCGAAATAATCAAGTACCTCTATAGCTTCTTCTGTACAAACCGTCTTTAAATATTTCATCCCGTCGTAAACTTTATTTATTGGCAAAAATACTAACACGTCTAACAACTTATAATACTAGATTGTCTATTATAATTGTGTTTATAAATTCGAGTTTAAAGATAACTACAACGTCTACAACATAAGTATGTAGATAACTATACAACACATAATCGTAAATCGTAATTATAATATCATTAATCAAATTCTATTAATGACGTCGGTACATTTAGATTGAAAACATAGAGGAACAGCTCGGAGTCGGTAAATTACGTCCCTAAAAAAAGATCATAGTTATATACTGTATAAATTGCGGTTCTAGTATATTTTATACGTACGTAAATTGCGGCCCGGGTATATTTGAAATGTACGTAAATTACGGCCCTGGATATTCCGATTTCCGGTCGGTTGATTAGGTTATCTTTGATATTGATCGATAAGGATAATAATATGCTCACTTATATATAAGTAATATTACTAGCAGCCAGTGTGCATTTGACCGAAAATCTTTGTACGAGTTTTTACATTGGTCTACAGTATTTACAATATTTGTAATTTAGTATTTATGCTTTTTTTAATTTAATAACAAGGGAAGTTATGAAAAGTGAAAAAAATAAAACGTTGAAAATAGTTGATGGTTTCAAATTTCGTTTTCAAAAAATTCTGAACAATGATATTCAAAGTTGGTGTACAATCAAAACTTGTAAGTGTTTTTTTAAATTTAATAATAATAGTATATGTATAGATAGTTTTAAAGATCATAACCATCCACAACTTTTAGAACAAATTATAAATCGTCAGAAACTTAATAACAATTTAAAAAGAAAAGCCGTTAATGATATTTTTACTAGGCCATCTAAAATTATTCATTTCGAGTTAAAAAATGCTGATGTTGAATCTTTAACTACTCAAGACGTAAAATTGATTAAACGAAATGTACACAACGCTTAAGCTTCTATACTACCAAAATTACCAGCAATTTTTTTGGAATTACATGATATTTTTGACAACATGGAGTTAAAACAAATAAAAATCAAAATTTTTTGTTAGTAAATAGTAAAGAAACAAATATATTGTAGGTTTCTCTACATTAAGCAATTTAAAAATGCTATGCAATTCGGATACTATATTTGTAGATGGTACATTCAAAAGTTGTCCAAAATTATATTTAGGTAGGCAAATATATAAAAACATACCCAGTCCGCAATTTACATAAAAAATTTGAAACGGGACGCAATTTACAGCGACCCGAACAGCTAGTAGTACTGACTATACAACTATTTGAGTCACCGTATATCTATACATTAATAAACGCATGCGTATAAAAAATAATGATATTATATTATTATTAATTATTAAATTAGTAGATAAACATACAATATAGCATTATTTAGTAAATATATATAATATAGGTAATTTATTATATTTTGACATTAGAAGCAAGCCCTGATTAAGAATGTTGTACTTGTAGTGCGCAATATGAAAAAAATTGTTTTTTCATTTTCATAAAATATTAAATGCAACTTAATATTTAAACATATTTCATATGCGTATCATAATATAATATTTTTTTACCATCAATATCACGATTATTGATTAAGTTATAATAATAGGATATCTACTCATATAACAAAAATGATTTAATTTGTTATGCCTATCCATGGCCTTAGACAATCTTCTAATTAGGCCGTGTATCTATCCAATACCTATCCGGCACCATTAACTCAATTTTACTGATTGTATTATAGTGGTTACTACCTCGTTAAGCACCACGATTATCAACTCGGAATAAAGCACGACCATAGAGCATAGAACATGTATGAACTATGCAACATTATGATCTATGACATCATAGTACGGGGGTCGCCGACATTTTCAAACAAGTGAGCTATATTCGAAATTTTAAGTCACCGGTTAGGACATCCAGGAGAATTTAGGTCTTTCTTTAAGAAGAGATTTGTTTGATGAGCAATAAAAAAAGGTTACAGCTTCAAAAAATAATTATTTGAGAATATTCAACATTATCTGATTTTTTATTACGTGCGATCGACCGGTTATGGTAAAATTAATTTTTACAACGACCGACATATATTGCTAGAATAATATTGACCTGTTGGAGACCACTGCCATAGAGTATTAATCTATATAATTATATATGGCACGTCCACACTATCAATTTAATAATTTAGTTTTATTGTGAATTGTGATAATGTTCAGGTTTCGTGTATATGCTCTGAAGTGGCGGCGTGACAAAGGCTCTATGAGACTTAGGTATGTGGGTGGGTGGTTGTCGGTAGATGTCGTGTTGGTAGTTGGTACACAATATGTACCCACAGTTATATTATTCTGAATGTGGCCAGTTAGTGCAAAACGTTAGCTGACCATCGGTATATGTAATATAGACACTAGACACTAGATGGCGTATTACTGATTATTCTGGAATATTAAGTAAAGAGGCGCAAAATAATAAATGCTTCCATAATAATTCATATTTTGTTGAGCCGCTAGATTTGTCTATATAATGGACAGATTTTGCAAAACAAAATGTTTTGAACATTTGTAATACTTAACATTTTTAAACGACAATTTTGGGTGGTCCCTAAAATTGTTTTTGTCTCATTAATGAAAAATGTCTACGCTGCAACTGTGTATGCTTAAACACTTAATTAAAACCCGTTTGTAAAACAATATAAATTATTTGACTAAAAGGGGTGTGAGGGGCAGAGTCCCCCCACTTTTACATTCTAATACATATTCAGAACCATCCTCATAGAAAATTCCTTAGAACGTCCCTCTAAATTGGCTGAATTCAAACTATTGACTAAATAAAATTAATAATTTATTTAACCTGTGATTAAACTGACAACTGTGTAATCTTTCTTTTTCTTATATAATAAAACGCTAATAATTGTCACATTCACAGTAATACAGTAATTATTACTTTAAGGTGTATGTTGTGCGGTCGATTATATTGATTATTATTATTGTTATATCATTATTTCTACTGACGTGATTCACTGATTTTACGATTATTTTCCACATTTCATAGAATTTTAAGACTTTTCCAGTGATTTTCCAATCCATTATTTTCGTATTTGCTTAATGTGCTTCTTTTGAAAGCCGTACGTATACATAGATAACTACCTAATGAATCACAATATTATTTATTGAAATTATATAGATCATGTATGAGTATTAATATTTAATTCTTTGGTATTTGGTACTTTCAAATAGTATATAATATATTAGTCATACTATAAAATATGAATGTAATAACTAATAATACACATAAATCGGTAATTGTTGACATACCTATGCGTTAAAAAGACAATTAATAAGAGTATCGAATTTGTATTGAAATTTTCGGTGAAACAATTTTCATTCAACTACATCGAAGACGCCGAAGGTTGTATTGAATCAAATCACCGTAAAATGAATTACTTCAATAGAAAAATTAAAAAAAATACGAAATAATGTATAAAAATAATATAAAAAAATTGTTTAACTGAAAAGTTAAGTATTGATATAAGATTATTTAACTAATTAAATTCTTACTTAATTCAACTCTGCTTAAAAATTTACTATAGTATTTTTGTACTTAATTGAATTTATATACTATAATATCAATATTAAGGTTTAGTGAAACCTGCATTATACCAGGTTTTTGTTTATTGGTTTCCTAAAAGTTATTAATAAGGACATAAGTTTATGAGAAGAGAAATGACGTTACAACATAATGAACTGTTCAATCCCTTGATAAAATTATTTGTCGATAATTGTCGATTGATGTCACAAAATACGCGAAGTCTATTACAATAAAAACCAAATCTATAAGACTATATTAATTATGTGTTTTTTTTTTTTTTTTATATAAAATATGCTATCCTAAATATTTTTTAAACATAATACTAATTATAAAAATAAAATACTGTTAATATATTTTATATTTGGTGATAACAAGGTTTCGCATACGATATAATCGTGATTTGTGGCTCCACAAGTGTTATCTCCACCACCAGAATTGAGGCATGAGTTGGTCCATATTAACCTGTTGGACGAACGCATAGGGGTGGTAACATATTTGACGATTAAACACATTGATAAGGTCACGTGTCGTGCGCATCATTTGTGTGCCTACGAGTCAAGCATTATTATATGCTGGATGCCACCAGGATTATTCCGCACGAGCGCCACTGCAGTCGTTGAGTGTAGTAGTACGACAACGTGTGCCCTGTGAATACATTAAAACAACAAGTAAATCGTTTTGATTGTGTTTGAACAACTATCCTTGGCCGTTTCATCACGGGTTTCTATTGTAAGTATACAGTATAATTTATTTTCTTTAATTCACTACACACTAAATGCCGACATACATTGCACAGTGGCGATGTTGTTAAAATGTAGTCGAACATAATTTACCGTCGCGGTAAAGGACGCCATACTGCCACTGCTACAGTCAGGCATGGATCCAGAATATATTTACGGGGGGAGGGCAATATCATGTGCATATAGTATTTTATCGGCTACCAAAAACGGTCTAAAATTTATCTGTGTAGCAGAGTCTACGGGGTGGCAATAACCCCTTGGTCCCCCTTGGATCCACGCCTGGCTGTAGTATGTGCGAGCCTTAAATATTTTAATATGCAGTATTTATATTTAATATTAAAGTGATGTATATTTCAATCTTGGTTTGTGGATAATAGCTAAGGGTTCATCTGTAGCTGTACTTGTGAGCCGTACCATAAAGTATTTACCTAGTCAACATAATATTATCTGTAATTCCGCATTATGTAAAAATTATGATAAACATTAATATGGTTAAATTAAAAATATTTTATATTATGAGATTAATTTTGAAGGGATTAAAATGGTTTTGAGATGATACAATATATTCCTTTTATGTATCGTCTATGCTATACATTATATACGATATTTAACAACAAATAGAAATTAAACACAATACTTATAGGTATATAATTTTTGATTATTAAATTGTTTGTTATATAATGATGCTATTATGCCTAGTTAGATATATTTAATAACTAATTAATCAAAAAATATTTATTAATATTACATTAATGTATATTCTTATGTATTCGTTAAATATTTTAACGGTTTTAATTAAATACAAATAAAAGTATTTAATAAATATTTAAAAATAATGTGGACAAATATACATATACATGTTGGTTATTTTAATAAATTTCGAATGAATTATATTACCTCAAAACATATGGTGGGGCAACTTCATGTAGTTCTGCTTTGTCCGATTAACTTCGATTAATGGAAGGTAGGATACATGAAATTCCCCTCTAATTTTGTTTGATTGACTTCGAAATACAACAAATTAATTATAAACTAATTACAAACGATTATAAATCAAGTTTAGCTAATTAATAATTTTTTTATGTTTTTACAAATTAAAAAAAAAATCATTTCAGTGGTTATACGAGTATAATACATAGGTACTATTTACTACAGGATACTTGATTTGCAATTGTTTATAATTAGCTTGAAAATTAGTTTGTGATATTTTGAAGTCTATCATAAAAAGTTGTGCGGGGAGATTTAATGAAGCCCCCCCCACTTATAGCGAATTTGATTTTACTCAAAACTGAATAATTTTCTACAAACGAAACTTTTTCTTATTAATATTATTTATTAAAAATACTTATTTAAATGTTAAATTTACCACTATTATTATACAGGTTCGTCACTCCAACACCCTAAGTAGTGAATTTTTACATTAAAATTTCACAAGATTATGTAATCATTATGTAATGAAACTTAATCACAAAAGGGTTCCAAATTCGAAACTTTAATTCCGGATGCTGGCGTGACGTCACCCCAGTACCGGGAATTAAAGTTTGGAATTCTAAAGTTTCTTGTAAGTTACAAAAAAAGTTTTTGTAATTACATTTCCTTACATAATGATTATTGATTATATAACCTTGTGAAATTTTGGTGTAAAAATTCACAATTTGAGGTGTTGTATTGGCGGACCTCTATTAAACATTTTTAAAAAAAAATAGGTTTAATATTTTTTTTGATTAAATAGGAGATGAATTAGAAAAGTATTTTACCTTGATCAAATTAATAAATTAGATTATTAAACACATCGGAGATACTATAAATATACTATACTATATACCTACGTTATGAAATGAAATAAAATAATATACTTAACTTTATACAAATCAATTAAATTATAATAAATTACTGATATAAATTAATAATTTTATTATTTATTGAAATGTCTGATTATCATTCAATAAAAAAAACTGAGGTCGATTTTAAATTTAAAAATTAAATTAATTTAACGACTTCATCAATATATTAATTGATAATTAAACAACGAGTTGTTATGACTAATCTTAGACAAATTATCAAAACTAAGGTACATGAAGTTGGTACTCACTCTGTTTGACTGATTTAAAAATAACACCAAATAATTGTATTTTTTATTATAAAATTCTATATAATATATATAAAAATACAAATAAAATAATATTACAATACAACTAATTATTAACAAAAATGTTACATATTTACTTATTTTGTTTTTTTCTTTTTACTATATATTATAGTTACTATAGATAAATTTATCTTCGGTTGTTTAAGTGAAGACTTTAATTCCTTCTTCGTTAAAATTAAAATTTAGGATATTTATTTTTAATCACATTAATATGATATTTATCGTGTTAATGATGGCATACCTATAGTAGCACAACTAAGGGTAGTTACTTACTCCTTTCGAAATGTGATATTTTTACGTAATACTTACAGTTACATATCCACTTACCACTAAAAAAAAATGATTATTGATTAAGCCACTGATAATATATATGTATATAATTATTACATATTTTTTCTGTTATAGAAATCAAAATCACGATTAAAAAAGTAAATTCAGAACGCAGTGTGTAAAACAAAAATAAAGCAAAGAAGAAATATGAATCAAGGTAAAAAAAAAAAAATATGAAACTCGTTTGTGTAATATCACTGAACCTGGTATCGCAAATAGGGGAAGGTTGGGGACCAAACTCCCAAAAATCAATGTCTTCTGTAAAGATATAATATACAAAATTAAAAAATAATGAACATTTAATTTAAAAAAAAAAGTTCCAGGGGTTCGACTTTGAACCTCTTGAACATTTTTCTTATTGTTTATTTGACTATGAAATATAGTTGTATAAATAAAATATAATTAATATTTAATAAAACAATATGTTAAAATAATTCCTATATTGATATAAAACTTTTGATTTCATTTTAGATCAAGAACCACCAGTAACCAATTATCGTGGAAGTAGTGATCCATTCATAGAAATTTGCTGCCCTATTTGTTATCATAACTGTGGTAGTATTATGCTTCAGCCATGTAGACATAAATTTTGTTTAGATTGTATTTCGAAAATATTAAATCAATCTAATATTAAATTTAAATGTCAAATTTGCCGCCAAGGAGTGACGAATCTAGTCCCATGTAGAAATTCTTCTACAGTTTAATATTGTAGTAACTTTTATATGGGTGGTTCACAACCGCGCAAATTAGTTATAATGCATTTATTTTTGAAAGATAATTTTTTATAATTAATAAAATTATGGTATTATAATTATTAAATAATAAAACCTGAAATTTTATTTTTATATAATGTTTTTTGATTTATTTTCCTAACAAAAACTTCTATTCTGTATAATTGTTTCTTTAATATAATTTTAAATTAGATTATATTTTGAAAAGGTTTGATTTGTATATATTTTTATCATTTTGTGTGTATTGACTAGGCATAAACTATGAAGTATGTTGCAAACTTTACTTTCGCAGACAATTTGTAAAGATACGACTTTTAATAGTTAAATCGGTTCCTTGAAATACAAACACCGAAAAGTCCTATGTGACTTTTAAGAAGGCGAATAAGTGAATACCGCTCCACAATATGGTTAGTTTTAAATGGGTCACTATTACGGATATGTTAAATTTAAATTCAACGATACATTATTGTATGTGAAAAAAGATTCTGAGCAGAGATGGTCTATCAGCCTTTATTATTAAGTTTATTTCATGTTATGTTTTTTAATATCGTTATTAATGGTAATGTAACTTATTTACTATTAGTAATATAGTAATTTTAATAATTTATAACGAAAACATTGCATTTGAAAATATCATTGTGTGTAAACAATTAACAATATACATAAATGTTTTAAGACCCCGTTAATAATATTTTTGAACTATGACAAAATATTGAATAAAATTATTCATATACCTGTGACTTAACTTATTTTAATATATTAAATATCTAAATACTTCAAATTTAAGTATCGATAAGTATTTCGAATCACGATACTTCATAGAAAATTAGTATTACAACACCAACGCAAAACTTTTTTTAAACATTTTAAATTAAATTATTAATAATTGTTTGTTTATTTTTATGTTTAATATACTTTTTTATTATACGTTCGTAAAACAGAGACAACACATACAGGCGCAACAGCCACTAATTTTGTTATTAAGGTTACTGGTTAGGTTAATATACATAATTTGATTCATCTGTGGCATGGTTATATTAGTATATTTTTAACCATGATTTATGATCATTCAAATATTTGTTTTCGCTATTTTAATGTTTAAAAAATAACTATGAGCATTTTTAAATTGTCATATTTTATTAAAATTAAAATATTAAATTATCGAAAAAACCTCTATAAGAATACAAATAATGCTTCAGTTACCTTTAAATCTGAAATAAACTCAATATATGTTAGTATTGCGGAAATGGAAAGACATTTTATGTGAACAATCAACATTCAGAATACATTTGCTTTTGTGAACAAATATTTTGTAGAATAATGGTCAAATTTTTAAAGTTCATAGAGGAAAAGTTTATGTATTGTTTTATTTTTGTTTGTGTTGCAATATTTTAAATTATCGACCTGTAAATATTAATTAATTTATAAGTATTTTATTTAACTGTCTCGCTGAATAGATAAAATTATTGAGTAAGAACATCGAAAAAAATAAAAAAGGCATTTCAATATTTCATTAATCAAGAGATCTTTTATTCATTCTAAAATTTTAGATATCGCTTTTTTAATATTTAATTTTTTACTGAAATATTAGTATATATATTTACCCAGTGAAGTACCTATTGTTAAAGGTATTGAAAATATAAAATATGAGCTTCAGATATTCTATATATATATATATATAGATTATCAATTCAGTGGCGTCAAACAGGGGTGATGAGGGGGGATATATCCTCCTATGATTTTTTTTCTTTAATAATTATAATAATTAAATTTATGTTCATTGTTAGTACAATGTTAATGTATGAAATTTTGTTTTACTTTTTACGCCACATCCCTCCCTCTCCCATGACAAAACCATTTAATCACCACTGTATCAATTTTACCTTTCAGATTAACCAGAATTACTGTCCACATACTGACAGTTTTGTGCTCAATTATGCACGGACTAACGTTATTCACACTTATTTTGCTTGTTTTTTACAATCGGTTGAATTTAATTAAAAAATACAGCATAACTTAACACGGCATACTTAAAGTGTAATACTGTGGTGTTAAGTACATATTAATAATCGTGTACATTGATATTTGTATACGGGATCAACTTTTGAACATACCACTCCTAATCAATTTTAATAATCCGAGCAAAAAATAACGTTTTCCATTTTTAGTCTTTTACACCTTTTACCTTATTTAACCCTTAGTGTTGTTATCTTCGAGCAAATGCATTTTGCGACAAGCATCATGATTCATGGTGCGTGTCGTACAAAATAACATTGACTATTTGTAAGTATCGGAAGAACACCGGTCCAGGAAAATTAACCTACAACAAACGCAAGAAGAAGCATACGCGTTGCTTTAGATGATCTGTGTATAATCAGCCAAATGTATTTCTAACGTATGTTTGGACAATTTTTGAATTCCGTGTACATCGACATCAATATTTTCTACTCGTCCACCAACACATGAAATTCTTTAATAGTTCTTTAAAAATTAAAACTTATATAATAATAATAATAATAATAATAATACTATATAATCACTATTGTAATAAAAATATATTATTTTAATTTGTATTATTCTCTGAATGGCTTCCTATGCCTTAATTATTACACAATTTCCTAGAACTCGATTTCAAGACGACCTACCAAGTCCAACTGTGAATCTGAACATTCTAAACCATCCAAAGACTCACTCAAACATACACAAAAAATTTATAAAAATCGGTACAGCCACTTAGGAAAAGTTCAGTGGCATACACTACTGAAGAATTATATATTCTATACACGTATAAAGATAGCTATTACATTAATATAGAAATATAGAATAGCACATTCGTGAAATGAAATACATTTGACATTTGTGTATAGCGACCTTAATGAGTTGAAAAACAAAGCTGATAATCCTTTTAAAGTAGTGGCGGTTCGTGAGTTTTTAACGAGGTAGTGCACATCGAAAAAAATATAACCGATATATATACATATATATATGTTATAGCTGATAATCGGAATATAATAAACGAATGAGAGTAAGAATAAACTATAATAACATAATAATAATGCCGATGCCGACGCGCAACGACACGGCGACATCGAAAATAATTCGCTGAAAACAATTTAATTGGTTATGTGCACACAAACAAATGTGCACACCAATTCCATTATAACGCGGGTTGCGTGTTTCGACTTGCTTTAATTTTTACACTGTACATTGTGTGCACAACTGCACTGCTATAATAATACACGCTGATACCGTTTCGTCGCGGACAACCGGACGGCTGTTTGCCAGTGGAAATAACCCAATCCAAATATTATATTATTTTCATAGTATTCTGAATTTATATTTTTATATTTTGAAAAATAATCTTAATTACATTACAGGTATTTAGTTGTATTATTATGATTTATGTTTTCAATTTTTCTTGAGTTTGGGTGGGTAGTGCACGTGTATATGTGCACATACACACGAACCGCCACTGTTTTAAATCTCAAGGAATCTATTGATATAATTTTTATTAAAAATTACCCAGTTATTTTTTAAACCATACTTTATAGAGGACAAAGATTGATTTATTTTTATATATATGTACCTATATAAATAGATATATTAATAAAATTATTATCAATAATAATCTACGATTCATTTCTATTTGGAATATTTTATACTTAGATAATGTATCAAATGATATTTAAACTCGTTATAGTTGATCATGTATTCAGATGGGTTCATATTATATAAGCATATAATTGTACAAAGTGTATGACATACACTAACAAATGCATTCCGTCGGTCTAGACCGTTTTCAACCAAAAACGTACTCTTCTCTTTTCAGCCAAAACAAAAATGTATATAATATATATAAAATATAAAATAATTGGTAAATAATTTTTATAAGCTGCAAAAATCTTGTAAAATAAAATATAAAAAACTTTTTAAAATATAAGAATATTTATATATTAATATTATTTTTATGCTAGTATGTCACAATAAGTACAATATTCCATAAAAAAATTAAAAAATAACATACAATTTTTGTCAATAATTATTTGGTATAATAGTAATGTGTATAATATATAAAAAAAAATAAACTAACAGGTAAATAATTATTGTAAAATAATAGAAAATATTTTTGATAATAATTAATATTATATACTTCATGTTTTACTTATAGTAAATTATTAAAAGTATAAGTTGCATAAAATGTTGACAATTATTTAAAATATGAGAATATCTATACATTAGCATTATTTTTATGTTAATATGTCTCAAACCTAATCATATGGTTTACATTGACTTATAAATAACAAAAAAAAAAAAAACAATGATATAAAGTCAATATAATTGTGTTCTGTCATTGTCAGATTTTTTTTAAAGCTGGTTCTTTGCATTTTGAAAATCTCTTGTTACATACTGCGTAAATAATGTTATAAAGAAGTGCATTTCTGTAATATGAAGCAAAATGTATGAATGTAAGTTTCAGTATACTTGTTTACAAGTAAACAAAAAATTAATGGAATATAATTTCCGTTTTTATGACCATGAATATTGGATAGTAAAAATTTGTGTAAAATAACAAGCCGAATATTTAAATGTCCCGTCCTTTTATAATGTCTCGATTTCTTTTAGGAATAAAATGTTCGAGTTACATGAAAGTATTATGATGTTTTTCTCTATGTCATTCACTAGTAAAAAAGGTTCATCTTGTTTAATTTTTAAGTGCATTTTTTCCAACGATAAATAAACTTCTTTTAAACTTTTGGGACACACTGACAATACTTTGCGCCGAGCCTCGTACACATTCTTCCTTATTCTTCCTTATTCTTTTAATTTTTACTGTAGTAAACTGTACAGATTAAATATTTTCACCAACTTCTTTTAAAATAAATGTTTTCGGTTTAACTGAGGGTGCATCGACGGGTTTCCGTTTACACGCTAAGCTAACAATTTACCTCGATATTATATTCTGATCATATTGCTTATGGTTGTGTGATAATTTTTCACGATGATCTTGAACGATAACTTTATTTTTTGTAAACACTTTAACATGACAATCTTTTTGAATACATTGCTAACGTGTTGAATTATTTATTTTTGTACACCGATGCGATGTTAAATTTATAATTATCTAAAACTATAATAACGGTTTTCCGCGAATACTTTCAATAAATGCAGCCATATTAAGTAAAATATAATAATTTTTAATGTTGAAAACTATGAAAACGAAGCAATGAATATGATACACGCATAGGCATTATATGGTTATATTGCACAAACATCGATTTTTCAAAAATTAAACAAGTAACGAGAGAATTTTATCAGTTATTGATATTTTATCTTGGTTATAAAAAATAATGACTCTCTGCAATACGTAAAACGGTCAGTCTTACAGTTACATACTAAATATACCTATATAATATTATGGTAGTTGCCATCACAATCAAATACGACGACTACCAATTAAATAATTAATGACAAATATTATACATAGGTTTTATTATTTTTTAATGTATATAGCATAAAATGTAATACATTTAACTTTGTATTGTGTTATTTTCAAAATTACCTATTTTATTTTACTACTATACTTAATAATTATTGAAAAAAATTGTATATTATTATTTTATTATTTTATATAATATTATACATATTGTGACATATCAACATAAAAATAATGTTAATATTTAGATATTCTTATATTTTAAATAATTTTTTATATTTTATTTTACAAAATTTTATGACTTAAACTTTTAATCGTTTTCAAAATTATATAATTATATAATTGCTATATTTTACAAAAAATATATACCAATTATTTTATTTTTTTACAAATATTGTATACATTTTTTTTTTATCCGAAAAGGAAGAGCTTTTTTAAATTTGGTTGAAAAGTGAATCGGCCGAAAGGGAAAGGTACGTTTTTGGTCGGGTCGAAAACGACCATGCCCGTTCCGCCATTTAAATTTTTACCTGTCCGCACATATTTTCATGTTTCGTATATATAATGTTCGACCGTACAAAGTGACCTAAAATGTTTTTAAATTGATTAAACTTTATCTTAATAACAAAGAGTAGTATAATGTACTGTACAACAGATTAGCTTCCACCGTTCTACTTTTTAATACATTTATCAGCACATTTCAATCTTAAACCGGGGATAAAACTAAAATTTATGAAAATGAAAAATGCCTAACCTATGCTTATTTATATGTATATCGTCATTCATCAAAAACTATATTAAGAGAGTGTTTACTTGCATTCAGGCATTTAACAGTGTGGTTAGTTATAAATGAGTGCCAATAAAAGGCGTAAAAATTTATAAAAATTTGAAAAAATAAAAATTAAATAAAAAATGTAGGAGTCACTGTATAGGTGACGAAATACACTCGTCATTGACTAGATTTCTATAATGAATGAGTTAAATTAAATTCCCATTATAATATTAGGTATATAGGTACGAAAAATGATTTCCTAATGTAAGCCTATATTTCAAAAGATCTTTTACAATATTTTATTACCTATTATCATAATTTTATTTATATTTACTTACTATGTGAAGTCGTTAACTGCTGATCGTACATTTTTAATGTCAAGTGTTTGTAAGTTGTATCACAATGAAATGGAGACAACAAATGTGCACAATGTTTATATATTTTTATTCACACACTGCATTGCGGCCGATTGTACATTTACCTGTTCGTATATGATGCTATACAAGATATAATATTATTATGATCATCCGATTCTCGGAAGGGAAATAATATAATATATATTTTTTTAAATTAATTTTATCGTGTATTTGTTATATTGCAGACCCTTATAATAACTTATATTGCATTATTGCTTAAATCGGATCCATATAAGATCAAATAATATTTTTTTGTCAGTTTTCCGTCGTCAATATAAACGGCCCGAAAAAATAAATAGCCACTTGTATACCGGTTAGGTACAAACACGTGTATAAGTTGGATCCCTTGTTTGACCATTTAATTTTACTACATCACCCTAAACGTGAAGATTATTAATAATTTAAATGGTTAATAATTTATGTGGCCTTAAAAAAAACATTTTGTAGGATATTTTTAGTTATTATTATTATTTTTTTTTTTTTGATAATTTTATTAAAGTTTTTAATACATTTTAATTAAGGCCCTACTTGCAATTATAAAACCTATATATTGTTTTTTTATTACAAAAACTAGATTATGGTGGTTAAAATGTGATTTGTATAATGTTTTCATACATTTTTATGATTCGTAAAATTATTGAGTGATTGTTGAATGTATATCTAATGTAGTTTGTACTGTTGCATGGTTTATATATGAATGACTAAAAAACGAAATATTATTTAACGGAACGGGGAGCAATAAATGCCGATTCAACCAAAAATTAATAATGAAATTGGCAACGGCGATGACAAGAACGGGCGTGGCGTGTTACGGCTAACGCGCACTGTTTATTTTAATATCTTTCAATTATTGTGCTATTATATATTTATTTTGTTTCGATTGATGACTATTTGTTTATTTCTCATATCGAGGTACGCACCATAGCGTTTGTGGCGAGGAAACACCTTAGTGAAAAATAGCAAGACACTATAATACTACATTTCTCTTCTAGTACTCGTGGTCGTAGCCAGTTGAGAAATAGTACGTTTTTGTCAAGGTTAAAGAGAGATCTCACTCACAAACGTCCAGTATATTCGTTACCGTGGCCGGTTGTTTGAGTGTAATGCAACCTTAGAATTAGATATAACGCATAAATCCTGCGAGGTCTTATTAAATTATTCTTGGTGGTGCAGTAGTCGTTATCGTGGTCGCCAAAGCATCGTCGAGTGAGTGCATACCGCGCTGCAGGTATCGATACTACTTGTTTGACGGTTTGGCAATCGGAGATACCTATTCCATACGTCGAGGCATTGCATGACGTACAACACGGCAGTACAATCCATCTGCTTTGTACAGTTAGAGTCCGTACAATAGTTATAGTAGATTAATACATTTACGAATAACGTTAATAATATTCACGTAAGTAAAAGTATATTATAACGGTTGCGTACAAACTATAATATTATTCGACCTGTTAGTAACGGCCGACAGCCGTAGAAGTATACAGCACACGCTCGGGTCGCGGACGTGCCGGACTTGAGCCCGCAAAACGACAGATGTTGTGTGGTCTTCGGTTCTTCGAAACGACTGTATAATATTATACAATGTCTCCGCGTGTATGGACAGCGTGGGTGCTAGCCTATATTGTCTATATTATATTGTCTCTGCGGGGGGGTTGATCAGCGTGTCTCTCGATCGTCCCGTCGTCATTGTGGTGGTGTACTATTGTGATTTTGAAAATATCATCTGTTATTCACAAAAATAAGGGGTCGCACATTGCATATCATAAAATGTATTATTGTTTACGGATCGAAAAAAACTTACGATATGTACCAACGTGTCGTACAGATTTGACGCCGATATGTCCTTCACTCCGAAATACAACCATAAAATAAAACGTAAAAAAAAAAGGTTTTATATACATTTTTTTTACATTATGTTATTATAAAATTTATGACAATATATTTTAGGTTGATACTTAAATTATTCGTAGGAAATAATATATATTGTAATCAATTAATTAATTTTAAGGTATTCTTACATGTAATATTATTATTATTATAATTTTTTTTTTTATACGAATACAATCATTAGTTGTACCTATAATTTAAAGTTTTATATAAATTATAGTTGATACATATTATAACCATTAACGTGGTCTGTAGTTGAACAATTAATTACATTATTTGTAAGCTGATATAGGTAATCACATAATATTTTGTAAAGATCGACGTCTGGTATGTTGATGACAATGGTTGGTATAACGATGTCTTAATTGTCTTTAATCTGTTCGAATTCCAAATATATCATTATTTCTGAAATAATATGTTTTTTTTTCTATAGCTTGCTGTTTTGGCTAAAACATTTTAATTGTCTTAGCATGATTTAAAATGAGTGTTTCGACTGTATCAAATGAGATATTTTTATTTTTATTTACATGTTAAAATATAATACCAACATTAGACTCTACTGGTAAATTAATGTTTTCTTGTCACTGAGGAATGTGTACTTTTTTCTACTAATTACTGTAGGAATAGGACTATTTTCCCTTATAAATGTTCATGAAAGCTTTCATTCTATGGGACATTTCTTCGTACGTTAGACATTGTTCTAAAAAAAATATATCAAATATTATTATTTATTTTTAAATAATTGTTCATATTAGACGTATTTACATTAATATAATAATAAAATGTAGGTACAATTGTAATTAATATTTTAAAGGGTAGTTATTGATCATCTGCAAAAACGCAAATTCATAACAGTTTTATAATATTATTTATGTAGAGTAATTAAATGATGGGGGATATAAATTCACTTAGAACATTTATAGATTATGGACTTAAAGTGAAAAATTCATTAATATAACAATGATGTATATGTATCCTAGTATTTTTAAAAATTATGAAAAAAATTATCCAAATGTAAAGAAAAATCACATATGATTACAATAAAATCTTTAATGTAAACTATTATTTGGCGAGATTTTTATTAAATAATTCAACTATGTATTTGATGATTCAATGAAGTAAGAATTCCTTTTTTAGATTTAGTTTCTTTTTAAATGTACCTATATTATTATATTTAAAATGTAAATATTTATTACATAATAAAATACGTTTATTTAATTATTTTAAAAATGTTTATTATTTATTTATAAAATAATATTAAAACTAAGAACATTAATAATACGTAATATTTATATGACAAAATATATGAATGGCTGCATGTAACAAACATTTTGAATGGCCCGCATATTATAGTAAATACATTTTATTTAACATAGATATCCGATGTTATATGCAAAAATTGTTCCGATCTACCGCCTAAATAATGTTATGTAAATTACTAATAGCTGTATAAATTATATTGAAAAAATTGAAAGATAATATATAATATATAGGCTGACACAAAGTTTCATCGAATCGTTTTCAATAATATAGTTTATCGTTGAATTCAAATTTAATACATATATATTACTGTTATTTACACAATGATGAGGTAGGTATATTGTATACTCTGAAAAGGTAATATATAACGAATCGAGGACTAGTTTTATTCAATTAAATCGATATGACTTATGGAGATAAAGTCAAAAATGATTGTTAATCGCAAGTAGATTTCGCTATGAATTAAAATTCGTTATAAATAATTATATCGATTATAAGTATGTTTAAATTTATATTTTGCACGTGAATAATAAAATAACAACAATTATTATAATATCATAATAAACGGTACGACGAAATCGTTTACTTTCCTGAAACCCACTGAATTGTGTATTTTTATATTTTATAATAAACGAAAAATAAAAAAAAGGGTGTATTGTATACACAATGTAAAGAATATAGGTACTGTGAGTCGAGTGACACTCCGCCAGCAGGCTTAGCACTCCTAATAGGTAGACGGGTTTCAAGTACCAATAACAACTGCGCAGTTGTATACGTACAGGTATAAATGGTTTGAAAATATTTTATTATCACAATTTCGAACCCAAAAGCCATTAATCATGACAAGCGTCGTCCGTTGGCGCCGGATTGAGTCGAAATACTTGTTAAATGGCGATATCGGACGATCGTAATATCATTGTAATAATACAATTGTACTGCGTTATTTCGTCTTCGTATACCTACCCACAATTCCAGTTTTTTTAAATACTCAGACTAATGTAGTAACGCAGTTTGAATTCAGCCAAACCTACAAAATAAAATAACACGTGTAATGCCGGTATACACTAGTTAGATAATATTCAACATTTGAACACGATAGTAATAATTATTTTATTAGGTTGGGCTACTTAAAAGGTATTGCGCACGATTTAATTCTCAAAATATTCCATATATAACTAAACACAATTGTTATAACATTTATAATAAATAATCTATAATATTGTATTGTCTGCGTTATTTATAATATACCAGTAAAACATTTTTATTTTAAATAATTAACTATTTTTTTAAAATAGTATCAATCAAGTTACAATAAAATTAAAAACATTGGTCCGTAAAATGTAAATTAATTAATTGATTCAACCGTAAATTGTTTTTGTTTTTAGTAACATTTCAAATATAATTATTAATATTGGATTGGTATATTATTATGCTACGTTTTTACTGAAGACTGCATAATATATTATGGCCAGAAACGACTGATATGATTGATTTATGAAAAATATGGAAAGTTAGTTTTAGTGTGTTACATACTTATGTATATAATACAATTGAAACAAAATATTATAATTTATAAATTAGGTATAATATATCTAGACTAATTTAGTCTTCAAATTAGGCACAATTATAATTTTATTATGGATAATATAATTTAATGGTAATAATTATAACATATTAGTTATAATAATATAGTTAAACGACGATTCAAAATGGTAAAAATGACTAATTATACATAGCACTCACATTAAATTTTGGAACCTTGTACTAAATATTTTTTTATGAAATAGAAAACTTCCAATTGAAAATATTATATATATTATCCGTAGATTAAAATATAAAAATGATAGGTATATAATATAATGAGTATATTGTAAAAAATGTAATATAAAATTAATTAAAAAAATTACAAATTTTTTTAAGCGGGTTCTTTAAAAACACGGCGTTTTTACTTCCGATACAATCACCTTCTCATCCCTGAATAGGTCCTATAAATATATAATACAACGATTAATTATCAAATATCAAATAATTTATTATAAATGATATAAGCACTAATACTTTTTAATATTCGTATAATTTGACATGTTGGACAACACAATGTGTACTTAAAAAATGCTCGTTATATATACAAATATAAATTTTTTTGTATATAATATATAATAGACATTTTAGAAATATTTTTATATATAAAGGTATCATAATCATTGGTCCCTTATAGTTGATTATATTATTTTATATTGCTATATAATAATATTATAATATATAGGAATATAGGATATATAATAATAATACATAACAGTAATACATAACAAGCCTAAATTTGAACAATGCATCTTCCTAAGGCCGGGGCTATACACGACGGAATACGCGGCGTTCAAAATGCGGCGGAATACGCCGTGTATAGCCTAGGCTTAAATAATTACTGAAAACCACCCCAATACCTTTATATGTATAAAATATTTTACAACTCGTTGCGTTGGCAGTGTTTCAATTTTTACCGTCCCCCCAACCGAGTGACAACCTGTTAAGTAAATATAATAAACTAACTAGTTTACCTTCACGATGATTTAGTATAGTATATTTGTAGGGTATATGGCAAATACTTCACAGGTATTTTTTTAGTGTATCTATATAGTCATATAGGTACTCATTAGATATAAGATGGCAAGTAAAAATTAAACTTAAGTCAAATTTTATCAAAAAGTGGAATTCAATTAATAGAAACTGCTGACATTTGGAGTATTAGAAACTAAGTCTTAAAAGTAGCTATATACCTATGTATGAAAAAAAATATTTTATATGTTTTAATAGGAATATGTTCAAGCGTAGGTACTTACTTATATTTTGTTATATTTTAAACTATTTATAATATTTTTTGTAAATAATTCAAAATCAATAATTTACCATCCATATATTTTTTAGTAGGTGAGTTCAAATGGCCATGAATTTAGTTACGTTATTTATCAATATACATGGGTATAGTTATGTATTTATACTAAAAAAAAAAAAAATAAAAAAAAATAACAATGTGTACATAATAAATATAAGTGTCTCGGTATAGGAAACAACGGTTAAATTGCAATTAAAGTGCATATTATAATATAATAGTATATTAGTATCATATTTGAAAAGTAAAATAGTATTAGTACTAACGATATATATTATAAACAGTATTATAATAATAAAATATAATTATTATATCCGAAGGAGTACCTAAGGTTACTAGTTTATATTAAAACGATAACCTACGTATAATATGGAAACACACTGTTTGTATAATTACAGAAAATATTTAATATGCTACATGTGTAGAATGATCGTTTAAATGGACCGGATACGAGATAAATATATTTTTCGTAGTATTTGGTGTTGGTTCTATATATACTAAATAACCGTATTAATAATTGATATTATACACTTTGGTCAATAAATGTTAATAATATAATTTTAGGCTAATAATCAAGTTGCTAGAATCTGTTTTTTTATAAAAGAAAAAAATATATTAGTGAACAGTTTAATCGTGTTTTCAATCTTTGTATAAGTACATACCTAGACATCCCCGTTAACGTGGCGTCTAAAGCCTAATGCCGTACAATACCTAATTGTTATTGGAACGATTTTAATTTTTATATCGGCGACTGGTAAGTCGGATCTAATTCGGTGAATACCTACTGCATTCCGTAGATTTGTTATCCATAATTGAATAATTTGTATTGTAAAAACTTGTCCAACTTGATGATATTACAAACACGAATCACATTAAGCTTAGTATAATTAGATAGTAACTGCATATACTATTGAGTATTATCTATAAAGCTTATTTAAAATTTATATTTACATAAAATGATATCTGTATAAGTCAAAATATTATTCAGACCCATGAGGCCATTGTATTCAAAACTTCATACATACAGAACCATTAAAATACTAAATTTAAATATTATTATTTAATCACACTTAAAGTAAAATGAAAGTATAAGAAAAATAAACAACAATAATTAGATAGGTATTTTAAATTATTGTCGATAGGCTGATATTTTTTTGAGAAACGTTTAAAAATTAGAATTTTTTAAGAACGTATATTCAGTGTTTTATTATTACTATTATTGTATATTTTCAGTCCAAATTAACTATTAAAACGCGTATTTAATTAAATTTTTTTTTTAAACATTTGAAAGTATAAAGTTGTGGTTATAGTGAGTATGCAAAGATTTGTGTGGAAAAAAATTATGGTATCATCCTGTTAACAAACAAAAAATTTGAAATAATATTAATAATAATTCATATTATCGTACTTTTTATCGATTTAATTTTTGTCCACTTAAATTATTAATCATTTCCTTACACATGTGTATTTATTTAACCAGTACACTGGTACTTTATTTTTCGGCCCGATAAAGGATGAACAATAAATATTATTTGATTTCATGGTCGACCCAATATGAGCATTAAGCATTATAAGCTATTATAAGGGTCCGCGATAAAACACATTGTCGATAAAATTAATTTTAAAAATATATATATTATACTCTTCCGTGAATCGGGTGAGTATAATATTATATATTTGATGTAGATAAAATATACGATCGACTGGTATGCAGTGTGTAATAAAAATACGTAATCATTGGACGCATTATAGTTAGTAGTTCAATTTTATCGTAGCAGTTCACAGAATACAGGCATATATAGTATTATAAATGTATGTCCAGCAGTTCTTGATTTTACGTAATAAGTAAATCGATAGGTTTTCAGAACCGTCTCCACTTGGAATCGTTTTTTCATTTTATGTATAAGTATATATAAAATGTATACAAACATTAATTAAAATTTAACACATCCGTCACCGAGACTTATTCAATGACGATAAACTCTACACCTACTATATCGTTACTGAATATAACAACCTAGCTATATTTCTAATATGAAATATGAGTCCACTGTGTATATTGTATACATATATTTTAAATTTAGAATATTACAATATGCTATTCGTATACATTTACTGTCCAATATAAGTCCATTCAAATTACCTCAATAATAATTTTTATTATTTATCAAACTAATTTTTCAAAATGAATTCCTACGGTCTAATTATCAATTGTTAATCAATAAAATTATAAAATTTAGATACAAAAAAAAAAAAAGTCATTAGATAACATTAAGATATAATTCTATATTAGATTCTGAATGAAGTGATGAATGTGTTGATTTTACAATGATGTGTGTATTTTTTTTTGTCTGTCATCACGTTGTGGAGTAGTTATAGAGCTTTTATTTTTGACTTCAGCGTCTCTTTGAAAAGGAAATTGAATCTAGTTGGTACTTTGGCGAGTAAGATTTTTACATGTTGGAAATAATCACCGTTATCGTTTTATCGACATTCCGATGGTCGCCAAACCGAAACACACCTCTGAGGCAATCAAAAATGTGTCGCTGAAACTGAAACTAAAATATTTTATTTGTACTTGCATATTTATATTGTTACATAAAACTGTGTCATCTCGAATGGGATAGGTCATAATATTTATTTTAAAAACGTGTGGTAAAGCCCTTTTACTTTCAACTGCGTGAAGGTTTACATCAATTATATTATTTACATTCAATATCCATTAGTATTTATAATTATAACAATTAACACAGGAAAATTGATAGGTCTTTTAGTTTGAAAATGCCAACGGTACGTTAACCTATTATATGTTGTTATGGCTCTATGTATTATTATTTATTACGCTATAATTTCAATCATAAATTCGCGGATACCACACGTCTGCGTACATAGTACGTTAAAGAATTAACTTTAATATTTTTACCAAAAAAATCGGACGATTTCGTATGATTTGCTATGAACGTTGCCATATTTAAGCTTTTATTTGTAATCAGTAAAAATTAAATTTTGAAAAAATGACCTAAGTAAATATTTAAAAATAATAAAAGGTTAAAATAATGAATTGTAAAATTATATTCAATTTCAAATTATATAGATACCTTGGTACCATTTAGATAACTAATTTTTGACAAATTTTATAATATTTTTATGAATTTTGTACTGATTGTAATATTCTCTCATGGTTTCTCTTATACCAATTAAATCAGAATTTTCCATTTTTTTAATCAAACTTATAAATAGGTTAGGTTGCAGATAAAAATCGTACGCAATCGTATTTCACCGAAATTCACCACCAGTTTATATTTATTATTAACTAATGGAATACCTAACAAACATACATGATATTTGTAATGAAATATTACGTATTAGGTCAAATGATTCTCTTACCATATTATGTTGATCAGAAGAAAACGATTACCTAACCGTATCAATTCACTTACAATTTGTAAAATGTTTATTACTTTTTAGTTACAGCTTACACATTGAATCTTAGAAAATAGTTAATTTTGTCGTGGTTTACCAACTCTCTCACATGTGTATGATACTTTTATAATTTTGTACATTTTGTGGTAAATCGTAAGTTCCTACACAAGAGTAACAGGTAAAGAATTACATACGTTAATTCCTACATATGTGATGTGTAAGTTTCTACACTGAAAAAAAAGGTACTTATGTTAATTCCTACACGGCTAAATACTGGTACATATGTAAGTTCAAACACAGCGGAGGACAGGTACATATATAAAAAAAATATACTATATTTTATATAGTATTATACATTTTATTTTTATACATATTAATAGTAAGAAATATACTATATTTTTATAATATTATAACTATAATAAGTTATTAAATTCATAAATAATTGATGATATTAAAATCATACTTAGAATAATAATATAGTGTGGAGTAAGTGATGAAATGATATAATAAGTACGAAAGGCACAGATAAACTCATCGCTGCGCGTACAACAATAATATATAAATAATATAATACAAATGATACGACACAAACAAACGGATATTTTGTAACTTTAACAATATATAACAACTATATTAAAATTTATGACAGTATCATATGATATAATTGATATTAGAATGATAACCTTTAAAGTTATAAATTATATATATTATATATTATAATAATATATGCAGTGTAGGAACGTACATACGTAACTTTTTTTTATCCTGTAGGAACTTACATTTTGTTATTCCAAGTAAACAAAAACGCGAAGATTGTAAAAATATAGATAATGAAATAAAAATGGACATTTTAGGGTCGGATGGAATACTACTATAAAGTAGAGGTTCCATTCCGATGTCATATATGACATGATATATACGTATCGTTGTAGAGACAGGCCGACGTTTACAATAATTAAAATCCATAAGTACTTGAATTAATCCGATAAACACAAAACGTTCTGTTTATAATTATAAAATTATTTATCTTGGTCTATTCTTGGATAATCGTATATGACGTGCATGTACACCAATATTATAGTTGTATAGTAGCCTATGCTGTAATTCTTTAGCTACTACAAGATTTGCTTTTATAAGGTAAATAATAAGTACCTATGTGAACCGCATAATATAGGTAAGTGATTATTTTCTATTGAAATAATTCATCTATGCTGGAATGAATAAAGATTAATGATTAAAAATAAAATTATACAACGAAAAAATATTTATTAATATTAGTTTATAGTTAACGCGGGTCGGCTTGCGTTTTTCGCCGTGGATGCGAACGCGGCGTATTACGCCTGTCGTGTATAGCTACTCCGCTATAAGACAATGAAAATTTTGAATTGTACGGTAAACGCGGCGGAATATGCAGCGGAATACGCCGTGTATACCCGCGGCCTTATTGTTTTCTCGCGTGTGACGCTATAGGTGACTTGTACGTGCAATTACCACGCGCGGAAGCGTTTTTCTACTAATCGTTGATTACATAAATTGGTTTTAGGAATCTACAGGCATACACTGGAACTTGGCAGGTCTATAAGAGCCATTTCTATGAATAATGTCAATATCAATTTTATATTGTGACGTCTAGTGTATAAACGATAAATATATCGGTTGATATAAATTATTGTGAAATACTAAATAATGTCTGTGTTCACAACAACTTATATTATATCTACAACTGCATTATAGTTAGTACATTCAGCCATAAAATTGTTTATTATACTTTTTATTTGACAAAAATTTTGAATAGAATATTTGGTTAATAAAAATAGATAACAATAGTTGTAAAATAAAAAATAAAAACATTAGATTGAAAAAATAAAATGGAAGTACCTAATATTGTCCGAGTTTTACCTAAATCACTTGTTGCAGACGTAATAAACAATATTTATTATCAGTATTACGGTATAAGCTGATATAATTTTGAAAATGTCAAATATTCTATTTATTATATTATAATTTATAATATTATAAAAATCTATTTATATCATAAATTATATTATTTTTATTAACTCTTGAGTTAATTACACATTACTGTAAATACCGCAAAACAGTTTAAATAGAATTAAATAATATATCATAAAATATATAAACATATTTTGAAAATATTATTGCTAATATTAAAATTCGTAATACACATAATAATTTTAGTCGTTTTAGGTTTTCACGAATGATATTTTAAAATTATGAAAAAATGGCGAATAATTATATTCATGGATAATTAGAATATACGTAATTTCGTAATGTAAAAATATGAACTATAAATATCTATTAAAAATAATTATGTTTGTATATTTTTAAATTAATTTAATTTCAATATAAAATAATAATGGAAACATTCTATTAAATTATAAAATCTTAACTATAAACGGACAACTTTTCATACATTTATAACTCCAAAAAAATTAGTAATTTTTCGAAGTTTTCACAAATTTTTCAAAATTTTAACTTTCAATGCTTATAAAAAAATATTGTCAATAAAAATAAAATCGAAAATTTCAATTATCTATAAAATATCAAAATATTTTGAAAATTATATATAAATTAATATTTAGAAACAATATAAAGTTTTTATAGTTATTCATTTTTGGATTTTAACAAAATAAAAAATTCAATTTTCTCAAAAACTGGTTTGTCCTAAAAATTCCCGTTTTATTTTTTATTTTTTGTTATCTACATATTTGTATCATCACCGGATATTTGCTATTCATTTAATATTTAAACTGTAATCAGTATTAATCATTTTCACCGTGAATGCTATTATTATTTATTATAAATTATAATATATAATTAGCTAGTTTGTGGTCGGTATCAAGTATCAACGTTGTACAAAATAGTGGTTGGGGTAAGGTCACGTTAAGCCGAGGTATTCGTTGTATTCAATATTTGCCCGGCAAACCGGCGTTTTATTAATTATACCCATTACCCAGCTACCTGTACATTAGTTATACACGGTTACCTGGTCGACCACTAATACGTATGTATTACGGGCTACACACGTATCGGCGGTCGTCATAACCGCACACATACCGTTCATAACCACATATTTTACATCGTTCAATACCGCACACATTTGATTGACAGTCAAAAATTAAACAACAAAATCATAAAAAATTTTTTCATTTGGAAAAGTGGCCATAATCTCGATAAACACCTTGGGAATTAAATGTGATGGTAAATAAGGCAATCCCAAAAAAAAATTTTTTTATTATTAGAATAGATCTGATTTTTCTTTGTATAATTCCGAAAGTTTTATTTTTATGATTTTGTGATCTTGATTAAATATAATTAACTTATGTGCGGTACTAAATGTTAATGTTATTTTAGATAAATGTGTACATTATTTTTATACATCAATGTGTGGCGGTATTGAAGGGTTTGATTTGAGAAAAATATGTAGGATTAAGATATAAAAATGTGCGGGTTTTGAACGACGACCTTTTTTTGTAAGTGTGCGGTTATGAACGACTCTCACACGAATTGCTGCCCGAAATAAAAAAAATTGATAAGTGGATACATGAGTTGTGTCCATCTTTATTTAAACGACTACATGAATTGCGTTCCGTTTTTAAAATTTGTAAGTGAAGTTGTTTCAATACTTTCAGATGGAACTTTTAAAATTTGCCCAAAATTGTTTACATAATTTTTTACAATCCATAGCATAAAAAATAATTGTTATATACTAATGGTATTATTTTTAATTCCCAGTAAAAATATAAATACTTATACTAAAACATTTACACATCTCAAATCCGAATTTCTAAAATATAATATCAATTTTTCACTTAAATTAATAATTGCCGAATTTGATGGTTAAGTTTTCCATTCAAGTTTTTATCAGTTTTTTAATTTTTAATTTTATACTTATAACTTTTTTTATTTTTATTATTATATTACACTCCCGTAATTTAAACCTACACATCTTAAATTTGCTTACTTCTAATTGCAGAACAACAACAAAAATCAATATTTTTAACTTGCCGATAACCATAGTTTTCTATTGACAGTTCTAAGTCTGTGTAAAATGGAAAGAAAATAGTGTTTTCACTTTGGGACGCAATTCGTGTAGTCATTAAATATAATCGGGACACAATTTAAGTGGAAAAGGGATTTCGGGACACAATTCGTATGCATGTATATACCTATTATATTATATGGTTATATTGTGATCACAAATGTGTTTATAGCTGTTTAACTGACTATATACGCAATTTTATTTTACTACACGAAAATTTAGAATATTTATCTCTCATACTAATCATCACTTATAGCTCGTTACACAAAATCTGTAGCTTATACATTTTAAGTTATAATTATATTAAATTTGGTTTCAATAATAACTTAACCAAAACAATAAAAATATTGTTTTTATTTGTGTATTATTATTATTATTATTATTATTAACTAGCCATTGTTAGTGACTGTACACATAACATGGACATTGTAAACATAGATTAACGGTCAATAAAAAAAATCTTATTTTGTAAGAATAAAATTTAGAGTTTCATTTAGATAAAAGGGTGTCGTCAGGGCATTTAAACAGATAATTACTATCTACACTATACTATACTATACTTACCTAATTGATTGACGTCGATCCCCAACAAGGTTTGGTAATCGGCTATTTGCGTACGTTTTCCCACATTTTGTCGGTCTTCTCACGATGTATAATTTATACAGTGTAAATAAAATATACCTACAACGAACGACTTCATGGCAATCAACATATTAAAAATTTATTTTAATTGAATTAATTGCTATTACTTATTTATTGTTATATATAGGCTATAATGTCCGAACCTTAATCTACCATTATATATAATAACGTATTATGACATACTTAGTTTATGCCCAGTTCGCCGACACTCAATTTACCGACACCCGGTTTTTTTATCAAAATCCAGTTTTAATATTTTTTTTAAAAAAAAAGCCCAATATGCCGGCAACAAATGATATTGGCGACATGCTACGGTGGCATTGCAATAAAATTATAATCATAATTTGTAAATTTATTTTATCGTGAGTTGAATTGGATATTTCATTGTAAAGTAGGGGACATCTCAAACCTAAACCAAGTTTAAAATTTCTTAAGCTCAAGGAACAGTTGAAAGATATTAAAGAAAGGTACGTAAATTTTTGCAAAATAACTTGCAGGTTAAATATTATAATTGTTCAATTTTCTAAATGTTACATATTATAATGTTATTTTAAGACATATACAACTGCAATTATTCAATTATGTTTAATACGATTTATGATTGTGTTAATCAAGTTGAATACGTTTTTATAATATAAATTATAACTATTAATATGTCATAATATTATTGTTATTAACCTATTGTAGAATGGTGTAAATATATTAATTACGTATAGAAAGTAATAATTTATGCAATGGTGAAAAGTTTTTAGTTCCTATGATTAACATCTTATTAATTACAAAAAATAACTAAATTCACGAAAATTTAAACGGAAAATTATTAAAAAAAAAATGTAGGTATGACATATATTTGGGATATTTTAATTCGCTGGAAAGACAACTTTTGAGGAACATCATATTACATTTTTCAGTCTTAAGTATTCGCATTTATGATTATAACTATTACTGTTATGACAATTTTTTTTTACTATAAATTAATTTGCAATTTTATTTGAAATAAGTTACTATTTAAATCAAATTGTTTAACAAATAAAAACGATGAAAAGTTACGTTTAAATTAAGGTTTTTACGAATTTACTGATGGCGAAGCTATCATTATTGTCAATAAGCAATAAATATTATAAAAGTTTTATAATATATCAAGAACAAAGTGGAGTTAGTACGTATACGCTTGATAAGTTTTCAACAAGAGACTGAAAACAATTACAATACTAGCTCATTTCAAATGACAAATGCAAATAAGAAATAACTGATACAGTTTATAATTATTTATTTTATGTGTAGGTACATATATTTTGTATTTATAATTATGTCACATGTAGAATGGTTCTTATAATTAAAAACCAAAAACTAACAAAAGTATAATTCTTCATCTGTGGCCTATGCTTTATGTGCATATCAATAATTTATTTTATAAATTAAATACTATCTCAAAAGGCTAAAATCAATTATCGTGAATCTGATATTTTATAATATGTAACAGATTCTCGTTAGGACCGTCAGTAAAATAAAAATTAAAAATCGAAACGTTTTCGGACACCATATGTTTTTCAATGATAAATCAATCGTTGAAAATGAAAAATAATTCTAAGCGGAACTTTCAAAAAATGTTAAATTTATAATTTATATTGCTATATTCTAATAATTATTTTTCTATTAGTTATATGTACAGTATGTTGAACTAATATTTGGTAAAAAACAAATCACCTATATTACAAATAAATTATTATTTCATATAATAATATAATATCCCAAGCTGTTATTATATTATAATAATTTATAAGGCAATACCGATGTGTTGTATTACAGACGTTGTGAATAAGTTCGTGGAACGTATAAATAGCTAAAAATTAATCTAAATATTTTAAAACTGTTATTGTGGCGAGTAAATAATAATATACACAGTAGCAGAAAGTTTCAAGTTTCAAATTTTTATGAATTATATGCTTATAATTACAATAAAATCATTTTTATTTTAGAGGTTTTTTGGTAACTATCGTCGGAACGAATCTACGAAAAAACGACATTTAACTTTAAAATTTCAAATATTAATTAAGTATAAATATATTATAAAAAGTAAATTATTGTTAAATTAAATAAATAAATTATATATAGATATCAAATCGAATAGTATATGACACGACTAAAAACGTTAAATATAAATTTGGTTTATCGCAACCCATGTATATCATTATATAGGTATACAAATATAACTTTAGGCTGATAATCTGTAATTTTGAAGCCTTACTTCTAATAAAAAATATATATATATAACTTACATATTAAAAAATTAATATAAATGTAAAGTTAATTACAACAAGCGTGCTTTCGAATTTCTATGTATATTTAAAAATAATTTTATTTATGACGACAATTATTTTAATAACTTTTAACCAAAATTAACATTTTTCACCTTGTCGTTTTTTACCGATTACCCGTCGGAACAACTTATAAGAAAATGTATAGTACATTTTCAAATTGCAGCTAAAAAAAAATAAAAATTGTATTTATTCAAAAACACCAATTATATTAAACATTAGTCGAAAATAATTGAACGTTTCAATTATAATATATTATATATAGTACAAAATATATAAAATATTTTTTTAATTTTATCATATCCAGTAAATGCTTATATGAATAAAATAAAAAATTTCAAATTTCTATAGTTCTTAAATTTTGAATTACAACAAAAATAATAAAATCGATTTTGCTACGAACTAGTTTTGCGTAAAAATTCCAGTTTTCCTTAATTTTTTGTTTGTTGTATATTATTTCGATTATTTTTAAAAATAATAAGAACTAAAATTTTGATCTTTGAAAAATGTATATCCAATTTGCTAACCACCATCAAAATTTAACATCGAAGCTGGTACAAAATACACATCATTGTAAAACTAATACATTCATTACTGTATTCAGAATTTTAAATAAAGACATTAATTTTACAAATTATCTTTATGATAATCATGTATGATGTTGTGTCTACAAAAAAAAAAAAAAAAAATGCCTCGATATAAAAATGTCTCAATGTACCTATCTATTACACCTATAGTACATTTTCTTGACAGATTACAATAAAATGCAGATATATTTATTAAATAATAGTATCACGTTCGAAAAAGTAAAATAATATTGAGTATTAAAAGGCCGCTACACGTAAAGCGAAACGTATATTTAACGAATATAACGGCCTCTTAACGGTTCAAATGTTAAACGCTAACACCATGTGTGGGTATAATACGATTATATAATCATTCAATACATTTTCTAAGGTTATATTGTCCCAGGTATAGAAAAAAAAACGACACCTCATAAAAGATAAAACCCAGACACACAGACACAGCCAACTTATCCAGTAGATACAAGATTCGGGAGTAATAAATCAAATGTGAAAACTGCAAAAAAAAAATACAATAACAGTGTCCAATTTCATATAGTTAACAATATTAATTTTATGTGAATTATGGTGAAAAAGATTTCTAATTCATTGGAAATTGAAAACGTGTGCTAACAATGAACTTATAGCGAGCTGCCGGACCGGATATCTATACTTTGTATAAGGTTCATCTTTATTTCATTCTTAGGATAGTGTTCGGTCGGAAGCAATGACGTTGATTGTATTTACAAAAGATTTTTATAATAATATAAAATATAATGAACAAGTTAATACTTATTTTCAATCCTCGTATACTTACTTATAATATAGGTACCCGCCGCCCGCATGGCGAAACCAAAACCTATATATTTATATAATATATAGCCGTACAACTCTTGCCGTATGGGAGCAATTTCAATATCCGACACAAAAAGTCCACTCAAATTCAAGAAAGACTGAATTCCGAGGCCACCCCCCAACTCCAATTTTATAATTAATTATTATTAAAAACATTTTATTTATAATTTTATATGTTATAATAATTTACATGTTACAATCAATAATCTTTAAGCTATATACATATACGATAAACTTATATTACCGATAAACAGTATACGTGGTTGATTAATAACATTAAAACAGTTATTAAAATTACTTTAAATAGATTTCTAATAGTTTTTGTACTTTTAAGTAAAGATTTGTTATTGGTAAAAACTATAATTTAACCTACCGCCGAATTACTAATAAAAAAATAATGATAATAATTTATGACAAAATATGAATATTATAATACAAAAATATTCTTCAAAAATTATACTATATTAAACATTATATTATATTTTAATAACTTTATTATTATGTATTTTTGTATTTTTAACAATACACCGTATCCGTTCAGATTCATTTTTCGTACATAACTATTATAATAACTATACCCATATGTTGAAATAAAATAATATAATAATGTTATATTTATATTTTATAGTATACGGGCACTATAACTGTATAAAAAATATTAATTCATAATAGTAGTAAGTTAAATAGGTTTAAATGAATTCATATGATTACAGGTAATTAGTTTTTTTTTTTATTTACTTTTATGCTATGGATAAAGTTGTATTTTAAGTTTCGTTAAAATTTGAACTTCAAGCATTATTTGTGCGTTTGAGTACATTTTTTTACTGGCATTATGAGAATAATAACTAATAAACCGCGGTGGCAAATTTAATAAGGCGGTCCCCGTTATCACTACTAAGCGCCCCTGCCGACACCGTCACCTCTCTACCACAGCACCAACCCAATCGACGCGTGACGAAACCGTTGCTGTTTATTACGCCGAAACATTACGTTTACACATCTCAAAAATATGTTACTGAAACTCCACATTTTGGCTTAATCCATGCACGAGACAATAAATAAATTACAAAACGTTTCACAAAAAAATACTTGCTAGAAACAATAATTTATAGTAATAAGTATTGTTTTACACCTACCGAAATCAATTTTTATAGGTGTGGCAAAGTACAAACATTAATACCCCACACCACCCAAACACCCGATTTAATTCCTCTTTAATAACGTAAAAACAGTTTTTGATATTCGGGTATATGTAGTCAATATATGGTTTATTTTTATATATCACAACCATATTCCACACACGACCACCCTAACCACCTACCCATAACCCACCCACCCACTTTCAATGATTGGCCCACTTGTATTTAGGGTTCAGGGCCACTGCCTGCATATTAATCTTATACTTTCGTTTTACTTTAGTGCGATCTAATAATAGCAATAGATATTTAAGTTATTTTTTAGTTAAATGTAGTGTATTTGTTGATCTTATGTGTGTATTCTATAAGATTTTAAATTTGTTGGGCGGACTATAGTGTCTATATTATATTTGTACTTCATTGCGACCGTATCCGCAGTCCGTCCGGATTACGATACAAAAACATGTGCGTTAAACTCATGTGCGTATTTCGTGTCTTTTTTTTCTTTTTTTGGCTTTCGGACACAATGAAAACGTAGAACAACTTCCGAGAACATTTGGTCGATATGACGATATGCCTCCCGGGGTGCTATATTATACTCTCAATACGACTGTGACGAGAAACCGAAACTATATAAGATGAGCAACCTTATTGTCCTTATTTATCACATCCATTTCCATTAAATTTAACGGTAAACGAAAAAATAAAACGCAAAAAAAATAACTTAAAATAGTATTATACTATTATAATATTAATGTACGTTTTACCCATGTTATATTATAATACGCATTGTTGTTTATCGCATGGGACCTTTCCGATGGATTACGGATATATATTAAACAGCTATGGTATTACAAACTCGAAAATACAATCGTAATAATGCATGATAAATCTATTGCAGCTTATTATAGTTCGACGAAACTACGGATAGACACGTTTGAGTTTCTTTTTATTTTTTTAGAGAAAACAGGGTCTAATGTCAAGTTAAAATCAGAATTATTTTTTATATATATAAATATGTGTGTGTGTGTTTAGGAATTCGAAGACATCTTTACCAAATGAATGCTTTAGTTCGGTTATAATGGATTTCATATAATATAGCCATTAGCCGATATCTGATACAAAAAAAAAAATAAAACCGACATAAAAATAGCATTATTGTACAATACTCTATACAACCATTTAATGTGCCAACGGGTATACCTACGACTACAACGTTTATAATATATGATTTTTTTGTATTGGAAAAGTCACTTTGCAGTTTACTGTATTGCTACTATGTTTCAGGTAATAATATTAAAATTAATGATAATTTTAATATAATACTTATTTATACAACTATAAATGATAAAGCAAACATAAGTACAAAATTTAAAATTAAATATTTATAATTGATTATTTTGTGTAATTATAATAAAATATGGTCACCATAAATCATCATGTATTATTATTTTGAGTCATTTACTTATTATATATTTTGGACGATATTTTATTTCAGACGATTTGATGTTAAGATCACTTATATGTTTTACAATTATTATTTTATTATTGTAATTTTTTTTTATAAGTATCTAAAATGACGGATAATAAAAATAATAAATTATTTTATTAAATTATAATTTGATGTTTTTATTATTTATTGTTTTACAATATCAACTGTACTGATGGACGTAAAAATGGGCAGTTTTGTTATGTTGCACGTGTGAAGGACAAAATATAAACTTTTATTGGTTATTCAGGTGCGTGTAAATTAGTAAATTCCGACCGAAAATGGTAAATTCCACCTGAAATGTATTACAGGTAAAATAAGGTATAAGTTAATTCTGGCCGAAAAAATTACAGGTGAAAAAAGCGGTGCACCATAACTACGCATGCATCGTGGCCATTTTATAATGTATCACCTTAATTCTGCATACCAGGTTTATTTTAACACCCTAACTCCAGACATAAATGTTTTTTGTTTTTTAATTGTTAAAATACAATATAGGTATTTTATAAAAAATAAATAAAAACAATATTAAATAGGTAATACCGGAAACAGCATTATCTAAATGATGTATCACTAACACTTATATCAATTATTTTAAATCTATAGGTAGTTATAACTAAAAACTAATTTTCTAATAAAAATAATAATAATCAATTCATACAATAAACATCGTCGTTGTCGATGTAAAATTAAATGTAATAAAATTATAATGTAAACTAAAATTGAATATTATTAAATTAAGCTAAACTTTTTACAAAATTATATCTATCAATTTGGTTGTCGTTATTATTAGTTTTATTAATTTTTAGTTCATTAAATAATAACATGCAAATACGCACGAATTTCCGGGCCCTAATTATAATTCATTATTTAATGAATTGATAAAATTATTTGAAATATTAGTTAATAATTATATTATTATTCTATATCCAATACGCAGGTATCTAAACAGTGGCATGGAGTGGAGTCATTAGCGGTGTAAGCAACGTTGATTATATTGCACATCACGCCGCTGAGTCTTATACTACTTTAAAAACTAATATGAATTTAATAATTAATTATTTTGAAAAAAAATAAAAATAATATGCACATATTTTAATCAATTATTACTTACTGATATTGGTGTTAGTGTACAGTGTACAGCGTACACTATTCACTATTCACTCTTCAGTATTCAGATATTCTAGTAAAAGTATGATAGTTTCTAATGTCGATTTTATTAGGGAGTAGCTACACTACAGGTATACCACGATTAAATATCACATATTATGAACTAATTAATTTACTTATTATTTTATATAAATAACCCGTCTGGCGTGCCGCACTATAATGAATTCCTACGAAAAAATATTGGTAATTTGATTTATATATTATTCTTATTTCTTCACACACTTGCCACTCCGGCACTACGACAAAGATAGTCAACAAGATTTCATTATAATTATTATCATTTAAAATAACTGAAAATCTCGCGTGTTTATCTGTATACCTACATATAATTATAACAGACTAGTCTACAGAGACGTAATAAAATTGTGTTATTGTCTATTGATATTTCATAAAGAAAAATGTTTTAGAAATAATAGGTTCGAATGAATTGTACGGGTAGCGCCGCGTAATCCTAAATCCTGACATGTATTTTTATATTAAGACTCTAAAAGGGGCCCCCTAAAAATATTCCAAACTCGGGGCTTAGGGCAAAATGTTCCCGTTGCCCCCTTTCTAAACGGCGCTACTTATTACTTAATGAAGTTTAAAGTTATTATTGTATTTTCGATCAACCCGTGTATTTTCTACAAAGTGCCTATTTGTAAATGTATTCCTTAGAATTTAATGCGTTTTATATTTATTTTTAATAACATTATAATAATTATAGTAATAATAATACAAATGTGTTATTATTAATTTATTTAATTTTAAATCTTAGGTATGAAAATTAAAAATATATTGAATGTTTAAATACAATTCCGGTTTTAGTAAAAACTAAAGATGAAGGATTGCTGTCTGAATGTAGTAGGTTCTAAATACAAGTATCTCGATTGCGTCTTAATACGTATATGTGTTACAGTTAAAAGTGTTTAATTCTATTATTTTATAAAATAACTAGGTGTATAGTTCGTGAATTACCTACGAGTATGTTAGTTAAAGTATAAAATCATTCATAAAAATTATACTTTAACTAGTTATTCTATACACGTTTAGTTAGATATACGTTAAGTATAAAATACATTAAAATATAAAATATATATTTTATTTATTTTAAATTTAATTAATTATTTATTTGTACACACAAGGCGATTGTGGCATTTAGAGTTGCACAGTATTTCTTTTTTCTGCTGATAAAGACGCCGCTTTGTATCACATTTTTTGGTATATGTCCACTTAAAGAAACACTCACCAGTTCCCTGTAACTGTGCAGTTGCCGCAGATCTTAATGTAACACTTTCATTCAGAACGGATTCCACAGCTAACAAATTTTCCAAACATACTGTTAACTGGGATCGATAATATAGTTGTTTTAACATTCCTGTAATTATAACGTGTAACTGTGTAAGTAGGTATCGAATAAATACAAAATATTCAAAGGTTTTAAAATATAAAATTTGGTCAGATGGTCCTGATAAATCAAAATAAATTTATGGGTAATGCGGAATTGGTTCTCGGAAAAATTACATTCCAGTATACAAAATATGTACTCTTCTCATAATATTTTATTAGGTTGTACGATGTCCAGAAAAGTTTATAATTATAATTTTATAAATAGCTGTATCTAGTAGTAATTATTTAGTTAATTGTTTTCATTTAATTATTATTATTGATGTAAGGAAAAAATGTTATTATTGACCAATACGTATACAGTATAGCGTATAATATGAATATAATATTATACTGAGCAACATTTTTAACCATACCTAAGTATTCGAGATAGTGTTTGAACTATGAAATATTTTATACATCTATAATAATTCTATACAGTCCTAAGTTTGTATAAAATGAGAAGGAAATTGTCGCTGGTTGAATATAATATAATAATTTGAAAAGTTAATTTAACAAGATTGTATTATCATGAAAGCTTGTGGAAACCAATTCGTATATTACTTGTGGGGAACCAATTCGTAGTCGTCCAAATTTAAACCCTACGTCGGGCTGAGATTGAAAATCACTTAAATCGACGGTTGTAAAATCTTCAAACACCATTGGTTTTACAACAATATGAAGTGATGCCAAGAATGTATAATATAACTAGTTGAAGTATAAATTATATACATTACAATTAGTGTTTGGAACGTTCACTAAAAAAATTAACACGTTCGTATTTTTTTTCAAACTAACGCATTCGCGTTCGTGTTCTTTGAAAAACGAATGCGTTCATTAGGTCATTTATTAAATTTTTTAAATTTTTTTTATGAATCGTTTATCTGCAGTTAATATAAAAACCCGTAAGCATAAACCATATATAATTCAACTCAAAAATAAAAACACGATTTAGACTTTAGAGCATATACTGTAACGTTACAATACGTTTTATTAAGTTTAAGCCTACTAGCACATACGACAAACACGATACACCACTATAATACGTTTACAGTGTTTACATTTAGGTATATTCATTTTTATTATGATTAACCAATTAGTTATACCAATTTATAATAAATTTGTGGAAATCATAATAATATTATTATTGTTGTATGTTGAGCAGAGACTACTGGAATTTATGTACTTAATTTTTATAATTTTCCACCAAATAAAATAATCAATATATCTTATAAATATATTTTTAAATGGTAAGTAAATTAAACGTCTTAAAAATTGTTCAAAGTTATTAAAAATAAAAACGTCGTTTACGTTCACGTTCAAGTTTGAAAAAAAAGGGTGACGTTCGCGTATTGTTCACTAACTATGGACTTTATTACCTACACGTTTTAGTTATTTTATAAATTACCTAGTTATTTCGTAAACTAACTGATTTAACATTTTAACTACAACATATATATTAGTTCATTAAATTAACGTACAAATAAAATATAATATTATTCTCTAACAGAAATTATAGGTACATATTGTATTGATTGCATAAATATTAATCAATATTAAAGAATGATAAAAATAATAAGAATATATTATCAATAGGTAAAATAATAAGTATTATTACACTATTTATCATATTAATTAGTAAATTCGTACTTGTGCATCTACTTTATGCTAGGTATATAACCTTAAAAAATTCAAAAAAACATTTTTATAAATCAAAGTATTATAGTTTTACAATTAATAATATACGAGTATGAATGGATTATATACAGGGTGTTTCATTGCGAACACCGGATTTAATCTAGTTATTATTTAATTAAAAAAATTTGTTAAGAACAAAATATGATATGAACGAGTATTATAATATTTATGTATGGAATACAATATCTGACATTTGTCCGCTACGTTTATGCTAGCAATTTAACAATAAGCATCAGTTCTGGTCGCAAAATTTGGGCCTAGCTCATAAATGAGCGATGAATTTCTTCCTAGAGTTCTTCAATGGTTTGTGGTTTGTTTTCATAGACATGAGCTTTGACGCAATCCCAAATTGTTATTTTATTCTTAACAATTTTTCTTAATGAAATACAGTATTTTATAATATAAGTCTTATAGTTTCTATATAGACAAATAAGTTATACGCATATTATAATATTGTATAAGATAATTAAAAACAATTTTATAATTTATTATAAATAGGTTGAGTTTTTCAATTTAAATTCGTATTACATTTTGTTTTTGGTTTTGATATATTAATTATATACAAATAATACGTATTATGTACTTAAAATTTTATTTATTTATCTATTTAATATGTTGAAAAAAAAATTTAAATACTTTTTTAAATATTTCAAATGTAATGTCTATAGGTAAATAGCTTAAAAATCAATGGTAATACAAAGCTCTTCAAAATTAAAAATATCAAAAGCGTGTGTTTTAAGTTAAAATTTTGACGATATTTGTCAAAATTGAAAAAATTTGCAATTTACTTTGTAGTGAGAAATTTACAAAAATTATTCTTTTAACTAAATTTAAGATTTGAAAATGTTATTAAAGGTTTAGATATCATTTGTTTTTCAAACTATAACAGGAAAAAAAGTTTGGAAATTTAATTTTTCATGATCATTAAATAGTTCAAAATTTGACGACATTAGATATTCATGTATAATAACAATTTTACTAAACGCATTTTTTATTAATGATATAATTTTCTAAATATTTTTTACTTTATTTATGAAACTATATACAGAATAATAATATATTATGATTTTGTAATCTGGTAGGTTACTTACCTGCTGAAGCATCTAAATTTTGAATGTATACATAACATTTCAATACTTCGATTATTTTAAAATCATAAATTGTTCATTGTATTGAAATCTTTCCAAACGTTTGACGTTTGTAACTGCAAAATACATTTGTATAGCCTATTGAAGTGAACCGGCCTACTACTTTCCTACTGAGAGAGAAAACGATAGTAATTTATTAGACACTAGACACTACCTTACGGTACCATCACAGGGATACAGTCCACAGAGTGTTGTGAGTTGTGACATGTAGTTGTAACGAGAATATTGTGCATAAAAATTACATAATAGTGAGAAGTTTTAATTAGGATTTTAATGTCTTTTAGTGTGTAATTTTAGCATAAAATTTGTTTTAGACAGTAAATGTGTACAACTACTTGATCAACGATATTAGGTTTCGGTTTGTTCTCTTTATTTGTACCTATGTGTCTATAATATAAGATATTATATAAACTGCTATAAGCTTATAAATGATTCATTGCTATTTATGTATAATAGGTTCATAAAAATCAATAAAATATTTATAAATTTACAATAGGTATTTTTTATATCAAAAATTGTTATACGTATGCACAGATTTGACCATTTTAATAATTGTGGGGCATAATAAGGTATACAAATATTATTATAAATATAAAAAAAAACTACAAAGTATTAAAAAGAAAAAAATTATTTTTATTTAGTACACATGCATAATAATTGTAAATAAAAGAATAATATTATAAATAGACGCAAATTAAAATATTTCAACGATAATAAAGAATAATAAATATTATTCAAATTTTACAAGTTATTAATATTATTAAATATAATAAAATGAATAAAATGTTACTTTTAAATACTACAGTAAGTATACATAAGTTATTTTACTGACATAAAAATTCATAAAAAATTACTGGGTTCAAAAACCAAAATTCTTTAAAAAAGTAAATACAAATATGTTTTTTTTACAACTTAACAACTTAAATCAAAACTTATACATACATAAGAATCTTAATTTTTTTATTACTTATACTAGTTTTTAATGCATTCAACTTATTAAAAATATTAAGCAAAATTTATAATATTAAAATAATTAAAATAATTTTAAAAAAGTTATGCAGAACTAAACAATTTTATGTTTGCTATGTAAACTTTTAATCTAATAATAGATTTATTCCGATTTATTTAAAAATGCATAAAACGACTATATTATTATAAAAGAAGCATCGTGTATTTAGATTTGGAAAAAAATAAAATACCTATTCAAAAATGTACATTTTATTATCGTAATTATAAAATGTATTTAATATTAACAAGAAATACTTTTGTTTTAAAATTAGGAGTTATAATGAGAAAATAGATAATTATGCTGCAACATAAGCATTTGTGACACAAAAATTAAAATTGAATATTTAATTGATTATTTTGTATAATTATAATTTAATATGGTCACTATTGTGTATTAATATTTTGAATAATTAATTTTGTGGTATAGTTTGGATGATATAATATTTTAGACGATTTGATATTCAGATTATTTTGACGTTTCACAATTATTTCACTTTTATATTTTGTTTTATAATTATCCATAACGAAAATTAATAAAAATAATAAACAGACAATTTGTTGACAAATAAGTATAAGTTTTTAACCTCCAAATGGGCACAATTCCTAACTAAGTTCGAATAAGAACAAAAAAAATCAATTAATATTTTATGATAAAAAATTCTTAATAATAATGATAACTTACTCCCCTATATTGAATATAAATATGTATGGCACTACATTATAATGTACATTAATACATTATTATTACAATCATAAGCCAGTTAAAAAAAAATTACTTTATTCGGTAATTAAAATTCATGATTTAAATAATTATATTATTAACTTTAAAATTTATTTATATTGTTAAAATCATCAAATTAAATGTATGGTAATATTGACATTTACTCTTACTTTTAACTTTTTCTTTTTTCAATTTTCATCAACTACTGGTTTCAGATTCTGCAATTAAAACATAATAGTAATTACTTTTACCATCAGTATGAGTATTTCTTTAAAAAATAAATAAATATATATATAATGTATTAAAGATGTTATGGTCTTTTAGTTTTATTTGATAATTAGTCGATACAAAAAAAAAAAAAACCTAAATATTTTTTTTAATGATAAAAATAAAAATCTTATTTCAACAATATATTTGACTAGAATTTTTCAATTCTTAGTTAGTGCTTGATATGTTTGAATAATTAATGAAAAATTATATGAACATGAAATATGTAATACCAACTGGTAACTATAAAATAATATTTAATAATTTACACTTTTGGATTGTAATATCATAATAAAAGATGCCTTTTTCAATTTTTAAAACAGTTTTTAATTCGATTACCTATCATAATTCATAAGTATAAGGGTGTCACTAATTACTATACAAAGCATTGATAAACACTTGAAATAAATCGAGCACAAATTTTAATATACCCAATGGCGCCGAATTCAGACTCTTTTTTGAAGCGAAAGCTAAAATGTTTGTTCCAACCATCCATCCACTCAATTTATATAATAAACTTATTGAAAAAGTAAAGCAATTGCTTCACATAAAATATGAGTTCAACACTAATAATTCATAGATAGGCTTTAATAATCAAGATGTAATTATTAATTATATTAACTTATAAGTAATCATATAAATATACTGAATACAAAGAATCAATACTATCAAATAATTGAAACATGCATATTATTAATTATATATTTAAAATATGTAACCTAATATTACTAAAAAATAAATTTTTACCTTTATCATTTTTTCATTGATAGTTTCCAAACCAAAAATCAACTTTTTATGGAAGTGGTAACGCATAAAAGGAATAGGCTTTCGAGCTTTACCATATTCTTTCAGTTTACGTACTGTTATTTCCATCAGTGTTTCAACTAAACGAAACCCCTTCATCAATACTTGATGTAGAATAAGGTTGATGATACTATCTCTTTTTATTATATCTGGGTTAATATTACGCTTACCAGTGAATTGTGTTAAAGTATATTTCCAGGTCTTTGGAATACCATTAGTTTGCAAACACGCGCGGTACAAATTATTTGGATATCCTTTAGCAATTGGCCCAATTAAATGATATGTTCCATTATTTGTTTCAACAATACTTTTTGTTACTAAACTATTTACTATACCAGCATTGTGGTTTAAATCTAATATTTTGAGACGATTTCCTGATAACAAAGTTCCTAAAAACACATAAACAAAATTATAAATAAATTATGAATATTGATTGTATTAGTCTAAATCTCTAAATTGAAATTGCACTGGTACAATAACGAGATACGTCCAAAATTTCAAAAATGCGTTTTTTACATCAAAATATTGGGAAAAAATTCTCTAATAATTGATGGGACAACCAGAAATGTCCAATTAATGTATTGAAAAATATACACTAAAATCCTGTTTTATTCATTCTGTATGGTGCAATAACCAAATATGTCCGGACGTATCTTGTTTTTGCACTGAATCAACCTAGATATGCTAGAATTATTATTATTAATGTATTAACTATAAATTAATTTGTATTTATATTATATTATACTACAATATTATGTATTTAATTTTGTATGTAATTTATTAAAAAGATTAATAATATAAATAAATAAAAAAAAATGAATGAATTCATTAATATGTTACCTATAATATATTTGGCGCAATAACCAGATACGTCTTGGTTGTTGCGCTTAAAAAAAAAAAAAAACAATATTTACGCATTATTAATACAAGCATCAAACATTAAAAATATGTTCTAATATATATTATAAAAAAATAAATATTTTTTGTGTCTTCTAAAAAATTGTAAATTTGGACTTATCTTGTTATTGCACCTCTTGGTGGTGCCTTCAATTATCTAATGCATTATACAGATTACATATTATCAGATATAATAAAACTAATATATTTATTTGATTTTTAAAATTATATTAGCATTAAGATTTTTTTAAATAAATATTGTTGTATCATCAATATATATACATAGTTGGACAAACTATTATCTAGAAAATTATTCGAATAATTGAATAATTTTGAAATAATCATCCGAATAATTTTATATTTGTATAAAATATTATCTAATTAATCATCTAAATAAAATTTCATTCGAATGATGTTCAACTCTGTATGTGTATTATATTTATAATAATATATAAAGATCAAACAATTAATATTTTTAGAACCATCGATTTAAACTATTAAATCGTTATTCAAGTGAAATGTGAAATGTGAAATAACCAAACCAAAACATTGAAAAAAGTACTAAGTGGTAGCGAAAAAAATAAAAATGAAGATAAAAATCTTTTATGAGTTGTTTTTATAAAATAATTTTAATAACATTTTTATTATATTTTTGTTGAAATACTAACATTAAAAAATAAATATATTTTATTACCATTCAATTCGATAATCAAACTTGTATCGTCTTGTTCTAATTTGATTCTCTTGACGTTTACTGACCACTTACATAAATACTTCAGTTCAGGATATTTATGTTTGATATCAATGTTGTCTTCATTTATAAATAAAGCACTGGTACTTGGTATTTTGATGAATTTTTTTTTCAAAGATATAGTTTCATTGAAACTATCGATATCTAATAAGGATTTTGATGTACCAGGTACAAAAAAATTAACCATTTGCGTTTCATAATAATCCGGTGGAGGCGGTAAACAAGATTGATTTGACGCAGAGCAAATTTTTCCAATATTTGCGGTACTTAAATTATTCGCCAAATGAGCATTATTATTGATTTGACTAACGTAAGACGATGATGGCGCGTGTGCTAATTTATCATTTCTTGAACCGGAACTTTGATCCATTTTAGAAAAAACAAACGTTGAATTTAACCTGTAGTATTTTTCGTATAGATAATTTAATTAAATCTAAAATAGAAGAGACTCGAAAAAAAAACACGAACAAACTGCAAACAGACGATGTACGGACCGAACCGGCAAGAACGTAGACAGCGAATGTGACTGTCACTACTCTGCAACAAGTGTCTGGACTGCGCGCATGCAACGACCCGACAGCAGCGCCTGTTAGAAGGGGCGGTATCTCTCCCAAACATACAGCAACAGATATTTTATTCCATATTGAGGTGAAACAGGTTTATCTGTTTTTTTCGTGCTAAGCGCCCCGTCCACGCGTGAATAGGTGGCGGCGGTCAGCTGTGCGACGTTGTTATAACATTATTATTAATAATGTCATTGAGAATAATGTTAACAGTTATTTGTATTTACTTATAACTCTTTAAGTTATTTTGCGATGTAGATTTCTATTCTAGTAAATTTCCTAAAGGCCTCAAATAGGATTTACCCATTATCCCTTAGGTTACTGCTGTATCAATAGAAATTGATTATTTCTATACTAACAAAATTATCTCTATACTAATGGGATGGTCTTAGAACTCTTTTGCGCCCTAAAATAATAAACATTGAATAAGGTACGTTTGTATGTGATATGTTACAGTGCGTGTGTATTATAAAGAAATATGCAAGTTATAGAAAAAATAATGTCTGAGGTCTTGAGACTTCCTCCTTGAATATTTACATCACTAGTGGTCCGTAAGCTATATCCCCTAAGAATTTTTTCAATTTATAGGCATATCCTATTTATGAATACTAATTTTCTATCTATATACTAACATTTAGGTATCTAATTTGTATAGATATTATTAAAATTTAAGATTTCAACTACGTTTCCACCTAGTATAGTTCACGAATACAGCTATAAACAGACTGGTTGACGTTTACACTTATTCAACTACCTATTCTATATAATCAGTAAATGGGTGGCTATAACTACCATAAACTCTCACTATTAAGTACATCACCACCGTTACCGCTGCATTCCATACTTCTTACACCGGTCGCCGAAGACTGGATTCTACCCCTTTCATGCATCACCACACTTACATCGTCGTTACATCCTTACAATAGATGCCACCACCACCGCAACTATCGCTACTACTGCCACTAACACCACCACCGCCACCAACCTGCCACACGTAACCCTTCAATAGACACCACCAGCACCATTGTGTCAACAGACTATCATATTCGCGTTATCTTATAATTTTATTATATCGTATGCGTTATAATATTATTTTATTATAATATTATGCGTGCTATCTTATATAGAAATAGAGTGATATTTTTATAAAATATTGAATATATCTTGTAAGTAATATTATAATATATAGCTTATAGCAGTGGCGTAATTGAGAATGTTTCATATGAGGGATAAAAAATTAAATATTCAAAACCAACTCGTAGGAGCTTTGCCCCCCACACCCCATCTACGAATATATATTTTATGCCTCATTACATATCAATATATTTATTTTATATAACAGATAATAATAAACAAAAAAAATGTATTAAATTTGTTATCATATTTTTTCTATTTTTCATAATATTTATAATATTTCTCTATATTTTCCTTAAATAATTAACCAGAAAATGTATAGGTACAATGGAATCAACATTTTTTTTTAATTTTTATCAATATTATAATAAATTATTAAATTTTATATTTTTTTTAATAGACTTATTCAAATTTTTAATAATTATTAATATGACATAATAGTTACTAAATAAACTGCAGTCTGCAATGAACACAATATATTATGCAATTTAATACACATATTGTAGTTAAAAAACATTTAATTCCGGGACTAATAATGTTTAGAATTTTGAATAGTTTAAAATTTTAATATCAACGTCAGGTCTAGACTTCTTTTAAAAAAAAATTACGCCCCTGTGTTGTAGTGAGATTCCAGGCTAATGTTAAAGGTAAGCAGCATTGGCATTAGCCTAAGGAATTATCGTGTTTACACTTCAACTTCGCCGTTTATACACTCACTTTATAGTAAAACAAATATAAATTAAAGTCATAAAATATTATATATAATGACGTACGACGTAACATACATTTTGTAATTTTTTGGGTTGATACATATTTTTTTTAATCGAATGATTTTATAATGTACATTACTATCATATTATGAAGAAAATATTATACTGTTGAATTTTAATTTACATCAGATATCGTGATATAATTTCAGGACATCACAATACTAAAAATAAGTTTGCTTAGATTTAAAGTATGTCATTATCTAAAAAATATGGTGTGGGTCTCACACTTGAACACTAATTATTCAATGAGATACAGACTGAATATATGCGTGTGGCGTCATAGAATCGAAGTCAGAACAGAGACGTTTTACGTACAAGAGTGTCTAGATTAACACAACGATTTCAATCGTTAAATATAATATTTTTAAATTTTTTTTGTATAACTTCAAGTGTTTTTTGTGTTTATAACACTAGTGTGATTATAATTTTAATATACTTTTTAATTTTTTTATAGTAGATAAAACTATTATAGTCAATTTCGTAAAACTTAGTTTGTGCGGCAATACAACGCGAGTCGCGAATTCAATAATTTTACTAAATTATAATTTATAATATGTATGTAACAACAAGATACATTCAATTTTAAATCACACCATCGTCTTAAGCATATAAATATACTTAGGTTTATGTAAAAAAAATTCTGAAATATTATTTTAAATGATTAAAATCATTATGTAAATCAAAATAATTTTACACGTAGGCGGCTGCTCAGTCGTCGGCTCTATAAGTTGAATAATCATTTTTTTTAACTTCGGATTTTTACCAAAACGTTTTTCATTTTATTGACTTCAATAATACACAAATAAACTTAAAATTAAAAAAAATTGTGTTGTGATGTCGTTTAAGTTTAGTGCAGTAACTAAAATATTATTATATCCATATAATTCCATATTATAATAATGTTTCGCGACCGATGACTGCATAAATATAGACCAAAACGCATGGCATACGCATATGGATATTATTAGCTTTATATAACATTTATTTATTCTAGTAAAACATAATGTTTACTCAATAAAATTCGACGGATTTTTTCATATTTATCTATCGCTACTAGCCGCTACAATTTGGCCTAGACTCATTATTTAGGTACGTACGTAACATTAGTACAATGACATTATAAGGGCGTTAATAGCTGTAAATAGCAAACTCATATTATAGTCAGTAAGAACAAATAATTATATCATAAAACTGATTGAAAAAAAATATTATTAAATAAGGTTCAAAAAATCGCGATACGTTTCGTTTTACACATAATTTTTAGTTTTTTTTTTTAATCAAACAAAATTATTGAAGTAGATCTATTAAAAGAATGAAAAATTATACAAACAAATTCTCCTAATATTTTTAAAACAAATTTATTTATTAAAAATAAAAATGTGAGTACGTACTTAACTTTTCCCGGACATTTTAAAATGTTTATTTCATGTTTTCAAATTATAAAAATAATAAAAAGGCGTGAGATAAAGGAAAAGTGGAGGAGCAGGAATAATATGGTCACCTTAATAAAGAGTACTCAAGTAAAATATTTAGACAAATGTATAATTTAAAAAAATATTCACCTTTTATTAGATATTTTTTCTCAGCAATACACAAATATATAATATAATATAAAATATTATATTTAAATATATATACTTGAAAAATTAAATTAAATATTATTGAATTTAATGAAGAATTTTTTAGACCATTAATGATTAAATTTACTATGGAGAAAAAATTATTTTTATAAATATTATATTATTTTTGGGTATATCACTATATATATTAATCCCTTTAAATTAAAATTTGTGATTAAAGGTATTAAATACATACCTATATTTAATGTTCTTATTTGTTAAAACTTTTATTATTTATTTATTTTTTTTTTACACAAATCCAATTACAAGATAAAATGCAGTATTAGAGTTACAACACTTAAAACTAAGTGACAACAAGTTGAACAAAATAAAAAAGATTAGAATATAACATAAAATAATGAAAAATACTAACAAGAAAAATAACTATAAGATTATATCATAAAATTAAAATTAAAAAGATATAAAAGAGAAATTTATTAATTAACAAAAATAAGATTCATGAAAAAAATCAGTCAGTATTGATAAAGTTACCATTTTGTATAAATAAGATAACTAGTAGTGGAGTTAAGTACGTGATTGAGGGAAGAATGAGTTGTATAAGATAAACATGAGTATTTAGAATTATGAGCATCATTTACATTAAAGTAAATAAGACTTAATAAATAAGAAAAATTATTATTTAATAATTAATGTTTTTTAGTCCTATTAATTAGATTTTAATTTTCTCTATAAATTATGTTCATTGTAGACTGTATTACTTGCTAAATTAGTAGTATTCTATTGAAAGCATGTTTTGATGTAGATAAATTTATTTTTGTTTATTAATGAAAAAAATATGTTTATATTTTATGTTGAAGTTGTAAAATTGTTTTATCGATGTAATAAAGAATGATTATCTGTTATTTAAAATAAAATATTGTTACTTAACCTATAATTTTACACATAATTATTAAAAAAATATATTTTTTTGGCATAGAACGTTTGACATGCCATTCACTCTTCATATCATTATTAACTTTACTATTGTGACTAATAACTAATAAGTAATAACTTAGTTATATATACAGGGCCGGACTGGTTTGGCGAGCTACCAAGGAAAACTCGGTGGGCCACTCGAAATATGGGTTGGTTTTGAGTGTTTGGTAGTATTTTTTTTTTCTATGATAAATTAGTACAAACATTGGTAGAAAATATAATTAACTTTAATTATTTTAACCGTACAGTAGCTGTAGCTGTTATCAAACGTTAGAAATTCCAAAAACTTGGTAGGCCGATATCTTACCAATCTGGCTCTGTATCTATATATATATTACTTATATGCATCGTTGACCGCTATTCCCACTGTGAATTGTGAAACTAATGTAAGGCTAACAGATCAAAATCAAGAAATTGTATTTTATGATTTAAAAAAATTTAAAAATATTTGTTCCTTCTAAATTTTGTAGATTACTAAGAAATTTGGATACTATAGAATTTTGAAAAGCTACAGAATTTCGCTCTTTTTTATTTTATTCAGGCCCAATAGTTTTAAAAAATCGATTTATTAAATTGCAGTACTCTCATTTTATGCTTTTTCATTCTGCTATCAAAATATTAATTACAGAATATACATGTTAACTGTATAATAATTTAGAAAAAGGATTTTTATTTAAATTTATTAATGACTATTCAAAAATATATGGTTATACTTTCATTACATATAATTTACATACATTAATTCATTTACTGGAATGTGTAAGATGTCATGGGTAACTTGAAAATTATAGTGCTTTTAAGTTTGAAAATTATTTACATGAGTTTAAAAAATATATAAAATGTTCAAGATATCCTCTGCAATAATTATATAATTGTATACAAAAAACACTAAGTGTATTGCTTTCAGATAATGAAACAAATAATTATGTACTATATTTTTTACTTTGTATAGACATTTTGATAGCAGTTATCCTAATTATAAATAATACGTAAAACTGTTATTATTTAATTTTTTTTGATTAATATAAATTCATTAAAGGATCAATGTTTTATGTAATTGAATAATAATATTGTGGAGGTAAAACACATTTATAAATCTTTGTCAACTAAAAGTATAAAGCTACATATTTCTAAATTTTTAAACCATGTCCCATATTTTAAAATACCTATAAGCTCAAATATATTGGGTACATTTTTAGTTAAAACAAATTATTATTCAGATCTATATGAAATCCTTCACACTGATATTAGTATACATTTTACAAGATACCCATTTCAGCAATCAAAGCTATTTTTAGCAAGTATCCCTGAAAAAATGTATGTAATTTCAAAAACAATTTTTTTTTTAATTTAATTATTATTTTTTTGTTTTTTATTGATATTTATATAAATCTGTATTATCATTTAAATAAATTGGTAATTATAATATAGTATATTATTAATATTATTATGTAAACTGCAGATTTCATATTTTTTCATTGTTTTGATTTTAAATATTAACTATGTATTGAAAAAAATATAATATGTTATGATATGTAACAAATGTTTATATTTTAAAAAGTATTTGATTTATGTTTTTTTTTATTAATTATTTTTATGAAATATAAATAATATGTTAAATTTACCAATAGGTATACATTAAATTAACATTTTTATTATAAAAGATTTCATTCAAAAAATATTTGTTAAATATTATATACTTATATGTAATCTACTATATGAATACTATCTTATAATATGTAGTTATAACTATAATTTATAAATAATAAATTTAATTTCAATTTTCTAAAAGCTTCAGTGTTTATATTTATTAAATATTTTAATGCTTTATCAAGCTAGTATTCCTCAACTATTTAATCATGGATATTGGATATTGTATATTCGTGTATTATTGTTATAATATAATAATTATAATAATAAGTAAGTGAATATGTACAATAATATGCAGTTATTTTAGTATGCTATAACTATATAATTACAATTTACTACGAATAACAGATATGTGTTACAAGAAAAATAAGACGTTCAAATTGTTGAGTTCGCAAACAATAACTATACTGATCCTAAAAATTAAAATACTAATTAATAATATAATTTAACAGTTCCAAGTAACATAAATTTGATGTACTTATTAGAAACATACCATTGCATAGTGAGATATCACCAGTACTGCTAATTTTTGTACACTACTTATTTTCATGTCGGTGAATAATAGGATAATAAATTCATATGCCTAACTATTCTTATTTTATTTGTTTATATATATTGCCCCTTCCGTTTAAGACCTCTGTATCCGCACTTGAAATAGTTGTAGTATATTCCAAATGAGACCTGAAAATGGAAATGACAAGACATTTAAAGGTGAAAGCATTGATTATAGAATAAATTATTCTATAATCAATGGTGAAAGGGTTGTTAAAAGAAGAACAATTATGCATCATAAGGACAAAGATAGAAATACTTTATTTTCGATAGAAATAATATGAGGAGAGATTAATATTTTATTGTTAGAAAGAATATTAAGGTATTTTACTAGATTTGTACAAGTAACTGAAGTAAGAATAATATAATTTAGATTACAATTGCTCGTGCAGTATTTTTAGTTATTTATAGTTATCTTATCTTTGAAAATGCCGTGTCTTTCGTGCAACCTTAATATATCTCCTACAAAACAGATCTCGTGCTGTGTATGTAAAAGTAAATTACATCAAACATGTACCAAGACTTTAGAGGATAAACTAAAGAAAGATAAATGGAAATGTTAAAATTGCTCAACTAGACGACGTGTTGTTGCTAGAAAAGCAAGCCAATTGAAAACTGATGACTATGAAAGCAAATATGCAAATGCACTTAAAAAAGTACGAAACTCTATCTCTATTTTAAATAATAAAATAGATAAATTAACTTCTATTGTAGACTCTGTTGAATTATGCTCATGAAAAATCAACGATTTTGAAAAAATACTTGAAGGCCTTAATAATAAATAATTTCTAATTTAGAAACCATGCTCTCATTACTGAAGTAGACAATTTAAGGACCAGTTATAATTTTTCTGAACAATTATCATTATCCAATTCCATTGAAATGAATGGTATTCCTAAAACACGTAATGAACCGGTCTGTGAAATTATTAAAAAACTAGCTCAAGTAGTCAATATTGAAATCAATGATAAATTGATAATGATTTTTCGAACGTATACCGAACTAAAACAAATAAGGATTCAAAGCAGAATTTTCAAACAAGCAACCCAAGGGTAAATTTGTTACTGCTGTAAAACTGAGGAATGTATCTGATTCTCCAATTTTGTGTAATTAATTAAATTCATCTTTACAAAGTGATATTAATCTACGTTAACGATCTATTATCGAATTATAATAAGAAACTTTTATGGTTATCAAAATTATTAACGGGCAAAGAATACGGCTATCAATAAATACGGGCTAATAACAGCGGCGTCTTTTTAAAGAAAAACAACGTATCAATGGTTTAAATATTAGCTCATTGAAACAGCCGCTCGATATTGATATGAAGAAATGTATCAACGAATTGTGGATATGAATGATATGATTAGGTTAGTGATAAACACATACACATTACACGTATTTCATATTTTACTTTGTATTCTATTTTCCTCGTACCTAGTCCTTGTATAGTTGTATTCATTGTTTTGTACTATTTGTTTGTATGGTTTCTAATTACAATTACTTATTAAATGAAATCAATTCTGTTGATAGAATTAATACCATCACAACTGAACATATTAGTGCAATTAATTTCCATAGTGTTTCTTTATCAGTTTTTTCATTGAATATTCGTAGTACCAAAAAAAAAAAATATAAATGATTTATTAGTACTTTTAAATTCCATAGATGATAGGTTTGATGTTATTATACTTAGTGAGACTTGGCTTGAGAAAGACTTTAATGTAATAATAAATGGTTATAAGGTTTTCCAATCTTATACTCATGCTAATAAAGCTGATGGTATAACTTTATTAGTAAGTAATTCATGTAAAATGGTTACCTGCAAAACTGTGCTCTTAGAAGAATGTAATTCAATTGAAATATTAATATCCAAAAATAATATAACTTTTGATATATTAGGTGTGTATAGATCTTCTTCTTTTACAAATACAATATGTTTTATTGAATCTTTAAAAAACTATACTGTAATAAAAACAATAATATTGCTAAATATTCTAATATATTAGCTGCTTTTAAATTTTATCAAGCAATTAATGGACCAACTCGCGTACAACATTTTAATAATTCATATACTGATCACTTATATGTAAATAAAATAAACAAAAAAAATATTTGTGGCTACATTTCAAAATGTAGTATCACAGATCATTTTGGTACTATATGCTGCTTAAATAGTAGTGATAGCTTAAACAATACTCATTCTAATTATGATAATAACTTTGATACTGTGTATACGAATTATAAGAAATTAAATCATTTAATCATCAATTTTAACTGGGAATCTGAATCAGTTAATCATGAACCAAATACTGCTCTAAAAAATGTCCTTAATAAACTAGAAAAATTTGTACATTTAAGTACTACAATCCATAATAATAATAAGAAAGGAAAGAAATTTATAAAATTAAAACCCTGGATCACTAGAGGTTGAATTACTTCTATTAGATTTAGAGAATAACTTAGTATTAAAAAAAATAAATAACCATTTAATATTACTCTTAAAGCTTATTTTATTATACACAGAAACATTTTAAATACTCTTATACGCCTTGCTAGAAATTTATACTTCCAAAATCTTATTATTCAATCTGGTAATGACGATAAACAGACATAGACAATTATAAATAGGGCAATTTATAAAAGTAAAGAAAAAACATGTAATATCAATGAAATTGTATCTCTGACAGTGAAATAATATCTTTCTTTAAGAATATTAAAGAAAATATCACATATTTTGTTAATTCTATTTCTTATAATATTCTTAAAAATATTGGTGATGTTATTGCATTCCTTTTATCAATTATTTTTAACAAATACTTTTCTTCTGGAATATTCCCTAATTTATTTAAAAATGGTGATGTAAAATTTTTACTACCTTAAAAATTAATTTACTTTCTTTTAATAATAACTATATATTATTTAAGTAATACATTAATACTATTGACTTAATAAATCTTTCACTTGAACTGTTATAATCAACATTATTAGCTAAATTAGTTATAAGGTCAGATGAACTTTTTATTTTAGTTAATTTTATGCATTTGTTAATCATATATTGATATTATATTATTATTTTTTCTGTTAAATAATTTTATTTATAATTTTCATTCATAACACAGCCATAGGCTATAATGAGTAGACCATATTGTAATTGTCATTTCTTCTAATATTATAGTAATCTTTTGTTATTGGTGAAATAAATTATTATTATTATTATAATTAGTTAAAACCTAGTTCAGAGTTTGTTTATTTCTTAGAAAAATTATTTGTGACATTTATTAATATTTTTAAGGAATTATTTATGTACCCAGTTAATGAACCTTATTAAATCACTTTGGAGATACTCGGTATCAGAGAGTGAATTTATGACTAAAAATCATCTCATTGTCAGCAAAAAGTGAGATATAAAAGTGTTATATTAGTTTAAAAATATTAAATATAATTATAAACAAATTAAATAAAAATGAGAAAGGTGATCTTGAGGAACTTCCGAGGTGACATCAATTTTTCCAAGTATTTAATTTTTATTTAACAAACTGCGAACGATGAGGAATAAAGGAAGCAAACCAAGACAATAAGGGAGAAAATATTTTTTTTCAATTGTATTACAATTAAAATAAACTATGATTTATATTCTATACTGTCGAAAGCATTTTTAAAAACCTGTAAAAATTTCATTAGTTTGATAGCCACGAGGAAACGAGTGTAAAATAACATTTTTTAAATTGATAACATTTATTAATGTTGATTTATTACATCTAAAATAATGTTGTTGCAGACAAGTAGTTTATCTTTAAAAGTAAAAGTTAATTTATAGTTTATTAGTCACATCAAAGTATTTATTCATTATTAGTAATTATTGAATTAGTTCAAAATTCGGTACCTACTTATAGGGTCATGTCATAATTTTCAGGAAAAAAAAAAAGTGGTTTTATTTCATAGGGCTTCGCAATTTAGAAAAGGGCCACATGAACCATTTAAACGGCGGGGCGATCTTGATTAAAGATACACGACGCGTTATCGTACACCGTCTGAACTCTTGAGTACTCCGAGTGAAATATATCATTGCACGGTCGTCGCGATTTGCTGTCGCGTTTGGTCAAATGTCACGCCAGTATCGGCATATATTTTATTTTTATTGTTTTTGTTTACTTTAATCATTGATATAGATAATGAACCAGATTAACTAGCATAAGTTTTTTTTTCCGGAACATTATATGCATCCAAATTGACAAGCCGGCCGACGGACGCCGATTTTCCTACACGTCGGTTGTGGGCTATGGTATTTTATCAATTTTTATCGTTGTGATAATATCATACCTACACATAAATATTATTTTGTATTACGATTCATGAACTCGGGAATATTTTCTTAGAAGTATTTACAATTATTATCTGTTTATAATAATAATAGTATCTTTTATTTAGCCATCAAGAGAACTTGTTACATAAGTATCTCAAATATCCAAAAATATTTAAAGAACTAATTGTTATTATATTTTTTTTAAATAATTTCTTTTTGTTAATAATTATATACTTGAAGTATTGTTCAGTTAATTTGACGATTTTGAAAACACTCTCATATGCTAATCGAAGACTTCCTCGGTTTTTTTATATCTATCAAGTTATTAAATGTTTTATTATTTTTTTGACAATAAACATAGTCATTTATGTTATTTGACTTATCGAATAATGCCTTAATATCATACTGGGATATTTTACTATATAACCATAAATATAGTATAAATGTATAATACATTATCAGTAATAGTTTTGATAAATAGATCATTGCTAACATTGTCTATATTAAGTAGCTTAATGGTTGATTCTTCTTCATCGTCTTGATCCATAAATGGTCTTTTATATTTCCATTTAATGAAAAAAAAAGAAATTTCTTTATGAGTAAGCAGATTACAATTCCTATTTATTAAAGTAATTGAAGTATATAGTAAAAATACTTTTTATTGCATTAATAAATTGTATGCAATTTGGATTGTTATTGAATCCAAATCGACCTCGCATATGTCCAAAGAATAATTCAATTGCATCTTGTCTGAATTTATAAGTTAAGACAAATTTGAATCCATGATTGACCAGTAGATCCTTAGATGTGTTTATGATTGATTTTATTGATGTGGCAAATCCAATGATAAATATTTTTCTCTGGCTTTTCGTTAAGCTTATTCGTTCCCATTCTTCCAGGTAGCTAATAAAGTCTCTGAGAACCTAAACCCTAAACAGTGACCAAACAAATTTATTATACTGCTGACTCCAAAGTTGTTATTTTTTAAACATACTTTATTGCTAGGTGAATTCAGATCATTTTGCATACTGTATTTCTCTGTATTAGAATTTATCAACCAAACTACCAATTTTTCTAATGAAAATTATTGTAGATTTAGAATCTATAATTTTTTTTACTTCTATCCATTAATTCCTTCAGCTATCGTTTTACTGAAAAACTAATTATAAAATAAAATATGTAATATATTTTATTATATCAACTTTCTCAGCCTTGTCATAATTATTACTAACCAAAATCGTTGGCAATTTTCTTCCATTCTTCTTCTGTACTTGGCATCTAATAAACAAATTATATATATATACATCAATAACATTTAACTTAATCAAAAAAAATAATTATAAAAACATTAAACCTGTATGTAATTAAATAAAATCTTTTTTATTCTCAGTAGTTGGAAGAATCAACATCTTCACTCACCTATACTTACAACTTATACTTGACCCTCAAAAAAAATGTTAAATAATAGGCCAACAAAAAAGGAATGAGCTTCTTGAATTTGCTTGTGATAAGCTTCAAAAATTATCCAACGAGATAATGATATTTTAGCCAAATCCTGGGCATTAGAATTAAATCAATCAGAACCTGATCAGAAATTTTTTGCACAAAAAGCAATCAATGATATATTGTTTAAAGCAAGACTTAAAACTCTTGATAGAAATTCTGTTCAGATTGACCAATGTAGTAAAAATACATTTCTAGAAACGCCGATCTATACTTCGTCAAATAGTTCTTGGGATTATTCAAATAATACATCAACAAAAACATACACTTCAATCAATGATCTCTTTTGTCATCCTCAATACAATGCAAATAATTAAGTATACTTATTTTTATAAGATTAAGATTTATAATATTTCATTTTGCTATTATTTAGTACCTAGATACAGCCATATTTTTATTTTGTTTCTTTTAAAAAAAATATTTATAAATACTACGTTGCAGTACCGTATCCAAGGGGAAGAGAACCCGGGTTCAAACCCCCCCGGAAATGTCAGACGAAAATAATTTTATTTATTTAATAAAATTAGTTAAATTACCGTTCGTGACGATAGAGCAACGACTTTCTTATCACACTTACTTGATCTTGATTTGTTAATATGTATTAAATTGACAGAAATACAGTGCAAATTTAATTTGTTGACATAATTGGCCATCAACAAATTAAGCCCTCTCGAAAAAAAATCCTGACTACGGCACTGATATGTTGAATTATTAGTTATAATTAAAAATGAATTGTTCAAATGTTATCACTAAAAAGTGATGTTGACTGAATTTGTAATATTAAAGTTAATTTTTTTTTCATTTGATTTTTGAGTAATTTTTGATTAATAATGTACCTAATTTTAAAGATATTTACAACAGTTATTTTTTTCTTGTTATTTTTTGTTTTTACATATATCACAGAGTTGAATGTTGTTATTTTTTATTATATAGATAAAGCGTATTATAATATTTAATTTTGTTATTATTTAGTAGTTACCTAGACACAGCCATATTTTTATTTTATTTCTTTTAAAAAATATTTACAAATATTATGTTGTATATTTAGTTATAATTAAAAAAAAGAATTGTTCAAATGTTATTACTATAAAGTGAAGTACATTCAACCATAACATTGTTTCTTGTTTTTCTTATCTAACAACAATTTTGAATAATGTATTTACTATTTAGTTGAAAAAAATTTGATAACAATATTTGTAAAATTAAAAAGAAAAAAAATTAGGTTATTCCAAAGTAAAAAGCACAAAAAGCATGAATAGTCATTACAAAATTGACAAATAAATCATATAAAAAACATGGCAAGGCAAAATAAGTAGTTCATGTTTTTGTTCAATTTAGAAACTATTTTCATTTAAATGGTTTTAAATAGATATTTTATTTCATAGGAAATCAAATTCTTTGACTTTTTTGGTTGAATATCAAAATAAAATAATTGAACTGTTTGTAAATATATATTATGACTTTTATTTATAATTTATATACAGGATTTTATGTAGATACCTAATGTTATCATTATTTTTATTAGATAATTATTATTTATTATATTATGTTATATTTTTTATTTTGATCTGTCTAAACCGTGTATTTTTAATTTATTTATTGAGTAAATAAATATATTTTTGATTTTTAAATGTTACTATTCTATTGTACTTTTGAAAATTTCATTTTATTTAGAAATTACAAACCTATTGATAGTATTGAAGATTTTAATGTAGTAACATAATTGAAGACACTTGTACTTTAACAAGTATAAATTATGGTTTACAAGTTGTTTATAATACACAATCTTTGAATTTCAAGTAATTATCAATCTTTAACTTATTTATCATTATTTAATAATAAAAATGAAATAGAACGTGATGAATGATGACACATTTTGAAAAAACAAAATGAAAGTAATGTTGTCGCAGTTTTACCTAAACCACTTGTAGCCAGAAATTATTAACTCTCAATTAAACATACTTAAAATGTAATAGCAGTATTTTTTATCATGTTTCTACGTATGATTAACAATAATATATTAAATAAGTAAATTACATTTTTATAGTATCATTTATTATTAAATCATGAATCATATTTTTTATCTATAGCTAATACTTTTTCTTTATTTTAGTTTAAAATTTAAAAAACTAGTAATCAACAGTTTTGGTTATTTAGTGTATATTATAATTTTATTTAATTCTGTATAATTAATAACATTGTATTAGGACAACAACAGATGTGTTATTATCACCCATTATAAAATATTATGTTCTCAGAACCTCCGTCTGCATCGTTTTCCTTTTTGGCTGGCATGTCACTAACATTAATTATAATTTACTACACACATACCAGTATAGATCGCATGCATATATTTATTGTTTATATTAAACTCTTAAAAAATATTTGTTTTAAATTTATTATTACTGGTTATAATTATGTAGAAAATGACAAATAATTTTTAGTATTTATTTTAAGACTTTTCTTTATTCAATAGGTAAACAATATAAAAAAATGAGAAAAGTAGCAGTTAAAATATGCTGATAATGATAATGTTATGGCATATAAACTTAAATTCTTCAGTTACTTATAATTTAATGTAATAAATAAATCATAGAACTTATATAAAACAAAAACATTAAGATGTGGTAATAATAATAAAAAAAAATGAAAAAAACAAAATTATTTCAGTACATAAGTAATGCTGAGTCAAGATAATAATGCAATATCTTAAAAATGTCAGTTTATAAAAAAAAAAAAATGATTCATAAATCAAATTCACATAAAAAACTTTGAAATATTAAGCAAGTTTTTAAATATTGCATTTACTTAAAAATACTTTTAATACTATTTAAATTTTAAACATAACAAAATCATTAATTATCAAATATTAAACTAATAGGAATACAAATATTATAATAACAAGTTTCAGTTTTAAAACGAAAACAAAAAAAAAGTTAACAGAAATATAATATATGGACATAACTCTTTTGGTGTCAATTTAAATGTTCAGTTAATTTAATATAAATCTTTAAAATTGTCCAATTTTTTTTTTTTAAATATAGGCACCGTATAAAATTCTGTTGTTTCAATTTCTGTTGAAACTATTCATTGATCATCTGTAAAAAAAAAACATTAAAAATTAGTAATTATTTATTATGCACTGAAATAAATTAGAATATAATAATATAGTTTATTTTTAAATTTTTAAGTAATTATTAAATACCTGTATTTTCTTGACTGCCAATGATTAAGCAAGCTTTAACAAACTTTCGATGAAATCTGTACTTCAAAAGTTGACTTGGAGTATTACATTCAAATGATTTCATTTTTGTGGATGTTGATAGTTGTGACAATTGTTGGCGAAAATCACTATCGTTGAGACCATTGAGTAAATCATTTTCAAGAAGTTCTTTTGTTCCAGAAGAATTAAGACTAGTTTTTTTATCCTTGTTATAGATTGTGCCTTTTCTAGTCATACTCTTATTGAGATTTACTTCAACTTCTCCTGACAATTTTGTTAAAATATTTCTCCAAGCCTTTGGAATACCATTTATTTCTACACATGCACGAACCAATTCAAGAGGAGATCCTTCAATAATTGGACCAATTAGATGGTAAAATCCTTTTTCTGTTTTGACAATATTTTTGGTTTTTCGAACTACCAAAATACCAGCTTTATGAACTTTCTTCAATACTGTGATTTGATCTCCTGCTAACAAAGTACCTAGAAATATAAAAAAAAATTATATTAATAAAATAAATTTTATTTTTTGGTTTTCTTTCAATATCAGTAATAATAAACAGATGTTTAGAATTTTAAAGCAAGTAATGAATATTTCAAAACTGTTATTTTATATTATCATATATTATTTAATAGGTGCCTACAGTGGCAGATAGGTCCACCAGGATACCAAGCAAATCCCACTAGTCTCTCTTATCGGTAGGCCTTTTATTATTATTATTCACATATTATTAGTGTTTGCTATTCAAAAGATTTAAATGTACACATATATATATTTTTGTTTTTTATTTTATATGGAATGAAATGTAATGATAATGGTTTAGTTGTCAAAGCAGAAATTATTGATAATTTTAAGACCAATAAAAAAAAAATTTTTTAGTTAAACAAGTTTTGAAACATTTAAAAATCCAACAATGCAGTTGATTAGAGTGTGTTGAAATTAAATAATGATATTATTATTGAAAAACCTATAAAATAATACCATGAAGTTAATGAGGTAGATTATTTAAAAAAACTGAACTTATTAATCAATATATTATGTTGTATCATCCAGTTTAACTAGATAGACATATTATCATTTACGCATTTTTTTTAAAATTAAAACATCAATTTGTACTATTTTAAGTCAACACAATTTTGAAACAGTTAAAACACTCATGTTAATGATTGCAAAAAAACACATTTTAATAGATCTCGATGATAATGAAATTATAAACACTATTTCAACCAAAAGTATTTCAGTATTGTAAATAAATAATGTTAAAAAATACTGATGTTCAATGTTCATACATTTAAAATTGTATATTGTATTAATTTACATTGTACTTTCAGTAATCTATCATACAAATCATTTTTTTTACATTTTATTAATCTTGTTATATATGAAAATGTATCGTTTATATTTTATAGAAATACTTAAAGCTTAAAAAATGTGTTAAATATTAATGATAAAAAAAAAAATAAATACATTTTGAGTGAAGTAAAAAAAAGGGAGGAGGGTGCAGGGTAGAATCTCTCAAGAGTTGGTCTCATATAATCGGACTAAATAGTAGTACGTTTTTTCCTTTGGGCTCTTTTTATAAATTTCTTGGTAAAAATAATTTGGTAAGTCCCTAAAGGTTACGTTAATAAATATTTTTTTATTAGACTAAATTTAAATGGTATTAAAAAGACAATATTTTAATGTTAATTCTTGTCTTCAAGTTTACCACTATTTATATGAAGAGTTAATGATGTATCGTAATAATAAATTATTTCAAAATTGTTTGATGCTGGAAGCTATGCATTTTATATTTGATAATAACCTTTCAGAAATATAGTATCCTATTTATATACCTATTAATATTTAAACGAGTCTAGTCTTGTCCAGTAATTACTACTACACCAAGTCTGTTACTAAATTTAAAATTTAAAAATATACCTAAGGTTAATAATCATCCAAGAAAGATTCAATTCATCATCAATAATATTGATTATCAAAAATGTAGATTATAATGATGTGGTATAAGGGTTTGTCTTAAAAAAAATCGAAGTTAATAAATATTATTTGAATGTATTGGATTCTCCAATAAAAATGAATGGTTAATTTTGTTTTGAAAACTTTATCTTTTATTTTCTTACTTCGGTAATGACTTTTATTCATTCTAAACATTTAATTCAAATAATGAAAAATTATTTTAAGTATAACCTACCTACCTAAACCTTGTTACACGTTTAATAATTCATTTCTTATTAAAAATAATTTGTGATACATGTAAATAATAATAAATGGCTTACTACATTAGTTTATTTAATTTTATTAATTTATTATTTTTTATGGCTAAAACAAATGTTAATTGTAAAAAACACTTGTCAATATTAACAATTTTGGTTAGAAAAAATTGCTTTTGAATACCTTTTCATAAAATCACTCTATGCTCGAGATCTCAAACAAAAACACTTAACATTATATTTATCATATGCCCCAATATTCATCAACCTAGACCCTGAATATCAATTAAAAATAATAATAATAAATTTAATTACCTGATAATGAGATGACTGATTTTGAATTGCCCTTGTTTGATTTAATTTGCTTTAAATTCACTGACCACTTGGTTAAGTACTTAACTTTACTTTTTTCAGAACAATTAAGCTGATCTTGATTAAGTTGAGATGTGCTGGTGTTGTCACTGTTACTTGGTATCTTAACAGATTTAACTAATTCAGAATCACATTCCATGGCATTGTCAGCATTAGCATTATTGAACGAGGTAGGTGATGCATTATCAATTTGTAATGACTCAGAGCGTGATATTGTCGCCGTCGGTGGCAGGGATTCCGATTGTGGAATATTTTTTTGAGCAGAACTATTATTGGTTATGCTTTCTTCAATAATTGTATCACACAAGTTAATTGTTGTTTTGGGTTTGTGTTCGGTAGCCACTGGTCGTTGAAATACATTTGACGGTTCAAAATGTTGCCGACTGTTTTCCTGAGACCCGCCATCTTCTGTTGGAGCGCCATTTTCTGAAGGCATCTGCATTGTGTGACGTGTGAAATTTGCGCCATTGCGTTGTCCATCCCTCGCAATGTGTTTAATGCGCCTTGTGAATAAATTGAATTCGGATTCAAATCTACTGAAAGAATGTACTTGCAAAAATTGATCCATCAAATCGCGTAAGATTAAACTCTTCTCTTCAATAATATCATTGAATAGTAGTGTTTCGATTGCCGGTTGTGCAATCTGTTGCGGCTGAAATGCCGAGCTCGACGTTGCTCTTTGGTTGTCCATCATTCAAAAATCGATGTACAGTTTGTTGACAATACGAGAACAGCGGTACGCGTCAGGATAATAATGACAATAACACCGTTTGTTTAAACGAACAAAACGACCGAACGGAATAAAAAAAATACAACACGATTGATGTCGAAATCCACTAATAATAATCGTTAAGTTACTACTAATTCCTTCGGTCACACAAATACACAGTAGAAGTCACTATGTTTAATGTTAGACTGATCAGTGGAATCAACAAACGGCCAGTACAAACGTTAAATTTCAAATGAAAAATTTCATGACAATAGCGTGATATACCAAGGATAGTCATAAAACGTAAACAACAACATGTTTTATGGTATCTTTTACCTCCAAGGCGTCACTGCCACACACTATATCTATGGTCACTGCTCTTGCCGCCAAAATGTTTACGCCGTTTACGGTTTACGGTTGATAACATCCATTCCTTAGATCATTCATTAGTTCGATGTATGTGTAATATTTTAAATTTTAATGCCGTTCAAAAAACAACTATGATATTATTTATAATTATTAATTGCAATAATATTATGGTCTAGTAATTGTTTTATGTCATATAATAAGTACACTCTTCAGAATAACTGTTATTTTTTTTTTTAAATATTCTTTTTCCGATTCGAACAACCTTTAAAATCGTGATAACTGATAATAAACATCATACGTCCTAGTCGTCCTACGTACTTATGTTTATTATTATTGCACAAACCTTCCATAACATTTTGGACATTTTATTATTAAAATATTTATGATATTTCCTAGACCGTTTCCCTACAGCTCTAGTTTCAGCTTATTCTAAAGACCCCAAGAGTTCTAAATTCATAAATTCTTCGTAAGCGATTTTTCAAAAGTACCGATAATAATAAACTATAATATCGTATATTAAATTATTCAAGACCAATATAGTATAGATAGATCATATACCTACGGGTTATGTATCGGTTTAATATTAAAATAAAAACTTTCATAAGTACAACTAGGCCAATAATGAATTAACAAAAATGATAATATAAATACTTAATATAACAAATCGTACGATTAATGAATACGAAATGTCTGCGAAATAATTAATTCGTTACGTACTGAAGTTACGAATGTTTACTTTTATGTTTCGTTCGACAAGTTTCGAGTACACGACATTTTGAAACATTACGTACATTTTGCTCGTTCGTTTCCCTAACGTAGTTTTCGAGAATAAACAGATATTAACTGGAGTCCAAAATACACGAAAAAATTTAATTACATTATAATCGATAGAAATTGAAATTTACTATTGATCTTCAATTTTATTTGTCTAGTGTCTACAAAAATATAAATATTTTGATCTTAGGTTAACTTAGGAATACTGTATGAGTACTATAAAAGTCTGTAGTTTAAACCATGTTAATATTATTTAATGTATGCTAATTGTTAGCAATTTTCGGGAGAAATTCTTTTAGAACCTTTCTAAGTGCAAGTTAAAAACTGTTACATGTATACAATACATTCTATTTTATACATCTATCTTTGTTCTTTAATATTTCAATATTTTGATGTTCTAAATTTGGAGTATATTTTATAATGGAATTGATTAACTCCAATAAAAACAATTGTTAACACACCCTACATAATACTGTCCCAATCCCAGTCAACACTTAATGTATAACAAAGTGATACCCACTTGTGGCCTTCTTTTATAATGATTAAATTCTACATCAAACACATACATATGCTTAAAAATGCAAAACTATAGGTAAAATTTTGTTAAAAAATTCCTATTCATATGAAATTGATGTAGAGTATGAATATCATATATGTAAAATTCAATCATTAGTCATAACAATTATTACCCACTTGCCCATATTTTTTTTCAATTTTAATAATTAACCCCCCAAAAGTGCTAACTACATCCAATAAGCTACCATAAATCACTGCCATTTTTAAAAATAAAAGCATTTTTACTGTCCTAAAAATTGATGATAGATAGTCAAAAAATCAATTCATTCATCTCTTTGCTTATAATCCAAAATTGTCAATTAATATCTAAACTTAATTTATCCACAGTAAATTTTTACACATACATTGTACTTTACATTAATAATTGTATCTTATCTAATTTATAAGAACCTATTGTCTATTATATAGGTGCTTATTTAAAACTAAGTCTCATTATTATTATTAAATTAATCTTATTTTTATAATTTTCTTTTATTTATATATTTTTATAAATATTATAAATCCATATTAGACATTTTGTATTTTGTACCTGTACCTATTAGGTATCTAATTATTACAAATTGATAAACTATACTTCCCCATTGTACACATTTTTATTTGTAGATAATGTTAAAATTGATTTCTTCAAGTAAAATGAAGACCAGTTAAGTCAGTTAAATCACTTGTATTTGTGTATAGCGCATATTATTAAGGTAAGTATGTCAAATATTGTATCAATAATTTAATACACCAAAAATAGCAAAACTTACAAAAAAATTAAAAAAGGTACGATTAAAAAATATAGTGCAAGAGATTTTGGTGAAGATATATATAAGTACTGAAAGAAAAATGTAAGTTTGTAAAATGTATGAATTGAAATTTAGGTTGTATAAAAAATTAAATGTTCAATAAGTAACTACTAATTAGTAAGTACGTAGTTAATAAATAGGTAACAAATAAAAATATTACATATGTCAGACACAATATATTGTACACAAATAACTTAAGTAGGTACTGGTATTTAAATACTTTGCTTATTATTTATTATATTATTTAAGTTATTTTCTTGGTTTTAAATTCTAAACAGTTAGCAGAGCAAAGAATGTATTTATTTTACTAAAATGTGTATTCTAATAGAATAAAATGCTTTTATCATTAACTTCTAGGGTAGTTTCTGATTGAAAATTAAATCTAGTTGGTACACTTAGGAAATCTAAATTGAAAATTCTCATTACTTTTTAAAAATAATTAAAAACAAATAAAATATGAATATTTATTACAATTTAAAAATTATTATTAAAATAATTGTTTGGTAACAAAAATTAATGAGTATCATATGTATAAATAAAAAAATAATCAACAAGTTTGATAATTTTGCTAATATTTCTTTAATAATTATAATGATTTCTCATAGAATTAAAATGTAATACATCCATTACAGTGCCTCCTTATAGTGGTGAAGTTCATTCGACACCTACTGTATAGTGATTTTCTGTAGGATTTTTTTATATGAACTACCTACTAAAGTACTAATTACAATATTTTAAAATTAATTAATTGAATAAATTGTTGTTTTGAGTTGTGCAGTCAAGGTTTAATGTATTAATGTGAGTAAAGCAGACTTTTATAAATCTAACCCATTTAGGTACTTATAAACAAAAATAGCATTTAATTACTTACATAAAAATGTTCTTTATTTACCTATATAACAATTATTAAGAGATATATTTTGAATTTGGAAAAATAACCAATTTTAAGATAGTTATTATACAGAAATTATTGTATTTAAAGTTAAAAAAAGTAGTTATGTACTATTGTTGTCAAGTTTTCACTCAATATACTGGAAAAATATTAGCATTTATTATAAAAAGGAAAACTTACATTGCAGTGATATTTGATTCCAAATAAGAAAACAATAATTGTAATAAATCTTTTTTATTGGGTTTTTTAAATATCTTAAAAACTTTTAAAAGTATTTGATTACTTTAATTAGTTTTTTTTATAATAATTAATTATTAGGTACTCGATACTTTTTACATTCCAGTAGGTATCAATAATATTGTACACGTATAAGTATCCCATATTTTAAAATATTTAAATAGGTAATAGAAAATAATGTTATGGTAAAAAAGGACAAACATTTCACCAAGTGAATAATTGTTTAAACGGAATTTATAGAAAAAAAACTAAATAAATATACAATCTAAATACATACAAATTTATCCCGTAAAAATTAATTTTAATAAAAATCTTAAGTTTATTCAGTCATTTTTTCGGTTCTGTGTTAATTCAAATTATTGACCGAGGCCCAAACTATAAAGATTTAACAAAAATTAAAACTAAAAAAATATAAATCTAATTATTAAGGAGGTTGCCAAATATGGTATAGACCTTATTACACTCATTAATATAATAGCACTTAGGATATTTTTTAGGTATGTTTGAAGTGTTTCATTCTTAGATAAAAAATACGAAGTAAAAATCCATGGTCAAAATATCCGATAAAAAAATCCATTTTAGTGTCCACCAAACTTGTTGTCTACTGGTTTGTTCTGCACCAAAATTCGATGAAAAATACAATGAAAAACTAAAAACATTAATATCTTTATCTACATACCATTGAAATTTGTAATATTAAAAGCCAATAGGTAAGAGCCAATACTATAATTTTTTTCAAGAGTCCAATAAACTAAAACTTTTTTTAAATATATATTTAATAAAAAGGTAAAAGTATATAGTAGCTAGCGACTTAAAATCATGATAGAGGCATGAGGGCTTTTATATTTTACAAACACAATATTTAGTTAAAGTTATACCTATAACGTAAGATTACTTTGCGATTTCAAAACGCAGATAAGATCGACGCTTTCCGCTACGGCACAAACATGGCCCAACACCACACAGATTTTTAAAAAATATTTAGCCGTACACAAAAAATAGTAAGATACCGCACAATTTTTTTTAAACAAATACAAATTTAAATATAAAAATATTAAATAGAATTAAATTCGAATTCGATAAAATTAAAATACATAATCTAAATTTAAAATAATAATTTGTAATAATAATGTAGGTATAATAATTTAAGTATGAGTATTGTATTACCTATATCGATTTAAAATGTAAACATGTTTTTAAACACATTTCATTGTAGTCAGTCTGTTAATGAAACCGGGCACTGATATGCTAAAACGGTTTCTCGTTCTCGATCACATTTCCAAGGGTTATTTGTAAGAAGCTTAAACATTAAATTTATTTTATTTTAAATGTCACGTGCGATGGGTTCGAAGACTGAAAGACGACTGAAAACTCACTACAGATTTGTGCATTGTGGATATATTCTCTTACAAATGAAGCTTAATAATGTCGCGCAATCTTGATTAAGATATACTTATTTATCGATAAGCAACGATAATCGTGAAAATATACGGTTAAATTCGTGTGCGGTAATGGGATACCCAGTGTTTTGAAATCTGTGTGCGGTTTTGTCCCATGCGTGTTTTGCGTATTTGTGTGGTAACGGGCGACGGCCGTTAAGATAAGTAACAGTACAAAACAGTTATTAGTACCTATCTATTAAAAATTAATAATATTAAATTGATAAACGGCGTATATTTTTGGGCTGTCCGCTGTGTATTTTAATATTTTATTGTATTTTATAAATTACTTTTGAATCGTGTAAACTTTATTCTATACCTAATGCGAATGATGATACAACCTCGTATAGTTACATATTATAGTTAATATTAGTTAGTGAATGTGCTTGATAAAATGTATATATTACTATATTAATATTATAATGATTTACCATTGTTTATAACCTTATTTGAAACTTGACATAATAGTAATGTTTTTAAAAAGTTTCTTTAAGGCCTTGAAGATAATCTTCTAGCATAAGTACCGTCATATTATGGTATAATTTCAGATGATTTTTAAGCTATTTCGCTCATAATAAAAAATGTATTTATAGTTTATTTTAAATTATTCCGATCAAAATTTTTAGGTGGTTAGAAATATTTTTTTTCTAAGCATTTAAATTTAGAATTTTAATGAAACAAACTCGTAAAATATTGAACATTTTTAAATTATTTTGTTACAAATTCAAAAAAAAAAAATGATTTTTATACATTATAAGATTTTAAGATTTAATAAAATATTACTAATATTAATACGAAATTTTATATTTGAACTATGAATAACGATATTCATTATTTTATTACAGTTTAAAAATATTATTCGTGGGAAAATACAATTATCACGTATATTATTATATTTTATTCACACAATGATATTTTCACATGCAATATTTTTGGTGAACATTATTCCAACCTACTGTACTTATTATTAGTAGATAGGTACCAAAAATAAATTAGTTTATTCAACAGCAGTATCAAAAACATAATATGAAATATACTTCGTGGTATAGGCTGATAGACAGTTTCTTCTTAGGATCGTTCTTCGTATACAATAATATAACATTGAATTCGAATTTAACACACTCATCACAGTGCCCATTCGATATATACCGTACAGCAGAGTGATACCTATTAGCCTATATTTTATTTATTTATTCATTTAAATTACTTTAGAGGATTGTTACATATTATAACGTCAGGTGCGGATCCAGAACATATTTATGGGGGTGAGAAGAGATGGATTTTGGGTAAAACTTTAGCCAAAATCTGATAAAAATACATCTAAGTACTATGCTCATGCAACACGCCTACCTCGTTTATTTAAACTTAAGTGGCTGTCGATATTTATACCTAATTCTATCCAGTTAAGGAGTAGTTGGTTAGCTATTCCCACTACACGAACCGATCTTGTGAACCGGGTTGTTGAATTGATACAAATAAAGTTTTCTAAGTTATATTATACAGGTCCTAGAAACTTATGACCTGCGTTCATAAACTAACACAAATGAACACGATATAGCAACGTATACAAGGTTTATTAAATATTTGAATAGTAATAATATTATACAGTACACTATCACCTGAGTAACCCTGTTCTTAAGGGTAGTATATTGAAGATCACAGGAGTAGCGGAGTACGAGTTGAAAGCAATTGAATTATTATGATTTATCTATAAGGTAGGTTATTATACCTATAGTAAATCAAATAAATTGTGTTACTTAAAAATGTAGAGATGACTGTTGTCTCTATTTCACGATTCGAACTCGACTGGTTGGCTATGCAAAATGATTTATATTATCGTACTCTACGTTCCTGTGTTCTGTCTACCTAAGCAATTTCATCAAGCGCGACATAAATGACGCCTCAGTAATCTGTAAATCGTTACACTCACTAATAAATGAATATTATTATTCAAATTCCAATTTTCCAGTACAATTTGATTAATAAAATACACGGTTAATGAAGTTAAATTAATTGTACATGATATCAGAGACGGTTTTACACAATGCCGCCCCTAGGCAAATTTTATTTTGCCGCCTCATTAAATTTATCAACGAGAAAACGTATTTTAAAGTACTTATTTAACATAACTACTAAAAACATAAATAATAATGACTGATACTAAACAATAATTATTGGTTATGTTCATAAACTGGTCTAATCAAAAAAATAGTATATCAATACAATATTTATTAAAATATATATCTATCACCACTTTTTTAAGTAAATTTGCCGCCCTAGGAAATTATCTACTTTGCTTGACGTTAAATCCATCACTGCATAATATATAATAATTAATAATAAAATGTAAAACATGTTTTATACTACCTATAAAAAAAAAAAATATTACAAAATAAATTCGACAAAGTCGTACCGCTTTTTTGATTTTACAAATAACAACCACATTTGTTTGACGTTGATGATCATTGGTCATAGCCAACGTAAGCCAATCTCGAAAAAAAATATAAAAATTTAAACATTTAAAATATGATCAATTTACTAGTTACTACACACACGCACACACACACACATACACACACACACACACACACACACACACACACACACACACACACACACACACACACACACACACACACACACACACACACACACACACACACACACACACACACACACACACACACACACACACACACACACACACACACACACACACACATATGGAAATTGCCTATATCGAAAACGGTCGGTATGTTATGTATATTTAATATAATTTTTAAAAATATTGAAATATAAAAAATACAATTCTTTTGAATAATGTTCATTTTTTATTGCAAAAAATTATGTGAAAAATATATTTTCATTCTTCATATTTATATATTAAATATAATATGACTTGGTATAATATAGAGTAAAATATATTTTTATTACTGGAAATTCTCCATCATCTCATGTAGAGATTATAGTGTTGTCAATAATTAATATTTAATAAAAATAATAATATGATATTATCATTAATTGATAAATGATTAATAATAATAATTTGATATCAATTTTTTTTTTGGCGGGAGAGGGAATAGTCAATTAATATATTTTAAATTATTATTTATTACAATTAATTACAATTCACAATAAAAGCATCAAACAGTTTAAGTTGTATTCGATATTAAACTGAAAACATCTGTTAGGAAGGTTTGATAGATCAATTTTAGAATTTATCTGGCAATTTCGTCAAAATTATGAAGACCAATGAAAAAATATAAGTAGGTAATTAATTTTAGATAATATATAATATGAATCAAACAACACATAGATTGCCGTTTTTCGAATGAAATATGAAGTTGTACTTACTGCAATTCTTTTCTGTAAATCGGATACTCGGATAGGTACTATAACATTTGCGCAAATATATTATTATCATGATAGGATTATACTATAACAACAATTACATTTAAAAATATTGTTTTGTTACACAGATTATTTTCTATCTTAAAAGTAATATGAAAAAATTACCAGGATTATTGGATGAATGGATAATGTTGTAAATAAAATAGAGGGGACAAAGCCTCATATCTTCATTAAAGTAATGAAAATAGTCTTAAAATTATGGAATTAAAAAAAATTTCATGAGAATTTATTTTCTCTAGAATATTTTCTAATATCAGCGAGTGTATTTTGTGTGACCAAATTAGGTCTGGATATTGATTTATATTGTGTACTCATAACAGTCATAACTCAGTCATAAGTTATATCTAACTTATTTGACTATTTTGAATTTTAAACATATATAATTATATAAATTATTCTTTTTTGATTTGAGTACAACAATAAAACATACAATGTGATTTATCAACCCTTTTTTTCTTTATGGTGTAGTTATTCAAAGTTTTATTTTTGAAATTGTTCTATACATGAAATTTTTGATAAAATAAAATAAAATTAATCAATAATATTTAAAAGTTCTAAAAATCAGATTTTGAATAACTGCAATATTGAAGAAAAAGGAGGGCGAGAATGCTTGGTGAATTACTTTTCATAATACCTACGTCCTCAATTCATAAATATTATATTTTAAAAACATTTTAATGTATTTTATTTTATATGATTTTTCTTATTGTACCTAATGTTTATTATTTTCAATGTGAATTAAAAAATGATTATTATTTTGTCTATAATCTATGTACTCAGTTGTTATTGTTGTAAAACGTTTTAATATATATATATACAAAAGCATTATAACAATTGTACACACAATGAGTATACTACGATAGCCAACATATGGCTAATTTCGTTTTTTTTAAGTATAGGGAAGTATAAAGTTCTAAAAGTGATATATAAAAGTTAAATTAAATTAAGTAAGTAGATAGTTTTTTCTTTTTTCTTTAAAAAAAAAGAAGTTTTAAAAGATTATTCTTATTGATGTTTAAAGATTCAGTGATTTAGTTATTTATTATTATTATCGTTGCAATTAAATTAAATTATATTCTTTTCAATAATGATTTATGTATATCACCTGTTTGTTTATAGACCGACACGGGAATATGGGATTGATTAATTAATATAATTATAATTATAAATTATTTGAATATACATTATGTTATACCTAATAAAATACCTATGTGTTGCAGAATTACAATGAATGGTCGCAAGAGTCTCATCAGGTTAGGTTATATACAATTAGATTGAGCGTAATTACAATTGACCTAAATATTTTTTTATCTTAATAGAATTGACCCCGAATTTTTATGAGTGCTATTATCATATAAATAAAAAAATGTTTCTTTTGTCTCGTTAATAATTTAACATTCGCGAATTTTATTGAATGTTCCATAGTTAACATTATGAGAATTACATTTTTTTGCATAGGGACGACCAGACGGCAGAAACTTTATCTCCATATAGTACCTTATATGTGACATAAAATCAACTAATAGATATCAACATACATATTTTCATTTGCATTTCCTATGTAGATTATATTAATAATGTCAATTATGAATTGTTCACTTTTTATTGGTAATTTGAAATAATTTATTTTGATTTTTTTGTAATTAAAAAATGGAAGTACCTATAGAAAATATTTTCGAAAAAAAGTGTTTGAAAAACTTAAGGTTCATATGAAGAATTGATGGATCCATTTAAAAATATAAAATGGTAAAATGGTATAATGGAATAATAATAATATGATACTATTGATACTTATATGAAGGCTATTATTATAGGTATATTAATATTGTGAAATATTGAAATGTTTTTATTTAGTGTAGAATTTATTTATTAATTCTGAATTCGTAAGTCGCCATTGTGGCTTAATCAAATGATGAATCCATTTAAGAATATAAAATGGTATAATGAAATTATAATAATATTATGATACTTATATGAATATGAAGGTTATGACTTATGATTAAGTATATTTATATAGTGTGAAATATTGAAATGTCTTTGCTTAGTGTAGAACTGATTTATTAATTCTGAATTCGTAAGTCATCATTGTGGCTTAATCGAATAGGTTAAGTATTAATATTTTTGTTTTTTTATATATACATAATTTTTCATGTAGTTATATTTTAAAATTCAATTAGGTACAAATTATTGAATTTCGTAAGAAATTTATTTGTGCACTACTTAATCGTTTGATGTATTCTTATTATTATTATAATACATATTACATAATACACAAATCAATAAATAATAATACTTTTTTTTAAATTGACATAATATAATTTAGTATTTTAGTGATAATTAAATGAAAACGTATTGAAAGACAAGTAATATATAAAAATAATAATTTACGAATAGTCGTTCAAGTGCATACAGGTGTACATATATATTTTACTATTATTTCACTAAAACTATTTCTTCAATTTTATGACGATATTGGTTTTAGGTATATCTTAATGAAATTTGAAGATTCCGGAATTAAAGATATGAAATTTTAATTACCTAAATTTTATTATTGATTGCTCGTCAGTATCGCAACTGTATGTTGTGTGGGTCGCATATAAAAAAGTTATTATAGGCATTACTATAACAATTTTCTTTTTATTGGTAATATATTATATTTAATGATTTAACAATGTTAATTTATTGTGTAACAAATAAAGCTTACCACTACTGCAGTTTATATTTTACATTTTGAACGAAGTGATTGGTTTTATGTTTTTATTTTTTTGTCCATCTCTAGCTGATTTACTGTCACCATTTGGAATGTAAAAATGTATATCATTCTTCTTTTTTGAATGTAGTTTGTGGTAGTGAATTGGTTCTAGTTAGGATTATAATAGTCAAAATTAAAAAAATCTTAGCAATTTTCAAAATAATTTCCAATACCTAATAATAAAAAAAAGTAGGAAAAAAGGTAACAATATTTACGTTCATAAATAATTTTAATATGTTGAAAATTTGAACTCATGATTATTTTATGTGCTGTTAAAATTTAAGCCAATTCCTATAAACTATACTGAATCCTGTTTAAAATGTTTGTTTAAATTCATCAATTAATCATTATTTTCAAAATTTAAAATAATATGATGTTATATATAATAAACGGACATTTTGCACTATTTATTATTTTAGTTGCGTAATGCGGACACTTTGTACTACTTATAATTTTATTTGCGTAATGCGTACACTTTGTACTATTTGTACTATTTATTATTTTATTTACGTAATGCGTACACTTTTTATGAGAAAAATAAATTGGTATGGTAAAAACTGAGTGGCTGATACTTTGAACGGTGAAAATAAATTAGGAAGGATATTTTACAAGATGAAATAATATTAAATTGTTCAAAACTATTTGTAGAAAAAAATTCACGAAGCCTGTGTACAGTATGAAAATAAAATAATAAGAAATAGACAATTACTTGAAACAGTACGAATTGTTCGCCATATTGACTGTAGTTGCTACTTATCACAGTATACAAACTGTCCGTCGTTTTCATTTTTTTTGTGTGGACGTACAATGTGTTCTACAAACATTATTATATATAATAGCAAAAACAAAAAAAAAAAAATGACTAAAACGAATCCTTATGCCTGGTTTATACTTCTTATTTTTAATGTTTAGCATGTGTCCATAATCTAAATTTATACAAACGATTTTTGGACCAACACCAACGAACTGTATATAGTGATCACAGAGTAGACGATTGAGCAGTTTATATAAAAAATGAACTAAAATATTACTTTAAAATTGAAGATAAGTACAGTTTAATTATTATCAACGAAAATTTTAATATTCAACAACTTTTGAATTGATTATACTTTAAAAAATTTAAATTTAAATTTATAAGATTATGTTGATTTTCAATTTTTAATATCAATCAAAATCATTAACAGCATTTTCTATCGCTTAAATAGGAATTCATAGGCGTAATAATATCAAGTGAGTATATCATTAAATAATTTTAATATTATTACTCTTATTCTACGCGTATTAATACTTTTATAAGGTGTTTAATTAGTTAGTGTTATTCATTATAATTTTTAATTACTATTTAATTGATTTTTGTTATAATTAATTAATTATTATAACAGTAATAAATAATAGTACAACAAGTAGGTTGTAGGTTAACTACGCATTATGCTCGCAGACACGTAGGTACATCACTCCGGCCCCACCCATTTTTGAAAACTTTCTTCGCCAATATTTAGTTGTAATTTGTATATAGGTGAAGATAGTCCCCAACAATTTTCAGTTTGTTAGTGAAATTTTGTTTTAAAAGAAAATTATATAAATTATGATAACAAACATTATGTATATTATAGAACATTGTAATATAATTAATTATTGTTAAATATAATCTAATTGAACAATTAAAAACAAGTGATCAATTAGTTTATTTAATAAACAATTGCCCTTACAATAATAATAATAAACTTTTTATAAAACGACAAATAATTAATAATCAAAACAAAAATATGTATATCGCGATAAAAGTGGTAGTATAATTAAAAATTTATCAACGCAGAAGTATAATCAAAAGACCAAAGTACCAAACTGCCTAAGGGCCTGATGGTGTCTCATACTGTGTCTGGTTATGTTTGTTAGATGAGAAATTATAGATAATCGCTACTATAATACGTATAATAACTTTCCGTATTAATATGTATCTGGGTCAAAATTCAAACAAGAAAAATTTTTTTATCATAATTTATTTTCTATTTTTAATATTTTAAAAATATATATAAAACATGAAAAATGAATCAAATATTTTTATTTATGTTAAATGTTTCAAGTTTCCACGAATAATTTTTTAAATTATAGCAAAATAATTAACATCGTTATTTATCATTATCATTTATATAAGTAATTTCGTCCAAATTGAAACTTTTAATATTTAATGTTTATAAAAATAAAAATTGTTGGATCTTATATTAAATATTCAGACATTTCTACCCAGCAAATAATTCTTAATCGACATTTATAAAAAAAAACTAAATAAAATTTAAAATTTCTCATCTTATAAATTATTCAAAAAGAGTTTCAAACATGTTAAACATTTTATCGTATATTAAAAATGATAATAAAAACATTTGATGAAAATTAGTATGTAACAAGTGGAAAACGATCGCTTTGTATGGTCTATTGTTTAAACTGTTTAACGCGGACACTTTGTACGGTCGAGTAAAAACGTTAATTTCAGAAGGCGGACACTATTATATACATAAAGTATATATTGAAATTATAAGTTATATACCTAAATAGTAAGTACACATAATGTAAATAATTAAAATGTAAAAATTAAATAAAAAAGATAATATTACAAACGTCAAAATATATAGTATTTTAACAAGCCAAGATAATCAGTTTTTTCAATTTATTACTACTATATTATCAAAAGTTATGTTAAAAAGTAAATTAAAAATATGTGCAATGTAAATGTAAGTGAATAATAATATTCAAAAAAATCGTTAAAAACTAAATATCATGTATATTGCATAATACCTATAGTAAATATAAAAATTTGTTATTTCCTTTTTTTGATGCTAGTTACATATATTTAATGGTTTGTTATTGTCACCAATATTGGGTTCTTGTCCCTTATGAATTATTAAGGGGAGTTGCGTTTTGGACAGATACTATAACGACTTGTTTATATTTTATATATACTTTTTATGTAAATAATAGCAAAAAGTGTTCATATTCTGCTATCTTAATTTTTTTCCGACTATACAAAATGTCCTCGTTTCGCACTTTAATGCTCGACCGTACGAAATGATTTAGAATCGTGACAAGTATGTATGAGGTAATTCGTTTTTGAGTTACATCAAAAAACAAAATCGATTTTATTGAAAATTGGATTTATGTAAATATTGCCGGTTTTTCTTGATATTTTGTTTGTTTTTCCTAGTTATAAAAATAAGTACTGAGCATTTTTAAGTTAGATATCTTCAAAGTACAAACTAGATCCAGTTTCATATGAAAAACTACTTTTGTTTTTGAAAATTAAAACGTTTTATCAACATCTTATCGTGTACTCGTTATATATATTTATTATATAAATAATAATAACACATCATGATAAAATCAGCTCCATTCAGAATATAAAAAAAAGGTAAGCGGTGGATACCACTTTGTTATACATTATATGTCAAGTGGATCACTGCCATTGATGTATTACATTTTATTTCAATGATATATCATTCTAGGTATACAAAAAATTATTCTAAGCGAAAACAATCTGTCAGTTTATAAGCTAAATAATATATATATATATAAATATGTATTAGGCACTTAGTTTATTATTCCAAGTTGACAGTTATGTTTTTTTGATATAGGTATATATTTATATTATATTATTAATTATTATTGCATTTTGAGTCAATACCACCATACTATAAAATATAACGTGAAAAAGGTTCATAGTTAAATAAATAATATCTTAAAAAAATCTACATATTTTGAAAATGTCATTAATGCAATACAGTAAAATTTAAAATACACGTAAAATATTTAAGTTCTTAAGAATAATTTTTCAATTAAAACAAAATAGTTAACATATCTTTTTAATATGCAATTTATATGTAATTTTGTCTAAATTTAAATTTCAAATATTTATAAAATTAATTATAATAATATAGGTAGCAACAACAAAAATATAATAGAAACATAATGCCTAAATATTAAATTCAATGAAATACCAGTATCATTAAGTTCACAAATTATTTTTATTTTTAGTAAAAAAGACTTTTCACGTCATTAGTTATTGTAGTCTGTTAGTGCAACTGTTATACAAATGCTTACTGCTTGGGAATGTGGGATGTTGTATGCGAGTTAAGAGGTTCACTCGGCTATAATTTTTTTCATCATATATAAAAAGATAGACTATTAAAAATAAATAATTACTTAACTAGATCAAATTTGGTACAAGATACTCATACTCAGGAACGATCTCAGAATAAAATCATGGGAGGGGGGGGGGGTGTAGTCTTTAAATTTACCGACTGGAATTTGAAATTACAAATTTTTGTTAACTATTAAATTACTTTTACTTACATTGCTAAGTACTATATATTTTTATTTTATTTATTACCTTAGGTTTTAATTTTTAGTTTAGTTAAATTTGGAGTTAAAACTTAGAAATATCTAATTTATTATTTTTAATTCATATTAGAATGATATAAAGTCAACAAAAATATAAAATAGGTAGTTATTCACCAATAATTATTTATTATTCAATTATTATAAAACGAGTAAAAGTATTTAAAAAAATATCATAATAAGTACCTCAATTTATTTTTTTATTCACGCAAAAATATTTATTTATTTTTAATTTTCATACGATTTTTTTCATAATTGGACCCTGCGATGCTTCAGCGTTGCCCATTTGTGTACAAGATCATCGATATCCAAACTATCTGTTATGTCTTTTCCGCAACTCGACATAATCAGTGGATTTAATCGCAGATCGTCCATTTCGGATCTTAAGTAACTTTTTATTAATTTTAATTTACTAAATATTCTTTAATCAGATGCAGTAGTAACAGGAGCAGTAATTGGGTGCTCCAAAATATTTAACTTTGGTCTTCTTTCCACCGTGGCATTTAATCTTATGTTTTTTACGATAGTCATCATCAAAACTTGATCCACAGTCCAAACACTCTAGTTTTACACGCTTTTGGGACTTATTTGCAACAGCCGACATTGAATATAAATTTTCGCAACAAAAAATAAAATAAATGCCTTGCACCGGAAAATCACTCGTGAAGGTAAACATAATCAATATGTAGGTAACTATATTATAAATAAATGTGAAAATGTAAATATTGGTCACGCATGTTTTCTGAAATTAGTTATCCGATTATCTTGATTTTTTTTAAACGAAAGAGTTAATCGTAGAGTAGGTTTTAAGCCTATTTCTAGTTCTACAAGTTAATGAAAAATCAAGTTATTAATTTATTAAATAATCGGCAAATACGCATATTATATAAATTTTTTTTACCAATTATTAGAAATTAGTATTTTAGTGAATATTTGATGTAGTATAACAGTATAATACTTTTTTGTTGTTTTTGGTTCACACTATTGAAACATAAGTCACTAGTTTTTGGTCCAGAATGAAAAGGAAATTAAATTTTGGTCGTTAAACATAAAGAAAAAAAAAATGCTGCTATTATATGGCTAAAAAAGGCAACGCTGGGTGGGACCACTATGTAAAGTTGATATGTAGGAAATATCATCGATATACAAGATCAAAAAACCAAAAATATTATTTATCCACATGAGTTACACTAAATGTTAGCATTAGGTAACCAAATTTAACACGGATGCATTTTGTACGGACAACGAAGTACCTAAGTATTTTATTATTTATCTTGAACTTCAAGAATATCATATAGTTGTTGATTAAATGATTTTGTCTACTTTCACCGACGTTATATTTTGTTTACTTTCACTATTTCTGCATAAATGTGTCGTGTAGTGTATAGAACCACTTATATCAGTAACACAAATTATGAATGATACACACTAATAGTATGAACGAATGGAAAAATGTATGTAGATTTAGTAGGCACCTATAATATGCTTAAACTTAAATCAATACCCATATCAAAAAGTTGGTTCAAACTGTTTTATTTTTACAACTGTTTACAATTTCAATTACGTTAAAGTACCATATAAATATAAAAATCTATAATTTTATTTATTTTATACACATTCCAGTGGCATGCCCAGGAATTTTCGATGAGAGGGGGATATGTTATAAGAAAATACCTAATTTAATTGTATAAAAAACATATAAAAATTAAGATTAAATCTTTTTTAACTTAAAAATATGTTTGTATAAAGAAAAAATACGTTCTACTACTAAACTTATTATTGATGCATATTTAAAAAAATTTAATAAGTTAGATAGGCATTATATTTAAATAAACATCTGCTTTACTTCATATGAATTTATAGTAAAATTTAATAGTTTGATATCTTTTATTTTTTTTTCAATTTTATACATAAATTTATCTTTAGTTTTTTTTCCATTTGGACCAGGAATATTTGTTAAAATATCTTCAATAAACATATTCATACTTTTAAGTAGATCACTATATTCGATTCTTCTAAATATGGATAATTCAGATAAAAGTAATTTTATGAATGTTATAAACCACATTTGACTGCATTATTTTGTACAAGCTGTTTCAGCTCGTGTTTCAGCTTTCTCACACTGATAAGGATTAGCATCGTCTTTTAAACTTTTAATCAAAATTAAAAGTTTTCAAAATTATTTGTATAGAAAAGTGTAGTTTTTAACTATTTTCCCACCGTGTAATGATAGATTCGGGAGGTAAAGGTATACCAGGCATTTATTTTCTGTATTTATTTATTCTCGATGATGGTATTTTTAGGAACGCTTTTTCCCTAACATAAATGAAATAAGTTACATATGTATTTAGATTTTATATATTAAATTAATTACCATTGTTAAATAATCTATTTATGTAATAATAAAATTAAGTATTTTGTTTATTAAAACACACAAAATTTAAAAAAAAATCCAAAAACGTGAGAAATTCAAAAAATTGCATTATAATATTAAATAAGCAGAGAATGAGAGAACATTTAGTATACAGACTATGTAAACTATGAATATAGACTATATATTTAATCAGATTTGATTTATCTCAACTGCAAAAAAAGTTACAATAACAAACGTTGAATCCGGTATTTAGTTATATAAGTAATAATACATTTAAATTAATTTATTATGGTGATCCAAAGATTCAAATAAAGAGCTTTGTGTTTATGCCATTTATGGGTGAATAATTTATAAGCAATAACTTATTATTAATAATCAAAAGCAATGATTTTATAATAACTTTAATATCTAATAATTTGTTTTCCGAAAGTCAGAAAAAAAAGTCAATGGGGGGGATATAACTCTTAACCTCCCCCTTTGGACACACCACTGACACATTTTGACAATTTATTATTTTGCGCACTTACTTGATTACAAATGTATAGTATATAATATGTCGTATGAAAACAGTTTGATAGCTATAGTTGACAACATTTAAATACAGTACATGGATCGTGCGTATTGGCACAGTTACAACTGCTTCCCCTTCAGTTGCTTGTATGTGCTCGGCACACCAATTGTAGAACATTGAAAACAATTTTGAAAAATGAGCTGTTTCATTATTTTCTATAAATTTTCATTAGACTTTTAATAAAAGAGATAAATATGTTTGAAATTAATATGATTAATGGAATGTTATAAGTTGCTCTAATATTCCTGTAAGGCTGTAAGTGTCTAATTTCGATAAGTATTGCAAAAGAAGTTTTTCGTCAATGTGTCGTCTGAAAAATTTGACGAGGACACGTTTGGAGCAATAGTGTTTTACAAAATGTTCAATATCAAACACTGAAAAAAATACTAATTAGGTATTCTATTATAGTACTCGTAGGGTAATGTTTATACAAATTATGTATGTAAATATGAACACGGTTAATAAATGCAAATTTGTTGTATAATATTCAATATGATATTGAGATATTATAACATTAAAAAACTTACAAAATATACGTAAATAGGTAACGTTTCCTGGCCAAACCCTGTAGTCCTGCTCGTATACTACAATATCGACAGACGCATGCGTCCTGCGTGTTATTAAAATGTTTTTATGTATCGTGACGAAGTGCAAAAATAACCTTTTCGGGACATGCACGCACGCACATACCACTATTACAATATTATTGACGTCTATTATTATTATTATTATTATTATTATTATTATTATTATTTTTGTTTTGGTCGTTATATCGTTACTATCATTATCAATATTATTATCACTATTTTTTTTTTATTATTACTAAGGTGGATATATATCCAACTTGATTATTACTATTACTAGGTAGGTATACACTACTACTACCATTTTACCTACTACCATTACTACTATTCGGCAACAGCGCCAACAGCAAATCATTGTCCTGGCCCGCAGCAGGTACGACAGGTGGCCGTGACGGCGACGGTCGTCGCTTCGTAACTATACACTAACCAATAATACCGGTTTAGCCTTCACTTTCTACCGCTGAGCCATCCTAGTCAGACGGTGTCGTCTGCATACACACGGTGAGCGCGTGCGGACGTGAGTGTTGCGCAGTCGTTCGCTAGCCTCGCGCCGAGTAGCTTAGTGCTAAATCGACGGTCGTTTGGTTCGATCGAATTTTTCCCGCAATATTTTTTAATTTTTAGGAACTTTTTACGACCCGAACGTGTTCCGTAGCGTTCGCCCGGTTGTAATCGAATATACGCCGACGACCAGGTTGCCGCCTTAACGATTTTCGTGTACCCAGCACCATTGCAGCACATCACAATACTTTAAAAGTAAGACTCGACGAAAACTGTTTACTAGTATTATAATATTATAATACTATCGTTATTATGAAACCGTTATGTTTATTGATTTTTGGAACTTTTTATTGCGGTGCATACGATGCGCGTTTGCTGTGTTATATGTAATAATATTCTGTTATTTTATCGATCGACGTAGTGTCGGACTCAACGAAAACGAACATCGATGATGCCGCGGCGAAGAAGTTAAAGACCATTATGGAAGAGGGGTGCAATGTGCCGGTTGACACCGTACGGCCTAAAGACATTCCGGAATGGTTCGACGCGGAATTGTTCACCAGGTAAAACGTAAAGCCATCTCAATATTGTCATTTTATATACTTTTATTTATTTAGGTATAGGTAGCACAATAAATTTTAAGAATAATATCTGTAACGTATACCTATATAATTTAACGATATTACATAACATGAGTATAGATTATACAACGATTATAGAGACAAACAAGCTAGTCGAATTCTTTCATAAATATCAAGAATATTATTTTATAGACATACCTATGTTCTATATATACAATATAAAATATCTATGATTACTGTAACGAACCAAACGTTTGAATAATTTGTTAGTATTTGTTTCGTTTGCACACGATGCTGACCGCACCTATAAAAAAAAATAAAATCGCCACATCGTTATATGCAATTGTATTGACATATATTTTACACATAACATAGTTTTCAGTATACCTAATTGTTGCAATTCCAAGATTGGATTTACTATAATAATTAACAAATAATGTGACAATGTGAGTTAAAATAACTATTAATAATGTGTTAATTAAGGTTGAATTGTATTTGTTATAATTACCTGTACGTAATATTTATATCGTAGGTACTGCTATTAATTATATTATAATACGATAATTCATATATTCGTAGACGTACGCAAATCAAATTTCACAATAAGGTAATCTTTTTAACGTGTCTGATAGGTTCCTATATTGTGTGTGTAGGATATTAATTAGAAAATAGAATGGAATGCATTAAATTTTGCTACATGACAATAAAATAATTGTTATACAAGTCACAAAATACATTAATTTCACACGGTTGTAAAAATTTAAACATCAAGCAAAAAAAAGATTTTTTCATTAAAATACGTTTAAAGGTTAATACCGTTAGCAGAGCGGTTTGATTAAATTTATTAGAAATATTTATTCCATTACAAATAATTGCGGAAAAATTATTTAACTAAAATACTTACTTGCTTTTTATAATAGATATAATAAATTATTTGATATAATATGTTATTTAATATGAGCGGAACGTCAAACACGCGAGACGTTAAAATAACACGAATTATTGCCAGGTTAGAGTGTTAAAATTAAACTTTAATAAAGATATATCAACTATTATACATTATATTTATTTGTTTAATTTAAGTTGGTTAATTACCAATGTTGTTGAAGCCTTTACATTCAATAAAAAAAAAAAAAATATCAAATTGAAAATAACTAATAATTATTGATTTTAAAATCATAAATTATAGTTTAATAATAAATTGACAAAAACATATTAGTATAGCCATGTAGGTACATGATAATATATAATAAAGCAAGTAAACGATTAAACCATCATAATATTTATAAAAGATTTAATTTTCATTGTATACCTATATACCTATTATACATTTTACAAAATAAATGCAATAGTGTTTCTCTTATTTTTATATTATTAATTTATGTCAATCAACTTTCAATTATTGACATTATTTTTTGTTTGATATATCAATACAATTAAAAAAACTTATTTAGAATTGGTTCATAGCTAAAATAGGTTTATTATACCATTTCCCATTAAACATAATGTATTTAGTATACTTTGAAATAATTAATGTAAAAGATCATATTTTAAAATTTCTGCTAGGTAAAAGAAACATCAAATAAGATTCTATTCATGAACTGAACAATATCCTCTTGATCTTTCAAAAATGAGTATAGAATCTATCTATGTATCTAATCCCGATGTGTTAAATTGGAAATCAATGATAAATTGTTGTATATGAAAATTTTACATAAGTTGTATACTGATAGATATGTAAAAATATCTAAAATACATACATACATTTTATTTTATAAGTATTTAAAATACAATTTTTGAAAAAAATGGTCAAAATTACGAAAACGTGTAAATTGTTTTGTAGTTTAAAATTTTTAAAAAGTTCGATTTCTATTGTTAAGGCTTGCAAATTTAATATAAAGTTCCTTATAAGTAATTAATTTTTAAATCAAAAAATCTGAAACTTAATAATTACAGTTATTTTTTTTAGATATTTTATGTTCAAACTTAAATGATATTACATATTATGTAAACACGGGCAAAGATAATTATTATTTTGTTATGAATTTATGATACACAACAACATTATCCATGGAACTTTAACGTATACTTTATACACACAATGGTATTTTCAAAAACAATGTTTCTGCAAAAATAAATTTAGCCTACTATATATTATTAATAGTAAAATAAATTATTCTTCATAATAGAAATATTAAATAATATAATATGAAATACACTTAGAGATATAGACTGATAAATCGTATCCGATCAGAATCGTTTTACGTTTTGAGTGATTTATCATTAAATTTAAATTTAATACATCTATCAAGAGTGACCCACTACATTAAACTATCTACTATATACTGTATGCTTGAACAGTACTCACTTGTTCACCTTTTATTTTTGTTATTCTCGATTATTATAAAAAATTTCTCAAAGTACAAATTTGATTCAATTCTCTCAGAATTCTTCTTCAAAGTTTAAGCATTATATATATTAGAAAAGTGTTAAAAAGCCACACAGATATTTTTGTAAAATCAATTCTTTCATCGATCTGCTTAAAATCTAAAAAAATCACTATAGATATTTTCATAATATTTTTCTAGATTATTTTTGTATTTAGTATCAATATTTAAAATGTTATCATACAATTATTTTAATTTACTTTATAATATATACACATTTTTAACTTATAATTTATCTTCTTAATTATTTTGATACTATCAAGTTTTGATTTTTTATTGAATTTCGTATTTTTTTATCGTTAATATGCTCTGTTTTAATGTAAATAGTATTTCTTCTCGTTGATCTCCATATTTTTACAGAGTAAAACATTTTCCTCATACCTACTGTCAGTATCAGTGTATACCGTACACTGAAGTTTAAGTGTCATCTATGTCAATTAAAAAGTTTAATTTTATCATAGAAAATATAAATTTAAAATATATCATTATTTATGCTACGTTAGAGTAATTTTTATTTGTTGATAATCAGTAATTGACATTTAACCTATGATAATTGATTGATAGGTAGGTATACTTCATATTATTATCCTTATCGATATTTCCATGTTTTGTCTATCATCGTACAGTATTAGTTTTAATATAATAATTTTTTTTATAATTTTAAGTAATAAAATAGTGTTATGCTTACTTTTGTATAATTATTAATTATTCTTACAAATTGACAATTATAATAGTATTTGAGTCCTGGCGAAAAATTAACATACCTATAGTTCATTTATTATTCCCAACTACATTGATTTTAATGTATTTAATTAATAACTTAATATACTTAATCTAATGAATAAGAAAGCCTAATTTTTAATGGATAATAAATATTATAAAAGGTTAATTAAAAATAAAATATTATTTTAAGTATATTGATATAAACGTGTATTTATATTTTCTTATACCAATATTGTTAAACAGTATTAAATAATTAAATTGAAAATAATATATTTTATCTGTTAAATGAACTATTATATATTTAACAATCAAAATATTAGAATAAATATTGTTACATAAAATAATAGGTATATGAAAAATAATTATATTATTATATATTAGCTTTATAGACATATAGGGATATGTTTTTAAGAGTTATCATAGTTATTTTGTTTCAAATAGGGACGGAAATTAAATCAGGATGTTACGCGTTAACCTACATTGTGTAGTTAGATATCAGCCAACTTAAATTTTAACTTTGTAATTACATTAATAACTAATAGTTCAACCTAAGTATTTATCGTTAAATGATCAATCAAAAATTAAACTTAAAAAGTTAACATCAACGTTTAAAAACAGCTATCTAGGTAGATAGATATTTATTTTACACAATTTTAAAATTTATCAGCTTGTTCGGCTTGTCGTTTTAGGAAGCATTTAAAAACCAAAATGTAATGGAATACGATTGATTATGTGCCATTTTCGGAGCAACATTTTAGTATTACGATTAAGTACGCTTATAATTTTTGTACTATTGTTTCAAAGTTACTAAATTCAATAATTTTTATAGTATAAAGATCTTTTGTGTGTATGGGTGTTAACTATATTTCGTTTTAAAATAACAATACACTATAGTTTACACAGCGTTTCATGATTATATATTTTATTTAAAGTAATATGCTCTTATCATACATATTAGTAAAGTAAAATTGTATTTTGTAATATTTTATAACCAATGTTTAAATTCAATATTTTAATGTTAATAATTTTGAATTTTAAATATAACTTTCAGATAGTACTGCTGAATACTTATCCATAAATGTTAATAACTCTTTGGTATATTATAATACTATAAGTGATACCTATGTCATCGAATTTACTTATTATACATTGTAAACTGTATACATTGTATATACATTTTTTTTACTCGTAAATAATTAAAAAAAATAAAATCACGTACAAACAATTATTTATTAGTGTCATTATTTTTTTTTATAAATTAATAAAAATAATTAAGTTAAATGTAACTATGTCACTGACTATTGTTTAGTCTATAACTGCAGTCACTTGTGACTAGTTGCATATTTTCAAGTTAAAACGGTTAAAACTAATCGAGTAGTTACTTATCATCATGGGCAATCGTTGATTGTATAGTATCAGAAATGTAAATAAAATTATTTTTCTTAAACTGATAAAGTTTTACTTGCGACTTAATTGTTAAATAGATAAATGTACGTAATATCGTTCTCAATGGTATTATTTTTTTTTTGTTTTGAGTTTGACTGTTAAGTGTTCTCAATATTTTGATAATCATTTGTAATTTCGACATTTCGTTAAGCTCATAAAGTCATAAATCATAACTATTGACTGATTATTAATTTAATAACAATATATGTTTGTAGTCGGCTTCAGCACATAAAATGTTTTGTTACATTTTTACATTCTATATAATATTTAATATTTATTATTATAAATACCATAAATTCCTCAACAAATTTTATCTATACTCGATTTCGTTTTGAGGTCGAAAAAACGTGCCAAGACTTCGAAATATTTTTTGTTTTTGTTAAATAGGTAATAAAATTACAGCTATTGCGAATTTGTTAAATTTCCTGAAACTGTATTTTAAAAATTTATTTAATTTAATATATCTATGTTCGATAGGTTAATGGCAATATTTGAGCTTTTTTTTAAATTATAATTTATGCTTGACTCTGGCTATAAAAAAATGTTTGGAATAGAATTTTTGATATAATAATAAATTATAAATTATAGGTAAAATTATTAACGGAAGCAAAATTTCTTTGTACTCATTCATTTTTAATGTTTTTTGTTTAAGATTAAGAAAAGATATCATAAAATTTTGTTAACAATATCTTAAAAAAATATATTGCAAAAATGACGTAGTGATTACTTTGAAATCATTAATGATGCATTTAAAAAAGTAATTAAAAACATGTACTTTTAATAGTTATCCAAATACCTACGTATTGATTTTATGTCAAACACGTTATAATATTTTACAATATCTATGAAATATATCAACGTCATGCAATCACATGGAAATATACTATTATTATGGATTTAATAATGATTTAAAAGTCCTTGGAATTTGCGTGCTAATATATATAAGCATATATTATATTAATTAAGTGAAATTATAGCGTTTAAAATTTTAAGTTCATAGTTAATTAAAATAAAAACATGAATCAGAAATACCTACATTTTAAAAACATAGGGTTTTTATTTCAATAATTTTTTTTTTAAAATATTAAAATTTAATTATACAATATTTTAGCAATTTAAAATAATTATTTTATTTAATAAAAAAATCGATATTAGGACTTAATATTTATTTAAAATGTTGCATACAATATAGAGAATATAATACAGTAATAGTGTTGGCGTTAGCGATGGGTGACCTGTGCCTATATTCAGGGCGCTTGCTAAAAGAAGGCGCCTTAACGATATTTAGAGGTACCTACCTATTAAGTTCAAACTGAAAATCAAAAAAGAAATCTTATTTTAATAATTTTTTTTACCTATTTGTTTAAAATACTATTTTTAGCTATACTAATTATTAATAATTGATTACCTCTATGGTCTTGTACTCTTGTCATAGTGTTATTATATAATTTGAGTCCTTATCATTTTTGTTTTATCTTACAAAAGTGGCATATCTAACAAAAAAAATTGTAATTTTTTATTGTGAGAGGAGGAGGCACATTTACACAGTTTTTTCCAGTGTGTCTCAATATTTGCGTAGCACCAGCCTTACCATAGTAAAAACGTTTATTTATTATTCATAGCTCATGTACTTAATTATATATAATAAAATGAATAAGATAAAAAACTATTTTTTCTAATGAAAACTAGAAAACCGGTAATTTACATTTAAATTATCTTTGTCGTCTAAAATATGCAAATATGTGTAAAAATAAAAAATAATATTTCATAGTAATTATAGATTCTGAATAAAATCAATTGATCTGCAAAATCACGTATAATTCTATAACCAATAAAATATTTTGTAATAAGTATTGAGGTTTAAAAGTAATTACTAATTAACAAATGTCTTAACTTTATATCATTGTTTTGAAAGTTGAAGGGTCCATATTATATTTTTATATAATATATAAATGCATAAAACATAAATACTTTACTAAATTCTATACTGATAGGTATTTGTACTTAAAATTATAGAAGTAAATTTTCAAGTGTATTTATTTATTTGTTATAATGTTAATTCAATACCGAATTTATTATATTATATTAATTCATTAGTTAATTTATAATACCCATATATGTAGTGTATTTTAGTATAAAATAGTAAACGTCTGACATTAAAATAAAATATAGAATCATAGTATAGAAATGATAAGTATAAAAAAAATAATTAAAAAATGTTTATTTTTATATTTTCAGAGGACAAAAGTATTTTTATTCCAATTTCTATTCAATTTTTGCTTCAAATTTAATTGGATTAATATTGGTATTATCAGTTCCAACAATATTGGATATATTAGTGTTCACAAATAAATCTTCTGATCCTTATACCGCTTTCAGGAGGTATCTTGATACCATTAGACACATGCTTAGGTGGTATAAATATGATGTTACAAATCTTAAATCAAAGTAAGTGAATATATTTGAATATATATAATTATATAATATGTGATATAATGATATTATCCTACTTGATGAGAATTCCTTTTTTAATTATTTCAAATAAGTACCTAATCTATTTAAATATTTTAATGAAGAAGTAGGTATTTATTTAAATATATTTTCCAATAAATATTCAAATACAAATATACGCACTTATTTGTGATTCAATGAAACAATGTATTTTTTTGCCCGGTATTTCCTGTCGTTAGTTTCAATCATTTGGTTTAATGTTTACTGTACTTATATGGAATAAATTGAGTATGCGCTATGTTCCATATATTTTTTTTTAGTCAGCGCTTACCATTATTTAATAACTAATACCCTAAATGTATTTATTATTATTTTGTCTTTACTTATGATTATATGATGTTTTACAATAAAAAGATAGTAAATTTTAATTATATGGTTAAAATTGTAATATAGCATAGTTAAGTATTCATTTATGGGAATTAAGACAGAGAATTTTCTTCCCTTCTAAACAAATTATACGAACTCATAATTTATAAATATTAAAAATTACGCTATAAATATTTGAGTTATTTCTTATTTTATCCCCTTTTATTCCTAAAATGTTACCTATATGATACTAAGTATTATATAAATAAGCGATCCTTAAAAATTATGCGATCCTGTGATAAGTAAACCTTAAAAAAAAATTTTTTTGTATAAACAAAATATATTTTCCTTAAGTTATGTAGGTATATCTTAAAATAAAAACAATTTATATAAACAAAATCATATGGTAATAAATGTCATTAGTAACAGGTAACTCATGGCTTCTTAATCTTCAATTTATGGTTTTCCTCTTATGACATTACCAATATATTTTTTATGAATATATTTCTATAGTTACTGTACTACTTTTTGTTAACAATAAGTCAGGAAAAATATTATAGCATCGCAAAAAGTTATTGAAAACACAACCAAAAAATACTGTATATAATATTTCTTATTTAATATTTTTAAAAACAAAATATAAAAATATTATTAATTAATTATTCAAAAAAACAATAAAATCTTTACTTTTTACAAAAATAGGGTTTTTAACAACTTAAAATTTTCAAAAATATTAATAATTTTTGTAATAATCAGTGTCTTAAGTAAAACGAATCACCTGATATATAATCACAAACAAATAAATATTTTCCAGTCGAATTCATATGAAAATCAGCTTACTTTATTATATATTATTTAGATCTCATATGTCTGTGGCTATTGTACACGGACTTCATTGTACTGCGAATCGAGTATTGAATAAGTCTGGACTCGGACTGCGAGTAACTCAAAAAGATATGTCATTAACTCAATTCGGATTCATGGGTTTAGTGTTATTGAAAAAAAAAGAATTGGCTATTATAGGCACTGAAGAAGACGAAAGGGGGCTTTTGCACTTTTGGCATACTATTGGATACATGTTGGGAATTCAAGACAAGTGAGTAAAATCCTTATTTACCTATCTATTTTTAATTTTTTACTCTAATGTACTTTAATACACCAAATCATAAGTAATATAATTTGATTAATTTTATTATTTTACATTCGTCATAAGCGCATTACATATTATTGCATTAATTATGATAATAATATTGATATTATTATACACAGGTGTAATGTGTAATTAATATATTATATTTCTTAATCAGTGTGAAGACATTGACATTTCCTAAAAAAATATTTTCTTCAAGTAAAACTTGAAAAATGTGTAGTGTTTAATACATTTTAATTATTTCTAATTCAATATAAATTGTTATACGAGTTGTTTTTAATGTAAATAACACTTCCACGGAAAACAAACTAAACGGTATTAAAAAAATGTTTTTGAGTAAATTACCTATCATATAAAATATGTAAAGAATAATATTTAAGAGACAACCTCATTGGCGTTTTGGGAAATAAATTATTAAAACAGTTAAAGATATTTAAAAAAACGTGAAAAAAAATGTTGTACTTTTTATGACGAGTCTTACACTTAGAATAATACCAAACCCCGATGAGGTTGTCTTCGAAATATTGTTTTAGTAATAAGTATTTTTAGCGCAGTTTCGTCTGTTTTCCATAAACATGTTTATTCTGTTAGATTTAATATATTATTGTCGTCACCTGTCTACCGTTTTGACGTTAATCGCGATTTTTCCCATTACACCAAAAAGTAGATTATCACACGACTATAGTGCGGTGACGGTTAGTTATCAGCGACGACGATGTTTCTATTTTCAGATAGTATAGGTACTATGTGCTAAAAGTATGCATAATTTGTTCAGCATTAATTTAAGTGCTTACTTATATAAAAAAAATAATCTTGAATATTATTGACATTTTTACATCATTTAGAGGGGTATTGATGGGGTGTGCTTTGAAGAACTCAACACCCCAAATTCAAATAACTTTTTTGTATGGTGTAGGGCGTGGTTAAAGTTCCGTATTGAATAAACGTATACATTTTTTTTTGAACGATACATACACATTTCAGAAGATTTATATAACCTTAAAATTTTGTTCAAGGAAATTCATTTTTTGGAAAAATATGATTATTTTATTTGAATAATTGATATTATTATACCAATCAGAAATTTAGCAAATAATATGATAATTATTTAAACCACATCAATCAGGAAATAACTAAATGAACCAATATTATAGTTTTGTGATACAAAAAAATTCTATTTTTATTTAACATAAATGTGTCATACTTAGTACATATTATGTTTTTATCATTTATAAGCGGTGTATTTATAATATGACTCACCATATTTTAAAGACAATAATATTATGTACCCATTAATAATGACATTCGATAAACCGGTACCTAACGACATTGATACGCACGCAGGTACAACCTGTGCAGTAGCTCGCTGGAGGAGGTGCGCGCCACGTGCCAATTGATCCTGCAGGACGTGTATGCGCCGTTGCTGCTGAACCCGCCGCCGAGGTTCGACTACATGGTGGACGCGATGATCGAGGGCATGAAGCCCGTCTCGCCCATGCTGGACCCGGAAGCGTTCTTGGCTTACACGTACGAGCTGTGCGGCGTGCCCATCCGCCGGCCGCTGGTCTCCCGGTACAGCCGGTGGGTGTACAACATGCAGGTGTACACGCACGCCGTGCTGCTGACACACGCGTGGCTGGCTGTCGTGTTCCGGCCGCTGCTCAACTACAACATGAGGTTCTCCGTGTGGCTGAACATCAAGTTCCCGATCGGCGCGGCGCTCCGGTTCGGCACCAAAGTCTTCCACCGGGTCCGGGACGACGCGGCGCCGCATCCGGTGGCCGCGGCCGAGTATCAGGCGCCGCCCGTCGCCAACGGCCGCGTCATGATGCAGTCGGCGTCCTGAGCAGCAATATTATGGTATACTACGCTCTATAACTCTGTCCACGACCGCCGTCACATCACAACTCTACGCCGACAACTCGCCAAGACAACAATTATTTCATAGTTTTTTTTAGATTTTTTTTTTTTTGAAAACCGTTCGATTTTAACACGTATCCTCCACCCCAATAAAATGTGCGACCCCAAAAAATTGTACTGCCCTCGACCCGCGGCCACTGCTTGCTATCGGATTCGCGTTTTTACTATCAATCATTCGAAATCAGATGAGAATTTATGAAATGGTGTTTATTTGTTTTAATCGCTCACCAAGATAATAAAAATACTATTTAGAACAAATCTTCAAGTCCAAATACGCAGAAAGTCGATTCTCGGTACTTGTTTTCTTAATATTTTTTTACGGTAGTTACGTTTAAAACGAAAAATCATAAGGATAAGTGAACGAATGTATATATGACTACCGGTGCTTAGTGACAATGTTAGGTACATCATAAAATTAAAAATTGATAGATTTTAGTGTGCCTCTCACTCACTCAAATGTTCATCCTTAGCAAAACTCCATGCCACGCATCTACTTACGGTCTGCAGTTTGTACTTATTACCGTTTCTGAACATATTTTAAATCGTGAAATCCCATGACCACTTCTCGTTCACGCTCTTATCGTCAATTTCAAACAGAACGGGTGTTATGAAATCATATTTATTTATTTTAATCACTCATACATAATATTATCGTGTAAATGTAATAACAGCATAATTATTATGGACCTCCTACAGGAGTTATTTGGAGGTTCATTCAAATGTATTAATTCAATTAATTACACATTTTGTAATATTTGTTTCCCATTTTTGTTCGTATTTGTTTCGTATTTTCGATAGCCATCTATTGTCGCGCATATAAAAGTCTCACTGCACACTCGTCACTCATGTTCTATAATTAAAAATGTCAGGCTGAGAAAGTTTCCAAAAACGTCGGTTGGTAATGCATAAAACGGGTAAACTTCTATAAATAAAGTAGCCCGATACATATTGATGAATAATTGGCAAGTGGCAATTGGTTATACGAGTAAATTTATCAATTAGTTATAATATGACCAAAATTAGAAGTTATAATTATGTTATATTATAGTTATTATAGTACGTAAACATTTTTGTAGAATACCAATAATAATTTATATTATAAAAAGTGGCTATTTGTTTATATTGAAAATTACTTTTTTAAGACAAACACATATTGGGTGTACCTATTTATATTTTTTCTTTGATGTTAGCATATAGTTATAATAATGTAACTTATAAATAACGGGTAAAGTTTAAGGTTTATATAATGCTGTAAAACGAGGAAATTTGTTTATAGATTGTATTGATTAATATATTTATACATGTGTGTGTATTGTCGCGATTAAAAATCGTGTAAGTATTTATTTTTTTATCTTTTTTTATCAAAGACGTTTTATATGTTTTAATGGCAACGTACTCTGTATTAATTGTTTTAAATACTCATTTTCTTATTGAAATGTATTTATTGTTTATCGTTCGGGCGTTTTATTTGTAATATAATGTTTTAATAATACGGATCTATAACGGCGTAAATCAATTTAATGTATAATGTGTTATCAAATATATAATATATTATAACATTGTACCTACTTTATTGTTTATTACCATAGAAATATTGTGCTGAAGTGTTACGCGTTATTTTTTTATAATAATTTTTGTCCATACTGTGAAGCTATCATTGCAGTGCATGCGAGACGGGCGATTCTTCTATCAGATCTTTCTAAAAGTTATAAATGCACATTGCAAAACTACTAAAAAAATAGTAATATTAAATTGATGAACTGCAAAACTATAAGCGACTATTTAGGGCGTAGAACCTTTACGCATCGCTATTGTTACGAATGATCTTTTTTGTAAGCCGTTTGCTCATTGTTATTGTTAAAAAAGGCATAGAATGTTTTCCTATCGCTATTGTTACAAATAACCTTTTTATAGACCGATTGCGCATCGCAAACTATGTATATATAATATCAATAATTTCAAAACTAATTACTTACTACTTATTTACAAAAATAATAGTCAATATTCATTTTCAAAAGAAATTACAAAATTATTAATCACATTTACCAAAAAAAAAAAAAAAAATATATATAATATTTAAAATTAAATAATCATCTAGATTCACTAGAATCGTTATAAATTACATATACAAAAGTATTAAATATAAATATTATCTAAATATTTTTGAACCTGTATCCCATTAATTTAAAAATTGTTTTCGATTTATTTCACCACTTGTATACTTAATATAATTTTCATTTACGAATTGTATATTTTTTATTTCTTTAGATCGTAAACGGGTTGGACATTTCCATATGAGTGTTCCACCTGTGTTTAGTTCGTTACATTTTGTATATTTAAATTCATGAACGATTATTGCTGGAGCACCTCTCTTAGATTGTATCATATGTATTGTAGTCATTTTATAACACGTTTTTTTATATTTAAATAATTAAATGTTAATTTTTGATTTTTGAAATTCAATGACTGTTAATATTGATGATAAGTTTTTCAAGCTTTTGTATCTGCGTAACCTAAAAGCTTATGGTCGTAGATATTGTTGATTTTTGTATAAATCTACAACCGTGGTTATAAGCTTATAAGTTATCAGTTATTAATAGGGCTTGGAAGTTGTTGCATTTGCAAATTTTTTTCCATTGCTTGGATTTGTTGCTAAGTAGGTTTTAAATTCGTCTCATGAGAGTACCAATTAAAATCTAAAAGTTTTTAGTGCAATTTTTTGCAATTTTGGCCATTTTTTCATTTTGATTGCAATTTTGTCGATTTTCCTCATTTATTGTACAATTATTGTGAAATTATTGTTAATACTGGAATATCATGCACATAGTGCAATCATTTTTAAGGTACCCAAATGTCTACTATAAAATAAAAAATATTGTTTGTACATTTTATAAAATTGCTTGCAGGTTCCTAAAAGACCAGAAAAAACCAATTTGACTTTTTATTTTGCAACATTTTATTATTAATTGTATCTAGTAATGTCACTTTTTTATTAAATAAATAAAACTATATTTTCATTACAAAATTAATATTTCTTAAAAATAAACAGTTTTAACTTAAAACCAATAAAAAAAAAATTTTAAGTGCAATTTTAAGTATTTATTACTGCAATAATGCAATAATTTTTCAAAGCTTTTTAATGCAATAACTTCCAAGCCCTAGTTATTAGTATTATCTCACTTATACCTATAACTTTTCTATTGTTAAAATTTGCAATGCGCAAACGACCAACCAAACTTCTTACCTGAGGTACTAATCATGCGCAAACGACAATCTCCGACTATTTAATGCCCTGCAATTTCGACTATACTTTTATGTGTATCTATAATAATATTGTTGATACGTTTTATTGTGTTGTACACTTAACCACCATAAAATAAACCATTTTTAGCAAACGTTTTTTCTAAACAAAAAACCTGTACTAAAAATTTTAATACTTATTAGTTATTATAATTTACTTAGTGAATTGTGTTCACGATGCAGTGGTCGTAACATGATTTACCTAACACCTTTTACCTTTTTTCTTTGAGCAAACACAAATATTTAAATAAATATAAATTCCAAAATTCACCAACATTAATAATAATGTAATAGTATAGTAAAAAAAAAATTAAAATAATACATCACACTATCATAGTAATTTATTATTAAGATGCGTCAAAAAAAATAAATATATATATATATAATAAAAATCAAGTTCTTCTAACGTTTTAACACAAAAACGTAGCCCTAGGTTAGGTTACAATTATGTATATAGGTATCGTCTGATGCCGTTTTTCTGCGGATTTTATGGCAAGCAACTGAACCTTCAACAGAAGTAAGAACGACCAATGGGCTATAATCTTTTCATATTCACTATAACGCTTATCCATCACATACGTCATACATCTCATCCATATATTTAACAAGTTATATATATTTTATTATAGAATATTCAAAGCGAATCTCTTGTTTAAAAATATATAGTACAAAACAACAAAATATTATTAAGCCTCGTAAAGAGCAAGAAGAAAATATATTGCATTTATAATAAATACTTGGAAAAAAATATAAAAATAATAAGATATCTTTAAATAATAATTTGCTGACATTAGGACCACATATTTGTGCTAAAAAATTATAAGAACTTGAGTTTTGTTATATATATTTTTGTTAAATTACTGTGATGTATTATTTTAATTTTTTTTTTTTTTTGACTAGGTATTACGTTATTTTTAATGTTGGTAAATTTTTTGATCTCATATTTATTTAAATATCTGTGTTTGCTCAAAGAAAAAAGGTACGCAATCTTGTTGTATTTTCTCAAATACAAAAAGGTAAAAAGTGTGCAGTCGTGTTGCACCGGATGCAGTTATAGGTATTTATATAATAAAGTGTGTTTTATTGTTTCGGGATCATTGGCTATTGTTATGTGAGCGATAACGGTGTAATAAAATACTTCAAGGTTTCGCGAATGACAACTTAGAGTCCCATAAATAATACCTACTCAATTATTGGTTATATATTATTCAGATAATTAATGATGAAGTTCTATTTCAATCTGCCATAAAAGTTTTTATAGTAGTCATTGAGTAGCTCACCGTATAACGGATAATATATAGGTACATATACGGTATTAATTATTGCACTAGAAAAAAAGTCAGTTCTGAGTGAAGTAAGCGGATGGATTAGCATCTATTCCTTATGAGGATAGTAAATGATAATATTATATTCGGTACTTACGTATTGTCTTACCATCGTTATTTTTGCATAAAAATTACCAATAATAATAATAATAATACAGGCATATATGTGTATGTAAAAGTTTTAAGTTCCAAAGAGTAATTTTTTTAAATAATAAAAAAATAACATCGTTATTTATAATTTAAATAAGTAATTTTTTCTAAATTTGAAAAATAAACATGAGATCTTTATTTCACGTGTAGTTAAATCCATGAATTTATTTTACTTACTTTTTTTTTATTAATAAACGCGTTTATTACGAGGGATTTTATTTTCAATGCTTTTAATACATTCCAATAGTTTCTAATTTCTACACAGTAGTGATTAATAATCAGTTATTTATTTTGAACTTGGAGCATTTGCTTCATTTTTTTTTTGTCTTTTTACGATAATACTGCTTATAAAAAATTTAATCTTAATACACATTCAAGCTCTATAGTTCTAATATAAAATACCTACATATGAGGAATCTTGAATTAAATTTTCAAAACTTAGATTTTAAAAGAAAATATTTAATGAATTTTTAACTAAAAAATATTTTGAAATTTTGTTAGATTTCATAAAAAATTGTAACTTTAAATATATTTTTGATATTTTTAAACAGATATAAGAACAATTCGATAAGAATTTGTGGAAATACTGTATCCAATTTTTAAGAATTTTGATCAAACAAAATATTTTTTATCGGTATTTATAAAAAAAAAATTATAAATTTGTCATGCCTATCTATAGCTTAAAAAAATATTAAAATTTTTAAAATTTTATTGTACAATGAAAATGATAATAAAAACATTTGATGAAAATTTTAAGCATTTTCTGTTATTTTTTTTTTAAATACAACAAAATATCAAAAATTATTTGAAAAGTAATAATAATATTATTTTACGGGTGAATATTCAACTTTATAAAAATTTGAACTTGAAATGGTTGTGAAAATTTAATTAGATTATTCGATCGATGTTTTTTTATTTATGTTGAAAAGTTTATAAAGTATATTATATTACATTTTAAAATCTTATAGATATAAGAAAATAATTTTTGAATTTATAATTACCAACAAAATAATTTGTACATTTTTGAGATTTTGACAAATTTTATTAACATTCCAGCTTGGAAATTTGACAACATTTTGACTGCTTCAAAAAGTAATGACAGAAAGAAAAAAACATACATCATTGTAAAATCATTTGAGTTCATTGAGTTGCTCAGAATCTAAAGTTGAATATGTTATGTCTAAGTATAAATCATGAACGTTAGAGGTTCCCGAAGGCATGAATGACAAAGAACAAGAATTTTGATAGTTCAAAATGAGGGTACGACATTGTCCGCTGTTTCATTCTGTCTTCTGATGAAGGCATTACTTCGTATTCGTTTATCAGGATTTACCCGAGACGAGACCGGTCACCTGAAACGTTTTTTAACAGCAATATTAGTTTTATAATATTTTAGGTAGCTGGACATCAGAAAACATAAATGTATTGTAAGCTAGTGAAAAATTGTGTATTGTGTTTTGTGTGCTGTTTCTTTGACGATTTTATAAAGCAAAAATGAACTTAAAATTAAAACTGCAAGTACAGAACTCATTAAAGTTTTTCGTCTACTTAAGAACAAAACGACTTTTTTTTTTATAACTGTTTGTCGACCGTTTTGTCGGTTAGTCAATCTGATTATTTGAATTCATTTTTGATTAAAGTCGTTTGTTGTAGAGACATTGTACGTTGCTAAAAATTAAATTACGAGTTTATCAGACTCGCACGGATAAGTGTTGTAAGATTTTTACCATACTCATATAGAAAAAACGTAACAAGTAGGTAAGCTATAATGTAAGTATTGTATTTAATGTGCACATACGTACTAGTTACTTCGGTATTGCAGTAATTCAGTATCATACTTACGCGACACACGGCATGCACACACGTACAAGAATTTCGTGCAAACGCTTTAAATTAATACTTAATATTGCCTATCCTATACTCCTTACAAACAATTGCTTTCCAACAAAATAATATTATGTTATTTAGTATTTAGTATTTATTACGGACTGAAGTGCTTAGGATTGCCTATAATGAACGCCTTAAAAAAGTATTTAACCAAAAAACCAAGTAAGTTTCTAATCGATAGATGTCGCTGTAAATACTGTACAGGAAGACGAAAAACGTTAATATGCTTTAAATTTTTAGAAGATACTTCACTTTCATTTATTTATTTCATAGTTTGGAAATTATTATTGTTAACAATTTTTGTCCATGGTCAAAAGACTCGAAATTAAAAAAAATCTCTTATAAGTTTCTCTTGTAGAAATTTAAAAATACAATAAATAGAATACAATTTTTTTATGAGTATTAGAAATACAAATTTGTAAACATTTTCGATGTTTTGAACATTTGTAAATTATTACGTAATTAAAAATTTAAACAACTATACTAAAAATTTAATACAAATTTCCTCATAAGTTTTTACCACGTAAACCTAAAAACTATAAAAACCAATTTTTTCCAATTTTTATTAATACATATTTGAAGTTCAAATTTTGAAATTTTTTTCGACTATTGCAATCACGTGAAAATGTACACTATAACGTACAATTTATAATTGTATTTTTATTCGTTTATATTGTTTATAGGATATGTAAACATTGTAAATTACAGCCGTATTACACCGTGTTGTAGAAAACTTTACCGTAAACATTAAATTGTCGGAGTCCTCTATAAATTATTAACTATTTTTCAATAAAAAAATTATCTATTTATATGATGTATTTCCCATATCTTTGTTAGTTGGTTATGTAAACCCAAAGAGATAAATCGTATAATGATAATTTTTAATTTTTACAATAAATGTTATAGACTTGCGCAATGGTTCGTAGAATGTTACAGTTAAGTTATATAATTTGTGTACGATTGCAGGTAAATCTTTTTGTAGAAAAACGTTAATAAAAAAATTAATATTATTCATATGAAACTAAATATATTACCAAGGACAGTTCAATGTTTAAATTAAATTTATCTAGATAAGGCAATTTGTTATCTAAGATAACCATCATCAGATAATCGGAACACTAGTTATCTAGATAAGTATCAACAGTAATGGCGCTTGGGTAAGAAATATATAATTTTAATTTTAATAGATAAGGCTTGACAATTACAATTACCTATACAAGGTTTTTTTATAAGATATTCTTACAGCAATCTATAAATATCAAAAACTCATAGGCATATTAATTTTTTATGAGCGATTAAAGCTCAAATTTTGATACTCAAACGTAAAATTACTACTTTCTCTCTAACGATTTTATTTATTTTGTTGTAATTTAAAAAAAATATTAATCATCAAGTCTTAAAAATTCTCGAAATTACGTAGATTATTATTTCTTTATTGGATATCTGAATATTATGAGTGGTTTTTGTAAGTCTTAATTAATAAAAGCGTGGTATAACAAGTTTCAAAATTATCGACAAATAGTCAAATATTCTAGGTTCATATTAAATATAATACTTGTACGAGTACAATATGACTACTTGAAAGGTATTCATTGATTTTATTGAAAAGTACTAACAATTATGAACATTTTTTGAAAACAGTTACGTATAGTAATTAATAATTATAACATATAAAACAATATCGTTAATTTTTTTTATTATATAATAATATGATTTGTTTACCTTTCGTTTTTCAATGACCCCATACATTTTAAATTTCACATTTCGAAACAGAATAATTTTCTAAAAATGTCAATATGTAAAAATTGAATTTTGAACGATTATCATAGTTTAGTTAAGTGGAGTACCTATAACAATGGTGTTATACATAGATCTACTCGTTAAAAATTTGATCTATAACTCCGTAAGTATACCTACCGATATATTTTTTAATACCATTTATATACACATAACAACAAATATACCTCTTAGGACATAATTCATGGATTTCTTTAAAATTATATTGAAATAGATGCCTATAAAGCTATAAAATATTACTATATTTATATTCAATTTTTAATTTTTTATATTTTTAATTTTTTATTGTCTATAGTATAGAGTATACTTCATACTTTATCCCTTAAAATGTATGATACTGTGGTGCTAAGATGTGTTACTGATCTCTTTAAATTATAATGTATCAGTTGTTCAATTTATACCACATAATATTGTTTAATCAACCGTATAATAAAACTATAATTAAATTTAAAAAAAAAATTAATATTAGTTTGTACTGTTTATAGTTAACTTTATCTAACTTAAATTATAACGAGTCTATACAACGGCTATTCGTATTTAATGATTTTTTATTAGCGTGTGTTAAATTCCAGTTGATTTCTTGTCGTATGTATAATATTATAAATGGTGCCAAAACGTAAAAACGTTTTAGCTTTATAAAATCAAGTTGTTAGAATTTTACAAAAATAGAAAATTTGAGCGCATGTGCGCTTGCAGATAGATTTAACATAAAGAAAACTTGAACCACTAATCTCATAAAAACTAAAGTTGTCGTATTTAATCTATGAAAATACAACAACCGTTAAACCGAAAAAAGCGAACGTCAATGATAATGTTTACGTATAGGTTTGTGATATTCGACCAAACATTAAATAATTTTTAAAATTTTAAAGCATACGGTGCGGCGGTCATATGGTGAAGTAATCTATTTCTGTATTGATAAAATAAAATAAAAACAAATACAATATAATATTGTGGAAATAATGTATTATATGATATAAATTACCGTCTCGTACAGCACGCGCATAACTCTGAGTCGTCGTCGCGGTATACGAAGAATTTTGAAAACTGTTTATACCAAAAAAAAAAAAAACAGCATCGGACGAGCAGACTATTCGGGATGGACGGTGTGATATTATATACACAAGCACCGCGATAATAACGCATTGTATTTTGTAATAATAATAATATGATATTATAATGTATTAGGTAATATTATATATATAATATGGCATACGGTGCCTCTTAAGTACCTGTATATAATATATAATAACACATTGGGTACACGGAACAGCGTGCGCGCCTACGTCGCCGCCGCAGATGAGTGCGAACGATATGCTTAAACACATCGCAGTGCGTTTTATTAGGAAAACGCGATCGTGACGAGATGGCGTCGAATTATTACACCAAACCGATACACAGTTTCGGCGTACCTACAATATTATAATATCAGTCATAGATCACGCGCGCGTGTATATAGTAAGTATACCTAAAGCAATATGTATGTATACCGGGTGATCTTCTATTTCACTACAAAAGATACCCGTTGTTTCAAAAACTTTTATAGTTTTTGAAAAAATATTCGTCTAAAACAATTTTAAGTCGTCCCGAAAACAAACACTTAAAAAAATATATTTTCTATACTATTTTTATTGAAATCATTTTTTAAATTGTTTACTTATTTGTTTTTAATGACGACATACATTTTCGTTCCAAAGCATCAGAACGTCATGTTTTTGATTACCTACACTTTGATAGGCGTCTGTAAAAATTAAATTTTGAACGAGCCGTGTATGAGTAAAGTTGTAATAGTATTTATAACGATGTTATGCTAAATCGTGGAGTGCAGCGGTAACGGTATCCTGAAAAATGCCGTTTCACTAACTAACTCCGCTCATTTAAACATTGAATGCTTATATAGTTATAACTAATATACCTAAACTACTTGTCCGAAATCTTATTTTTATAGATAATGTTCTACGTCGAAAAATGAAATTAAAAACGTGCGTTGGCATTCAAGTTAATAAAAAAAAAAAAAAAAAAAAAAAACGAACGATAACGACAAATAATAATAAAAACATCACTTTTGTCCAAAAATGTCGTTTTCCAATCACCTGAAATCGCGGGAATAACAAATTTCTCGCGTTAAATGGATCACCCCGTATATATCGCTGGTATAGCTATGTTATAATGTAACGCGTACGTAAATCTCGTTTGGACGATCGTGTCTGCGCAGTGTACCGTCGCGGTTCGAAAACACTCAAACAACCAAGTCGAATCCGAATTAATTTTCGGCGATCGACGAGTTGTATGTATACAATATACATTAAATAATATATATATGCCTCAGCCCGCGTGTATTATATTATACACGGGCACACGGCGTAAATATAATATATATATATATATATATATATAATATATAGTTTTTAATTTAACGCAAATTGCCGGTTACACATTGCGCCGATGCCGACATTCTCGCCTCGGCACCGAAACGTTTCCAAATCCGCCCTCTAATTATAATATATATATACACATATTGTTGTTATTGTTGTTGCTGTTGTCTAGGTATAGATATGGGTTTTTTTATTCGTCGTGCCGCACTCTCTCGCCGTTCGCGGCGCGTATTGTACATTACGGAGATCTCGATTAAACCGGACTTTCCCGATCGGGGGAGGAGGACACTGCAGCGTATATATGATTATACTCGTATTATAATAATATCTATCGGTATGTACGACTCGGTACGAGGTGTATATCATAATAGGTGCCTGCGTTTCACACCCTAATCGCGAGATCGTTTTCATGCGATGCCCACGACTGCGATGCGGCCTTAATTGAAACCAATAACGCGTAGGTATATACATTCCGCTCTCACGTCATAACAAATAGGTCTAGGCGTGTAACCAGCTACATCATGTGCGCCTATGCACCGCGATAATAACGAGCGCCATACGATACGTCCGTCAAGTTGGCACCGCCGGCACTTAATGCCATACACACTCGGAATGTGCATCGACATTTCGTTACGTTTTGCTAAGCCATTTACAGAATTTGATGCGTGTCATCGCTTCTGTGTTTATGTTAAACGGCGTGCCGCGGTGCAGTACCTATATAGTTTGAGGTATATAATAGTACCGGTATATTGTTCAAACACCTTGAAATGGATATCAAAATTTTGCAACGCGAAAATTTTCAATTTTCCGCGGAGTGATGAACGTATTGATTTTACGATACTGTGTGCTTAATTTTTGTGTCTAACAACACTTTTTCTAGTACAGACAAAGTTCATCTTTCATCAACTCCGAAATACATTGTTCCTGGTAATAAATTGGATTTAGGTTATGTTTGGGCGGGTTACCACTTTTAAGTTTTTAAAATAATCAAGAAAAACGTTAAAAGAAAAAGGGGGTGGAAAGTATGCGACCACTCTGTTGTTCAATACCTATTATAATGTATACATTAAACTATACTAAAATTCAATAATAAATCAATATATATATATTATATAATAAAGAATGATTAGGAGGGAGGGTACTTGTGAAGAACTTTGGTTACCAAACAATTATTTTGATAAAATTATTATCATACAATTTTAACGAATGTACGTATTTTTTTAAATAATGTTTGATTGTTTTGTACTCCCTATTCCATAAAAAAGCCAACTAGATTCATTTTGCTACCTGAAATATTTCTTAAAGATAATGATTAGAGCGTATTTTCTACAAAGTAGAAGAAATGTATTCAGACACGAAAAAAAACTCATCGTCGCAATAAACAATACATTTTTCACTTTACTTAGAATCTAATGACTAATAAGTACGTTTGTTAACATTTGACGTAACACTAGTACTGGCACTTGAACTTTGTGCTAGATATTTAAACAACTTGAAACGGTTATCAAAATTATATTGTTACGCTATGTTTTTTTCTATATTCTAAGATAACTTAATGTCGAAACTTTATACAAATTTTAAATTTTTAGAAAAATGCTCCTACTGTCTAGAATTGTTTATTTTTTGGAAATCTATATAAACTGGACAGTATCAAATTTTAAGAGTGCCATAGAAAAACGTAAAAAATCATTAGCGAAATGTTGATATCAATTTTGAGATGGTATGACAAGATTGCACTAATATATTATGTTTGTTTCCATAATTTTAATAAACTAGCAAATATAAAATTCTACAATTAATGATGAAACAAAATGTAGCAAAATATTCTTAATAAGATATTGAAGAATGCTTTGACTTTTGAAGTTGTAGTGAATAAATGAACGCGATTAAGTATGTACGAACTTGATTCATATAGAAATAGCTAGAGAACACCGATAATTCGTTTAAATATTATTTTATTATTGTATATTTACGATCTATTTATCTTTTGAATTTAGGTACAGTTAATATGAGTATAATTCATTAAACATTATATATAGACTAAATTATTTGAGATTTGTGCATAAGAGTCAGTTTACATTGTAATTTGTGTAAAACTGTCATCGACAAAATGTATTATAGTTAAATTCTTATATAACACCGTTCTAATGTCAATAATCTATTTTCAACTATAGATAGAACTTACTTGTATCTAATATCTATACGTATACCAAACTATTTTCTTTACCAACAATATATTCTCCAAAGAGATGGTAATAATTCTTTTAATAGATCATTTTTCTTCAAAAATTGTACTTATAATAATTAAAGTATAATTTATTACATTATTTATTATTATAGTCATTATTATACAATATACACAATATGTATTTACAATGTACTATGTATTTAATCATAACTGAATTCTTATTATAACCTTATTTAGTATAAACAATGCGTAACGTGACATTAGAAAAAGTGTTTTAGATTTTTTTTTTAGTCTTAGATAAAACAACCTTTTATCGTTTTCGAACGGCTACGTGAGGGGGTACCGCGTTCTTCACGTGTAATAACTGAAACAACTGTGAAGAAAAATATTTCAGAGAACGTGATTTATGGGGTTTATTGTTGATTTAAGACAAAAATTGACTTGATATTAACGAAAAAAAAATAAAACTCAACAAAATATATAATTAACAGCTATTTTGCTCGTGGAAGATGCGATGGATATCGCTTTGATCATAATTATACGTACGCGGAATGTCTGTACACAATGTACACGACTAATAAGACCTGTGAAGGACTGCTACATTATGTCCGTGTATATTAAACTATTATATTATCACGTATGCGGTGTGCCGGTGCACCTATAAGAGACACGCCAGTTTACCACGGGGCGCGGCGGCGGTGGCGGTCAATATGCGATGTGTGTATATAAAACGGCGTGTGTGAGAAACCGAAATGAAATCCACGCGCGCGAGCGGGAAGAAAAAAAAAACCTGTAGGTAAGGTAATACCTGCGGTGATTACACGCACCTCGGCCGCGGTTTATTTGGTATTAAATTAAAAGGTACGATAGTACACAGTACATAGTACGCACGTATACACCGTGCACCATAGATAGGTAGGTATAGTATGCGCAGAGCCACACGTAGTTAATCAACCCGATTACGGCCGTGATTCATATCGGATACAACCGCAACGACAGCAACAACAACGGAAACAATGAGAGTGTAATACACACACACACACACACACATAATATACAGGTATACCTATAATTTAATAACACACTTGACGATCCGACTATAACTAATTGATCTACCATCACGATTCGCCCACATTGTCAGCGGCCGTCGGATTGTTTTTCTATCCGTATAATATAACTTTTACCGGAGATCAGTGACGGATTCAAGCACGGGCCCTCAGCGGTTATACATTATAATATTCGAAAGGCCTAACATCAAATCTTAAATATTACGTTTTTCAAATCATATGATATGATATAAAGTATGAAAAAGTTTGGACCAAAAAAAAAAAAAAAACAAACAAAAACATTCTCTGATCCGCCACTGTCGGATATAGCTGCTACCTATATGGATATATAATACCGGCTATTAAAGTTAAGTTATATCCTATATGTGAGGTTGTGTGTGTGTGTGTGTGTGTGTGTGTGTGTGTGTGTGTGTGTGTGTGTGTGTGTGTAGGTGTGCCCGTGCGCGAGCTTATTTGTTGTTACCATATTACTCTATCACCACTTGATTTGAATGTCCAGGTCACGTTATTGTTATTATTTTCTCGTGAAAATATAACGATTTTCAAGGAAAATTATATGGCCAAGAAACAATGTAGTGGTTCGTAAATATTGTATAAAATATAGCTACTGCGCTTGTGCCTCTGCGATTTTTATCCACGACACATTTAATAATAATAACACAATGCTTGGAACTATTACGGACGTAGTTGAATAAATTATATAATTTAAAATAAATTAAGTTAATAGTGTGATACGTGTGAGTATATAACAATACATAGTATTATAATATATTAATACAGTCGGAGTCGCGATAACTCGAACTTCAATAACTCGAAAACTTGACAACTCGAATTTTTTTTTATTCCCCTAGAAATATAAATTATATATAAATTAATATAAATTCGAGTTAGTTATCTCGATGCGAATTTTTATTCCCCTTCAATTTCGACTGTATATGAAATGAAAACGATGGCATAAAGTATTAACTATTTTACTGTTGAAAATTTCGTTTTTGAATTTTTTTGCTAATGAACCATTAGTATATGATATACATTGGTTATTAAATGACAATAAGTTATATTTTAATTAGAATATAAAAATCGGAATCACAATTATTGTTTAAAAATATTTGTGCACAACTATATACAGTATTGAACGAATATATAGTTTTTCATGAATACATTATTTAAGGTTTAAAATACAAAGAGAAAAGAAGTGACAAGTTTCAACTGTCAATGGATATTTTACAAAAATTATTAACGTCACCCTTGTACTATATATTCTACACATCAATATTTGAATACATTTTATCTGCCTGACTTATCAGTCATCTTTCAAAAAAATTTCACGAAAGGAGTAACTTATATTTAATAAAATAACATAACATTTTTGACAGTAAAAGTTTGTTCAAATAGGAATTGAAACCAATTGTTTGTAATATTACAGAAACTTATTCTAAGTATCTAACATAATAGAATAATGAAAATATTAATAACGTATTATGAGTTAATAAATAAAAAAGTAATAAAATCGAACAAACTTATAAATTATTCATTCAAGCGTCTTCATTTCAATAATCGATTTGCAGACTGTCATAATAGCCATATAAATATAATACAATATAGTTGAATATATCAATACAGCGGTCATTGATCAACATTACTTAAATATAAGTGTGAAGCCAACGCCTGATTAAGCTATATATTGATTTCGAAAGAAAAACAATACACTTTATAAGTAAATGGGTCACAAAGATCATCGCAACCATTGACATGTTATGTTTATTTTCTGCAGTATAACTCCATCGTTGCTATGTGATTTCTTAATGAATACAATTTATAATATTGTCGTATGATACATTTCAACTTAAATTGTATTCGATTTTATACTATCATATGAGGACATTTTTATTTGAAAACGAATATACGAGTAGGTAGTAGGTATTATCGAACGTCAAAATATTATTATAAATAATGTAACAAAAAAAGTACACTAATACATTTTATTTTCTAAAATATACGAAACTTTGATGAGTTGAAAACGATTCTTCTGCAAACTTAAAAAATTGCTTTGATGTGTATTATAAAATGTAATTATTAATACGTCAATACTTATAAGTAGTTAACGTATACATCAAAATATGACTTAAAAATATTATTATATTATATAATGTATTATATCGATTTATATAGTATATTAATATTGATAAATAAATACATGTTTGGTAATGTAATAGGTACTTAATTTATTAATTTCCGGTAAACAATATTAAATAATACGTAATTACATTTTGAAACTATAAAACGATTATAGTCACGGAGTTATTCTTGTGTGTGCACGGTGTAATACGTATAATGGTCGGGGTATTCGGTAACTATGGAAAACTAAATAGGTAAACATATTACAAACAGTCTGCAGACACGACGGCGCCAGTGCTATAGAATACTGCATCTGGATTAGGTATATAGAATATATAATATTGGCTATAGAGAGTTTAGGTATAGGGTATCTAAATGACGTAAAGAAACTCAATATTTTTTTTTATTAATTAATAATTATTTTCAAATATTTATTTAAAAATTACTCTCTTTCAGTATATACAGATGGAATTGGTTGTGTAACCCTATAGTAGCAATTAATATATCGAAGGTTGTACACTCGTAGGACGTGTTTAATATCTTAACCGATTAGTGTTTAAAAATATCTTGAGTACCTATCTATATAGTGGTCTAAGTGGAGGTGATGCCACAAATCATTCCACTAATTATTTATTTTACATTATTCGCCCCCCTCCCGCATATTTTTTCCAAGACAATACATTCAGCTATGTAACTTTAAATTATAAAAATATGATTATATGAATTACAGTTTTCATAAATACAATACAAAAAAGTCGAAATAAAATAAAAAAAGACATTAAATCAAGATTTACTTACTTAGCCATAGTCTTACACTTAAAAGCATGTATATACATATTATATATTTAAGAGTAAGCTGATTTAGAGTGATCATGAAATTTTAATATTGGTCCACTTATTTAGAGCTTTTTGAATTATTTTCTATATACTATTATATAGATTGGAAAACAATAAAATATTTACCTGAGAGGTATAGGTAAGAATTGTCTTTGACTTTCGTATACTATTATTATATTAGTATTTATAGTGATTGTTTTGGTTTATAATAGTTTTTATTACAACGATTAAATTCAAATTTAAACAATATTTTATAACACTAACAAGATTAATTATTAGATACTAAATATTTTTAATAAACATTAAAAACGGTAAAATAAACAAAGTAATAATAATAACATGCAAACTCATGCATTAACCGTACTTGTATACATGATTAAAAACCATTTAATTTCCAAAAAAATTAAATTAAACATGTAGTAACGATATTGGATAATTTGTCATAATATGCTTATGTAGCTTGTATATACTTTGTAAAGATATAGTGACTTTGTGTGTTCCCATTTTCTCTTATAATAACCACCCCACGCCTGAACTTATAACACAATATGCAACGGCTGCAATATAATATCGAGTACACTTAACAAGCTGTACAAGAAATTCAAGCGACTGTTAAAACTAGCTATATATAATATGATGATGTACTTACGGCATGCTAACACTTTGTGTATACATAAAATATAAATTGTCCGGAATTCGAAAATGTCTCGACAAAATATAACATCGTAATTTGTAGGTATCCTATATCTACGTGTTATTATTAGCTTATTCTTATAAGTTATAATAATAGTTATAAGAGATATCATCTATATTTTTACGTACGTGCGAGAGGTCCACATTTTAATTTTACAGATTTTCTTTTCGTTAATATTTAACATATTATCATGTAATTAACGTGTATTTTAATTTTATACGACCGGTCTCAAAACTCTAATCATTGTTATTTTTATAGTTTGAAAAATCATTTTTCTAAAGCATCACCCCTTCAATACGAAATTCTTGATTCCAAAATCCATAATTTATATTTTTCACGAAATTATACATTTACCTATTTGGAAATAGATTATAATATGTAATACCGTCTCCAAACTTTGCACCTTATTCCCCTATCAAAAGTTTTCAATTTCACTTTTAATTTTTTACTGCAGCAGTGTCTATAATGCTCGGTGCCCACTATATATTGTATTATTGTTCGTAATAAGTTGGAAAAACATCATGATTTTCTGATAGACTTAAGATAATATGTACTCCGCTGAGTGGTATTGGTTTTACAATAACGTGTGGTTTATTTTTTCATTTTTGTGTCATCATGTTCTTAGTTGAGTGAAGTAATGGACCAAAACTTCTGTACTACTGCACTTTGTTTGTTCTACTTTAGAATAAAATAATAAAAATGGATGTAGTAATTATATGAAATATGTTTATATACCTATAATGTAATAAAAAAAAAAAAAAAATTAAAAATGTGTAAAAATCAATTTTGAAAATCTTAATAATTTTTGTAATAATATAATATGTGTGTCGCGTTAAATGAATCACTCGGTAAACGGTATTGCTGATAACACGGAAAACGTAATAAACGGATCTTAGTACAAAATAATTATACATTATACACATAGGAGGTACCTAGTGGTTATGTTATTAAAATAATATTATACGTGCGCCGATGTATAATTGCAGGATTCCACCTATAAATCGTTTGGCGGCCGGCGATGTTCCGGCCGCGTGAAATCTCACGAGGACTTTTCGGAATTTTTCGCCGCAGGATTCTTTTCCTTTTTCGTTTTACCCCGTCGCTCGACACCGCGATATTAATAATATATACTACGTGTATTGTATACGATCGCGCGTATAAGCTACACTTCCAGTTTGACTTCATAACATTATACACAGCAGACACGCTTTATTAGAATACCGTATGCCTCGCTCTCGGATGCTGCAGTTTATGTGTACATTATTATAATATTGTATGTACGTATATATATATACATTATACACGCGTGTATCGTCGTCGTATAATAATGTATACGCGCGCGTACAATATAATATGCGATCCCGGCTGGGTCTCTCGTAGCGTTATAATAATGTAGTGATATTATTATTATTATTATGTACGAAAGGGGAAATAAAAACGAAAATACAGTTTATTCAAGATGCCATGCGCGCGTTGCCCACATAATTTGTTTAGCGTTATCTGGTCCGGACGATCTCCGAGTTCCTGAAAACCAGTTATATATCCACAAAAATGAATAATAATAATAATAATAATAAAAAAAATTATATAATATAATATTATTATAAAGAAAACGTCGAACGATCCGGTGTGTGCCGCAGCTAGATGATCATATCGACACTAATCTAGATAGACGAGCGGGCGCGCGCGTGTATTGTATACCATCATCGTATTATGATATACATAGATGAATCGAAATCGTTATCCTTTCGTGGTCTATACGCACCTACCCGCACCTACCCACGTATATATTATAATATAGCCGTTCGAGTTTGCAATTTTTTTTTATTTTCTCTCTCTCTCTCTTTCTCGGTTATCCGGTTATTATCCCACACTTCTATTACGCACGCGCGCATATAATATTATTACCTATTATTTATCCGATACGCCGATCAATAAAACAACACAATAATTATTATTACCATTAATATTTGGTGATCTATATCGCATCTGCAGCAGTGCAGCGCGATGATGTATATAACGTATTATATAGGTACGGGTCTCTCGTAAAATGTACGATATTATTATATATAGCTACATATATAGGTACGTGAACGATAACGTACGATCTGATCGACCGTTTGAGGCATGTGTGAGGCTACCACCGATAGATATACTGAGGATTAACAATAATAATAATAATAAATAAATAAAAATAAGCGCGTACACATTATACGCGGACCGTGTTGCTTTAAATAATAAGCCCCCGGAGGAGAACTAGTTTTTCCTTAACTTGTTAATCTATTAAATTTTATTGTGCCCACACTTATGACAGACACGACGGTATTTTATTACATTTAAATAATGTGATAAAACGTTGTACAGGCGTATAATTATAATAGTGATCATTGTTGATTTATTTTAATGACCGGGTTCGTTTGGCCGCGGGTCGTCTATTTCGGCTCCGCACTACGTTTTTTTCCAGTTATTTTTTTTTCCATCCTTCAAAGTGTTTATATGTATTATATTCTATTTGATAATCTCGTTCCATAGGCGCACGCGCGTTTAAGTATATTTGAAGAGATATGCCTATTACTACAACGTTGGAAGATTATTACAGCACCTCGGCCGGGCGCATTAACTGCTGCGACGTACACGTGTTTATTTTGTTTTACAAATAATAACACATACGCTATAAACGACTTTTTAAATATCTACCTAATTAGTAAATATTTAATACAATTATGTTATAGTACGTAATCGAGTGTGCCGCGATGAAATATATATCTACTAATACAATGACGAACATTAAATATAGTATATAAAGCTTATAAGTTAAGTTTATATTTTTATAAGTTAAATTTTTCTTTGTTAACTATTAAATTCTAATTTATCAATCATGTGTTCACTTTATTCTACTTGAGCTAATTGTTTTCATAATTTTGGTCATCTTTGCCTGCCTCTACATTTAATTATAACAACGTATGACTATTCTGAAAGTTTGATGGTCAAATAATATTGCAGGTAGGTTTAGTGTACTTCGGAAAAGATATTTGAGATTACTTACAATATTATAATATTAGTTACCAATTAACACCATGCTATGGTGCAAACTATAAAAATCGTTAAAATCGCTACTTTATTATGTCACAGTTAATTCATATTTTGAATAGTATTTGCATGTATATAAACCCAAAGAAGTGATTTATTGAGTAGACATATACCGATAAAAAATTAAGCGTATTACTAATATTATACAAACGGTTCTTAATCAGTGGTACGTGGAAAGCTCGTAGGTTGTACGCAAAGAAAATCTCGCCCTGAGAAAATGTAATTAGATTACACATTATAATATATTAAGCGAATAAACGTGCGTACGATAATAATTACTCAAATGATTTGAGACTGATAAGGTTGCCAATATTTGGAGTCTGATATTAAAATGCTATTGTTCGTTTACAATAACACCTGATGAATATAACAATTATACACAACAAAATAATTAAGGAATTCGATTTTACTTATCGTTCAATAAAAAAATGCTTATGTTTTCATAATTATGTATTTCCTAATGGAAGTTCCTAAACTAGAAATAATAAATAGCTACGTATAAGAAAATAGGTACATTATTGTTGATAAGCAAAAACAAAAACAAAAATAGCTTATATATCAAGTTGTCACATTACCAAAATATGTTGGTGGTATTTGGATAGTAAAATTTAAAAATATTGAGAGTCCCTTCACGTAGGTATTCTTCAATTTTTATTTATTATGTATTTTCAATACGGTTTCCAATATTATACTAATATTTGACAATTTTTATAAGAACTTACCTAAAAATATATTAGAAAAACTATACGATTATAAAGTCATTATAGTGTACCTATTATGTTTAACTTTATTTATCTTAATATACAGTAAAATTAGTTTGGCGAAACAATAATATAGTTTAGCTAGCTAAATGCGTTTATGTGTGTTCAAAATAACGTTAGAATATAATGTATTAATGTTATTAATTAATAATGTTATTCATTTATATTTATGCCAGAATCTGACACTACGAAAATTGTTTAAGTTGTATTAGCTTTTTGTGTTGTGTTATCGAAAAATTCTAATAACATTTTTAATGTTTTTAAACGAGTCTTGAGTAGAACTTGTTAATTGGTGGTTTGATTTAATAGTATACGCTAAATGTGTAAGGTGTAATGGAATCTTCACACACGCAGTAAACGAATTATAATTCACAAATTATAAGTATAGTGCCCATATAAAAGTAAAGTTTATAGCTTATATTATAATATTATAGGTGGGTTGTGATTACGTATGGACCGAGTATTAATTTTACTATTTTAAATACAACACGTCGTTGGCGAAGACGTATAAATGTATAATGCAGGTACTTGTGGTGTAACGCATATAATTTCGAGCATTTTAAGTATAAAGTAAGTTTGTGCGATTTCACTATAATTTCTATTAGGTATAGGTGTATTCATACGCATTATGCATGGGTACGTGATGGGTACCTTAGTGCATAACATTATATTGTAATTCGTTTAACCGTGTTGACGTGTCGGTACAAGGTGTTATACCTAATATTATAATATAATTATAAATCATATATTATTATTTATTATAATATGAATTATAATTACCTAATAGCTATAACATGTTACATACTCTCTCGTCAGTGTTATTATCTGCACAAATAAAATGTGCATTACATTACTCGTATAGTGATGTTGGGGGGGGGGGGGGCTCCCCTCATGACCCAAAACGTATATTATATTTATTTTTGTAGATTGAAATATTCCCAAATAATCTACTTCGAAATAGGAAATTGAAAATGTATGATATAACTCAAAAGAGTAAAAACTTAAAAAATGACAACAATAAAGATAATGTAAAATATAATTTTTCCTACAAATTGTATTTCGTAATGAATTAAAATAATGTAAAAGAAATATTTTCAAAAAATTCTTTTTAGATATTTATTGCCGCACGTTAATTGATTTACCCCGTTGATATTATAATATTGGATAAAAACAATAAATCTTACCTGTATGACTAACAACGAGCTTGACAAGAATATTATCTTTCTAGTTGCATTGACACAAATAAAATAGAATTATAAAATAAAAGCGTATACGTTATACCCAGTCGGTGGCGATCAACGACATTTATGTAAACCATAACATAGTAAGTATTAGTTACTATATTAAAGGTAACCTTATCAGCAGATAAATAAATTTATACAACAAACACATTGCTATTTTTAATATAGGTACCTTACAAATGGGGTGTGTACCAGTTGCCCTTAAAAGTACTTTTTTATTATATCAATTCCCCCGAACTACCTAGAACAAAATGCATCAGTTACCTCACATATTGTGATATACATGATTATAATACCAATCCATAAAATAGGGGAGGTAAATATGTAAATAATAATAATATTTGTAATAAAAGGATAAAAACAATTATTATTAGCGGCATACAATGTAATTTGTTAATAAGGTAAAATGGTATAAATTATAAATAAGTATTAATAAATTGTAAAGATATGTAAGTATTATAATTTATAACATAAAAAATTGCAAATAATAAAACAAAGGGTAAAATTTATAAAAATATTATGAATAAGTACAATGAAAGAATAAATACAATAATTATAATAATCAAGTATACTTAAACGCGTCTAAAATTACGTACTTTGGTAAAATACTGTCTTTGTACCAAGTGAGCTATTATTATTAACACAAATTCCATTATTTTTATATACTATGATTATTATTTACATATGTTTACCTCCTTTATTATACGGATTGGTATTATAATCATGTATATATAATGTAAAGGCAACTGGTACATTAGTTTTAGGCAATTGGTCATCACACCACAAATTATTGCTTTTTTACCAGGAATTAGCTTTGGTTTTTTTTTTTTACTTTAAACAAAATCTTAATACCTATTTTATATATTTCACAAGTGCACACATACGTTATCCACTGTATATTTTATATTTTATATTGCAACATTTTAGTGTCACATTGTACCTAGCAAATAGAGTCTCCGGATGAAAATATTCACTTTTATATGAGACGAAAAAATGTTCGGGAAACGTATACAAACAATAACACAATATAATATATTATTATGTAATTTGCAGCGGGGCGGTAGATTATTTCGACACTGTTTACCATTTAAAAATGTAAAATAATATACGATATTATATATAGGTACGTCATGGTAACACGAAATTATATTAAGCATGGAATTATGCGCCGTGGCTATTGGCGTGGTAGGAAGTGCATCACGTGCACCCCGCCATCACGACTACACATCGTGCAATAATAATAATAATATAATATATAACGGCGACGAATGAGAGAACTTAATATCACGTACTGCGAGGGCGTTAAGGGAGGACGTGTGTGTTGCGGGGGTGGCTTTTAATAATAACGACGACGACGACAACGACAGTGGTGACGGTTTTTGTTTTGTTTCGTTTTGTTATTATCTTTATATTTTTTTTTTCAATTTTTCCGTAAAACCTTAAAAGTAAAGAGTCAACGCGTAGTTTTCGCCTGCGGCGACGGCGGGGGCGGTGTGCGGCGCGCGTATATACAGTTTCAAATTACACAAACGTCCCCCGGGGCCATATAATGATGATAAAACCCGCGCGCGTGCGGTCGCGTGCAAGAGCTGTATAACAAAATCAATTACCGTTCCGCGGGCCGAGACACCCTACGTCGGCGCATCGGCCGCCGCCCCACGCGCGGACCCATTTGATGTTGTGTTTTTCACCACCAACGCTGCAGCCACCGTCACCGTTACTATATAATATATATATATATATATATATATATATATACATTTTGGTATATATCCGAAGAGGATTCATTCTATTCGTTTTCTCTCTCACTCCCATACCATTGTACAATGTACACACATAATATAAATATAAGGTAGGTAAGTATATATATATATAATATACGCATTAATAATATTATTATAATTCGTCGAGCGAAAACACACGCCGTGCAACCCCTCACCGCCGTCAGAGGTTTATCATATTATATTATTACCGTGTGTGTTCATTATACGCGTTACACATCATATTATAATAGGCGTTCTTTATAATACATTGTATAAAGTACTTGCAATAATGCTCTCCCGGCGACAATGAAACGACGAGATGTATTATTGTACGTTTACAATAATATTTTATAAAACACCTACTTAAATACATATATTTTCTTAATTTTCTTTCGATTTTATCGTCGAAAAACTTTCAGCGGGTACCTATAATTATTATGTCCGTCCGTCTTTCAATTGTTTGTACGTTTTAAGTCACTGAACCTAAAAATATCGCTTTTTTTACATTAAAAATCATGCCACAAATCTGTAAAAATGTATTATTCTTGATAAGTCGTTGTAAACTAAACTGAAAAAAAAAAATGTTAATAACTACTGTTTTAATTTTTATTATTATTAGAAAGTATGGGAATATTTACGTTGAATATGGTAAAATAAATATTTAAAACAAAATACATTAATTAAAATAAAAAAATGTAATTTGCAAATCAAGAATATTTTGAGTTTGAAAAAATTTAATGTGAGCGTATACCAAATTGTAATTTATTTTTATTATTATGCCTACCATTATTATGACGATGATGCTCTGTTGAACTTATTTTCCGGGGGCGCTCCTGATCGTCGTTATTGTTGTTGTTATTATTATTATTATTACATAAAGATATACGTACCAATTATTATTATTATCAGAGTATAGATTATTATTATTATTATTATTGCGATACACCTACGTATGCGGTGTACATAATATTATATTATACCACCGGTGTACGGCCGAAAAGATGAGGCTCTTAACGGGCACGCGACCATTTTTCGTGTTACCCATATAACGTGATCCATTGTTCCGCGTTGTATTACCGGTGTATTGTATCATATCGTATTAATAAATGTACGTACACCTGAACGGTAGACGGTCCGCCGCGGAGAGTTCGTCCGTCCGGCACGTGCAGAGCACTGTCCTTCGCGTCGCGCGTAATCCGCGGTCCGGTCGACGGGGGCCGCGCGTGTCGCCGCAGCGTGTGCAGCTCTCCGCCCGTAGATGTTATAACATTATATACAATAGGTACATTATTATTATTATTATTATTAGTATTACACCCTCAAACCTATTTGCCACCACTCGCCCCCGCCGATATCCGTGTTCGCACGCGCCGCTATAATACCGCGCGAATATATATATATAGCCCGCGGTTGTTATATATTGTTGCGCGTATATATGTATATATGTATGTTATACATAATATTATAACGGTATATATGGTGTATATAATGTACGCCGCATGTACGTCGATTATCGGACATCGTACACCCCTCGACATATATTGTATTATATCTCGTGGCTATGTGCCTATGTCTACGATAGAACTGATCCCGTTTTTGGTTATATTTTTTTCTTCCTTATACCGAAAATGTAACTTTCCGGTAGTTTTATGTTCTTGTATTGTATACTCTATAATGTGATCGCACTATAATAATATGTATACATATCATATTACTAAGTAGTCAAAGTTATACGGAGAGAGGATGGCGTCAATTGAATTTTTTAAATTTTTATTTTCTATTACACTACTTTTTTTTTTTTTTTATCTAAAAAGTGGATTATTCCTTAAATTAATGTGCTTAAAAAGTAAGTGCAAAACGGTTTTATAATTTTTATGTTGGCTCTCAAAGGACGTCATTATTATGGAAACAATCATTGCTGATCAGAGTGGCGTATAATGTGTTTCCAAGCAGTCAATATATTTTATCTACTTATATTTTAGACCTTGCAAAAGCATATTTTGATACAGTTGACCATGAAATAATCCTATTTTGACCAAGGTAAAAAAAGTGTTTATGATGTAAAAAGGTCTATTTATTTATACTAAGTTTTTTGAGGAAAAAGATACTTCATAGGACATAATAAATTGGGTATTCACGCGTGGCGTATAGTACACCCTGCATATCCCCGTGTGTACGCCCATATGTTTTTGGTTGAATATCGTCAGCGTCAACATTCATTATACTTGACTGACTAAACCATCGAATTTCGATGGATACTAAATAAATTTATCAACTATTGTAGCCACATGAAATTTTAAAATACAACAATTATAAAACAATTTGTACACGCAAACCTATACGTGCATTAAGATTATGATGAAATCTATGCGATGTCTGTTTTTGTTCTCAATATCTCGTATGTGCTATCAAATTGATTTAGAGAAAAAAAATTATTATATTGCGATATCTATATTACGTCGCGCAACAGTGGTATATGTGAATACAATAAGTATAGTTTTGTAGAAGTTATTAATTGGTATCAATTAAGTATATCAATTATTGATAATATGAGAGTGTGACTTCACAAAGCAGTTACAACGATTATTAATATGTTAAATTCTAAATCAGTCTACAACATATATATACAATATATATATTATATGAATCCACCGGGAAATATTATACTATATATTAATATAGTTTAAATAATATTACAAAAATTAGCATTACATACATATTATACATCATACATGTATAATGTATATAACATACATTACAATATACATCACATTATTAATACTATTTAATAATAGGCATAAATAGATGTATTATTACTTATATATATATATATGGTACCTGTTGGCTGATAAAAACAAAGTCCATAAACAATCATTTTTCGCCGATATACATTTCTCGGGAAATTTCAATTTATACTATTTTTCTAGCATGCAGCGTCCCGCGTTGAAGACATTCGCATACACTCATCATTACTCGTTACTTGTTTCTGTTCAGTATCGTAATATCGTTATTCATTATATTTATCTGTTACAATTTCGAAAAACGAATACTTATTGCGTTTGGTTATTTTGAAGTTACAACGTATTACTTTATTTTACTGTTGTTTGTTAATTGTTATTTGTGAATACTACCTACCCAAGCATGGCTTCAGAACAGGTAATTATTATTTACTTTTATAATTCCAAATGTTTAGGATTTTTCTAGTTATTACTTCTTAACAAATGTTTTTGGAGAGTGCGAAATTAATCTAAATCTTACCAATTCATTATCTCACTTTTAATAATAATATTGTTGTAACATTTGTTTTTACACTTTATGTAATAATTGCACACTGAATACACCATATATACATGTACTATAAAAAAGGTACTAATTAAAATATCTTAATAATTACAGTGTTGTAAATCAAACTCCAATGTGACTTCTCATTGATAAAAAAAAAACCACCAGATAAGGAAATCTTGTCCATAATAGGAACATAAATTTTTCCTTCAATAACTTTGGTATCGCAATTATAGGTCTTCTCGACTTGGTTTTTGTAGAATATATTATAATGTATGCAGGAGACTGGGTATGACTGTAACGATTTTCATGAAATGATTTATTAGTTATTACTAACAAGATTCAAACTCTTTCTGTTTGACAACATTTTTAATCAATAATGTAACTTATTACCTTTATAAATTTATGAGCATTGACTTTAAAATAAATATGAATTTTAAAAAATGTATGTTACAATTGTAACAAATTCCATTACATGAACATTTTTAATAGCGCAAGAGACAAATGCAAAACATATTTTTTTTAATTGATAAACTTTTCATAGCATTATTTAATTGTTTACAAATCATTTTAATAGAAAATATTATACAAAAATTCATAAAATAAATATAAATAATATATTTTTAAATGTTTAACAAATTGATAAAGTTCATATCTACTTATTTGCAACTTTTTCATTAGTTCATTGTCTGTTGCTGAGTTTGACATTATTTAGCTCACTAAAGCAAAACTCTGAAACACATAATTAACTATTAACATTTTAATAAAAATTAATAGTTACAATTTATTATCTCTCGATGAACTGCCATATTTGTTTCCATTTAGTTTGTTTAAAAATAAACAAATATTAAAAAAAAATACTTACTAAATAGAATACTATCAATTTAAAATACAGGTCATATTTTATTTTCTTAGTTATATTAAAAATATATAGTAAATAATATTACATAAATTTTGGTGAACATAAGAATAATTGAATTATTTGTTCACTTTTTATTGTTTTATTACTCGTTAAATAAATATGATAGATATGTATAATAGATGCGTATGAACTATGATAATCATAATAATATCACTTATTTATATATTGTATGTTATTATATAATGTATAATAGTTACAAATGTTCCTCTATTTTTACTACAAAAATCTCCAAATGAAAATGATTACTTTTGTATTATGAATATTAAATCTTTTCTAATAGTGAAACTTTGATTTAAATAAACATTCAATAAAATTAATTTACAGGTTTACTTTACAACTAGGATATTTTTCTTTCAAATGTATTTATGTGTCGTAAAGGCATAAGTGAATATTGGCCATGTTACAATTTTACCCTGTCTCTTTATCAATACAATAAAACATTTCAGAATGTATGTATTTAAGTATAATATGTTCTAAAATATTGCAATAATTGTTATGATAAATTATACATATATTTTTAACACTTAGATCAAAATGAGATTTAAATCAAGTGAGATCGCTAAATCAAAACTACTGATGCACTATAAGCTTACAATAATAATATTACTTTGAAAATTTAATCTATACGGCATCGGGCGTATGGGTAACTACGGTTTATCTGCACAGGTCATATTATACTGTATAATGTAATATTGTGGTCGATGACACTGAAAGCTCACAACTCACAAGATTAACTCGAGTAAATAATAATGTACATTCCATTCGTGTCTCGCTTATAAGAATATGAATTATATAGAATCAGTTGGATAAATTGATAATAAAAATAATAATAAAATAGTCATTCACTTATCCTGTGTGGTCCTGGCGTATAACAATATTGCTCATATGACACGTTGCAACCGCGTTTTGACCACACTTCTTTATATTCTGTATTTATGTGGCCAATGCTTTAGTTGAATTAAGTGGTTCTAGAACGCTACCTACTAACCTACTATCTCAATATGACTTTAAAAGTTTATTTTACTAGTCTGATTAAAAAAAAAAAGCTTGCTAAGTCAGAGATCGGCATGTAAACTTTTTTGATTTTCAATTTTCAGAAATGTATTAATTGTATGCAGTATGTATGTATAATGTATTTTATTTTCATTTTCATTTACAGAGCTTCAAAAAAAAAAATTAAAATATATTTTGTTGGGCGTTGTTTTATGTTTTTCAGCTGTATAGCTTTGTAGCGAGTTAACAATTGAAGATAAAGTTCTGAAAATCTTTACTACATTTTTCCTAGCCAACGTGAATCTAACAAGATCCCAAATAACAAAATTCGTTCTCCAGTTTCGGTAATCTGCCACGCTAAATGAAAATCTAGCAAAATATAACTATTTTAGCAACATCTTAACAATTTCACTATATATCAATACTCATTAAAAACAATAGGTGTTTTCTATGTTTTCTTGACAAGACCGATGTTAAATTATTATTGATGCGCTTTTACCACGCCGCCACGCTTTTATTACACGACTACCACTATACGATTATTATAATTATTACGATTTTTTTTTTTTTTTTGTTGCGTTGTTGAAGAGTTTGTTGTATTATGTGAATTGGCGTTAAAAGCGATTATTAGGCACACCCCGGAAAAACTAAACGGACGATTATCGTATAAATCAACATGATAATGGCCGGTCGTGCTGTTAAGTTTGACAATGGAACAAGCCGAGAATTGAAAATTATATCGCCACGGACCGACTCTCGGGCGGAGACCTCCCAATGGTAGTTGCCTGCGTATTATACATTATGTAGGTATAGTATATACCTGTATTATATAGAAAACGCCGGTCAACACAGATAAATCACTGCGGCACCGGTCGACAAATCAAAACCGCAGGTAATTGTATTTATAAGTTGCGTGCGTTATTTATATTATTATCCATTTTTATTATTATTACTATAACTGTTTGTTCAGTAGTTTATCGCTTTTTTTTGTCTATAACGTGCCCTCGTGTGTCGGAGTCGTCTTTGAACGCTTATTTTTTTTCAATATTATATTTTTTTTCTTTATTATAACAACCAAATGGTTTATTTAATATTCATTTAAATTAATTCAATATAACGCGTGCATTCGTCCGGAATTCCAAATCACTTTGGTATTTTACATCGTCGTACGTAACACCCACAAGTGTCATTATATACACGATTATTATTATATAGTTATACAAACACCTTACACGCATGGCAATAACATTCATTTGAATAAATTATGTACACAAAATACAGTTTTAAGAACGGTAGTAAGTGCTATTAAATTATTCAAATATTTAACGTTCTTGTTAATTCGTTATGGTTATACTTACAGGTGCAGCAGAAGCGTCGATAAACTAATATAAAAATAACAATAAGTTATAACATACACATTTCAAGAGCAAACAATTTTTTGGAAAAAATAAAAACATAATTCCTCATTGTAGTAGGAAGAGTATATCTGAGCAACCACAACTACGTCGAACTACAGATTGGAACCGAAAAAAAATTTGAATTTGGATTTGACACATCTATATACATATTATTGTTTAATTTAGACACAGAGCACCCGTAGAAATATAAACTAGAGGAGGGGGGAGGCAAAATATAAAGTTAAGAATATAATATACAAATAATAAAACAATATAAACTACAATAACGAGTGGGGCGTTAGCGGACACTGCTGCGAGCATCACCTTTGAGTTAAATGTGAATATAATACAATTTAGGGTATTTTCTTGTTTTTGATTAAAACTGTATTTCGGGAATGGGGAAAAATATAGAAAATCAGTCTGTATTTTTTTAAATAATTGAAGAACATTGACGAAAATACAGAACATTTGACTTAACACCAGTTTTAAAAAAAATCAATTTTATCATCAATAATGATAAAATAATAGCAATTAATAATATTCAATTATCTATAAAAATAAAATAATTGTTAGAAGAAAACTATATACTACATTAAACAATAAGCTCATTCGTAGATGTACTTTAAGTTTTTTACTGTTATATAAAAATTGGTTTAACAGTCATCAGTGTGATTATAGTGGCTATAATGTACACTAAGCTTACCAAACAAAATTGTCTGATGTCCAGGTGGGCCGATCCATTCCCGTAGAATTTGTGTGCGTTTAGTTCTTATACGATTTAAACGGAATTTTCAATTAGTTTTAATCGAATAGAAATTATTCATCCATTTAACTATAGACTATAAAAATAAAAACAATAATAATATCATAACTGTTTTGAAAAACTTAGTGTTTGAAATGTTTGAATTTGTATAAACATTGACGTTTTCTATAGCAGCGTTTCAATATTTTTCATTTTTCAATCATATTTAATTGAACTCAATAAACATTAATTTGCATTCAATCATTTAGTATTTGTAGATTACCTACGCAGTAATTTACATGGCATAAATTACATTTTAAAATATATACTTTTTTTTTCTTACAAAATCAACTGCAGTAGGTGTTTACAACGGCTGGCAGAAAATAATAAATAATAACACTTCTTTATGTTTAAAATAATTATCACACAAACTCAATGGAATAATATAATAATAATAATATATGTATACCTACCAACATGTTTGTGTTTGATAAATGGATTAATTAATTGAGTAGGATTTGAAAGCGTTGTACAAATAGTTATGAATAATATATTATAAGATCATTATAACGTTCCCTCGGGAGTGAAACGAGAAGTTGCAACCCAAAACGGCTTTAACAATTTCGCGAACGGTTTATCATGATACGCACACATATTGTGCGTCGTATTATATATATTATGATCGAAACGAATCGCCTAAAAATCAATAATATATTTTTTTTTTTTCGTTTTAATGCCTCGGCTACTATATAAACATCGAACACGTATATACATAGAGGTACCTATATATAATAATAATAATAATAATAATAATAATAATAATATACGTAGACCCCCATTCGCCGTGACTTTGTGTAATAATAATTATTTACCATTAATGTGCATTCGATACAAACACTTTACGTACATATAGATGAATATCATTACCACTACGACTACGTATACTGCAATAATATATATAGTACCCGTAGCCGTATATACTTTATACTATATGCACCACGAATAGTGTGTACCTATATATAGGTGTAAAAACTGTAAATCATAACCGCGGTCGAGCCTCCACAATGTAAATATTATAATGTGTGTGTATAATTTATAAACGTATTATGTTTAAGACCGGACCACCCCTGGGCTACGAATGAGTCGGCCCCGGTTGTCAAATAAATCTGTTTTTATAGCGAAATCATTTTTTCCCCTGCCGTCTCGCTCGCTCGCGTTATACGGCCGCTGCAGTGTACGCACGCGGGCTCGGCCGATGTTCTTTTTTTTTTTTTTTAAATACATCGGACTTATTTTATGCCACGCGGCAACACGCTGAGAGACGTATAATAATAATAATAATAATAATATGTGCTAAAAAACAACCGGAGAATCGGTGAAAAAAAACTACACATTCCCCATTAGGTAGGTATATTATTATATTATATATATATATATATATTAATATTATCGTGTGTTCGGTCTCGACGATGTTAATATTTTCTAAATTGATATAAAACACAGAGCGTATTATTATATTCATTATATTATAGTATATATGTATATATTTTTTTCCGTGCACAAATTCGTGATTTTTATTTAATTGCAAACGTTTTAAATGTCTTTGATCCGCATATTATATCATCCGGTAGTGATCGTTCCATAAATATTCACTTTGTCTCATAAAATAACTGCAGTGTAATGTGATTCAAATAACGTGCCACGTAGTGATATTAAAATGCTACGATATTTATTGACCTCTGAATTTACAATATAATGTAAACGAGAAACGTATATTATATCCATATACATTATATCCCGATAGGTACTATACATTATACGTGTGTAGTAGGTATGAGATTTAATAATTTTTTTTTTTTTTTTGTTTGTTTTGTCGAAACTCAATAATGGAAAACCATATATACAAATATATCATAGCCCAGACTGTAGGTAGTTTATGCATAACGTGAATTTTCTATTCCTAAAACGCGGTGAACAACATGCAGCTGTTTCGAAAACGCCATTTAAATATTTATTATATGTATTTAAGCGGTCGATTATAATATTGGGTATTAATACCGTTTAATGATATATTATGGTCATTTGGCTGGACGACGAGAAGTTTCAGATTGTTGAGATGTTTTCTATCTATTTAATGCTGTGATAAATCACTTAATTTTTTGCCTCAGATAATATATATATGTATATATTAACGTTATACTAATAATCCTATGTTATTAAAATAAATAAAATGTTAAAATAAAAAGAGCTAGTTCCAGTCCTTTTTTACACTTTCAAAAATAACTCAATATTTTCCAGATTCCTTAAAATATGTTAGATGTCGAGAGCAAGTCGAGAGAAATATTAGAAAAAACCGATACTGATTTTCATTAGTTAAAATTTATTCTAAGTTCCCGTGTTCTGCATATTGATTTTTTCTCGAGCATTAAGTATACAATTATAAAGAGAGAACAATGAAGAAATTCTACGTATACAATGTGAATATTAAAAAATTGAACTAATATTTTTTTTTGTATAGTTCATTAATAATTTAATAAAAAGGAGTTATTATTTCTTCACTGATTTTCCAAAATATATCAGAATTCATTTCTCCAACAACATTCTCTCTCAAAAAATTAATTAATCTAAGAAACGCGTATCTTTAGAAATAATTGTTTAATTAAACTTATAAGAAAATGTATTTCTATGTAGATTTACATATTATATATTACAGTAATATAATTATAGTTCTTTTATATTTCACGATGATATCTAAAAACGCAAAATTATCTGGATTTGTTCATTACAAAAAAAAATATGTACATTATTTTAATTTTAAGACATTAAGATCAAAGACAAAAAAAAATTATAATTTATCATTATTTTTGTAAATAATAATAACAATTAAAAACTGTATAGATATTATATAAATCTATTATTAATATTAGTTATTTTATTAATAAATACGAACGAGAATTGCGTTGTTCATAATGCACTTAATATCCAAGGCAGTAGCATGTTTAATCAATAAAAAAAAAGTGGAAATTGGGCGGGTATTCAAAAAAGTAAATAATATTAAGTTTACGGGTGAATAATACGAGAAAGAATGTTCGATTGACATAGAGCACATTATAGAAACATATACATATAACTTTACATTTGAATTTGAACCATTATTATGCATTAACTTTTCAAAATTGTTGAACTGCCACACAAAAATATTTAAATATTTTGTACTATTTATAAAACTTGTATTTCCCAGGATTATTTTCGATTTAAGCTCAAATTGCAACACTACAGCAGAGTGATAAGTGCATATATACTGTTGGATATTATTTGGCGTGTTCGATAATTTTATTACGTAACGCATAAAAACTAATTTAAACTTTACTAGAATAATATAATTATATTTTCTATCAATCTAAATCTGTTTTCGATTATAGTATAGTTGGTAAAAAATAATGGCATAGCAATATTAACATTTACGATCGTAAGTATTGTTAATACATTATAGCAAATTATAATTGTTTTTGATAACTTTTAGATACTCAATGCTTAGATACGGGTTATAATATTAAAATACAATTTAAAAGTTTTCACTCTGAGAATAGACTTAAGCTTTTTGTGACAATAAGTTCCGGGCAGTCATAAAAATCGAAATAGCATCAGAGCGTCAATAATTTAGAATTTTTTTTTTAATTATACACTGATCCATACATATATAAGTATGTATGATCTATCTATATATTTCGAAATATATAGGTACATTTACCTATATAAGACTTAAACCATTTATTATTTAAATAATTGTATTCGAATAGAAAAGATAATGAACTATAGTAATTAAAAATTATATTAAATTAAAATCACAACGTTGGTATTTAAAATATTTAAATCATTAAATTTATTTGGAAGTTTAAATAGATATGTATTAGCTAAGTAATATATAATATAAGTTACAATAATGACCGATCAATGAAAATAAGTTATTTTAATGTTTCACTTATTTTGCTAACTTTTATTGGATCATTGTGCACAATTTATTAACAATATATGTAATTTTTCCTAATTTGACCATTACATTGAAATTATATGCTGTGATTAATGCAGGAATAATTTTGTAATTTTACCTTTTAATATTTAAATACATATCAATGATGATCTATGAATAATAAACATAATTTTATGTACTAAATTAGTCAATCGATTTTTAGATAACCACGGACTATCTGTAGTGTAAGGTGTAAATCAGAGTGTTTTAAATTATTTTAAAATGTATTACGAGGTACATATCATATAGAATAAAATATACATTTCAAATTATTTAATTTATATGGTTTATGTTTAGTACATAGTTACATTGTAACGGTTATTATACGGTTTTAAAAAATGTAAATGTATATCATAATCGTTAAATTGTCTATTTTTTTTAAAATATAACTGCAGTCAATACGAGTACATAGTAAATTTATAAAGATTAATTTACATAGTAAATATTTTAATTTTTAGAAGCAAATAAAAAAAAACGTAGAGATAAAAAACAAAACGTATTTCAATGCCACTCAAAAGTATTTTAATTTCATTGTTTCCACTCTATTGGAAATACATCGATAAACATACCCATATACGATCAAAATTTTTTTTGTATGAAAACTGTAATTTTTTAATTCGGTTCATTCGTCCGGATAGGTACTTGTTAACGAAGAATATGATTATATTCTCTTTCGGCTTCATCGATCCCGAGCACGAGAATAAACCGTATTTCTGTTACCAAGGTAACCTAAGGAAACCCCTTTATACACACACCTTTATCCGTTTGTATCGTGTTACAAAACAACCCTTAGATGCAAAAAAAAGTCATAATAATAATGCAGGAACCAATGATACATCAGCACTGTATTGTAATAATGATATATTCCACAATTTAATAGATAGCCATTAACTCGTACTTTGTTTTACAGTACGTAATGCTGAAAAGTATAAAACAATATAAGAACAATGTATGCGGTTTAATATTATTTTTATGCACAATGATCATCGTGTTGACGCTGCTTACAGAGGGGTTTTTGATATCATTAAATGGGATTAGTTGAATCTATTATACGTAAAGCAAACTACACCTTAGCGATGCGATACCGCAAACGTGGTATATTGATACTGTACATGCCACATCAATACACCATTATGAGACCAATTTTTATAATAAGACATATACATAGTAAACCATATTAATCGCTGATCTTTAGCAGGCATAAGAGATTACATTTAAATATTTGCATTGTATTACTCTTAAGTGTCACAGTATATTTTTAGTTAAATAAATGTTTCTTCATTATTATGCATTAACAATAATATACAAATATAAGAAATTATTATCACTCAATACCTACCAGTGTAAATTATTTCGAAACGTTTATTATTAAAGGTAATAAATTACATAATATCAATTATTATGTTAAAAACAGTGTACAGTGTGCATTTATATATTTAAATATAAAAAAAGTTCACAAGTTATAAAAATAAAATATACTTTGCATTACTATATCAATAACGATAAATTAATATAATATAAAACTATATAAATAATTTCAATTGTAATTATTGAATTTTCTACATATATTTAAAAACATAAAAAGTTATTTCGTAATAGATCTTTAAATGAGCTTTACGTATTTCATTTTTCCGTTTAGCCTAATAAGTATATTACGTTTAATATAACTACATACGTATGATAAGTATCTATATAAGCTACTGATTTAAGAGTCATACAATTATTTTAAAAATAAATTAAAGTATTTAGTAATAAATGAAAAATATTAATTATTTTCTAATCACTATGATAAACAAATGTCTATGAATAAAATAATAACTTCATTTTCAGTAAATTAATATTGGCTAGAATATAATTATTAAAAAAAAAAATAATGGTTTAAAATTTCTATAGACATCAATAAAAAAAAACAAAATATTGAGAAAATTATTTAATTTACTTTTACAGAATAATTCCTACAGCTTTAATATTATAATCTAATATATCACTTTCACAAACTATTATAATATAGTTTACTACATGTCTGCATACTATAGTAGCTAATACTATTATATTAGAATAAAATACTTAAATTTTTACGGTCAGAAAAGCAGTAGAACTCATAATATAAATTATTATTATTTCCTAAATATTTCAATCTATACACATTATTATTTACTCGAAACAATATTGTTCACTTAAGATAATATAAATTTAAAGTACTCAAAAAATTTTAAAAGTATATTAAGAAAATAATTAAAAATTAAAATAGATATTTTAAATATATAAGTAATTTGTTATGACATTTCAGGTAAAATTAATAATTATATTACATCGCAATTATTAATTAATAATACGTATAATTTAATTTGTAAATATATTGTATAAATACTTTTAAACATTTTTTAATATAGGTGATCGATGATTATGATGTTTTTTTTTTTAATAACTCGATAAATCAAGTAAAATACAATGGTCATACAATAATAAGCATACTATACTTTTTTCATCCATATATTTAATTTGGACGTGCAAAACAGGTAATAATTAGCGTCGATGTCATATATACGTATATTAGTAGCAGCTGGTAGTAGGTGAATATAACATTACATGTTTGTTTGGATTTATAACATTTACGATTTATACCTTTTACGACATAATTACATGTGTTGGTTGATTAATTATTTACTCGTTTCAATATACATATATATTAGAGATATTATCAATATTATTATTATAACTTATTTTACCAGCTAAAAATATAAAAAACTATGTATATATACCTAATAATGAAATGATTTAAAACGATAGATTGATGGAATTTATATAGATCCATTCCTATATTATATAATTTCTAAGTATTAATAATCAACTATGATTTGAACAAGTAAAATAAATTATTATAATTGTTATTATACGTATACCTATTATGTATTTTATTGCATAATTCAATTCGAATTGTTTAAATTTACATTAATATATGACAATAAATACATGTAAACAAAAAACATAATATTATTGACTTAGATACCTAAATAATGTAAACCTAGCTAGTCGCTAGTAACAATTGTACCTGTATATATCTATCATAGAATAAAAGTAAAATATGTATTTAACTAAATTTATATAAAAATGTATTTCATTTACCTGAGAGCATTGATCAAATATATTTAATTAATGTTAAGAGGTGTCTAATTGGCGAATTCAAACTAACACGAAAATATAAAAATGACAGTTAACTCCAGGTTAAAAAATTCGATAAAAACAGCAGAGAAATCGAATGCAGTATTACACAATAGTAGGAGAATATCATAGTGATATTTTTTAATAATTATTATAATTTAATTATTAACACTAATTATTATTCAAAAATATTAAGAGGATGACAACGCGCTGTTTATTTTCTACCTTTGGCCCACGTGCAGCAGACAAAACGCATTCACTTGAAATATTTATTTTTATTTTTTATTTATCTTAGAGTAAGACCACCTTTTACAATAATTATAGAAAATAAAATTTTTAAAAGTATTATACATCGATTTTTCAAAAATATAATTCTTTATAGTTACTGTGATGGGTATTACTCTAAGATAACTCATAACTCAAAAATTCATTAAAAACAAATGATTTTACATGAATTTGTTTCATTTATGTTGTATGTAAGTCCTAGAGAGAAAAAATATACTACGTTTACATACTCTTAATGTTTTTAGAAATATTTTTTTTTACACGCCTTACTTTAAAATTTAAAGTTTAAATCATACATAACGTTTAAATACGAATATAATTAAATATTAATTTTGTTTATATTTAATTTTTTCAAACTAGAATATATATGTATTAAACATTTTATTTTTATTTTTAATATGCCTAAATGATAATCATATTGAATATTGAAAATAAAAATATGTTTTTGGATTAAAACATATTAAACATAATATTAAAGGTTCCAATATTGCGGTCACAAGGCAGATGTTAATATTAAACGGTTTTTCTTTTTTTTTTTTTTTTTTTTTTTTAGTGTATTGTCTATATAAAAAAAGCAATTTACCAGCTATATAATAATATAAAAATCAGCTGGTGTCATAATCACTATATAATATATCGTAAACGTCCGGCACCCATGTTCGGTTGTTGTTAGTGTTAAAAATTAATGCATTAAGAAAAAAAACACGAAAACATTCATTATAACCAGAAGCCAATAACATACTTCAATTTAATAATAATCATAAAAAAAAAATAATAATAATACTCAAACGATCACATAAACAAACGTTATTTTATTATCATGGTAAAATTGTAAATTATTTGTAAAGTGGTAAATTGAAAATAAATTCCAGACAATAATATGTATATGACTTACGTCTTACATTATTATGGTTCGTGCCGAATCGTGAGCTTCGAAATCGTTTGGATTGCATTTTTTACCAATGCCAACACTATATTATACACATACGTTGAGTTAATTTTTCTTCGAAACGATCACGATAACGTGTAACACGATAAAAAAAAACTCGACAAACGAGATAGGTATAGTTGATTGTGATCTTAGTACACTGTTTAATCTATAACACATTGTACAACAACAAATTTATGATTTGACGATATAAACATTATCGTCGTCATCAGGTCATCGTGTCTGATGAAATTAAATTTCAAGCGTATACCTATGGTTGCGGAGTATGCGTTACCTTATTAATAATTATAGGTAAAAGACGGTTGAAAAATGTAAATAAACAATGCATGAAAGTTGGGTGGTATTAATTTAACTAAGTTAAAATAATTATTTTCCCTAATACTTATTTTTGTAACTAACATTTAATTGAATTAGTTACTTTTGTAACGTCATATACATATAAGGTGTTAACTTATTTTTTATATCGAAGTACGTTTTAAAATTTAAATTTAAATCATATTTTTCTATACATTCTATAGTTAGACTAGTTGAAGAGATATTTGTAATTTTTTTTAAGTTGTAGGTAGGTACCTAGCTACTGCTGTAGATACGAGAAAGATGCTTTCACATAACTGACTTCAGAGATATATTAAGTAATTATAATCATACAATTATCCAAGACTGGCAGGAAATTCCTGAAATGGTAAAATATATAATCATCATCTATTTAAGTTTGGCATATATATCTATGTCAGTTTGTTTGTAGATAGTTGGTATTAAATTAAATATTATTTAATCAAATATAATATTTAGCGAACGGTGGATAATAATTAGTAAAATATATTTTTTTGTAAATCATAAGAAAATGTAAGGATAAATTAATCAGCATATAATATTTTTTTATTATCATTTAACTGATTGACTTTAGTTTTGTATGACATTTTATTAGAAAAAATATTTCATTAATAATTCATTAAGAAAATATACAAATGGGTATATTTAATACTATGTATACATAATTATGTACAACTGTCATATATGTATTTAATGTCTATGAATATATATAGATATAAAATATACTAAATGTTTATGTCATATATTTATATTGTATTTTTGTTACTTGTTTTTATACAAATACCAAAGTACAACATTTTTACATAAATTATTTTAGAGTTGAAAAATGATTGGTTGTTTTAGATTTCCCTTCGTTTTTGGGCGGTGGTAAAGTTTTCCAGAATAAACTTATTCCCACACTATAATATGTTCTCCGTCAATAGAAAATACTCTGGTGCATCATACATGAGCATATAACTCTATATGCTTGATAAAATATCAAAATCTATCTATTTAATAGATTAGAATGCTATTTTTCTTATTAATTCATTATAAAATCAATTTAAAATTTTTAATTCGAGTAATTTCAGCTTGAGTCATTTTTTATTGAACAATCTTAAACTTAATAATGTTATAAAATATAAAAGTTAATTTTTAACTTAACTTATGTATTTATTTTTTTTTTGTATTAACATAATAACATGACTTAAACATATTCGTTAACTTATTCAGCCTTGCGTGCAGGTTCTATTAAATCGGTATACATAGGTATTAGGTTCCTATAATAATATGGTATGGGATCAATACTAATTTGTGAGGTCATCGTTCTGAAACATCTCACTACACTCATCAATCGCACATTTGATTTTATAGTAAGCCTATTATTATTATATTTATCAAATTTAAAAAGGTTAATATTTTAGCATAATTTTTTTTAACCCGTTTCTATTTTGTTTTCGGACATACAGTCCATCTAGAACACTTTTAAAAGTTAACATAAACTATAATAATAATAACATAGAATAGGCGATAAACGTTGGCTTCGCTGTCTTCACACGTAAGGCCCCGCCGCGCGCGGTGTAAAAAGACACGACGAGAAGAAAAATAAATTATTAAAACAATATTATTTATAGGTCGGCTTGGATGTGTTGTAGTGCGCACCTGACAACTACGGCCGCCCATCACGCGCGCGCGTTTCCTCATTACCACTAACACAACATCGTTAACCAGAAACAATCGTATAAATCATAATATCTACTTACCGATGCCCCTGCGGAGATTGCGTGCGACTCGTGTTTGCTATTATACGTATTATACTTGTCTCTTTCGTTTTAGTTTTAATACGTGTTTACAGTATTTACTTATGTACAAAGTAATTCGCATTAAGCATGCTCAATCAACCCTTTTTTTACTTTAATAATACGTTTATTAAAATTCTGATTTTTCGAGTTCTTAAGTATATGTACAATACATTTAATTACTAAGGTTTTCTATACCATTTGAAGAGTATCTTGTGACGAAACAAACTTTTGTTTTTCAAACGAGAACCGCTCTTTTCAACTGTAAATTAAGATTAACTTTTTGGAATTCCGATGTATTTAAATTAAAATTCGAACAAGACAATATTTTTCGAATTATTATTCTTATTATGTTTGATGATAACAGTTCACGATAACTTTTTTAGTATCTAAGTAATGCTTATATAGTTGTATACACATTAAAATTTTATATAATTTGTAAAATTTCCGAGTATAAATGCTAAAATTATAGTAGGTACTAGTTTAAATATTACTAATGATTTATCCTTAGTAAAATCATTTTAAAAACTCAAAAACATCTCTCCCAAATTTGTATTTAGACGCATATCAACATTTCCAAAAAGTTTAACGGTGAAAAAGTAAGGATCTCGTTTGAAAAACGGAAGTTTGTCACAGGGCATATTCCATATATATCAGAGCTTTTAAGCGTAATCTTGAATATTTTAAAAACCAAAATTTAAATTAATTAATGCATTATCAAAAGATAAAAGAGATGTGATCATGTTTGTTGGATCACCCTGTATAATTTTTTTTTCCGTTTTATACACGGTGTTATACGTTCTGACTCAGTTCGTACACGATAAACGGCGAAAATAATAACAATAATAATAATAAGCTGCGAAAACACACACGTCAGCGGCAGTATAGGTATTTAGGTTATACATATGCGCGCGCGCGCGTGTGTGTGTGTATAAGTGTGTCTGGGAGCGCTTCAACAACGGTACACACCACTCGCCAAACGATAATGATATGGTATCGCCAACAAGTAAATCGAAATTGCCGTGAAAAAAACGTGTTGGTGAAAATGACATCTCACCGCGACAATTGTATAACATATACCTAATACTGAAACGTTTTTCGTCTCTCTCTCTGCTGACGACGACAATAACAATAATTACGCGCATGTTCCTCTCGCGGGACACGACCTCCAGGGAAATGTTTATTGACTTGCCGATTTTGAACGGACCGTTTTCATCGCTTTCTTATGTACATGATAATATAATAACATAATACTACAGCCAGGTGCACCTTCTCCGCCCCTAGCTCCTGCAGTGCACATTAAATGTAACCGCGCTGGATTTACGGTACACATCGCAGCTATGTTATTGTGGGCATAGGCATATAGACGCATTGTACGACAATGCATGAATCGTATAACGCGTGAACACTGCACATTTTGGTGTTTGTCAATCGTTATTGATTAATGTTATCATATTGATATTGAATTCGTATTAGCGACACAAGCTCTATATAACCACCGTGCGATGTCGAGGTCATTATTTTTATTCCATATTCATCGGAAATTATGTTTGATTTTAATTTTTTACGACATTATGTACAATACATATTTTTTGTACAATTATATACTGATTGTATAAATTTTTAAATAACGTAAACCTTCATAAGGGATCAACAATTCCAAAAAAAAACTCAGGTTTTTAGGAAAAAATGGAAGATTTTGTTAAATTAATAATTTATTGAAAAAATGCTTTTTTGTTGAAAAAATATATAAGAATAATAAATGAGTACCTAAAAAAAAAAAATATAATTGCGTAGTATAAATGCTTCATGTGAAATTAATGATAAAAAAATGACAATAACATAATACCTATCGGTATACTTATTATACTATGATTAAACGTGTTGTGCGTTCCGTACCCAATACCTATTTACTTTATATATTATTGAATTGAATTTTTAGATAATATCATACTAACATAATATATATAAAATAAATAGGCATACATTTCTTAATATTTTGTAATTTATTTGAGCCTTTTTTATTTAGTCAGTAAAATCTAGTGTTATTGCAAAAATATACGTTTTTTTAGGATAATGGAATAATTGAAGACAGAAATTATTTTTGCTTTTTAGAAATAACGACAATAAAGTTAACTTAGATAGTTACTTAGATACTTTACAATAGGTAATATTTAATATACAGATCAACAATTGATAAAATTATCAGTATATATCAGTTTTATTTTTATCTCCATACACTTATAACTTAGATAATAATGATAATATCAATATAATTGAGACCTACCAAACAATATTTATTATACACATAGTAAAATACAATGCAATAATAAAAAAAATATGTAACAATTTACATGTAAAAACTTATATAAAGATGTATGCTTTATTATTATTTATTTTCATATTCTTTTTTAGTCTTTCTGACTTAATCATAATAAAAAATAATATTTATATTTATTTTATACTTGTGTTATGAAGTTATTTAAATATATTTTTTCTTGAGAGGATATTCTAACAACAATGCATTTTTCATTTCTTATCTCAAATACTTTCACGTAGTTTGATATTAAACTACCGAAAAACTGTGTATTATTAACCTAACATAGATAAAGTGATATCTGTTCAATATTATTGAAATTAATTAACTACAATTTAGAAGACTTTGTGTATCCTTTTTTTAAATAATTGTATACTTAGATAAATGTACAAGTCGTTTATATATGTTTATTATTAATGTATGATATTATGATTTTTTTTTCATATTTATAAAAACGTTATTTTAAATAAATAATATATATAATAAACAATTTTAGTTTTTCCTTTTAATACCTATCACCGTATAACCATGTTATTATTTACTGTTGAGTATACAATTTATTTAAAATATTTACATTGCTGTAACAGTAAAAGCTATTTCGATATTTAATATTACATAATATATCTAGCTAATGATAATATGAAAGCTAGTTTGGAATCAATAACTTTTTGAAAAATCCGGTTTAATTTGTTTAAAATAAAATATCAGATTAGATCTGAATCTGAAATACATGTTATGTAAATATTAAATATTAACACTTTTGTTGTAGGTTTATTTAACAATATCGTAGATAATTTAGATAAATGATTTTAAATGTTTAAATAATATTAAATGTTAAAAAATTATAGTTTACAAGAATATAGGTACAAGAAAAAAGATTACATCATAATAACAAAGGTTGTAGTAAATAGTTATAAAAAAAAAAAAAATTCCAACTTTGATTAAGAGATTATTATTTTGTATATAAACATTTTAAATATAGTATATTATACATAGTTGAAAAAAACATACATTACGTACTTATTGAATTGAAAACGTATGAATATTAAATGTATATGTACGTTATTTACTATGAGTTTAAAAATAAACAATTAAAAATGTGAGTAATATAGTATATCTACATATTTAAATGTGAATGAATAATGATATGTGATTATTTGATAGCATTGGAATAAAACACATTTTTACTACTATTCGTAAATAAGAGTTTAAATAGCATTCTTTGTTTTTTATTTTATTATTATAAGAAAACAAAGCATCGTCTGTTTTCTCATGGTATTTGTCAAGTAGGTAAAATTTATTATTAAAAAAAATCAATTTTTTTGCGACGTTATTTTGAAATGTTGGATTACATTATTTCTATTTCTATTTACAACATTGTGTACAATATTTTTGTCATCTTGTAACGACAATTCACAATGCTTATATAATATTATAATGCTATAAGTTTATGGTGTAAATAGATTGTGTCATTTATCTAACGCAGACATTTATATTGTGGTAAGTTATTGTATCATGATATAATTGTACATAACATACCTATTACCATAAATGCGCTTATGGGAATAATTACAAAATAATTTGACAAAAATTCGTCTGGTTTTATTTAGTTTATTAGTATGATATTTAGTTGCACTTAGACATGGATATTATAGTTTTATTTATTATTATTATTATTATTTTAATATCTATATGCGATTTATATTGTGATATTTGTGAGATATTGAATTCATGTATTATACAAGAGGGGCTTAGACTTTCGAAAAATGTGTATTTACTGTTTAACATTATGTTCTGATGGGCATGTTGGTATGTTTACTGTTTTGTAAAAATTCGAGAAATACCTTCACGGCTTCGTGTATTTGCTTGTCGATGAAATCGAAATATTCTATGCGTGTCAATCGTATCATTTGTAATCGTATCAATAGACAGTTTTTAATGTGAATAGACAGGTCTTTTCAAACGTATTCCCACAACAAACAATTGATCATAATCACTGAATTGCTTCAAATACCTGAATTTCAAAAACAGGATTCTTTTATTTGTTATTTTTAACAAAAGGGAGAAACTAAAAACAATTCAATATTCGTTCGATATTATGTCAGTTGATATGGATGTATTGAGTTAAATAAAATTTATATTCATTCAATTTTTCGAGTATTAAAATAATTGTGCCAATTATAGGATATTTTAATTTAAATAATTATTATTTTACGATGACATACCTATATTAATACACTATAATTTAATTATCCGTATAGAACGTTATTTTGAATTAATAAAATACTTTATTAGAGTCATTATTATATTAATGGTTGTTAATCACAAATTAATTTTAAAAACATGTGTAAACTTAAAACCAAAAATGATTATGATTAATATTGAACAACTTAGCAGATGAATTAAAATTAACCAAGTAAGAATGTTGTTTTAAAATATAAGGTATTCGCATTATCTGATCGTACCCGTATTGTTTTTTAGTAAAAAAAAAGTTTTATTACTACTATGAATAAACTGTATTACTTACGTTCTTTAATTTAATAAAAAAATATATTTATTGACGTAATATTATAATATGTATGTAGTTATTTTTAAAATATTTACTGTTCAAATAACCTGCATGCAATTATTAATTATAAATAGTTAAAAACACTATCTTTCTGCAGTGATGATGATTGTTATTGCTTTATTATATAATAAAGTCTATTTAGTGTATATTATATAGATTTGGAGTTGAAATACATACGATTCATATAAATATACAATCGATGGTATTTAAAAAAAAACATATTATATATAATTTATCAAAACAGACACACACAAAAAAATAAAAATTATGATACTATTTAAACTGTTTAGTTTGTAAATAATATGTATAATCTAACCAGTGATCGACACCGCGTTCAATACCCATTATACCCACTCTACTCTGCGTCTCTGTGCGCAATACTCAGTGCAGTTTAATAATAATAACAACAATAATAATAATAATAATAATAGGTATATAATATGTGTACGATGTAACACTGCGTAACGCGTGTGCGTGTATTATATAATAATATAGTCTATAGTCTATAGTATGCGTCTTGTCACCTGCAGGATCGAGTGAATTAATTGCGACGATGTCGTAAAAATCGAATGCGCGCACCAGCAGCACACGTATGTGTACCACTTGCAATTCATTACGCTGCTACAGCTTTCAACACGGTATTTAGACCATTTCGAGTGATTTTTATTTAATTGGCCGTCGTCGTGTAAGAAAAGGGGAAAAAAGTTATTATAGTCATCATATACGTGTAGATGTGTATATAATGTGTATACAATATTATATAGGTACTCGACTTCAAAGCCCTCTCGCATTATATTGACCACTGCTGTACAAAAAAAAAAAAAAAACCCATTTAAACACGAATTGGCTTTTAACCAAACCATGGTATATTTGTATAGACGCGGTGGACGTGAAAAGTTCTCCGGGTTATAAAATAGAAGAGCCCCCGCCGACCGAGAACACGTTATTATCCTGTCACTCCAGTTTACCTCGTACAAATCACACACGCAGCGGGGCCTGGCTATTCATACTTGTATATATTTTATATATACAGCGCTGTAGCCACATACACCTAACAGTTTCTACAGTACATGCTCGCGCACACAAATACACACACACGCACGCACACAATCACGGGCGTGCGACAATAGTAATTATTTTCCATCGGGATTCCAAAGACCACACTTAAACTACGCAGACCGACTCCCGTGGTACAAGCTGCTCTACCGTATCGATTTATGTTTAATTGGCTGCTGCCAATACGATTTATAGACATTGCCTAAAGAACGGAGCGTATATACAGAGTGATTCGCTTATCTTGTCCACACTGATTTTGTCTTTGAATCGATCGGATTTTTCCAAATTTTTTTTTTTAAATAATATACTTAAATACAATATTTCAAGAATCTTGAGATTTTTTACACCCATTTTCTATTGTGAACTTTTTAGCAGTTTTCTAAGAATATTGACATATCAAAATGAAAATTAGGACGAATTATTTAAATTCTCAGAGTAGGGACCTATATTTTTTAGCGAAAAAACTTATATTAATATCAGAAAATCCAAAAAGTGTTTAGAAAACTATTTCCATCGATGTTTGAATTTTTGTTTTAAACGCTAAAACGCGAAAATTCAATAGCCGTGCTTAGCGGGCGTTTGCTGCTTAGCACCTCGAATATATTATAGTGCTATTATACTATGGAATTTTAAATAATATTGTACCCCTATATAACAATATTATTTAAGTTATTATTATATATTATTATTATTATTATTATTATTATTAATTATGTAATATAATTAATTTAAATTTAAAATTTAAAAATATAAAATAAAAATAGATTTTTTTTTTTAAAAAAAAATGTTAAGTGCAGATAATTGTGGAGCCGAATAATTGACGCTCCACTGTATTTTATTTTTACGTAACTATAAACGTTATTAAATCAGGTATCGATTTCACATCATATTAACCGCCCTCAATTCGCTATCATGTTTGGATTTTTAATTTACGGATTGTTTATTTTTAGTGAAATATTGTCATGGATATAAAAAATATTATCATTTTAGCGTATTAATATATTTTTTAACATCTCTAAACATTGAGATATTTTGTTTCTAAACCAACTATTAAGTAACTATAATATTTATATTGATTTTTTAAATCCATTAATTTGGTTCTATAAAAGTTTAAAAATAATATCTCACATTTCTAGTGTATGTATGTTTTTCAGTGGTTTTCAACGGGATAAAAATAGGTCCTCGTTGCAACGAGGGACAACTCACCTTGGATCGATAAAAACATAATAGGGAGTGCATTTGGTTGAATCAACTGCGTGTCTGGTGTCCAAACTACTGTGTGCGAAAAAGATGATGTAGACACAACAAAAGAAACGTATATATATATAATAGACATATATTGACCACATCGACAGTACGTAATAGGTATTATGTCAAATTGTATACATTATCGTTATATCAGTATAATAATATAAGACTTTGGTTCAGAAAAAGAAATACACAAAAGCTACGAGAGAATTCAATAAATAAACATCAACATTTTGAATAAATGCGATAAAAAGTAGTTCATTGTCCTTTTAAAAATAATAGTATTAGACACATTAAATATATTTGTATTCATGATTATTTTACCACGACATTATTACTATGACTTAATTACCATGAAATTGTGAATATTGAAATATATCAATCTAAAGAAAAATTATTATTCTTCGTTAAAAGTATAATTTCTAAGATATTATAATGTAAATAATATAAGATTTAGTTTATTCGATAAATACAAGTATAATTATTGTATATCGGAATAATTTGTTATATTGTTATTTATTTATTATTATTATTATTATTATTATTATTATTATTATTATTATTATCAAATAAAAGTATCATTGTCAAGGTATCATGTTCCATATCGATATAATTTTATCGTTAATAGAAAAATACATGTTTACAAAAACAACAATACACGTATATATTGCAAAACTCTGTAATTTTTAGTTTAATAAAGACAAGAAAAATAAGGATTTATTAATAAACGGAAACCGCTATATCTTATTAATTATTATTATTTTTTTTTTAGCTAAACTTCATTACTTTTAGTTCTGATTTAACATTAAAAGAAGAACAAAAAACTTTGAGTTATGAATATATCCTGTGTTAATTTGCAGGGGCGGCTTGTTATAAGAATACTAGGAGCTGCCTCGAAAATGGGAAAAAAATGTTAAACAATTTTAACAGGTTTATTCATAATTCATAACAGAAGATTGATCATTCAAGTAAAAAATAACTATCTATATCATACATTGTAAAAATGAAAAATTTAACTAAAGAAGAACCTTAAAATATTACATTGCTCCTAGTAAATGTAGTTGGTGGATTGTTTAGAAATTTGCTCCTTGAGTTATGAAGACTCAAGCCGCCACTGCTCATTTGTCATTGAGCTAGGCACTTAACAACATTTTTTTAATTCTTTAAAATAAATAGCACAGTAATAAACTGATATTATGTTTAAACAGCTGTATAAAATACATAATTTATAAATGTGGAATAAAAATTAATAATCGTTATTAAAACTATACATCGTTATAGACTGATATAAACTGTTTATTAACGTTAAATATTTAATAATTTAATTAAAATAAAACGTATTCACTATTCATCTTTAGTATTTATCTTTTTTTCTATATATAGGCATATTGACAATATCATAATATTTTGTGACAAATATGTTCAATCTGTCATTAATTTTAATAAATAATGTTTATAAAATAGGTAAACGGTTTTTGATATTGCCATAATATATCAAATGTTATGTTAGTATCCTCCGTATATGCTTGGTCATATCCTTCAAAATCTTAGCTCGGGCAGCTAAGCAGAACTACAGATCTAGTTGTTTGGACTTTTAAGTATCTGGGTTATAGCTGTACATTGTCTACATTTGTTAGTTCTCGAACGGTAATAAATAAAATAATAGGCATGTGATATTATGTATCTTTAAAAAGAAAAATGCACGTTATTACAGCAGATAATATTGAGTTATTATACAATTCTTAAATAGTATTAAGCTACCTGTGTTGTATACTGCGTACATAGGTTATCAGTGTTAATATAATTTAAGTGTATCAGTTCTTCTTTTAGTTTCTGTACTTTATTATTATAATTATAAGCTCACTTTAATAGATATTACCTGTACATAATATAGTTTGTTATTCATTAAGTTGATAAAAATTAATATTACGATAACAAAAATATTAATTTTTCTGTTACCTTTGGAGAAGGTTATCTAAATCAAAGACAACACGTCAAACATTTTATTACTATTGCGTATTATTGCGGTTTTATGTCATTAAGTCTAATATTACCCATATATTTGATAAATTTCATCCATAAAAATTTCTCAAGATCCGATTAGCTAAGATATGTTTAAGTCGTTGGCAAATTATTTGCATATCAAATGCGCATAATAGATAAACTATACTCTACATGATCACAATTTGTACATAATTATCACATATAATATAATAAAACTTGGCTGTTGTATATATATATATATATTATAGGTATACAAATATAATTATTATTTACGAGTATTAATGTCTTATCATTGCACCGATCGTACAGCGGTAGTATTTTGTAAAATGGTCGTATAGTGCACTCGCATTATTATCGGTGCAAATCTTGATTAAGTATTTCTATATAATGCGATGAGACGTATCTAAACGCAAGAACTCTATATGAGCATATAAAATGTGTAGTATATTTGCACGAGAGAAAGAATACGAATGGATAATATAATGGGCTCATTTAGTATAGACAGAATGATTCGCTAAGCACAATCGCCCGATCACCTCCTTTAATAAACTAATGAACTTATTAAAATTCTAATTGTATTTATTATACTTTGACCATTTGCTTAAATTAAAAATAATGATAAATTAGTATTAATTACCCCAATATTCTCCCTTCTTGCATTACCGTGAAACTATTGTTTTTATTACACACATTTAAATAATTTCTTGTTCAAATTTAAATTTGAATACGTAAAATTTATTAGGAAAAGCACCTGTTAAACGTTTTTATAATGGAAAATAGGAGTGGTTCTCATATTTTGGAAAACGGAAGTCTGTATCTCCAGAGGACGTGTACAAGACATAATGGGTTTAGTTTTCCTCGCGAGTAGTAAAAAGCAAGAATTCTCAAGGAATCGTCGAGGAAGAAAAACGGGGTGGCCGCGCTCGCAGTGGATATAAATGATTTTTAACGGAAATATCGATTGGCTCGAAAACAACTGACGTGAAAAAATAAGAAACGCGCGAACCTTATATGCTCCATTATATCGGCACCGACAACAATAATATTAATCATCGCGTTCGCGGTCCACGTCCGTTACAATACGTCTTCGCCGTGAGAAGTTTATCGCCTACACTGCTGCGTGCAGCAGGACTTATACTTCGGTCGCAGGCGGTCTGCAGGAGCCGCTGTGATGTAACAAGTACCAACAGACACACACACACACACACACACACATTTGAGCGCATAAAGTCCCACGCGGGGCACACAAGTATATACGTGTGCGAGTGTGTGTATGGGAATGTTGCGGTTGTGCAGCAGGTAGGCACTTGTTTTCGGCAACGAATGTGTGTGTGTTTTGTGGGTTGGCGCGCGTGCGTGCGCGTATGTTGGCGTGTAACACGATAAGTTCAGGAAGTACGGGTGGCTGATCTACGTGGACTCCTCGCCCTCCCCACCACACCACCTCGAACCCTTTCGCCGCCACCGCCGACTGCACGGTTGTACACACTCACACACAGCCGCCGCCGCCGGTAGCCGGCCCGCTCGGAGGATCGTATACTGTTCGCCAACTGGCCATGGCCTCCGATTGAATTACATTTCGTGTGCACTTATTTTTTTAACTACTCGTTTCTCAGCCACCCACTGACTGTGAGCCGACGATGACCACGCCAACCGCATATAATATAACTAGGTAGGTGCCTACTGTCGTTTCACCGCCGTGGCTGCCGCAGCCATCGCAGTCACCGTCGGGCGTGTGACGTATATATACCTAGGTAGGTTATAGGCAGGTATATTATGATGATCGTATGTCGTATTCGTGACCTGTGTCCTACAGCACGGCTGTCTTATAATACGGCTAATGAATTTATTCGAATTTTGAATTTTTGGGTGTTTTAAGCAGGTATACACTTAAATACCCCGTTTTAAAGACTTCTTTCTTTTTGTTTAAATGAAAACCACGCTTTTTTTTACTGTAAACTGTAAAGCAGATTATTTTCTTTTAAATTTCTGATGTATCTAAACGAATGGTATCTGAATTATTGAAATGTTTGTACTACTGATGACAGTCCTAAAAAATGGTTTAAAAAACCCGTTAGATAGATCTTATATTGGATTTAAAATGTGAATTAATTAATTATTAAAGTTAAAAACACAGAACCAAATACGTTTACATTTTTAAACATGGTTTGTGTAGGTGAATTAATTTTTTGGTTATTATGAACTTTTAAAATTATCAAGTAGAATAAAAATACATATTTTAAACGTGGAAATTAAACAAATCTAAACGGTTATTCTATAATCGTTATTAGTTCAAACAAGCATAATAATTTTTCAAATGTATTATAGATGATTTCTTAAGAGCGTTAGAATTTGACTTACTGCATTAAGCAATCTCTCATTGTTGCTAAAGAGGGTAGGGTAGTATTCTATTTAAAAAATATTTGTTTCACTATGGGATATTTATTTTATACATTTAAAGTTTTAGAATTATTTATTTAAATTGAAAAAATATTAGCGTTTATATACATATTTGTAGATATATTGCAACTGTTTTAATTGAGATCGATATTTGATAATTGCGATGATAGCGTACAAATTTTAAATAAGTAATCAGAGTTTTTAAAATTATTTTTAAAGTTGAAAGGTTACATTCTATCAGAAATAATGATAGGAATACAGAAAATACAGTCAAGGTTGGATTTAGAATCTTGGGGAATTAGGTTAAAAAAGATTGTGGGCTGTCAAATCTAATATTATAAATTATATTCCTCCTTATTCCCTCAAATCGTCTTCATGCTAACAGTTATACAACGCGCAAAACATTAAAAAAATCAAATATTCACATTGATTACTTACAAATAAATAAAATAGGTGGTTTTCTTTCTATTGTATGTTGTTGTTATGGTAACAAATCTTCGGTTGAAATCTTTCGGTAAAAAAGAAAAGTATCTTCTGTTAAATCTGTCCCTGAATGCAGAGAAGAATTATCTAGATAATTTTGTAAACGATGACAGTTTTTATTATCCATAATAGATAATATAAATCTTTTGAAAATTATCTAGATGAGATAAAATGTACGAAAAAGGGATCTAGATAATATGCCGAACACCGTTCGAAGCGTCATGCAGTGATATTGCAGATCGAATCCCGAACTAAATGTATGTACCTATATATAACTGCAGTATACTGTGCAACTAAATATATGTATAGGCAGCTAATATAGCAGCGCATTGAATGAGACGATTTGAAACCATCCAACGCACTATACAGAGATGATAAACATTTCATATGTATAATAATATAATATTATATGTTCACGTCGGAGGGTGCAAAAGTATTATATTGTACCATTTATATACCTATACGTGCGCCCGATTTTGAACTGAATTAACGAGACGTCGGCGTTAAGTAGCGCAGTAGGTGCCCTCGTGAATTATAATACTAATATATATATATATATTATATTATATAGCCATTATTATAACGTTCTTGAAAAGGGCAGCTGATGTCGCGTGTGCTACCGTCGCCGCCGCCGCGACAGACGCCGGTCGTAGTAGTCTTCGGCGGCGGCGGCGGCGGCGGCGGCGGCGTGGCAATGTCGAAGAAGACGTCACAGTCCAGGTGAACCGACTGGCGCGGCGTTTTCGTCGTTCCAGTAAAATCAGTAATCACAGCGGTCGATCCGCGTACAGAATAATACAATGCGATGTACAAATAATATAAAACGTTCGCTCTCGAAACGAATATAATGCAGGTACCTCCTAACTGTATGTATATATATGTGCGTATATACACGCACGACGGACGGGGACGTGTCGCAGAAAATCAAACAATAATAATATAATAATATAGTATACAACCGTGGAATTGTCCTTTATACCGCGCGACGAGTGTTTTTTTGGTGACCGCGGTAATCGCACACAATACGTATATGGTATATAGCATACGGTTCGGATTTCTCCTCTCCCCGAAGAGTGCGTTGTGGCCGAAAACGAGAACATAACTTAATATCATAATTTACATTTATACAGGACGATTCGCCGAGTGAATTCTTTATTTTGAATGTATTCGAACTCTGGCTTTTAGAATTTTTAAGTATTATGTTTACAGACCATGTTGTCAAATACTTGGATTTTTTTGTATCATCAAAAAAAAAAATTAAAAAAAAAAAATCATCTGCTTAATAATTTACCAATAAGAAGGCTGTTTAACATTCGAGAATAGAAGTTTATATCGTCACAGGGCAGTCCTAAAATGGTATAGAAATTTAAATAATAAATAATATGGTCTTTAATAAGTGTAGGTGCACGTACATCCTATACTTAAAATTCCAAAAATCAGAATTCGAATAGCAAATACCAATAAATTCGTTATTATAAGAACATCGGGGGTGAGCATGCTTGGTGAATCGCGCTGTATATAATATGATCCAGAACAGTGTGCGTGTGTATATGACTATGTGTAAGAGGCGTGTAAAATATCTATCGACGTCGCATATATTATATTTTACATACTTATGCGTTATATAATGATATATATTGTATGGCCAGTATATAGTACATATTATTCTTTTTCTTTTCTTCCGACGAAAAATCATGTCTTTTGTGCATTGCAATCGTGGTAATATCAATCGTATTGTGTGCGGTCCCGGGGGGTCGGTAGCGAGCTGCGGTGTATCCCGTTCGTATTCGATAGGTACCTACTACTGAACGCTATACAAATATAATATAATATATATACATATTATATAAAAAGGTACACGATATACCCGCGGGACGGACTATTAAACACGCGTATTTGGGGCTGAAACCAAGTCATCGTCGTCGCATTATCCGCTCTAAACGTCGCCCCGTCAACAAGTGGCACTCGTCGACATCAATAACAAACGCCTCCTTCGCCTTTTATCCTCGTGGCGTCCCGCACCGACAACGACGACGCTTCGTGAACATAATAATATAATATCATTATTGTATAATAATACGTTATACATTTATACATCGTCGAAGTCGCTATTGTCGGATTCGATCAACGTCGAAACGCGTTTTCGATGTATTAAAATTATACCTTTTATACATTAGTAATACATATTACTATATTATTGATATAGCCATGCTGCAGACGACATCATATTTGTTATACCCGAAAGTTATCGATTGCACTTAAAATTACCTTTTTTTATGTAACAATTACGTTTAAAATTGTACACACTACTAAAACATTATATTAGTACTAAAAGTATAGCAAAACTAGTTTTCGGGCTTTTTTTTTTTTAATTCATTAAACATACAATTTCGTCAAAATTCACGTATAAACAAAATTATAATGATATATTTTTTATATTTTTTTTAACTACTGTAATTGGAAAAAAAAATTGTCAGAAAAATAGCTGTATTGAGGCTAGCGAAGCGAAAAGTTGGTTACTGTTAGTGTGTCTGTAATCAGTCTACTTTTTGTGCAATGACTTTTTGGAGACAAACAGTTGTGACCTATATTATATCAAAATGTGTATAGATATTATGTTTTTTCACAAGTTATTTATATTTGGTGGCATGGGACATCGGATGCAAGTAACCTACTTAATCAATTGATGATTTGATACCGATATGGTTAATAACGACTATTGTCAACATTAGATAATCAAATAATAGTGTAATATCGTGTTGGAAAAATCAATAAATATTATTAATAATTATGTTAAATTGGTGCTTATTTTCTCACTGACAATAATTAAGTGTGTATCAACTATCATAATTCATTACGATAATTTGACATTTATATGTATCTCTAATGCAACAATACTAATACTTCGTGGTACATAATAATAATTATATAATATTAGCTACCTACTTAAAATCTCGATTGTTGACTTAAAATGTTATCTTCTATTGATAATTAACCCCACCATGATGTAGAACTGTAAAAGTACGCTAACGTAATTAAAGTATACGATATTATTGTTCTGTGCATTTCTAAGCTTAAAATTGTTTGTCAAAAATGATTTTACATAATTGTGTTACACGATACACAAAGATTAACTAATTTTTTTAAATGAAAAATTATAATATTATTTATTTAATTATTAAGCATAATTTAAAAGTGATCGGAACATAATGACCCGCAGTAATATATATAGTCAACATTTCTACGATGAACACTATCAAATTATCTAAAAAGACAAGTCTACGAAAAAATACCAACAAAAATATTTTTAAATATATTAACAAAAACAGTTCACTTTGTTTATTAGGTATGATCGATACTTTATTATTATGATAAAGTATTATGACGTGTACCTATAACGCTCATCGATCAATTCTACCGGAAGTTCATAAATCTATACAATAAGATTATTGAAGGTTTTCTTCGCATATTGAGTTTATATGCTCGAAAGCACTTAGAAGTCTTAATTTCTTAATTCGTAATATAAATGAATTTAAAAATGGATATTTGTTTTATGCACAGATCAATAAAAGGTTTTATATTCTATCCGGATTAATTACATTTTACTATTTTAATGTTCTTCAATATATTTCGCGATACTGTCCTACATTCTCAATTCCATTTCATTATCGTACCTCCTATAGCTATAATAATCCCTTAAATCGTATTGCTAGATAATGGGGTGAATTAAAAATCTTTGATTTGTTCTATAAATGGGATTTACATTTGATAAGCCAAGTTTCCTTAATATTTTTTTGAAATCTGTTCAACTTTATAGATTATTATATTATTAAATTTTTGCTATTACAACATTTTACAACATTAACTATTTATTTAATATTATATAATGTATGATTATGCGAGTAATAAGTTCTATTTATTACCGTTTTATGTATTTATAGTTATTTATAACTGTAAATTTACCTTTACTTTACTTGAACCTTACAAGTGTTTATAACAATACATAAATTAATTAATATAAGTACCTAAATAGAATCTTGTCAAAAATTCATATCATAACAATGTTTGTGAAAATGTCATGTCAATACATTATGGAAAAATAATATTATATTTTAAAGTAGGTACACGTGAATAATATTGTATATGAATAAATAAATGTGTAGGTACATAATGTATATAATGTATATTAAACATTTATGCTGCATACATGTCTTCTCCGTGAAACTAAAAAAAAAAAATGAATTATCAGTTGAAAAGTATTTTTTTTTACATAATCGTAGAAATACAATGACAAACATTTATAGAAGATAAATGATCATCGGAGTCATATATAATTGTTTAAATTTATTATATTTACACGATTGTCCCAAATAAATAGAATAAAAATGATAGGGGAACCGCCATTAATGTCCGGAAACCATAACTTTTCCGCCATTTGTATTGTTACGGGTCAGTAAGTACAATCAAGTTTTGTTTGTTCAGCGGTTTTCAAAGATGATTTTTCTTTAGTCTATATAAAAAAAACCACAATGTAGAAAAATCACCGCACCGTGAACGAAACCGTATAAAATAAATCTTCCCAATTTGTACAGCTTTTATCACTGGATGGAATTTTATTAATCGTGACCAAAGTGGTTTCTGTTCATTTTATATAAAAACACGACTAATTTATCTATTATTTTTTCCATCCCCAGCCATAATAATAAATGATAATGGTTGTAAAATGTATTTACGTTGAGCATTGCAGATGTGATTGCGAGATTGCGTAGGAAACGGTTTTTCAAAATAACATATAATAATATATTATATTTACTATGATGTTGTCGTTGATAATAATAATATTATATGTAATATAATTTGTATCTAATTTTTTCTTAAAATGTTGCTTAAATGTTTTACTCATATAATTTATAGATGTTCACACTTATACCTAATATTATCTATGACTGAAATAATAATTGGCAAGTTTTTATTTTGTAATATGTAATAAACAAAAAAAACTTAATTAAATAGATTAAAAATAGTTATCTACACTAATATTTCTTGTTGCAAATATTTTATAAATTTTTCTCAAATAAAATATTTATTAAACAAATACCAAATTATAAGCAAGTTAAATAAAGTATTTTTATTGAGTCTTTATTACTAACTAGTAAACTATTTAATATTGACTTAGGTTTACTATTTTATCTCTTACACACATAGATATACACATCATTAAAAAATAATAACTTTTATCACTTCGCTTAGAACCTTGAGCAGATATAGTAATTATTATCTTACAAATATTTTATTTTGAATTGAATACAAATATTAACATATAGGTACTTATGATAAACGATATAAAAGTCACAGAAAAAAATTACTTGAAGTAATTAAATATGTAATATAATTGATATACTAAACAAAAAAATTCAAAACTTTTTAATGCAAGTATAGGTAAGTCAAAATATAATGAATAGATTTTTTTAAATGTATTCATTATCATTTATCATTAAATAAAATATGTACCTGCTAAATTTAAATCAAAATATTTATAAAATTATTATTTTTTTTTTATCAATATTATACAATAACTATACACTACACTAATTAATAATAGTAGCTTTTTCAGTGATTTTCTTGCTTTGGCGAACTATAGTTTCTCGAGTACCTATCTTTTTCCCAACATTCGTATTCTTATATGAGTTTTTGCCAGTCCACAAAAAGGAAAATAAGTAAAACATAAATATTATATTAAATTAAACTCACTTCTACTTCTATTAATTAAATGTTCATATTACAATAATATTACAGGAACTCATAAACTATTTTTTTTTTATTCATCTAAAAATAAGCAAGTTTTTAGAATTGAGGATTAAAAATAATTAATATACGAATCTTAATATCACTATAAATTACATAGTAAATAGAATATAGACACAATCTGATTATCTGAACATTGAAAAATTTTAAAGAAAATTATTAAAATATAACTTATAAATTATAAGCATACTAACTTTTTTTGTCGATTGGTATGAAATATGTCATCGTTTTGGATTATTAATTATTTCGTTTATTAATAGTTCAGAAAAAAATTTAAAAAGTATTTTCTAAATAATAATGATCTTGTACCGGATATTGATGATATTGCATTTTTTTTTTTTTGATGAAAATGCATTTTCGTCAACACTTTAATATTAATTAATATTAATGATATTATAATTAATAAAATCAAAATTGTTTTATTTTAAAATGACAAAACGATATATTAATTAGAGAATTTTTCTTTTATTACCGAAAGTATAGTACTACTTTTAAAGATATAAAGTATAGGTGTGTAATAGAATATCAAAAAACAAATAAATAGGTACTACTATGAAATGGTTATTAATTATTATATTATTATTGTATTTATGAAATACATGACTTTGATATTAATTTTTATGTAGTACTTAATTTTTTCCAATAACTCATTATACAGCTGTGATAGGTTATGATTGGGTAGATCACTGAAAGGGAATCTTGGTAAAAATATTAAATAGATAAAAAAAGTTAGTACTAAAATCAAAGGATAGGACAAGATATCTAATTTCAATAAATACGAAAATAGCTTATTTAAAAAATAACAATAAATTATTTTATGAAGAATTCTTCCCAATATAAATTATTTTTTATAATTATTATTGTTGGCACTTGGTAACAATTGAATAACTAAATACTTATTTGTGTAAATTATTTTTAACTTGAATAATTTAATTTAATTTTCAATATTATTAATAATTAATACAAATAACTATATTATTATATTTTTTTTAATCGGTTTATTTTTAATTTGTTTTTAAATTTGAATAAAAAATACAAATCCGTTCAATATTTTGTTTCAAAATACTTTAACCTAGATATTTTAGTAAAAGATATTTTTCGCTAATGCCGCTCGAGAGGGTACTGATTGTGATTATATCATTTTTTTTCTATTTATTCACATTTTATATTAATGGTCATTTTTATTCATATAATTTTTTATTAATGATATGCCACTGAATTTGGTTTATCTGATAATGAATTATCAATATAAGTAATAATGTTTATACTTCAATTTCAATTCTGTTTACGCAACTTTCTCTATAACTATTACTATAATAGTCGTACGTTAAAAATTGTTACATTTTAACATGTAGGTATTGTCTATTTAAGCACAGTTAATTTATCTACTACTTATATAAATTTGTTTATAAATATAATTATACAAGGTTGCATTTTACTTAGGCAACTATGTATTATTATATTATTTTATGACTCACGAATGAATTATAAAAAAAATTAAAATACACCAATGTAACCATAGTGGTATAATTACGTACAAATGAACAATTATTTACCTTTATGACATATTTTTTTCCAGTTTAGTATACACTCATTATGCATATTTAATACAATTACAACAGTCACAATGTTTATGTGTCATTTTATCAAAGAACTTGTTTTGATTTCCAGGTAGACGATGTAAAGATCTTTCTTTGTTGCAATCATTATTATATTGACCGAAAGAATATTCCGCTACCGAGTGGTATTAAATCTATCTATAATAAAGGGTACCTCCGTTATTTTTAAACAGGTTTGGCATATGGAGTCAAGTTGTCCGATATAGTTTTAAAAGTGTAAAATAATGATATTCACTTAACATATTTCACTGCACATTGGAACGCAATAAATTATGGTTTCAGAATTATTTGCTATAAAATATGTATAATAATATAGATATAGCAATATCATTATTAATTCTATTATATATATATATATAGATATATATGTATGTATAATAAACATTAACTAAATATTATTTATCGATGTTGTTGATACTAACATGCTTCAATAATGTTAAATAGTATTTGTCTGTAATTGATAGTTGGTTCGATTTTTTTATGTTTAAAAGTTATGCATAAATAAAAAGGAATAGCATGATGGTATTTTAATCTAATCGATAAAGTAAACGATTTTTTTATTAACTTCTATTAAATAGTTTGCAGTGGATGATTTACGTTGTACAGAATTTTATACTAAATGTGGATGGATTGAACAGTTAACGCAAAATATAATAGGTATACTATTTTTCCTGGGTAAAGTACTCTCATATTAAACTTTTTAAAAGTTTATTTGTTTTAAAAAAAAAAAAAAAATTAGAAGGTAGATATATCATTTGATTTGATTTGGATATTAAAAAAGATGGGTTGATTAACTACTTCCAGTATTTTAAAACTTGACAACAACCGTATAGTTATGATGAGTTATAACAAACTCTCAAGTCATCATCATCATCCATTTTGATCGTTTGATGACAGCGATGCGTGCCCGTTTTAGTACGTCTGGTTCGAGCATGTGCTGTACAAGCCGTTTGGCCCGCGAGGAAACCGTTCGCCTGTACATCGGACGGAGGAGAACAATGTCGCCCGACACCTGTTGCGCGACAATCTGTTTAGTACGGCCATCGTCAAACGGCACCTGGCCGGTCAGCATATAATGCAGCACGCCTCCTGTAACGCATTAGTACACATCTCGTAGTCCTCTGGTCTTAATAACGTGGCCAGGGGACTGTAAGTAGTATTATACATCGGTACGCCGGAACGTAATATTATTATATGTATATTGTGTATAACGGTTTCGTAAAGCGCGTACATGGTACGGGTAGTCGGTTTTAATCGTAAAATACGCACACAAACTAAGCTCCATACATATAGCATACATTATATACTTTTGGCGCCGTTGTGAGTGCATATAAATAAACCTAGACGGGTTAGTTAAAAAGCGTATTATTTTTTAACTTAACTAGCTAGTCGATTTTTTAATCAATATTGTTTTTTTTTGCAGTTGATTTAAAAGTGATGTTAAAATTATCGTATTATGTTTTTAATATGTCCGGTTTTAATGGTTAGTTATAAATTAATAACTGTATACGTGGTTTCAAACAAAAATAGCCGAATACTTACAATAAATGTAAAAAGTACCTAATAGCTAATAATAATTATATAAAAGTTTCTGTTATGTTTCTTGATAAAATAATATATCACAGAATAGTCTATGTGATATTAGTATTAATTAAAACAGTAAATCAATTTTTCTAATCTGAATTAACTAATTAATAAGTTAATATTTGTTTTCTATATCAACTTTAAACTTAACGAGTTAAATGTATTATTTGTAATCAAACTTAAAGATCGTATGTAGTTGTGTTTACTTAACTTAATTTAATGAGTTAATTAATCTTTCATTAACTTGTTTTCCTTAGTAAATATATATCTATCGAAGTGAATGATTGGTATATTTCATAAGAGCAAGTATATCTAACTTATAGTATGTCATAAACTCATAAACAAAGATTACGTTTTGAAATTTTTTTAAAAACAGTTTTATACGAAACGATTGTTTGTCATGTGATTGTGAATATTGAGTAATATATATATATATAATTATAATATATATACAGAATTACTGCATATATTATTATTGCAACTGATCTGAAAAAAATGTATACATTCCATTAAAATACCTACTTAGTATACAAAACTTTAGTCAATCAACCATATTAATTTAATGTATATTATATTTTTAAATCAAATGAAAAATATTCCAAAACTTGTGATATAATCAAAACCGCATTTTTTCTCGCGATTTGTATTGGATATTGCAGCGTAATCATTGTGATATTTAATCGTTTCATCATGAGCTCAACTCATTTGCATTTACAACACAATGAAATCACTACACTAGGTTCGGTCGTTACACATTTTAGATTAGAAATAAAGCAAGTAAAATGTAATCAATTTAAAATGAGAGGTACACATTTCTTGCGGATAAAAATATTGGTCTAGAAATCTAATGTTATGTCGTAATGAATATATATTATGATATATTTGGAAAATTAATTTTAAATTTTCGCTTATTTTTGATTTCTAAAATAGTACGGAGAAACTAACGACAAATGTATGATCTAATATAATCTTATACTAAAATTCAGTTATTTTAAATAAATGCTATGTCTCACCCATTGACCAAATATCGAAGAATTTAGCGTTATATCCGTTATGATTTGAATTCATTAATACTTCTGGTGGCATAAACATCCTTGTACCGCAACGAGTTAGCGACAATGTTCGTTTATTGCTGAACGATTCTCTGCAAAAATTTGACAACCCAAAATCGGCCACTTTTACTTCATTTCGATGGTTCAGTAATATGTTTTCTGGCTTAAGGTCTCTATGCGCTATGTCCAGGCTATGGAGGTACTCGATTGCTGCGACGATTTGAGAAAATAGAAAACATGCATCGTATTCCACGTAAGGGCCATACTTTTTAACAACTTTACACATGTCGCCATTTCTAAACGTGAAATAAAAATTTACTCGATGCATTTTTTCAATATTTTGAGACCTTACGAACCTATAGACATGTATTAACATCCTACATTGTTTAAGAACTATAAAAATAATTAAGTATCAAAATGTTATTTTATTATTTTCAAATATTAAAATTGTAATATTATTACCTCCATTTTTTTGCGCACTACTATAATTATTGTTAATTGTAAGAACTTAATACAATAATTACATATAATGTATAAATGTTTATCGCTGTGAAAACTTTTCATAATATACCTATATATTATATAAATTGTATATATATAATAAACATTTTTTACAATTATGTATATGGAAAATGTTTTTTAAAATAATGGATTAAAGACTTACTATATTGTACATACGTTTAATAGTATTTATAGTATAAACGTATAAAATATTAAAAATATCTTTTAGGTCATTGATGTTTAACACAACCACTTAATTAGCGAGAGAGCAGTAAGATGGTATACTTGCAGTATTCCATGTACATGTAGACGTAATGGCGATGTATGATAATTTTAATGAACTTTATTAGGTTTGGATGATTGACTTTTTTTGAAATCATAATTTCACGTTTAATCAAAGATTTGTTGCATTGAAATATTGAAGATTTTTTGTCGATGATTTTTACTGCAAAACCAATAGTTCCGCTATTTACCTTTGCCACGCAGTATTTGACTTTCCCAAATGTGCCTTTTCCGATGGTGTTTTTAAAATACACCTTTATCTGAGAATTGTACGCCGTAGTTTTATTTTGTTTTATAGTGGCCGTTTCCATTACGATGTATATTTTTAAAAACGACAATTCATGAATTGTTAACGTGACGTGACTTCAGATAAAAATAAATCAAACAACTAAACCAAATGTGCCGTGAAAATGACGTATTAACAATATGCGATTTAATGGAAACACCAGCAATCTGGTAACCATGACGAAAATTGCTAGTTACCGCTCTCCTATCCATTTCCATTTTCTTAGTGTCATCTTTATGGTCTAAATAGTAATTGTTTTTAATGATTGAATACTAGAAGCAGGATCGTGAACAAATTCGTATATAATTTCAAGTTATTTTAAGTATAATCTATGGATATTATACCTTTATCATTGATCTGATATAAAATAAGCTATAATTAACGGTTATGCGATTGACTGACCAATTAAGTGTGTACGAATAAATCAGTATTGTACGTACAGTTTAAAGAATCATTTTTATTAATTTGATTTATCGTGATTTTCAATACAATAAAAATATATTTTTTCTTTTTATCAACAGCTTTAATATCATACGGAATTCATTTAAAATAACTAATACAACTTTACATACCATTTTTTGCAACTAAAATGGTTAATTTTCATTTCCTCCAGAATTAGTTAGAAATGTTTCCTCCAAATATTATTCTAACTAAAATGATATCCATTTTTCTCCAAATATTAAAATATTTAGCTAATACCAGTCGTATTGTAGAATTATAAAGGAAAAATAAGGCTATGATCATGTATATTATGTGAATTTTATCGGTTGCAAATCCGTTATTATTTCTAAGAAATTACAAAAATTAAAATAATTATTCATCTGTCTATTATTACATTTCTTTAAATGATTATTTATTTGTTGTTGAAATATTTTATAAATTATAATATTATAATTGTTTATAACTTATAAGTAAATCTTCTTTAATTGTTATTTTTCCTTTTTTTTTGTTATTCCAATGTAACTTTAAAATATATTTATTATAATACTCTTAATTCATTATTAGAGGAAAATGGCTGTGGCCGATATTAGGATCTGCAGTGAATGGGTTTTTTTTAAGGTTGTAGAACACAGAAAAAAAAAAGTGGGATACGTATGTAATATTTCATCATTTTATGTGGTAATAAAATTTGTATGATAGACACGCAATGTGTATTATTACATTTATTAAAAATGTATACATTTTTATTTTTTGTAATTATTAATACACATTTAAATAATTAGGTACAGGTAGGTTTGATTGAAGACTTCAAACAAAAATAAATAAATTGTAATAATATTATTGTATTTATAATTTATGTATAATATAATACATACATATATATATTACTACTCATAGGTCGAATTATATAAATTATGAATTTAAAAGCTAAATTTACGGAAAATCGTTGCACGTAATAATAATTATTGTTGATTAATTATTGTTTTATTTTCATGATGTATACAGCCTCTCAAACTCATTTTTATAAATTGTGTTTTTTTTTATTCATAGCTTTAAAATTGTTCATAATGACTATATATGAATAGTCATACTTTCAAATGTTAGCAAGCTAATATTAATTGCAACCGCAATTCTGATTGTGATCAGCGTCCAGCTATTCTTAAGTTTTGAACAATCTAAGTTAATCCATTAAAATATATTTCCTAGTTTATTTGATTATTTTCATCGTACAAAGTGTTCAAGTTATGCACATCAAACAATAGACAGTACACAAAGTGTCTGCTTACCATTTTTAAAGTTATGAAAAAGTATACTAAAGACTTTAAATTGGTATGTCAATTTTGGACTTGTCTATGTGATATATGCTACATGATAATAAGCAACTTTCTATAGTAAGACTGATCATCTAATATATGTAGTTATAATATTTGAAATGAGAAATTTTATTAATCGAAATTAAGGACATCTCAAAATTTTTGAACACGTTATTAATTTATAATAGACGAGTTCTATTTTTTTTGCATTTAACCGATTCAAAATCAAATTTTCACAAAAATCAAACTGTTAATCGACATAGGCGTAAAACATACATGCGTCATAAAATACCTATATATATATATATATAACCTATTCTTTTGTCCGTTTATATTTACACCTATACTTATCTATTAATTTGATTACGGAAATTTAAAAAAAAGAAGAGGAAGGACCATTTCACACGATTTTTGTTTTTATTAAATACCTATAATTGTATAGTAAAGTTATATATTATGCAAACGTATATTATGTGCAGGTATATTGAGTTGTCGTTCCATCCCACATTCTCACGATCAGTTTGGTCGAAAAAATAATACCATTTGAACGTTAAAATACATAGTAGGTATCTACTACCTATGAACCACTAGTCTTCGACCAGTATGAGCGAAGACGCGTATGACCACCAGCGGTGGCAGTGGCAACACTAAACGCGCACCACCTCCCAGAGACCGCGCCCATCGGGGGACCGCCTACCCGTTTGGCTAATGTGATCGCGAACAGCAGTGGTTACCACGGTAACCGAGCCACGGCTATGACGATATCGGTGGTGGGGTACGTGTGTGTCGAGTCGTCTGGCTGGCTAGCCCGGGAGTCGTTGTCGTCGCGTTAGTCGGCCGCAAAGCCTATACGTTGTATACACGCACAGTAGATCGCGCGATCGTCGGGAGAAAAAATGTATTAAAAGTGATAATAGTAATAATAATAGAGTTTTGTTATAATACAAACATAATATTTTTATTATAGCATACGGTTGTTTCGCGTGAATCGACTCGCGTCTATTGTGTCTTCGTCGTTCTGTCCGTTCGGTTCCGTATAAATGACTCGGTAATATTTTATATTATTAATATATTTCGCTCTGCAGTTAATCTACTCACTGCGGTGTTCGACGTTCGATATCAAATTTTTCCGTCGTTCGCTATCAATATACATAAATATTTTTTTTCTCGCAACCACATAGTACCTCGCTTATAATCGGCTGTCTGTACAATACATACTTATACGCGTCCAGTCGTGCCATGCCGTCGTGTCGTTGAGTCGAGTGGATGCACAGCAGTGATGTTGATCGGCAGCGGTACTGCAGGCAACTTCGGGAGTTTCAACGTGGACCATCCGGGCGGGCCCAGCATCATCAGCGGGTTACAAGGGTCGCCTCACCACGCGAGCACCGCCAGCCAGCCACAACAGCATTCGCCCGGCTCTTCGTCGGGTGGCGGCGGCAGCGGCAGTGCCGGAGGAGGTAGCGCCATGACGCCACTGTTGCCGTCGTTTGGGTTCACCCAGGAACAAGTGGCTTGCGTATGCGAGGTACTCCAGCAGTCTGGCAACATCGAACGGCTGGGCAGGTTCCTGTGGTCGCTGCCCAGTTGCGACAAACTTCACAAGCACGAGAGCGTGCTCAAGGCGAAAGCCATCGTGGCGTTTCACCGGGGTAACTTCAAGGAGCTGTACCGTCTGCTGGAGAGCAATCAGTTCTCCGCACACAACCACCCTAAGCTGCAGGCGCTCTGGCTCAAGGCGCATTATGTGGAAGCCGAGAAGCTCAGGGGTCGTCCGTTGGGTGCTGTCGGCAAGTACCGGGTCCGCCGCAAGTTCCCGTTACCCCGGACCATATGGGACGGTGAGGAGACCAGCTACTGTTTTAAGGAAAAGTCCCGGATGGTGTTACGCGAATGGTACGCCAGCAATCCGTACCCGAGTCCCAGGGAGAAGAGGGAATTGGCCGAGGCCACTGGATTGACTACGACCCAGGTGTCCAACTGGTTCAAAAACCGCAGGCAAAGAGACCGAGCGGCCGAACAGAAAGATGGGTGAGTGGTGTTCGTTTTACTAATCATTACATATATATTAATATGATATATCACCTTTCTTGCGTACCTCTATAAAACATAATGCTACGTTATTATTAAACCTATTCCGTTACAACGCCCCGAATGTTTTTGACTCACTGCAACTGTTTATCAGCTCTTTTTGTGACAATGTTTAAATTATCATGTAACAATATTGTGTGACGAGCGCACCCGGAAGACGAGTGTTACTGGAAAATTAACTCGGCCCGGTAATGCTCCCTGAACGCAACCGCAAAACACTTCCTAAAGAGTTTGATACGTATAATCTATTATAACAAAATATTTTCATCGTCTTCACATAACTTATTATGTATACGTATATGTGATCAAAAAAAAAAAAAAACATAATTAAATTAAATCATTTTCTAAGTATTATAGTAGATATAATGGCTATCCAAAAAGGAACTTAAAATAAATTCACAATTTTTTTTTTTATTTGAAATAATATAGCCAAAATTGGTGTATATACAATTATCTACTTATTATATATTTTTTACTGATTCGATAAATTCGCTCATAGATTAGACACGTGTTTTATAAATAGTTTTGTTTGAATTGCAATTTTTTATTAAAAATATGATCACTCGTATATAGTGTGTAAGCTATATTTATGTAATACTAATTAGATGTTATCTAACTTAAACTTAACCCATGAGATAAAAATGCTTGATTTTAAACCAAAACTATACCTAGCAAATATATTGAATAATGAATAAAAAATAAAATACTTTTTGACGATTATTTTATTAGTGTTATTGATAAGTAACCACCTATGATTGTTATAATTTGATTCTCAAAAACTACAATAGTTCATATTTATACGATTAATGATACTGAAAAAAGTTAATAAATGATAAAAATAGATATTATTTAAAAAATTTGATACGAAGAAAAAACAATATAGACATTTATACAAATAAAATAAACTACTTTTGATTTGTATACGTTTCTGTTTATTTTACAGAAATAAGGTACTCTTTTATTTAAAAATACAAATGTAAATAAAAAAAATATTACACTATTTAATACTGATGTATTGGGAAATTAATTTATATTTTAATTGGTCTTAAGGTTAGCAAAGGACTATACAAATAATGCCTATTTAACCTATAGACAATAATATCTATAACTACACATAATCTATACTTCAACTTTTTTTACCAAAACATTAGTTTAAAAAAGATTAAATATTGGATTTACATTTTAAAAGTTTTTAGATTAAAAATATATAATAATAAAGCTAGAGAAAAATAGGAAATAAAATTTTTTTTTATAATAATTTTGATTTGTATTTACACACAAGTGACATTAGTATAAAATGTATAAAACTTTGAAAACCACTTGAATTAAAAAATAAAAGCAAAATATTTATAATTTTAATATTTTGTCATGTCAAAACATAGTTTTAAAATAAATATAGTTTAACAAATATTGAAATATCGTAATGTAAATAATAAATATACCTACTAAAATTGCGACACATTAAGGTCAAATAATAAAATATATAAATAAATACTATTTTGAAATAAGCGATAAGTTAAATTAATCTCATATAATTTATATAGCTTTTAATTATTAATTTATCTGTATAAAATAATAACATATTAATAATTAGAAGTTTGAAGTTAGAAGATTTAAATTTTTTTTTTTTAATTTTGTTTATCTATATCCATACTGATACAAATTTTAAAATGTAATGATATTAAAATATGATAAACGTAATGCATTTTATCATACTAGATTATATGAAAAATGTATTGTTTTTATATTGATAAAGTCACATTGACCTCATCATTTACTGTCTTAGAGAACTAATTTCTGTAAAATCTCATTCTGGTGACCGGAAGAGTATTGTAATTGGCCCTGAGAAAAAAATGATTAGCAAATGACCCTAATCAAAATGAAATAAAAAAAATAAAAAATTACAATCCGTCACAATAGAGCTCTCTGTGAAGTATCATAAACAGGTACTATAGGTTTATGTAGACTGCAGACGTTAATATGCCGATAATAACGAAAAAATATAGCCGCGACAAAGCGATAACTTAATATTGTAAACAAGGCGTAAGCCAAGCGGGCTACAACGACCTCCGGATGATAACGAATTTCATTAATACGGATGTTGATCGTTTAAGTACATAAAAGTGAATGAAACGATTATGCATTACACATGTTGGATTATCACTTTATATTCTGCATGTGTGGTTATGGTATATTATATTATATACATTACACACAATGCCGTCTTATAGCACCCCACTGGGTGCAGAACTACCCTCTCATTATTCTCTCAAGGGGCTGAATCACGGGAATTAGTTCGATAAATCATATTTATCATATGTTCTGAACTCAACGGGGTATGCTCGTAATAAGTTTTTCGCGTCATACATGTTTTCCAGATGATATCGGCAGTTTCGGACACACATATTTTACGAGATGTCATTATCTATTATATTATATTTTTCATTTAAATTCACATATGGGGACTCGTTTTTAAGATAAATATAAAATATCACAGCAGTATTTAGCTTAAAAAAAAATAATTTTATAACTAAAATTAGCTCTCCCCTGAAAAATATAGCAAGTTATAAGTTGATAGAAAAAATGTCCTAAAATGTTTATTAATCTTGTATGTGATTTTAAAATATTGATAATATAATATAATCCATAAATATGATATATTATTAGTGAGCTAATTAAAAACGTACGTTTTATTAATTAGTGATAGGTTCTTATAATAACAATTTACTATTATTATGATAAACAATTCTTGTTGAATATAATAACATATTATCTTATTATCTATTTAAAAATGATACACTTCAATGTAAAAACAATAAAAAATATCATGTATAAAATATAATTTTTACAAATACTTTTAAAATATAATTTATAAGATTTTGTGTAATTACTATTATATTGTGTATTATTGTGTATATTATTATAATATAAATGGTACATTTTTTTACTAAATTAATAATTAATTACTATAAATGATTCAAATTCATAAAAGATAATTAAATTGCTTACAGTATTTAATTAGGTAAATTATGAAATATATTAAAATATCTATTTTATTATTAAATATTTTCAAGGAGTAATAAACATTTAAAACCCTGCATTTTAGGTAGAGCCAAAAAACATCCAGAATTAATACGATAAAAAATACAACTTTGTAACTTTGCCAAGTAATAAATACTGACATAAAATAGTCTTATATTTTTACTTTGGTACTTAAAAAAATATGTCATCATTAAAATTAAACTCATTCTGTGTTTTAAAATATTTCAAAAGCTTTAATGGTAATAATTTACTTATTTTCATTGTAATGATTTAATTAATTTTATTTATGCTTGTGATGATTAATGATTAAGTACAGTAGGTACCTATATATTTGTCAACAGACGATTTATTTTTGATTGAATTTTACAAATGACATAAAAAAAATAATTTATTATTTCATTAAAATTGTATGATTGTACATATTTTATAAATTCTTAAACGATTGTGTATATCTTTGATCTTCTGAACGGTTGTAATTTTATCACATTTAAGACTTAAAAAGAAATATTGATTATTTTCAAACTACATTTTTGTGTCTTGACCTATGACATACCAGTCTATTTCGTATATTTTTGTTTATGTTTATATAGTGCTTGTCTGCTTGAAAATACGGGACGATATGAAAATGTTTATTATTGAATTTTGCAAACATACGTACCCAAGACAATACTATAGACAGTGAATTCCCATCCGTAGTATTCTCACTATCGCGCAGTCGAGAAATGTGTTTGTTTAGGATGCCCAGATGCCCAAAACCATATAAAACAAATACAAACCAATAATGTAAAGAATTTCTATATAGTTTCAGTAGATTCGTTGAGTGTAGTCTGTATTTATAAATATAATACATACAATGTACATTTTATTATACATGTATACATGCATAGAGCGACATAATTGAATAGTTCTTTTAGTTATTTATAATGATGGTATATTATAATATTATTGCACATACCTACCTTAATATATTAATATGCACCATAGTGGTCATTGATAACGTCATTTATTGTTTTTAATGTATTATCTATATTATCTTTTATAAAATTTAAAAATAACAGATCTGATTTTCTAAAGCTTTTAATATATTTAAACAAATTAAAAAGAATTATTTAAATTCATTGTAGTTTTTATTTTTATTATGTATAACTGTCTATATAATACTTTTTATCATCACACTTTTTTGTATCTACCTAATGTTCTGCAATAAATATATACCTATATTATGTATTACTACATATACTATACATACATAGTTATTGGAGACGAATCAAATATTTTATTTCATCAACAATAAGAGTTATGTCAAAAACATATTTAACGTGTGCGACCCACTAATAAGATACGAGAGATACGATAGAATTATATATAATTTTTTTACGTCTTTTGTCTCATATGTAGTTTATTATTAAAAATACTTGTTTAAAAAATAACGCATATAGTACGTCACTACACGCGTGTGTTATATCCACCTATCCACCTAAACAAATAAACACCGTAGTAATTTTGCGTTGTCGCTTAGTTCATTTCAGTGAATTATACTTTATTGTAATTATCGATATGAATAATTTTAATTTATACCTATTATCAAAAATTTAAATTAAGAATAACGTTGACTAAATGTTCTCAAAATATTTATAATATTCTTAGGCGAGTTACGGACACATTATTGTTATACTTCAAATTTTCGTCATGCCTTCTAGTATAAAATATAGGTTTCTACATGAATATAGATATTATACATAAACCTGTTTGTTAAAAATACAATATCTATGTATTAATAAAGGTAAAAATATAATATTATTAATGTCCACATAAATTAGTTCTATAAAATAATATAATAATTATTATTATCGTCAGAATATCTATACCTATATAATTGGTGTTAACAATTTATCTGTTCGCACTGTTCGCCACTGCAGTCGCGTTTCGCCGACGATGAATATCAGACTTAAAAGTAAAAAAAAAAAAAAAATAGGTAATAATAATATTGATTTATTTTCTCGAAACGGATCTAATATCTCGGTAAATAACAATGTGAGATAAGCTGATAACAATATAAGCGAACATCGTCTTCACGAATGTAATCCGATATTTTATTTTGCCGTAATATACAATATATACCTACGCGAATGTAAATGGCGAGAATTGTGTTCTGTGGAGAAATTATTCACAAATGAAGTACGATTTACCCATACGCACATTCGTGTGCCTATACACAATAATATAATATTAAACATTCGAATAAATGTAACCAATTTTATCAACATGTATTTCTTTAAGATGTTGAAAATGTAAATTTATAAAATAATACTTGAAAACCGTAACTATATATATATTATATACATAAGTAACGCGCTGAGTGTTTTACACCTATAGGTAGGCACTGCGTTTGAAAGTAGCTCTACATATAATATATAATATGGTGTGTGGTATGTATTGTCACATGTAATACTTGTACAGCATATATTCAACTACATTCGAGTGTGTATATTATATACCTACATATGATGTATTGATTTTCGTGTAGGCAGCGAAAAAAGAGAACAATTTTTTTTATGTTTTGACAATATTGCTCTCGGTGTAATATCATTGACTTTGACGACATTACACCATCTCACGAGAGGGTCGTACCTATTATTGCCGAAAGACATATGAACAGAATAGTTACTAAAATATATAATATTATGTTGAGTCACTTTACCGCGGCCGCACTGAAAACAATTTTGTGCAACACAAACATTACATGTAATATTAAAGTTTGCGTACATTATATTCGTTTAAATAATATTAAGTATAAAATATTATATCTATTAAATAATGCAAGAACCCGCACAAAGCGATAAGGTTTTACATTAAACGTGATAAAAATAATTATTATAATATAACTGTTTAGGAATGTTTCAATCAAAATTACTCAGGTAAAACATAATATTATCCGTACAATAGTGTTTAATGTGTATATATTATAAGGTATCACTCTAAAATAGTAAAATATGCGTATATACTTCATATTATTCGCTATTTTCCCGTGTCCCACTCACACCGTCGTGTTACACTTGTTTTTGTTTTATTATTTTTTTTTCTTGAATTTTTTTTTATTAAAACGTGTTCTAATTCTTTGTGCACGCTAAAAATGTTTAAAACTTTTATTATTTCTTACAACGGGTGGTGGCGTGAACTTCGTGTCAAGGACTACGTGATGTTAAACATAAACAATTAGAAATGCTTAATCCGATGAAATCCGTAACGATTTTATTTTTTTTTTACCTAAGCACATACACGCACATTTAAATGCATATTGTTGTACACTATGCATACTACTGTGCATGTATTTAAATAATATACTAAACGTAATAAATTTGAAAAAACATGCGAAAAATATAATCACATTTTGGAAAGCTAAATACAAATCAATACCTTTACAACATGCAGGTGGAAAATAAATTATATTCCAGTATACAAAGGTGCTGAAAAGTAACAACTCACTATAACAGTATACATATAGAAGTGTTAAACATTTAAGAATCTTTTATTTAAAAAGAAAAAAATCACAGCACGACGATGATTTTATGTTAATGTACAGCTTTTACAGTTTATTAGTAAATAAACTGTAATAAACTTATTAATAAGTATTCAAACGTTTGGAAATGTCATATCATATAATGTATCTTAAAGAAAATTAATGAACCTATAAAATATAATATGTATTATATATACTTATTTTGATTTGGAAATCTTATAAAATATGTTTTATATTAATACTTACATAGACTTCATTTCAGAATATATTCATTTATTTTGTACGTAGAGTTTAATAGTGCATAGTTATTATTTTTTCTTCTTTTTTAGCATGGATGGATAATCATTTAACAATATAAATTGTTTGAATAATCCGTTTGTTAACGAAAGGTAAAACAATAATATTTTTCTTCAGTAAAAAATATTATAAATCGGTACAATAATACTATAAATTGCATTGAAAAAAAGAGAGTAATTTGATACGAAAATTTAGTTATTTGAAATGCTTGGAGCACGTGCTGGCACACACGTGATAATGATAAACGAAAAAACATAAGACTAGCGACTGTAAAATAACTTTTATGATGTGGGCAACCGTATAATTATTATTGTTATTTAGAATAATATTTAATAGCAAACATGTGAACTCATGAAATCGCGATATCGCTCGAGTTCGATTATGTTATGAGATTTGTAGATATGAAATATTTTGCAGCACATTAAACTATAATACGAGTATATGTTATAATATTACATTTATAACAGTATTCAAATTCATTAATATGATATATATGTGTGTGTATTGTCCTGTGGAACGTGTTAATTTCAGACGGTATAGGTACGTGATAAATATTATTGCTATTATTTTAATACTATATTTAATTTATACAGTTATACCTGAGTATGATTAAAGGTGTGCAATGAATTAACTATGCATAAAAATTCTAAGTCTAAGTAAAAAATTAATATTTTTTATCTCAACTAGTTTAATTTACTGCTAAGATAGCTTATTTTTTTTCAGTTGATTTAAAAATAATTTATCAAGTTGAAATTAAAATTTTTTGGTTTTAATGAATTTATATATTAAGTACTGTACATAATACATATCGTTAAATAAAAATAATCTAATACTATAATGATAATAATAATACTAAAATTTCTCTTATGTTTCTTGATAAAGTGACATTGTATATATTATAGATAGGCACAAAATTTAGTGATTAAAAAAGTAGATTCAATTTGTATTCAAATTAAATTAAATACATTATTTTTTCTTTATATATTTAATCACGAGTTAAGTATATTATTTGTTAACTATTATGAACTTCTAAATAATTAACGATCTCGTCTTTATTTACCTTAATTCGAGTTAATTATTTTTATTAATTTTGACCAACTTTGTGGTTTCACAATCGAATGCTATCGAACTAGTGAAATTTAACAAACTAATTGAGAAAGGAAATCATTCGTACGTAGATATATACTTATAATAAACGTATATTATTATTTATTTCCGCTATATACTCTTGGGTATGCCATATACATGATGTATAGTATATTTGAAAAACATGTTGTACGAGGTTGCTGTGGGACCCACGTCCCGAAAGCATATTGACGTTTTGCAATCGCCTTATTGTTTGCTCTCGAAATGTACACAAATGGCACGTTATCCATTTTACCATTGTGCGAACCGCATCTACATTAAGTCGCGTATATGCGGACGCTTTTCCCAAAGCTATTATTTACCATTCATATATAATATATATATATATAAAGTATACCTATTTTAATGGGGTAGCAAACATTTAGGTTCGATATATAGTGGTTGGAACCAAGGTAGGAATATGTATTTATAATAATATTATATTATAGTGTAGGACAGCTTGAATCAACACCTGCGCACGTATATATGCTGTGGACGGACAGATATATGATAATATTATGTGCCTATATTATGTTATATAATATAATATAATATTGTTGTATTTTAACCCTGTAGACTGAAATACCTTAAGTCCGAACAAAGTTAAAAATGAAGTAAAGTCTGCTAATAAAATTTTAAAATTCACCTAATTTAAGCAAGTGCCATACGTCTAAAATATTACACAACAAAAACCATATTGTAGACAATATTAAAAAGATGAAAGCCGTAAATCGTAATAAAATCCACAAGTAGAATGTATTGAAAAAAAATGCATTAGGTAACAGTTATTTACTGTAATTAACAAATACGTCGTAAATGCTATAGAAGATTTTAGCTAATTTCGTACATCTACTTTTAGAAATACTTTTAAATTATCGATAAAATTAAATAAATGCAGTTATTATTTTCGACATTGTTTTTTATGAACCAATATAGTTGATAAAATATGTAAATTATTAATAATTTTATACTGATGTAAAAAGTAAGATATGTTATTCAAAAATATTTTATCATATTTATTTTCATTACATTGTATTTCTCAAGTAAATTCACAAAGAAAAACACACATCTACTGTAATAAATGTTATGATGTTAAAAAATTAAAAATTAATTTATTTCAAAAATGTTTTACATTGACTTACGAAATTTTTAGTTTTGATGTGGTACATAGGTAAAGCTTTAATGTTCGCTTTTTTATATATAATTAAAAAATGTATGAAAAAGTATTTCTAAAAATATTTATTATTTGCAAGAATCACTTCGATATTTTTTTGTGAAGTATTATATCTTTAACTTTAGCTGTGCCTATAACGTATATCTGCATAACGGTACAATGCGAATGCATTTATTTAGATAGATAGGTATGTATAAAATATTATAAATACATTTATTGTAATAATTATTCTTCATATTAAAAGGAATTGTTTAAAAACTCGTCATGAATAACCGAAACGACTTAATAATTATATTAGGTATACCAATATCAGTGGTTTTTTTTTTTAATATAAATATAATCAAACCCATAATCGGTGAATGAAAATACAATTTGTTCAGTCATCGTGTAAAAATAGTGTGTTCGTCGTGTGAATTTCAAAACATGATCTTGTCATGTACACGTACATATATATAGGTGTAACACCTCGTATATATGTATTTGAACGAGTATCGTCGTAGGCAATAAACGAAGGTTCAAGTTGTTTTATAAATAAACGGCTTTTCGCGGGCATGCGACACCTGCAATATAGGTACCTACGTAATATATATTATACGGGGCCGGCTCTCATTGTCTCTCTCGAAATAAATAAAAATCTCTTCGTCCGCAGTCGAATATCGCACAAACTTATTATGCGATAGGTCTTGTAAAAAAAAAAAACATCGGCATGTCCGTGATGTGATGCGCACGCGCGCGCGTACAACAACGATTGTAATATACCTACAATATATACGATGCAAAATGCTGCAATATCAGAAAACTATTTTCGGACACGTTTCGAACGAACGGCAGCCGCATCGCTTTCATTTGAGCCCGCGCGACCGATATATTATCCGTCTATATAATATAAACAGACGGGACACGTGTACGGTGAATAATAGCTTATAATACAGTGGCTTCATTTGTGGCGTTCACTGGTGATTTTTTTTTTTGTACTCTCAACCACTGACTGCACCCACCCGCCCGCGCACCACCGTCATCGATTCCCAGGGCGAACACACACATACCATTGGCTACCCGTGAAAAAAATATGAATTATTATAGTTGTGCAGAGTTCAGTCCCACATCATATCTAGAACCATATAATATTTATGACTGAATTCCGTCCGATAATAAGCCAATAATTGAGTCAGACTTTTTAAGCAATTATAATACTAAAACCATAATTTTTGACATTGTGGACTAACAGTACTCAATCCATAAAACGGTAAAATGTTAAGGAAAATTGTGGTTTTATCCAACTCAATTAGGTTATTTTCCACAAGACTCGACTGAATCGAGTGTGTGCATCCTAAAATATACAATGAGATGATGACTGCGATAGATAGACGTATACTATTGTTTTCTGCGATAAAACAATGTCTATAATATTATATGTGTCTACGCGATGATTTTGTTCGCCATCAATTATTTCTGTTTTTAATAATATGTGTATACATAAGTGTATGTCAGTTATGCACGAAGACTGATGTCGTCGTTCGAAGTAGTATGCTGAGAAATTATCCTTGTGTCGCAACAAACTCTGTAGAAATATAATATTTTGGTAATGCTGTATAAAATATATATGATATTATATTTTAGTGTATAATTGCAGATGTAGTCCCGTCTGCCTTTCAAATTTTGGCTTGCAGAAAAGGCATCACTATATACCTTCTCTGCCCACGCTCGCGACGCTATAATATTATATACATATTATAGGTATTGTATCTTATTGTTGTAATTGGATCATTTGTTTAGTAACGGATTGTCGATTTATCATAAGAAAAAAAAATATATATGGATACGAAATGTAGTCAAAATTGTTCGCAGTTCTCACCGGAAATTCGACAGGAGAAAATCAGAATAACTATAAAACTATTATACGTACAATCACATTCGACACGGCATTTAAAAAAAAATTAAAATAATGTTATTGAAATCTAATAGATTGTAATGGATTTTTTTTTTTTGTTAAATACCTAATGGGCAAAAAACTCGCAGACGATTGTTTGTTTGTTGGTCAGGATTTAATTGCCCGAGAGCCAGATGGATATAATGTACACCGTGTATAAAAGAGCTGGCCGTTATTTTGGGAACACGAGGGGACGACGCGGGCAACTCGCCAGTCGCCAGTAACATGAACCCACCGTTTTGGCTCATCTTCTACACACACACACACACACACACACACACACACACACACACACACACACACACACACACACACACACACACACACACACACACACACACACACACACACACACACATACATGTATACATCAGAGCTCTATCGTGCGGCTATAGAGAGTCTCCACTCCAATCGCTCGTCCCGCTGTCACCTCCACTTCGACTGGCCGGCCCGGGCCCTTAAACACACATACGCGCGCGTGCTCGAACTGTTGTAACAGGCCGCCTGTATTTCGGTAGCTGCGTGTGGTGTCTAAAATATATTACTTATCGTTAATATTTCCATTATTATTAAAGGTATAATATGCACATTAATGGTATTTTCTTTCGAATTAGGTTTACTATTTTTTTTTTTTTTTTTTGGTTATGTTAAGTACGCTATATTAAAGTCAAGTTAATTTTTTCATAAATGTTTATGTATATAAAATATCCCAGTAGATAGCTTAAAACGATTATGACTATGCGATATTAAAAATAAGTTATTTTAATTAAGCAATCCTGACTAATGACAACAATAGAAGTATACATGTAATAATTACATTTTTAATTTACCGTGATTACATACCATTAATAATATATTTTTATTTTATTAATTATTATTTAATTATTCATAAATAAACGTGACTATATGATTGGAAGTAACTCGTTTTTTATTAGGTTAATTATAATACAAATCAAGTTAAACGTTAAGTTAATAAGATATACAAAAAAATTCAAGTTAAAATTTAAAATTAACCTAACCGTTTTAGCTACATTTTCAACTCGTCCATGCCCAGCATTGGCAATATATGATACATGTATAATAGGTACAAGTGTGATAAATTTTTACGATGTTTGCGTCACGCGCATTTAGAATTTAAATTTTGCGACCATTACGCGGTATAAGTACTTTACATAATTAAGTGTATTTAGTATACCTACTACTTGAATAATATAATATTATGAGCCCGTGTACCTCCTACGTATTATAGATCGATATCGTCGATTACTGCTGCAGTGCGTATAATATATAATTATTAATAAGACGTATAACGATCTCGTACTATCTCGATCGCGGTAGAAATCTGCTTGCCGCTCATACGAATGAAACTCGACGAACTCGATACTGCTATTACCATCATAGCCGTATTACAGTACGAACCTAAAAATATAATAGTGCAATTTATACGCCAAGCACTTCTTTCCGCAAGTCTTGAGTTGCGAGCTAACTAGTTTTAAAACACATGCCGATAGTATGGTCTTACATATTATTGTCGTGTCTAGGACGCGACCGTGTACAATAATTTATGATTTTATAGTAAGTATAATACTCGTTGGCACGTTACGATACAATTTAAAACCTTATTAGTGAAAATAAATGGCCGTAATTGTCATTAAAATCGGAGCAATCGACCATATTATTATCGCTATTTATTCACATAATACCTAATAATTGCATTTATCATATAATGTCTGCAGAGAGTTGCTTTAGTACGATCACTATGTATATTTTTATAGCCAATCGCAAATATTTTCCGTCATCCGTGTTTAGTATTTCACATGGAAAATATTACTATGAGTGTACATACACCGCTTTACTAATAGTAAAAGTAAACTAGTAACATTTAGACTTGTCACGTACATCTCGTATTATTTTACTTAACATTCACTGCAATATTTTATTTTTTTTAAAGTCTTCAAAACGGATGGTATCGCACGGCGAATATGATTGAAATATAACATGACAGATCGATGTGTGAGCTATCGCGGATGGTCGACAATCCAAGAGTCCAACGTAGGTCTTAGACGGCGATATTTTACACGTGTAATAAAAGTATTAAAATATATTGGGAGTGAAAATCGATCGATATAATATAAAATAATTACCAACAATAAATACTATCGGCCGGGCAAATACGTAAAAGCCTCGCGATAGCCTGCGTGACGCGCACAGTCGATTGTATCTATTACACATATATAATATAATACCATAATATACAGAACGCGATAAAAAATAATATATATATATATATATATATATATATATATTATCGTTATTATTACGACGACGATGTCGTCGACGTATAACCTATATATATATATTATATCTATACGGCAGGCACGGAAATACGTTGACAGCGAAATCGAAAGATCAAACTCGTACAATATTTTACATTATGCGACTATAAGAAGAGGCTTGGACGCGCGTCTCGGACGAAATATCGTAATATCATTATATAGGCTATACACACGCGAAGTACACAGCTGATGAATATCTCACCCGACGACTAGGAATACGACATACGTATATAATATGCACTACTCAGACACAGACACAGACACACACACAAGAACACTTCTTATACGTATGCCACGCGGACACACACGCTCCGGAATCATATTATTATAATATTATATATATCTTCGATCTTTGTTTCACGAATATATTACCGCAATGCATTATATTATACGACGAGGACACGGGCGCGTGTACGGCGACATGTATTACACTCTATAACGGCCACGCGGCATTGCTCGGCCGTATTCCGATACGTACCTATTCGTATACTGCTGCGGGTAACGTGCCCGTACTACACCCAACATCATACGTCGGCGATTGTTTTACAATAAACATTTATAAGTCAGGCAACGTTTTCGTTCGAATCATTCCGGCCGACCCGAATGTTCCTCGTAGAACGGCTATACAGCATAACACAATAATATTAACGCTTTGTAACACGGCTGTGGACACCAATGCATACCTACGTGTGGTACACGCACGCACTCGTCGGTAAGTCGTAGTAAAACGACTAAAGAGATAATCGGCTCGGCCGTGCCCGCCGTACTGTTTTTTTTTTCCTCGCGTCCCTGCCGATCCGAACGGATCCGATGAGATAGTGTTAATATGTATAATAATAATATAACACGCGTGTGTATCATATCGCATATTTATGTAATATATATAATATGTATACAATAATTATAATGGGTGTCGAAGCGTGCAATCGAACCATATGCGGAATCCATTCGTCAACCCGAATACGTCTCGTGCGGCTTATACGCGCTTTCGTTATAATATAATACATAAGGATGAAATAATAATTATCATAACGCGATATAATATATTATAATGTGATATAATACAGTACATAAACGCGATTTCGAAATAATTAAATTATTTAAAGGTAAATTTCTTGTATTATAATGATGGCGATTATCGTATAGGTATGTGTGCGCGCACTTGTATATATATTTATATAGGCATAAGAACCGTTTCTCGTTTTGGCTCTCCTATCAGAGATATCAGAGACATATTATATCGATCTCTCGCGTTCGGTCGGACTGCAGATATTATCCGACAAGCAGACATTTTGCTAATGTACGTATAATAATATTATTTCCCATCGTCGATTACCATATAACGCGTATACATAATAATATAAACGTCCGCGTTAGGTCTCTTTGGTATGTTATCACATTCATCCAACGTATTATACATACCTATATACTGCAGTGGTGCAGTTTATGGTTTATTCATCGATTTCCATTGACGAGGGCGAAATGCAAAGAAAAAAATAATACCATACAAATATAACATATATTTTCGATACAAGGCGAGAGACTGTGGACGTATGGATATTTTTATTATTATTATTATTATTATTTTTTGTCAAATACGCACCGCACACGCACATAATATATAATATAATATAATAACATCATAACGACGACACCACACATTTGTTGAAAACGTGGTGCGACCAAGACGACCGGCACACGTGTTTTCGTCTTTTCGGTCTTAAACATGTATACTGCAGGGCCGCTGACGTCGCCGTAGGGTTGTTCAGACACACTCACACAATGACGCGTGTATTATTATTATTATTATTATTATTATTATTATTGTAATATATTAATGTGCACGAGTGGTGCGTGTATTTGATATAAAATAAACCTGCTGCACGTCTCTGTCTCCCGCAAAGCGATAACGCTCGCCGACGCCAGTCCGAACGAGGCGAAAAATCATGGGCACAACCGCGCCATGTGTGCAATGCAGTACGACATCGGGGCATATAATATATAATACAATATTTTATGTCTGTACACGAACAAGAACAGATTATTATAAAAATTATCGGCTGTGTGTGTGCGTGTTTCTCAAGGCTCGACAAGTTAAAGACATTTTTCAACAGATTCGAATTGAGCTGAATTGAGGAAAAATTAAAGTTAATATAGTTTACTACTTTTTTTTAACTCTAACTTTATTTTAATGCTCGTTGGGTGTCTCAACACAATACTTGAAAGACGGGGGGGGGGGGTAACTTAAAATTAAAATTCTTATAATGTTGACATAACTCAACTAACTTGAGTCGGTTTTTTTTATGTACTTGCCCAGTTCCCCCCCCCCTTGATAAGTATATTATATTTTGTATCGGCATAGCATTAGAGCAAAATCGTGTCCGGCGTCTGGTGTTACTCTCGTGTCAAGTCGCGCGGGACGCGGGCGCGTTGAACGCGCAAATATGTGCGATAATATATATTATACAGAATACATGTAGCAAACCGCAGACTATTGAATTATTGTTTCGCGTTATCACTGGCGAATATTGTTATTATAATTATTTTAATAACAATAATTATTATTATTGTCGGTAGTCACAATAACAGTGTTTCGTCAGCTAATCTATGTGGACTGTAGTGCAGAGCGTAATACAGTACGCCAATGTATTGTATTATTTCATAAATAAATTAATGGTTAAACTATTATTATGCACATAATATACGCCCACGCCACCGACGAATAAAAAAATAAACCGTCGACGCAACATTTAAGACTTTTGCATGTTTGGCGTGCACACTGCTGCGGCTTATAGCTACTACTTCTACGTATACAGCAATCCAAGGACCCCAAGTTTTCATTCATGTATTATATTATACGTAATAATTCTATTTCTATGATCATTGCTTTCCAATATGTATATATGTATATACACACACACACATACATATAATATATGGGCGGCGTTGGTGCGTGTACGGATATAATATAAATTTATAATATAATATTATGTTATATATACATATACGGTGAAATCTAATATCCATTAATTGTGTCCGACGGCCATCACAACAACACTGGGCGCGCATGCACATCTATACATACAACTCATAGTATAATATTATTATTATGTATACAATATGATTATTATTGTAGATATGTATATATTATATACGTAGGTACGGCTCCGCGACTGCAGTACCTACAGCCGAGAAAAAATCGGATTAGGCACCGTTTTCAAATATTATTATTATTGTAATGACGCTCGACCGTGTGTTTGTATAATGCAGTTGATTTGCATTATTATTGACAAATACAAATGTATTTTTTTTTCGAAACATACGTACGTTTTCGATTATAAATATTTGTCTTTTCTTTTTACGATCGGTTATTTTTTCACTTACAACGTTATAATATTATTAATATATGATAATTTTTTTTTAAGTAAATTTGTATTTGTAGCCTGTAGGTATAAGTGTATTATATATACCATCATACACATATGTGTATAAATGTAAATTTATTTTTTCATCGACGACCTGCCAAATCCGTTTATATACGAAAGACCACCGCCATGCAAATGCATAATATATAATATTATTATATGCGTGCAGCGGATTAAACACCCTTCACGGGGGTCGTTTATCCGTCGAGGGCCGATTCGCGCGCTTTTTTAGGGGAGCAATTTTCTATTGTTGCCATATTATTACATTAACTACCAATCGCGTATAAATAACTCTCATAATAATTCAACCATATTGTTGCGTTTTTTTATTCACGAATATCTTAGTCGGTATGAAATCGGGTTACTGGTTATATTATACAGTCAGAAATCAGAATACTTATGTTGTACTTACGTTGTTTAGGATTAGATTTACAGTATAATACATTATCGTCAATACACTATATCAGTAATATCATTAAAATTGGTTAAAAATATTTACCGTTGCAGGTGATATACAAACCACTTCGTATTTCTGTACAGCGTCAGTAGCGATTAGAGCCATCGCAAATATATATTTTAGATTGACGAGTTTAATGAGTTTATACACAATAAGTCCATGTTCCATTGATACGGCAACAATTTAATAATATTCTTATTATAATATATACTACTATATAATGTGTAGTATACATAGGAGTCGGGAGGAATTTGTGGAATTGCAGTGTCATTAAGACACATTAAACGTTATTAAACTAGGTATTCCCGTCTAATTTTAGTCGTTTACATTATAAATTATCGATTTGCGAAATTTTGTATCATTTGTTATTACTGACATTTTAAAACTACCTATGTAAAGAAACAATATGTATTCCATAAATGTTATTGCTTTTGGAGATAATGAGTGTTTACTAAAATAAAATTTAAATATTCAGATAATGCGATTAAATAAAAAAATTTATTTTTATAACGTGAACATCATAGTAAACTCAAATAATTGTTTGCGCAATTAAATTCTGAAAGTTTTTTTTTTTTTTTTGATAATACGGGCCATAAACGACTTGGGTAAATTCAAATAAAATGGTTTTATTGGACTCACTAGCAGTTCATCAACGCTTTTAGTCAGTGTTTATCGAGCGTTAAACATAATATTTATAATACATACAAAATATTTTATACCTAAATTCTGTTCCATTTAGATACTCCCACTGATCTTGTAAGTGTACGTCATAATGTCATAATATATTTTGTTTATGTAATGTTATTAATTATTATTATTATTCATGTCATGTATTATCTTTAAAATCGTATTTATATTAGATCGAACGAATTTGATAAAATGCAGAGAATACGATGACCGCCTATGGTGAAAATAATATTACAATGTTTTTTTATGTTGTTTCCTCCTCTCCCACGCTCCATATCACATTTTCTTCGATGACGGTTAATTTTTTTTTTTAAATGTTTTAATCATTATCTGTCGTTACTTAAATATTTATATAATTCTTCATAACATATTTTAAACATTGAGTTATTTTTTGAGTAAGTTATTTCCATAAAAACTGAAAACATAATCTACTTGTTTATAGAGATGCCTAAACTATGTATTTATATATATAGGTAGGTATACATTTTACGGAGTAAACGTAGAATTTTAGCAGGTGATTACATAGTTTATGTTAAATATAAAGTGAACAAAAAAGTAAAAATGTTCTTGTTTACAAACTACGCATCATATAATCACTTTTAAATGCATTAACGTGCCTTGGCGGTGTACTTTACGGAAATTGTCTCCCAATCAAAGCTTGAAGACCATATAGGTTTATACGCATTGTTCGCATACTATATATAAGTGTGTTGTATATATTCGAAACAAAAATCATTTCAACGGTGTGTGTGTGTGTGTGTGTGTGTGAGTATATATATGAATATATACCCATAATATAGGTATGCATTATTTATATAGATCTAAATGCGTATAGATTTTATGCCATTGTAAAATAATTATTTGCACAAGAAACGACCGTAGAACCGTTAATTTAATCGAATTCCCTAGTTTTACACTACGTGTTTACGGCAGCAGCGTTAAGCTTTGGCCGCGTGTCATACGATACATGGATACACTATATAAATATACTAGTGCCGTGTATGCACGACAATGATTACAAAAATACATATCATATTGTACCTATGCATGTACAGTGGCGATGGTATAACAGCAATTTGTTAATTATTAAATGTAATTTAAAGCTGCGTTTAATAGAACACTGTAAATATACACAGGACAAACGTCAACGACAAATTTAACGGACGTCCAACGCCAAATATTTAGCGAAGCATAAGGGTATATTTTACAGTGGCCTCCATTCGGCTATTACGTGTATTACATAATAATTAATAATGAGTACAGTGAACACGTATTGGATTAAAAAAAAAAAAAAAGAAGAAGAAAAAAATGTTGCAAAGTTCGACGTTTGCGACCGCATATAATAGGTATACGAACGTAGTCAACCCGCAAAGCGTCACTATATATAAAATCCAATTAAAGCTCAATTTACACTGCTCGCGGGTGTGGATTCGGAATAAACACATATTGTTCGTCCACGAGGCGTTAAAATACATATAATATTATTAATCTGTTTATTTATAAATTGAACCTGTTCATAAAATAGTTTATTTTCGAAAGATCACTAAAACGCGACCATAACACTTCGACGTATTAATTTCCGTGTATTATATGTAATATTATGCGCGTAAGTGAAATTTAATCACAATATGTGTACTGCGTTACAGTAAAACAGACATTACAATTATCTGAATAAGTTCTCATAGTATCGAATACATTGAAATTACACAGTTCACTTTAACTAATGAAAACTTTGAACTCCGACCAATGTTTGTGGAAAGTAATCGTGTGATAACACAAAGAATAATGTTTCAACTTTCACAATTTTATTTTTATAATGCCTAATAAATAATAATAATAACATTTAAACTCAATTTGTACACGATCGTAATTATAATATTATGGTAGGTACCTACGACCTACTAGTAGAAAAACATAATAATACCTATGCGGCAATAATTATTTCTAAACGAAATTCGTTAATAGATTACAAATAATTGATTGAACTGTGAAAAATAACAACATTAATTTTCAATATTCACCGAATTTGTATTTATTTTATATTATAAACGCTGATAGGTTATTATACATTTATTTAATAAACATCAAAATGATTTTCGATATTTTATTTTTATAGTTGTATATTTTATAAATGTGTAATATATTTTATTCAAATTCAGTACCCTCGAGACCGCTGACCGACTTTAGTTAAATTTTGAATTGTAAATTTAACAAACGAATTTATACATGATTGATATTGTATTTTATAGCTTAAGGTATATAGTTAGGTACTTTAAAATTATTTTATTGTTAACACTACGATTCTAAATCGTATATTTCTTGTATACTGCAGAGCATATGTGCTAGATAACTATGTTAGTTATTATGTTAGATATGTTACATACTTACATAAAAGATTCAATAAATCAGTGACATTAAACACACACACACACACACACACATATATATATAGATGTTATGGAGTTTAATCACCTGTGTTTAGGTGTTACATAGGTGTGTCTAGATAAATGTTTGCAGGTTTATTTGCCCATCACAGAATCGTATAAATAAATTAAAATAATTATATAGTTTTGTATAAATTAAATTTAAAAACTACGGAACTTTGGAATCTTAAATATTTATTAATAAAATACAAATACACAACATAAACAATAAATAATACAAATATTATACCAATATGCATTTCATATGTTACTCCTGAATTCAGACCAGTAATCGGATAATCGAAAAATACATAGTATTTCAGGGAAGGGAGATCGCTATAGTTACATAATGTGATATTATTTTTGTCCAAAAACATAGCTCAGAGCACCCCACTTAATAGAATAATAAATTCATGTGAGATTGGTTTATTAGTAATATAACTTAACTAAACGTATTTATATAAATATTGTATTACGATAATATGCATCTCCAGTACTATTTTTATTTAGTAGGTAAACTTATACTTAATATTATTATAACATCTACATTATGCGAAATACCTTAGTTTATTTTTAATATAATTACAAAAATCTGTGCATATATTTACCTATTTGAATTTGGCACTGGTAACACCGCAATGGCAAGTTAATTGATAATTAGTGGTTACATATTGTAATCGGTATAGTATATGTACCGTTGTTTTTACCGAGTAATGTATAAATAAATAGACCATCGATTGCCAAATAGAGAAGAAAAAAACGGATGAGGTCGTCGCTAAACCTTATATGTATGTATACATTTATTTTTATTCCTCGATTGTGCTCGGTCGGCCGTTCTCACATATAGATGTATAAAAGACACGACGAATATTTACATAATAATGTATACATATATACATTTATATATCTTATTGTCGCTGAGGAGCGATTCACAAAGGTTAACGTATTAATGATGAAAAATTTTAAATCAATTTTTAAATCTTTTTTTTTGAATACTAAGTTTTTATTCTATATGATTAGTATAAGACTTGACCTTACAGTATTAATATTTTACACGACTCTCGGGTATCACCGAATAACCTCTATTCGATATCAAAAATATTAATTAAATAAAACCACTGAAGTTTTTAACTATACGAATTAACGCAATTTGCTCATTCAACTTTTTTAAAACAGCGTACCTATTACATGAGAAATGCAACATAGTTAAACAAATACAATATACAAGAGTAGATTTATTTTGAGAGATACATATTTTCGAAAACAAAAAAATTTATACGATGTGGCCTCTTGTTAGTAATAATTGTTATTGTGATTATATATAGACATAATTTTTATAATCACGTCATATTTCTGTGAAATCGTTCTGACTTATCGGTAAATTAAGCGTCCCTGTAATCTAGTGTTATCCGGTGTATGAATGCCAAGTCGCTAACGGGGTGCATCGATGTGTTTTTTAATCTGTCTCTGAGTAAGCATACGACAAAATCTAATAATATTTTATATGTTTTTTATAATATATATTTATATATTATAAACGATACAGGATCTGTACCGACAAAACCTAAACACGTCATTTTTCGATTTAAATTGCCATGCATTATGGTTTTGCTCAAATTTGTTATGATTAAGTTTCCAGGGAAAATTCAAAATATGACTTATCAGAGTACTCGAGTGAGTATATCGTGGACAGTTTTCGTTTTGGCTGGACATTTCTAAAATAACATGTATATTGTCTATAGTATAAATGAACAACAAATTGTACGTTATAATACAGGAAGTCATCGTAAATATAGTATATGCATGCTTCAACCATGTAATATAGGTGTTTGACCCGCCAAGTCGACATGAAACATATGGTGCTTAAATATCGTCTGCAGAAACGGGTAACGGAAAAATATAATATTTTATAGTGAAAAATAATATAATAACACATTATAAATTGTAACACGAATACACGCAGCCACCTCTCGACGATTTCGGGTTTTTATATCGCGCTGAGGTAACTACGGAATAACACTATTGTTACATAATGTATTCAATATATAATATTATTAATAAATAATACAAATTATAATATACGATATTAATTGTCGGTCGTTGGATAATAACGACTCTCATAAATGGATCGTGCCCGCTGTAGTGTACACTGTACAGTAATATAATTTCGGTTTCAAGCATTAAAAGAGGACATAGTATAATATTATACTTGTTTACTGTATACAAGTAAAAATTAAAATCATAAATCTATGCGATTTGCAGTATATCTGAAAGTACATGCATCACGGAAGACAGCAAATCGTCTGGGTGGGCGCCACTATATAGTACGCATTATATTATAGTTGTAAAGATCACAGTCTGTTGGGATTTGTGGGTAAAATAAGAATATACGACTTGCCTCGTGATACAATTTATAAATAATAATAAAAATGTATTTAACATGAATGTCTATATAACTTTATAGACATTATACGTTATATAGCTGGTATCACAACACTTTTTCCAAAATAACACATCTCCCACTTAAAAGAATGATTCGTATTATTATTGTCTAAAATAGTTTTGATAGTTCAATAAAATAAAAATAATTGTCTAATATATAGTTAAAATATCAAAATGATATTTTTCGATTTTAATTTCATTTTCGCTTATCGATATTATTTTTTTTCTATAACTTCAATTTAAAACAGTAAATTTATTTTATAATCTAATGATTCAATATAGATGCACAATATAAATTAATTTTTTCCAAATTTTAATTAGATTTTAAACATATTTTTTTTTTCCGATTCAAAATATCGTTTTTACATTTTTACAATTTTTATTTTTATTTCTATATTGATTATGAGCGTCATTCGCATAGGATCATCATTACGTGCATATATTATTAACCCTCTGGCTATTATTAAATTTTAAATATAAATAAAATTTCAAATTGATTTGTATACAATAATTATAAGACGATTTAAATTTTGATACTATTTTTAATTTCATAGAGAATTTTTAATATTTTTTATCAATATTATATATATGCCGATTTCAAGTCCTGCTATTTATATACGATGGCTACACCCATCGTAAAATATGTATCTTAAAGAACGCAATGCATGTATACCTACATACATATATATATATATATATATATAAGCAATATTTACGACAGTTTAATATCCCTCTACTCGTCGTTTCGAGCCATTTCGACTACCGTTTGTACTGTTCGTAGTATCCGAATAGATATATATATATATATATATATATATATATGTGTGTGTGTGTATATATAATCATGGCATTTAAGCACTTTATAATATTTATTACACTACATTACTCTAGATACGATTTACACACTATACCTACTTAAAAGCAAAATTTATCGGTTAGTTTTTGAAAATTATCATCATCGGTGATGTGTTATTTAAATAACAGTAAATGGGTATAGCCAATTTAGAGCTCATGTGATAGTATATAATGTGTAGCGCATCATGCAATATTATATATACGTGTTTATTGTTTAATGTACTTATATATATATATAACGGTAAACAAAAACCTCACGGAATAAAATGAAGAGTGTATAATATTGGTATATATGTGGTTGACAGAAGGGTGGCGGTAAAAGGGTAAACGATGAGCAAAAAAAAGTAAAAACCGATTAACGGTCGGAAGGGAAGGACGATGACGCGATGACGGTGACAATAATAATATTAATGTTTATGATGACGAGTACTGCTGCTGCTGCTGCTGCTGCTGCTGTTGGGTGCTCTACGCGCGCGCGCCGTCGACGAGCCTCGAGCAGCGGAACGATGGAGGAGAGTGACGGAGAAAGAGAGATACAGAGAGGATGAGAAAAAGTGAGAGAAAGTGTGTGAATGAGAGAGAGAGAGAGAGAGTGAGTACCTTTATATGTATATATATATATCTGTTTGCACGGGCGGCAACGGTAACTCGACACTGCGGCTACTATACACTGTGGTCGGCGGCGACGGCGGCTTTTAACAGGAGCCCAACCCCCTTGTCGACCGCGGCCACCGCGCGCGCGTTGACCGCGGCGATCCACTCGCCCCGCCGCCGTCGCGCTCCGTCCACCCCTCGTCCACGGCCCGCGATCGACCACCCCGCGCGTACGATATCGCTTGCTGGCTGACTGGCCGGGGCCGAGTGTGTGCGTGCGTGACGCGGCGTGGTCAACAAACAATCAGCCACCACGTCATCGTCGTCGTGGTCGTCGTCGTTCCATTTAAAACCGCCTGCACGTACGACCACGTTCATTATATGCGCGACGTGTGCGCCATTTACGCCCCTTCACTATGCCACCCCTATAGTGCAGCCAGAGACGCGCGAGTGACTGCGCAATAAGCCTTTTCGATTTTCGCCTATATATACATGTATAGGAGTTCGCGCCCACTGCAGTGCAAAGTGTCCGAAAGTGCCGTTTTCGCGACCGACCTTTTATTTTCGTCCCGAAATGTATTTTAAGAGTATTCGATTCGAACTGATTGTAGGACGTTGTGTAATTATATTTAGGTTTGGATTTGATGATTAAGATAAATCCCGCGATATTGGAATAAGAGAGATACGACTCAGACAATTATCATAAAACATGACGTATAATATATGTATTCACCATTTGTCAGCTAAAACATTCTGATTAGACTCATTACAAACCGTTGACGTTCGTTTTCTATTTAAGCTACGGTTATTACAGTCGACATGTTACACCTACATATTTATAGTGTTACTGCGCATGCGTCACAATACCGATTAAATAATAATTAAGTATATATGATTATTATTATAAAACATATTGTGTATAACATGTTTTAAAAAAGATCGATTTTATTTATCACGGTGCATATATGGGTATAATATATATATATATAATATTGTATTATTATAACTACTTCGTATAACCTACTCATATAATATATTATTATGATGAGTACTTGCAGTACTTACATCATTCGATACAATATATAATAGCTTATAATTTCAAAATGTCGGGGTATATCCAATAAAAAGAAAAACCCCTACATCAATGTTCCGTTTGACACACACTCACTTACCCGCTTGCCATCGTCATGTGTATAATATATCATGTGCATCGTGTTATTATATTATACATCACATAATCGTGTCTTATACATTAGACGTGTATACCTGCAGGTAAACATATAATATATGTGCTTATGATAATATATGCATTATAACATCGTTTAGTCGTGATAAATAACGGTCTGTCGATAATTGCGTCGTCAAGTTATTATTGGCTTGTGCGATTTCATACATAATAATAATTATAATTGCATTATGCCAGGAAGGAAGTGAAAATCAATGAAAAAACATGTTATTATAATACTATTATGTGTAGCATATATAGGTGTTACCCATATTATCTGCATGATATTGTGCTCGGACTATATAGTTTAGTTCGCTCTATACCTACATAGTTATTATTATTTTAACCATAATACACTTTTATCATATTATGCATTGATAACAAAATAAATGATTTCTAGATATCTCATAATATTAGTTAGTGGTATACCTAATTTCTGAAACCAACCAGCCATATTCCTAGCAGTGTGTCAGTGTGTAATCATAAAGATCGTCTTAACATTATATTCTACATGGTAATATATTATATTATTATCTCTGTTTTAGTATATTTTTTGTTTGATCTGTTGTCAAAATATTTTAAAACGCGTTAAATATTAGGGTGTCGGTTATATAAGAAGAAAATCAATTTTTTTAATCGGTAGATATTTATTTATTTTTTTTTTATCAGTTATTGCATTAACTTACAATAATAATTTATTGCAGTATAATATACAAAGTACCTATAGGTATATCGTGATTTCTTGTGTTTAGTTTAGGAGAAAAAAAAGACCGCCCATAGCTCCCGCGAAAATGCGAAAAGCGGGTTTTCACTGCGAAATTAATGGATTGCCGAAATGGGTGGCAACCAGCTGCACCCTCCCACTTTGTGTATATCTACTCGTATAAATATATGTTATGAATCTCTACGGACAAATCACGTTTTCGCGATAAAACGTCGTACTTTCATACACCCTCAAACAATATTTAAATACATTTTAAATATTTCGAAACGTATATATTCATGTGTAGTTGTGTACATTATTTACTAATAATTATTATAAATACTATTATTTATATATATAGTGATACTTACTTATATAGTTATATTATAATATAGTGGTTGCCGTCGACTGAGTTATTGATGTAATGATTGATAATTTATTGTAGAAAATAAAAAAATATTATTCTTCTAGCCTACGTACATCATCTAAGTCTATTATATGAAAATTGCGCGTAAAGAATTCGTATGCAAAACTTATACTAGGTGTCGTTCAACCGTTGTCTGTAGGACTGTAGCCATATGTACGTAGTGTGTACATAATACTATACGTTACACAACATTATCATCCGTTGTTTATATAGACACTAATAATATATTTTTACAACATTTTGTATACGATGTGTTATACGATTGTGAGAAATCTGATAAAAAAATGTCCAAATGTTGTAGTTCGGAGTTTATTTTGGTTTCATACTAAATGTATATTTTAACAATTGTTATACCGTCTGGCGATTTATCAGCTTCGAATGAAAGCTACAACGAAAAGTTAGTTTTTCCACGTATATTATACACTATTATCGCAACGTCTTATATTTGTACTCTATTTATTATTGTATAATAGATATACCGTCAATAACCGCAGATACTAATGACGAAGGAAAATTCAAAATTCAAAAATTCAAACGACGGCGATCGACTCCAGCATGTCATCATATTTCTGTACGCGCTCATTATTAAAACTCTCGGTTTCATCATGAGGTTCTCATTTAAGACGATCAGTTAAGAACCTCCGTTAGGCGTTGTTCTGTGCCCTATTCTCTAGTATTATCTATAAATGTATCGTGCTGTTATCTGATATCCTCATATCTTGACGATGTCAACGATGACGACAACGCAGACGTTTCAAGACAGCTATTATAGTGCCGAACGCACTCCACAAGTCTAATACTTGAAATCTCTCGAGCGCATACCGCGCGTGATCACTAATTTGCTCGACTTTGCTCGTGAGCATTATCTCCTTTGGACCAGCGTCGGCGTACATATGCTGCGCCGCTGCGGGTATCGCGGCGGATTGGGTATCGTCGAATACCGAAATTGATTCTTCGTCCGTCCTCATTTCGCACATCACGCGTGCGGTATAATACATCTCCGAAGAACGCCATCTGCGCCATATCATTGAACATCGTCGGACGTTCGACGTCGAGCGCCATTATTGCTTTTGACTTTTGTACGTCGAACAATCCGAGTGACCGCCGTGGTCATGTGGTTACTCGTTTGCGGTATGTCTTTTAAACACGATAACATATAATATACGATATTAATCGCGCATACCAGTCATGTACGCCACACTACACCTATAACGGGCGTCTCGGCGTAAAACAAATAAATACCCACCGCTGTCCGCCGCTAATAACATAATCCGAGATAATGTGTCGTGCGACGAGTGCGCGAGTGTGCGAAGAAAAACACGCGCGCGCTCGCACATTTGCACACCGTATTGCGAGCCTATTATTAATATTATGCCTACGCCGTAGCAGCGGCTCGGCGGCGTGCGCTGCATGTGCACCGTTGCGTTCGGATTAAAGCCGACGACTGCTTGTGCGCGCGTGCGAGTGCGCGTGACGGCGGCGGCGGTATTGCTGCAGGAATCGCGCGCGTCCGATGGATTTACAACGTACAATAATAATAATAATAATAATAATAATAATAATAATAATATGTGTGCGCCGGACGGACTTTGCCGCCGCAACGCGCCCGCCGTCGCGAAGACGCGCGGCCTCGTGTCGCGTCGTATATAAGCCGATTTATTTGCGCAGATTATTCGCGCGCGCGTGTGCGTGTGCGCGCGTAATAAATCGGCACACGGCCACCGCCGCAGAAGACAACATCGGACGCGAAAATTATCACCAGATAAAAACGAGTTCTCGGTCGGTCGGCAGCGCGCGATCCTTTCTTTTTATTTATTATATATTTTATTTTCCTCTTTTTCCGTTCCGTCGTTGTCGTCGTTTGTTTTATTCGTTCCCCTCCACGCGCGTCGTCCGTTCTCGTATACGATCGTCGCCTCTTCCAGTCCCTATCTTGACGCGCGCGCACACATAATATAATTCTGTATAATATTATTATTGTACAATAATAATAATAATAATAATAATAATAATAATAATAATGATATCGTCGATATACAGGGTGATTCGCCAACCATAACGTTCACTCTCATTTTTTCTTTAGTAATGCGATTGTGACTGTTTATTGGTTGTACTTTTTAAGAGTGCCTTGTGGCTATATGGACTTTTGTCTTCAAATCGTAAATTGTTTTTTGTGAAATGACGGGGTACCTTGTTCAAAATTCAATCGAATAGTTATTAAAACGTTTTAATGTTTATATTACAGATAATAGTCGTAAAAACGGTGTTATTAAAATATAAAATAGTTATAATATTAATTATTAATATTGATATATTTTATGGAATATGCTTGAATTATATTGATAGATTACTATTAAAATTATCAAAATACCATAGCCACTCGTATTATCTTCCGATCCCATTATCGTAGACCGTATTATCCTAATTACACAAAGTTAAAAATTCAATTTTTTGTTAGAATTTTAATCAAATTTTTTCAGGAAAATTTTCCACTTAATAATATTTACAGTATAAAACGATAGTTGTTGTTTGAAAAACAGAAATTTTTATCTTGTTTTAACAAAACACTCCTCGAGTATCTAAAATAAAATATTCTTAAAAATTTGAAAATATTGTCTTCAAGTTTATTTAAAAATTTAAAAAATCATATTTTTATAAACTTTATTATTGGAGAAAAAAAGGGATGAGCTTGCTCGGTGAGTCACTCTGTATATTATATGCTGCACGTGTGTTCCGTATGCGTGTCGTCGTCGTCGGCTGACTTAAATTTATACGTACTACCTTAGTACACGAGTAAATATAGTGTGTGGTACACACATATATATATATATATATATATATATTATATACACATATATACCTTATAAAGGTATTTAGCAAATATATATTATGTATATCGTATATGAGTTTGACTTGCGCCAGTGTATATAATATATATCATTATAAAAATAAATAAATTACGATTAATAAAAGAAATAAAAAGGAACAAAACCAAACCGTTTTGTATGTATTATATAATGTACATGTATATTGTATATGATATATATAGACACCTTCATAATAAATTATGTATATAATGTATACTGTATACATAACTATGTGAAATTGTATATGTATGGCAAATACAATTAATTATCGATTTCGACCGACTTTCATATTATTATAATAATATATTATGTATGGCTACAGTATTCAAGTGCGTTCGCAGAAATTATTTAAGGGAGCAAACAATTTTCCACTGTTCGTAATATATTTTGTATTTTTTAAATATCATAATTTTTTTTTTATTATTTAATTATATAATAATAATCATACTTGATATTTTTTATTTGTATACTTGAATTATTTATTACTTAACTAAAATATACACTGCTCAAGAAACGCAATCTTCTAGTCCTAGCTATCTGTACCTAATCTTTCTTAATTTTAACTTATTCATTGACAAAAAAAAATGTTCATAAATTGTATAACAGATTTGACAGTTTTTTTGGGGGTGGAAGAGGGGTATTGATAACGTTTTATACGACCAAATATCACTCCTAGCAAGTATATCTATATACAAATTACAGGTCGTAATATAGTGCAACATCGCGTATTCGTGTCGTTAAGTTTTCGGGTATATGTAACGATGATGATATTTTATAATAAATTGCGTCCTGCTTTCGATCACGAATCCTATAGTCCTGTGTCACGTACGATATGAGCGCGAGTTTTAGATTATAATTTCGAGAATATTATAAAATTCTATCAATATTTAATTGTATAATGTAGGTACCTAGTACCTACTTATTGATGTGGGTAAAGTATAGGCTTGCGACATGCATTGTGCAAGAATACTATAAAATACAAGATGTTGCTTTTATCATTCGTTATTATAACATCGGTAGTATGCGTCGCGTAATATATCGTGTATGTAACACATACATTCTTATATTGACTGTTGAGTGGTGGATGATGACGATGACGAGGTGTGATCCCCTGTCGACGTCTTTTCACCATTTTTACCGTACAGTTTCACCTATACAGTTGAAACGGTATCCACGGCAACGATTGTCGTGGCCATTGAACACACACAAGTACAGTTTTCCACGCGGAGTATTATAATATACAATACATTATTATCATGTTCAGTAATATACATAGAAACTCGTATCTTTGTCGTAAATCATCGTGTAGTATACCCTACTTATAGTTTCCACGAAATATATTTTATTGTTGACATTCAAAAGTTAACATAATATTATTATTAACTAACTTTTCCGCTTTTCGATGTAGATAGATATTATATATATTGATATTACACGCAGATCGATTTAAAGGCTGTTTACACCTATGAAACCATATATACAATGCGATTATAAAATTAATTTACCAGTCCACCGATATTATTAAATGCTACCCACAGAGAATCAATATTAAGCACTACATAGTAATGTAATTTATCTCTCTTTTTATAGTTCTACAAAAGGATATATAATTTAAAAAACTATACTTAACTAATCAAATAGTACCTATGCATATTATTTATCTTGAATATTTTGTTCTAAGAATAAAAATAAAAGTTTTATATTTAGTGAAATGGAAATTTATGCTTTCTAAACTATAGCTTTTAAATTGAATAATATATAAGGCGGAGCACAATATCGTATTATAATATAACTCTATTGGACGTGACTCTGCAACATATATAATAATAATAATATAAACTGTGTTAACTTACAACTACTGTCAAATATCTACTGATTTTAAACCGGAAGACTTTGCGTATTAGGTGACACAAAGAGGTAAATAAGTGTAGGTCGTTACCACAAGATGCTTATATTAATATTGTTATTACAGCGGAGTATCGGTTATGTCAAGAATATTGTTTTGGCGTCATTTCCGCTTTGGCCACATATACCTAACTATCTGTGTAATATACGAAAAATGACTTTATAGGCGTCAGCATTTGTGCGATAACTTTTAATATTTTACTTGATATCACCTGTAAAAAAAAACAATGTGTCCACTGGTATTACCGTAGTAGATATCCAGTGTTACCTTCCCTACGGGCACCTTTTAAAAATCGGTTACTTCCAAATAGGTAACATTTTTTGTGGGAAAGGGGACATTTTCACTATACTATAAGTAAACCATCAAATACGAAACAGTTTAAGTAACGGGTATTTAAAAAAATTGTATCTATGTTCCCCGACGATTGATAATGAGACAAAAAAAAAGTCATACGCTGAAATTCTCACACTGTAGTTTGAGCCCCTCCCCCCCCCCTCCCGAATAGCGTATAAAATTTCAGCGGCGGGCAGAGTGTTCGCTACTTAAAGGATTAATTTTTATATTAAAATGATGTAAACATTAACTAGCAGTACGTAGCCGGTTGCTTTGGTAGAGGCGAAATAACGATACGTAATTTGCAAAGGTGAGCTTTAATATGATTTGTCTACGCAGATCACGCACTTATATGCGTATCCCGCGAACTCGCGACTAAGTACATGTATAATGTTTTAGCCTAATTTATAGCTTACGATGTTACGAGCGCACAAAGCGTGATAAATATATTATTTATGATAATGCATCATCGCGATGAGTGTATAACACTGCTATAATATTATTATATAAACGCGAACGACATTTTCGCCGCCGCGGAGAAACCTAGTCTCTCTCTGTCGTGTGCACGAGTGTTACAAATCCTGCGTCGCACGTCGTGTATCATCATATTATATATGTGATATATGTGTATATAGGTAGGTACTCGGGCGTAAGTGCGACAGGAATAGGGCGATGTCCTCCCGCGGGTACTCGCGCAAAGTCCCGTACATTATATTATTGTTGTCTTCGTCGTTGTCGTCGTAGTTGTTGGCGACGACGACGAGTGAGTGTGCGGCTGCGGAGGTCGTATTTACTAGAGCGCGACCGGGAGCTGAGTGAGAATATATAGCTCGCGGAGAAACGCGACACCGGACGACGAAAAACTATACGAGCAAGACGAGCCCGGCAACTACTAATACGCCGTTCTCGCGCGTCACACTGTGCACTGTGCAGTGCGTGTATTTATTATTATTATTTTATATCCAGTGCGTGTCTGCGGAGGTGGCGGTGGCAGGGGGGGGAGTGACGTACTAATGACGCAGGGGAAGCGTTTCCAATCGAATTAACGCCGAGTCCGCCGACTGCATATTCACAGTCCATCCCTCCCACCCCCTCAGCCCGAGAGTGAAAACCGCGACGACTCCTCCTCGCCCACCCATTTCGCACACCCTTCCGTATATTATTATTATCGTCATCATAACGCCCCTGCGGTGTACGCGACAATAATAATAATATTACTGTGCGATTTACTTAACATCAACCGGCACCGTATAAATACGTACATATTATTACGTATATCATATAGAAAGCGGGTCGAACGATTATCGTCGTTGTTTCGACGTGTATAAGCATATTATTATACACGAACGCCGCAGCGCATTGTTATATACAGTGAAACCTCTTCTAACGGACACCTCCACTCACCCACCCCCCCCCCCCCCACCAATAGTGAAGAAAATTTCACCGGCCGACAGGTATTCCTGCGGTATTTAGACACATAATAAACTGCACTCGAATTAAACGGTCTGGCGCTATTATTATATATGTAACGCGCGCGTTTACAAGTCATCGCGAGTTCAAGTCGTCCGCGCGTACTATGTAAAAGTACCGTCTATATGATAATTTTATTAGGCGCACGGAGATCCGATAGCATGATATGCGCAGACCGAGAGAACGGCCGTTATTGTGTATTATGGGCTATCATCAACGTACGTGCTTCAAATGCTCGCTGTCCTGAACAATTCGGTAAATGTCAATTACCGCATCTGTGCACTAGACCATCGATAATATTATGATATTATTGTATTATTATCACGGACAACTTTATAGACAGCCGACTCGGATTATTCATCTCTGGTGCACGGCCACCGTTTGTCACATTGGCGATATTTACATTGCATTATGCGGGGCTAATCACGGGCAGAATCAGCGCGGCTCGTACAAAACCAGTCGCATATCATCGAGTATCGATCACATATTATGATTTACATTTTCAAAATAAAAGCAATGTTATCGCGGAATTTCGTGTAAACATAAAGACATTGCCAGTGTGACAAATAGCTGCCTTGCTTCGGGACTCTTTATGTTATCATACATGACAATAGGGCCATAATAGTCGACAATCTAGTAAGTTCTTTAATATGTCTCGATGTATCGTGATTGTTTTGCATAATATATATAGTTAAGAGAACGCTTCATCCACACGTGTTGTCTCCGTCTTACAGCAAACGCGTACAAAATGATAAAAACCGTTCCACGCACGCAAGAATCACTGGGACAATAGCACAATAGCCAAACAACCCGATTTTCAAATTATAAAAAGGAAAACATTGGCTGTGCAACATTGTTTTCAATTTGTCGATATCACTAATATGAAAAAAGTTCTTATCGTTTCAAAATGCATTAGTTTTGTGTTGTTCAAACTTAAATAACTTGTTTTGTAGTTCTGATATCGAAAAAATAAAAACGATGTCGTACAGTCCAAAATTTCCTCCTTTAGTGTGAGAATTTGGTGGTTCGTGAGACGGTTTTTACTATTTTTTACAACGTAAGACGAATAAAACACATGCGGGTAAAGCGTAATCTCAAAAGGAAGGAATTCGATTATGCAAAACCCGAGTTTAGTAAGGAATAAGTTACCTAAGGATAACCCAATGCAGACGAGACGTGTGATTATTATCACTATTATAGCAGTTATTAATTACGTACTATAACCATAATACATATTATTATAATTTAATGTTTTTCGATTGCCGCTAATATAATATTTCGTCTGGAAAGAATTGAAAACCGTTGATCTTCGACGGTAATCGCTTTCAAAATATATTTATGTTCTAACGACTCTTGACCGTCAGAGATTAACGCAATATTATTATGGTCAGTGATGTAATATAATTACATTATATTTTATTAATATTATGCAACGTGACACAACCACGGTGATGCAGTTACCACGATTATCGCGCTGTCGCCTCGTCGCGAATTACAATAACGCACCAAACGTGTAATACACCAATATTGTACATATTGCACATAATGTCATTTAAAATTATGACACAATGGTCACTATATGGTCGAGTGGAATTCGAGGGCAAGGGCGAATCGTTTATTAATAATATTATATAGTATTGCCAAATGCGTCTTGAGATGGTTTAAAATGCACTATATACAGTAAACTATAGGTTATAGTTCATCGCACTCGTCTCGTCCACGAAACATAATATAATATAATTTATAACGCAATATATACACGTGATTTTTGTTAGACTTTTCTGTTTATAGTTTTATGCAAACCGCTGGAACAAATGAAATGTGCATGCATTAAATCTGCGTTGACACACATGGGCGGATTTTTTTTTTTTAATTCTCAATATTCACAAAGTAATTTTTATGCAAAATCGAATTGCCTGGATTTCTAAAATTAAACCTTTTTTCCGTTGAACACAAACACATTACTAATGCGGTTTTTTCATCAATCCGAGAATAATATTTTTCGGATTCTGCAGTCCAACTGCAAGTACTATTTCGTCCTTTATAGTGTATCTTAATTCAAAAGCTCGAAATAAATTTTCGGAAAACCGTCGTATGTTTTCTCATTTGAGTATAAAATATACCTTAAAATGATATCCAAATAATAAAATACAGTGGAACAATATTGATTACTGCGGTCCGCCGATGGCTATCAAATCTTCCGTGTTGCGTACATAATAATGTATTATTTGTATACATTTTGAGAGTATAATGTATACCTAAACTATGTATAATGATATACCTACTGATAATTTTGACGTGTTAGCGCAATCAGCTCTGCAGTGTTTAACGTCGGCTATCGGTCGAAACGAAAAATAAACATTATCTCAAGCCTATATACCTAATAGAATAATGTTTAGCAAAAACAGTATGCGTAATCGACAATAACAATAATATATTAAAGTGCTGTACGCTGAACATTGTTATTGTATATATTGTATATACATACATTGACGTTTTACTAGTAATTATTAGCAGCTGCACAATTCCAATCTGTGATACCATATATAATAATTGGACCGCTCGACCGGGCTAAAAATATATAAAGACGAATGTTTATCTCTAAACGATTTTTTTAGTTCTACTACGTCGCGCAGACGATACGATTTAATTTTCATTATTTCTTTCACAAACATATATACATTATACAGACGGTTTAACGATCGTACAAATCACTAAAAATATGGGAAAAAAACAAACAAACATAGAAATATCTTAGTAGGCACCTACTATTATATAGCTGGTCGCACATAAACGCGCATAACGCGGACGTGCGTTATTCGTCATTACCGTCTATATATAAGACTTAAGAACCGCACGAAAATTAACAATGAATGGCAGTATGTCCGTGTTGCTCAGTTTTGAATACACGAAAAACAAAAAACTGGTTTTCATAATTTTTTTTTCGATTTTGTCCACACACACACACATACTATATGGCCAACAATATTATTATATTGATAATGAATATATACGTTTACTCCCGCGTGCACGCTGCACACGTTATAATGACCGGTTATTGCGTGCACATGCAAAATAATATACCCGATACCTGTACATAGTTGTGTGCAGACAATACCGTTTTTCATTCGCTCCGAGTCGGTGTATTTAACACAATATTATATAAGTATAATATATCAGTCGATATCCACGACTAAAAAATTTCAGGAGTATTTTTTCGAATACATTATATATAATAATATAATATAGACCACGCATGACTATCCTCAGATTCACTATCGAATAAATGTCGAATTATATTATGTAATTTCAATATGAAGGTATTTTTTTTTTACAGCACCTACATCAAATAAATTTAAAGATGTGTTCTTTTTGATATATATTCGTATTAGTTCTATATTAATAGTTAAGTTTCATTTTTCAAGCGTATTTAATTATAGTTTTTTCATCGTGAAACTAACAAACTTGTAAATATAGCTACATACCTACATATAATATTATATGAAAACATTTAAGTAAAAATGAATAATTGCTTATGACTATATAATTGAATTAATTTTAAATTATGATATACGCAGCAATTAAAAATAAAATTATGTGCAATTAATTTTGAAAAAGTGCAAACTCTTGTGAAGGATTGTTTTGATAAATGTACATACACAATACATATATTATTGAAAAATATTACTATTAAGCTTTATGGTTTTATATGTATTTCAATGTGCATATTTTTCAATGTTAAAAATTCTATTCATTCCCTCCATTATTCAGTGAATAAACAGGCATCCAGAAAAGGCTGCAACATAACTTAACTTATATTATAATTACTGTTTAACACACGTCTTACATAGTTACATACTTATCGCATTGCAACGTCTTATCAGCGTCATATTAATATTTTTTTATTTTTCATTTTTTCGCAGTATGTCCGGCAGCCGGAGTCCAACGGGAATGGGTGACGGATGCGATAAGATGGTCGGTGGCCCGCCGTCCAACTTAGACTCTAGTTCGTCTGAATCTATCGACGGCGACAACATGAAGTCGCACATACATATGCTGCACAAACCCAGCGCGATATCGTTCGGGCACTCGATGATCACGAGCCAGGTAAAATCATAGAACATAATTATAACAATATATATGATATAATAGAAAATGTGTTGTATAATAATTAATATATCACACTTCGTCGTCGTGATCCGAATAATATGACAATATTATATTGTGTGGTATATAGTTGATTGGAAAAAAAAATACCCCGGAAATAAAAACCAATGACTGCAGACATTAGAACTTGTCATAATATTTTACCACATTTATAATAATTTATAAATTTAATTTTTAATGTTATACCATAGAATAAATAATCTCCGTAATTTATGATGAATTAAATAACATTAAATATGATAATTCAAATAAATATTTAAAAATTAAAAATAAAAACACATTTTTAATACTTCAGATGTCAAACAATATTATATTACCGAGTTTAAATTTCAAACCCAACACGGCACATATATAGCCATATAGGTACTCATTTTTAAATACTAAAATACCCGTTTTAGTGTATATACATTTCAATAAATTGCATTTCATTACCTAATTATTGACAAAAATTGTGACATTTGGAATGGTTTGAATTATTTTAAATCAGTTCAATTAATTTTGTATTTTATATTGCTGAGTACCTATATTAATTAAAAATTTTTTATCCATAGACCATAGTTGCTTATGAAAAGATTACAGAAACAAAATTAAAATTAAAGTTTCCTAAAAAAATGTATTTAATAAAAATCTTAATTTAATAAGTAATTCAAAAAATTTTCTAAAACTACAACAAAATTTCAATTAAAATCAATTATTCAAAGAATTCAAGGTAAATTTTTCCGTGAGTTTTTTCATTGAAATTTTTCCCCGCCATTCAATATAACTATAAAATACTACAGTGCACGATTACTTTTCGTAAATTGTTCAAATATATTTTAATTATCTACAGAAAATCTTATATCGCCGCCGTGACGGTCTCGATAAAAAATAAAACACTCATCCACGCGTTTAATGTTTATATGGTATATTATTATTTCGCGGTATAAATTTTGTTATGTTAATGATCGCTATGTAAATATTGAAAATGACACACCAGCCGTGCCGTGTCGAATCGGCGTAAAAATAAAATATGATTAAAACAATAATGCAATGACGGTGCCGATGATAAAATAAAAAGAAAAAAATCGTGACCGGAAACCGATGTGTTGGACGCTGCGCAGCTGTTTCCTTTTTGGCAAATACTGATCAGTTTGAACGATTGCCAATTATACACAAATCGGTCGCGTGTGGCCTACAATACAACACTCGCGCGGGCAATACGATATAATAATGACGACGATAATTATAACGATGATAATAATTATTATAACGATAATATATACATAATAATATTATATTTTATTTGACGGCGAACAATCAAAACTCAGCGCAGCGTATGATCCTATGATAATATAATAAATAATAATATTATATAGTTGACCACGTGTATGTTTCCGGAGCAGCCGATGTGAATCGTATAATATAGTTTCACGATCGCAATCTATTTGTGCTCAGTTAAACCGTACAACTGTAACCTGCTATAATAGGAACCAAATGGGAAAACAAATTTCCGAAGAAAATTGTGCTCCCGTATAATTTTGATATTATGCACGCTAAGTACGAATACGAACTTTACGGTTGTTATTTCACATATATAATTATTTTTATGATTCATAAAGATAGAATTTTTGCTATAAAAGCAAATTAATACCCGTTCGATCAAATAAAACTTAACTCCACAACTCAACAAGCTTATAAAATGAATGCCCATCACGTCGACTATTTGATATAATAACATCAATTTAAAATCGTCAGTACCTACTTCCTTATAATTACCACCATTTTTTTTCCTTCAAATTTTTAACTTAACCGAATAATTAGTTAATATCTAATTAATGCAATAACTATAAAATAATTTGATTGTATGTTGAAATAACTTTTAATTTTGTATTTAAAACTAATTCATAAAGATATAATTAAAAATACTCTTTGAATTTTTAATTTTAATTGTATTGTACATTGATTATTTCTGTATACTCGTACATGATTTTATTTTCAATAAATTCCTCAGTGAACTTATGACTCGTTTGTTGTGTTTAGTTAGGTACTTGCAACTTGCGTATAATATATTATATATTATACATTTATCGAACGCGCATTTCTATATTTAAAATTAATTAAACATTTAAGTGAATCCCTGCTGGAAAGTATGCGCGTATAAAATCAAGCCAAAAGTTTAGTACATTTATCTGTCGTCTAGCGTAATCATTATTAAAGGTCAATTCGATTTCGAAAGAATTTTGCTATAAATGTGCTACAGGGAATATAAATGTATACAATATTATTATAATGGGTAAGTAATGTCGCTGTACGAAACATATCTTTGGCTTTCATTCAGTATTAATCCCCATTTGATTGCAATCAAACAACTCACTTGTTAATTTTTTTTCCGGAATAGGTACCACATTACAAGACTGTAGTAGTGTCTGCCAACTTATTTTAGTCTTGGTTAAAATACTTTTCAATAAACAGTAATTATTATACATTATATTTGAACTTTAAGTATAATAAAATATACAATATTATACTATATTTTTTAAATGGTTTCTAATATTTTTTCATAAATTACTACTTGAAATAATAAAAATAAATCATTCAAATAGTACTTCTAAAATTATATATTTAACAGATTTTTTTAAATAATAATCTCATAGTCAAATGTTAATTTTCTCAATGCATATTTTCAACATAAATATCCAAGCATCATAACAATTATCAAATTAAAAAGTGTAATACGTAGTATATTATAGTAGGAAATACCTTATAGTTGATATCTATCAATAACTTAAGATAAATATAATGGTTTCAAAAATGTTAATGTTTAATTAAAATAATTGTTTTATTTGTATATATTATAATGTCTGTTGATTATAATTATTAGTTATTAAAAGTATAATAATAATTCAATTAATTAATAACTTACGAGTAGGATATATTTTATGTTTTTAAATCGTTAAATAGTTTTTTAATCGCACTGATATAACTATTAATAACAATTCGATAAAATTATTTATTTTTAAATTTGGTAAAGTAAAATAAGTGTAACAAAAATCATTACGCTGTAAAATATATAAAATGCTTTATTGTTACGTATTTATTCTAAATGATAATTTTACTCTTATATTAGATAGCATATACAGCAAATAACTTTTAAATATAGGCATTTATAAACATAAAAAACATATCCTTTAAAAATTTAAATCGGACTTTATGTAATAAATTAGTAATCACTTGAATTGAAATAACAAAATTAGGTATTTAAAGTACAAGTACCTCCATTGAGAGATGTCTTTATTTATTCTCTGAAACATATTTTACTCTCTTTCTCTCCCTCTCATCGTATTCACTTATTTGAACGAATTGTGTAATGAAAAATATTTAAAATAAAAAAAAAAAGATATTTAAAGGCATTTCTACGATTCATTTTCGAGGACAACACATGCTGCATGCAGCCCAAAAAAGTTTGCCAGTGGCCAATGCACATCCAACGGGTATGCTTAGTAGGCCCGGGACTACCAATCGTTTGTTTAAAAATAACTTTTTAAAGCATTTATATATATTATATCAACTTTTGCACAACGCTCAACATAGGCGTATTAATATTGTTCGTGTTTACGGCATTTTGGCATACGAATATTTAATATTGATACAATACCATAATATTATTATGATTATTACTATTGTTCTAATGCATAACGTTCATAGCGTGCGGAATCGAGCAAATTACCTTGGCAGTTATTAACGTCTCAGTAGTTCGCCATTTTATTTTTCTACCATTCAGTTGAGAACTCAAATCTATTTAATAGATCCTCATAATAATTAGGTCACAGATTTTTATGCGGGTAGGTAAACATAAAATTTTATTAGTTCCAGATTTCTTAATTCTGCAAAATAAGAATCAGCACGTTTTATATGACCATATAAATAAAATAAAACGCATAGTTATTATTACTTATAATTATCAATTGCCTTAATGTAAATACATTTTCTTAAATATTTTATCTGAAACAAGTAGCTGTATATAGGTAATTGTATATGCTTCGTATTTTTATATTTGCCTGCATTTTACATACGTGTTGTCAATTTTATTCTAAGCATTGATGTAATGCGTACAGTCCGTCGTAATACATAATGGAAAACACCGTAATAAAAAAATAAAATAATTTTTTTTAATTTCTAACACATGGACCAAAAAATATTTTTTATATCTGCAGGCAAAATTTAAAATCTCGTAGTGGAATCACCCGATACAATAGTTAGTCACAAAGTCTTATAAATACAAATAAAAATAGAAATTAGTCAATCTGATTTGATTTAAATATAATGTATAAAACGTATACATTTTAATATATTTTATAGAACGAGCATCAGGTATAGGCTATTAGCTAGTTTCGGAAAACAGTGAAAAGTGCGTCGAATTCTCTGCAGTCCAAGTCGTAACTGAAAACAAATAATAAATTATTTTTTCAACATTTAACAGTCGACCAATCTGCAAAATTGATAAGAACAAAACATAAATAATATAATCAATTTGATATTTCAAATAAATTTTGATCCCCTCCGCATTTCCTCTTGTCGCACAAATTTTTCGCGTTAGTCCCGCGGTGCGAATAATATAATAAGTATAATTTAATATAGCAATTAATATATGCCATAATATTATTATTATCTAACGTTGTCGACCACAATTGCGTGTTTCAGGACCATTTGTCCAGCCACGAGATGATGTTCGGAGGCGGAGGCGACCTCAAGTCATCGATGTCCGGCGTCGGGGGCGTCGGCGCGGGCGGCATGTCCATGATGGCAAACTCGGCGGCCGCGGCCGCGGCGTACCACCACCAGACACAGCTGATCGGCGGCGGCGTTGGAGGCGGTGGCGGCGGCGGCGGCATCGCCGGCGGATTCGGGTCGCCCATCGGGAGTCGCCCGCTGATCGCCACCGGTGTCGGCGGCGTCGGCGTCGGCAACGGCGACCACCACAGCCACTTGCAGCAGATCGCCGCCGGCCACGCCGCCGATCCTTCGCTGCTGCACGACTACCATTCCTTATGACAGTGGGTGTCTGGCTACAACGGTGGCCAGCAATGATGTCTTGTACATTGTGTCATTGTACGTACGCGACGGAGACGCACCCGCACCCGCACGCCGCTCGCACCCGCACAGCACCCACGCGCGCGTCGCTCTACAACACAATATAATATTATAATATGAACGCACACCACCCGGCGGGGCTCATAACACGCGCCGCAGTTCCGCGTGAAACCCGTCCGCGCGCGGGGTGAAGAGATCCGGTCCGATTCGCGCGGCGGCAAGCGGTTTCGCGCTCTTCGTTTGCACATCATAATTAACTGATTACAACACACGCGACGGCGTTATAATATCATATTACTATATTATCGTTTATCGACGGACGACGACCACGACGACGACGACGAGTGATAAGAAAAACCGTCAACACCACGTACCGGATGACGACTGGTCGCACACGCGGTCGTGCTGCTCTGCGCGTGCGTTCGCGTGTAGTCGGCATCCAAAACGTCTTCGCGGCACAAAGGACGCACTTGAATATTACGATGAACATTGTACATTACACATTATATTATATGGGTAACACGGAACAATATTAAAATATAAATATCATTTGTATAGCGCCAGTGGAGTAGATTATAATATGATGTAATACGACTTCCGCGCGACTGCGGTACAATATATCCGTATATATAGAGTGTGTGTGTGGGGGGATGGTTTGGGGTATCGCCCGACTTCAGTGCACAAAACCATGTTACGTTATAATCTTACGCAATAATAAAACGTTATAATAGTCGACGGCATTCGTCATGATGCGGTCCACCCCGAAAAACCGACTTTCTGCCAAAATCGTTCTTCGAATTTGACAGCACAGACCCAATGGCCGAAAATAATAATAATATCAATATGCGATACATTACCATATTACATCTGCAACAACGGCGTGCGGGAGATGGACGTCGGAACAACCCGCCCGCGTACTCCCGGCGAAAACGATTAACCCGCCGCGAACATCCGCGCTAATCGTGTCGATTGATCTCTCTGGTAAAATGAGGTAACCGACGATCGTCCTCACTTATTGAACTCGTTAACGGGCCACTATATCATGCCGGTTTGCACGAAAAATCGATCGATTTGACGGTTCGATAGAATTTAATAGACCAATCGTGGGCCACTAAATCGCGCTTGAGGGACTATAATTATTAACTAACCAGTGATTCAATAGATAGTTCAGTGATCGTTTACATCTAATCCAACCCATTAAGTCGGTCGGTTTTCCTCGCAACTCGGCGTTGTCAATAATCTAATAATATGCACTCATATCGATCTTCATTATTGTGTTTACAAACACTATTTGTCCGCTCCCGAAAGTCCGCTCTTGTCCCGCCGATCGGACGTGTACCTAACCGCGCCGTGCAAATGTATTATGTATTCGATTAATACGCAACCCGCTTACGCTTTATTGTTTTGTAAATATTATTATTATATGATTTTGCTATCCATTAAATGTTATTAATTATCAGATTCATGGCGGAACAGAAATACCTGACAGATGTCAGTATTAAATAACAATGCAATAATTTGTATTCCGATATATATATTAAATGTAATTACTTTGATTAATGCTAATCATATATTATATTTATACATAAAAAAAGTTTATATAATAATATTAAAAAAAGTTATTTTGTAGTTTATTAAAATTAAATTTGCCAGTTATTTCTGTTACGCCTTTTAGTACATAATACATACATATAGTATTCATTTAGTCACTGTTCGTTGTTAATATAGTAATAATTGTACGATTATAGTCCACACATTACCTTGTTCGGCTTGCAATGTGTGTATTATGTACACATAAAAAGTAATTCACATTTTTGTGCCCATCAAATAAAACTTAGAGTCAATTTTCCAATATGTATTATATATTTTCTAGTTTTGTACATCATTTTTCAAAAGTTATGTAAACCTATATTCAAGCTTTATAGTTTATTATGTTCATTTTATATATGTATTTTTAACAAACCCACGAGTAGATCGCATCTTAGTGTTTGTATCATACTACATATATTTCTCAGATATAAATTTCTAGTTATTTTCGCCTAATATTCTAATTCTTTATAAGAACAGACACTACATTTTTAATTCTGTACGCAAATTTTTGTAACAAACCGTATTATTTAGATATTAGTATATTATTTTTCTTGATGCTATTTTTTTTTAATTATCATAATGTGCACATTAAACTATAAAAATATGATGAGGAATTGAAATTGTTCAAACAGTTCTATATATTTTGAGGGGACGACAAGAGAAATACTACTTTATACAGATCATTGTATATGTACATATTGTGTATAATAATAATTTGTTTACCATACCATTGTTTTTTCGTTTTGAGTTTCCGAAACCAATTTTACAGATCAAGACATCAAAAACAGAAAGCTATTAAATCAAACAATATTTATTCGTAGAGTTTAAAAACAAAAAGTATACGCTGTGATATAAGCTATAATCCGCCACGGCAGTCGTTCGTCGGGATTTGCCCAAAATTACCAAAGCAAATCGGGTGTATTAAAATAATAATACAAATAAAAAACCGTCTTTTCGACTTTTCCTGTACGGTGTCATCGATGTGACCGTTCCGTCTAGACTAGATCGAGCGCAGCAAACTGGTTATTCCGTACTGTAATTTTGTCAATGAGATTTAAAACTATTCGAAAATGGCATCAAAAAAACCAGTACCGGAACGTTACAAGCGAAAGATTTAATAATACATAAACAAATGGCATATTTTCACCGTCGTTTAGTATTGTTCTGCGCAACTGTCATAATTTTTGTTTCTACGTTTCATTTTTTTTTCCGTCCATTCTGCGCAAAATCCTTGGTGGCAATTAGCGCGCAGGATATTCGGTGTCATATATTACGGCAAACATGTTTACAGAAACACAACCTCCCAAGGACATCCACACGCTTTCTTTAACAATGTAGTGAATAATATTAATACATATATTATTGGTGTGTAGTAAGAAGGTACACCGTATTAAAATTAATAATTTTTAATCACTTATCGACGTGTCACTCTCCTCGGTATGTCTCCACGATCATATTATTTTTATCTCAACTAAAACGAATGTATTTTATTAAACACGTTAGCACTTTTTTTATATCCGACGTCTTGAGCAAAATACAAGTGTTTTACTCTAATGTGCCTGCTTATTGGCTCTAAAATTATAAAGAAAAATAAATAAAACCGACAACCCGTCAATTCGTTGAATCCATTATTAAATTATTTCAATTATGATGTTATTGTAACTATTATAATCATTCATCGTTCAATTTTTTACGACTTGCGGACTATGAATCTAAAACAGGAAACGAGGTTTATCATCGCTGTAAGGTAAAATAATCTTATGTTATTATTTGAAAAAATAACACTTTTGTACAGTAGTCAAATTAACTAAAATAATTAACTATATTATACGACTACGTGACGCACATAACATGAAATTATGGGAGGCATGGTTCTCTTTTTTCTCGTTGTTCGTTCGTCGTATACGAAATAAATATTCCTAATAAATTATAATATTAGTCAAATAATATTAGTTGTATTTTATTAAAGCTTTATTATACGGACCAAAAGTCATGAGGGGCGAATCGATGAAATTGTCCATCTCAAGAAATATAAATTAAGTGACACACAATAACCTTTTCATATACTTACTGACAATTATTATATTTCTCGTTTGGTCTTAAATTACAACGTAACAATTTCAGTACAAATCTATTACTACAATAAATGAATTTAAAACTTATAAAGTCAATAGTTAAATACAGCAATACAATAAATAATAATAATATTTATTCAAACCTGACCCTCCCCACGAAGTCCTGAACGGGAGTGCAACACAATGTATAAACGCTCCCGTTTGGTCATCATCACGTTCGGACATTTTACATATTATTTGCCGTGGAAGGTGTTGCGCCTGCTTATACTTACAAATAAGGCTATAATATATTATTCGATCTACTCGAAACGCAACTGTAGACTTAACACCAATATGACATATACACATTATATATATATATACACAGTATACACACACACAAATATGTGGCTAATATAAACTCGTGGTGTAGGTATACCTACAGCGACGATTAGCGCCGATCTGAGTGACGTAGGTATAATATTATAGATAATCCACGACGTGACATTTGAAAACATATATTTACTTAAACTACATTTCTACAGTTCCTATATATATATACATTATACATTATTATATTCACACATTATGTTTTATGTCTTATATATATATATATATATATATATATATTATATAATATTTTAAAACAAAAAAAAACAAAAAAACGTATTTTTACAATCAAACTGAATAATATAATATAATTATAATTTCAACGCACACGAAAATCTTTTGATGTTTTCTTCTACTCTTTGTATAATATATCGTAATTTGTATTACACGTTTGTATAATAATGTAATAACTTTCTTTGTCGATATCAATTTCGGAAAATTATTATTATCATTATTTTATACGTTTATAACGCGTACCTATGTATTATTATTAAATATATATTATTTCTATACGTCTGTGATTCTATATATTTTTTTAAGTTATTAAAACGTTCGCTATCTGTATTATATTATTATTATTATTATTATTATTATTATTATTAGTTTTTACTCAACTGTATATTATTATAATTATTATTATTACAAATATAAAAATTATAGTTGCTGATTACGTACCACATTTTAGGTGATATAATTATATCTTTACATTATATTATTATTTTATCGTACATATACTTTGTAAATATTATTAGCTAAAACCAAAGTGTTATGTGGTAGAACATCACTGTTTTCTATATATATTATTATTATTATTATTATTATTATTGTGACAGTAATCTCTTGATTGTAAATGTATATAATGGTGTTTTAATATTTATTATGTTGATTTTAAAAATAAAAAAATAAATAAAAGAAACAAAAACATATTACACTTGTTCGGCTTTTCATTAATATAATTTACGTGTATATTCCTTAAGACTTGGTATATTAATCGTTCAATTGTAGTGTGTTCCGTCTTTCGTACAGGTTCCTGCCACCGACCATGTACGTATAACTCATACACAAGCCACGTCGCAGAATTTCGGTCGTATAAATATTATGTAGTCATTTAGGTGCACCTACTTGTGCAATCATATGTTGCAGATTTGAAGCATGAAACAGATGCCTAATCGTACATCGTTGTAACGCACGCGGTCCCGCAACGGCCGTCGAAAAGACGAAGTCCTAATAATATAACTACATTATAATCGACGACGAAACACGACCGATCCGTCAACCGAATATAATCATATATGTACTTACACACACTAATCCCCGTGATGTCCTCGTCTTGTATAGTGTTCGGTCTTTTGTTCTGTAGTGTGACCATAACGTCGCGCGATAAGTTGTGTCAAAAAAAAAAAAAAAATAATAATAATAATAAAAGATATTTATATATATATATATATTTAATAAAGTAAAAACAGACGAAGTCTAATAAGCGAAGACCATTCATTACGGTAGAGGTGAAAAAACTAGTTTTTTCCCCTCTAAATAGAAGCCTCTTAACTTGTTTTCGTCCGCTCCGATGTAGTCGACGATAAACGAGCTTCGTGGGCGATCGTTGGCATCCCTTGTGTGAATATGGTAACATGAGAAGTTCCGGACGACATGATGTAATCCGTTTTATTGTATCTCACCAGAGGGTCTTTATTATTATTACTATTATTATTAGAGCTAGTAGTATACACTTTTTTTTACATTTTTTTTTTTTTCATCGTGTTATTATATTGTTATTATTACTACTATTATAGATTATAGATAAAAGAAAAAAAATAACTTTATTAAACTGAACCGCAAAAATTATGCGAACAAACTGCAACCGGAAATTATACTGACAATGATGTAAGTCGTTGGACGTAACACGTTTTTAGAATCACTATTTGCACATACATTTGAGTTTATGAGTTATGAGCTTATTATGACTTTATACAGTATGTTACTCGCCATTGTCCGGCACAGCAGTCGCAACAAGCTGAATGTTATTAAGTAGGTACATTATAATTTAACGACATAATGTATTAAATTGTCTAAATCGGTAACTATAAATTATATTTTATCGTCAACGTATTTGTAACGCGTGTGATTGAAATCATATGCCGATTTATTATTAATTATCGCTTTGTTAAAAAAAAAAAAAAAAAAAAAAATAGTACCATCGTCGCACTGAAAAAAGTGGTGGCGCAACGACATGCAACGCGGCGCACTTGCAATCTGCATACTTAAAATAATTCAAGGGCTTATCGCACCCCTGCAGTATTATAATTGTTCTACTTATACATTTCATTGTTCAAATTCAATCGTTATGAACCGCTTCTAAGTTCAAGTATCTTATTTTTTTTTATGGCGGGAGGGTACACAAACCAATGCCAACCAACCACTCGAAACTTTATCGTTGTTAAATATTTTATAATATTTACTAACTTGCAGTTTATAATGACGTTCAAAATAATTGTAATACCTAACTTCTACCTAGCGTATATAAAAAATTTAACACTCTAAAAATATTTAATTTAATAAGTCTAACTATGGAATTGGAGCGTACGTATTTTTAATGAACCTTATCATTTGCATATTGTTTAATAAATATACTGTACGCAGTGTGACTATAATTGAAATATACTAAATTTGTCTTTATTATGTGTTCAACGATTAAGACAATTTTAATAACCGATAGAACTGTATGTACTATATGTAGTTTACCAATCAGTATTAATATGCGTTTCATCAGAAGTACTTCGAGTAGACGATTTTCGGTGTATAGTAATATTACAACTAGTGAATGCACCACCAGTATATTTGAGAATGAGTGGTTTGTTGAGTATTTGCTGCAAACCAAAATATATAATTTTATTTCCGATAAAGTAACCACTTACCAATTTTCAGTTAACAGAACTAGGTAATTTTCATTACCTATTTTATCAAAAATCCTAACGAAGCGATGGACGGATGGATGTTGCGGGTGTCACAAAATTACATTTTCTTGCACCACGTAATATACTTATATAATTTTCAGCTTTTACTGTTGCACTATATAGCTTAAAATTTTGAAGGAATCCAACATTTCAAGACACGTTGCATAAAGTATTATAAGTATAGGACGATAAGACGTATCGCGAAGATTTATTAATTTAAAGAGGTTGAATATTGGAGTTTCGACACAAGTTAGTACTACCAAGGTTTTATTACTTTTAATTAAATACATTTGCGTTGCGTTCACTATATAGTTCTACACCATATATACGATAATACACATATTATATTATACTGTTAGTTGAATATTTATGTATAGAATATTTTGACAATTGATAAATAAAATCGTGTAGGCATATTAAAAGTGTTATAATACAACTTTAATATATGAACGGAGACATGAGGTATATTATAACGCTTGATTCATAAAATCATAACGAGCTAAATAACTACTATGGTCGTGCGACCAACGTAATATTTAGAGTCCTGCAGGGATTAAATCCTTCTATGTATTTTCTATAGTATCCTTTGTGTAAATAACTACCTGAATATATTTTATGGTAACTGTAATATAATGTATTAACTACGGCTCTTACGATTTTATACTTATAATAATTAATGTATAATAACTTTATTCCTAGTTACAGATTATAGGTATTATTACATAATATATACAACTATATGCCCACAATATACATATTATGTATGTATAAATATAAAATACATAACGTCATCGAGTAGATGGTCTTTGTCTTAATGTTATACAATACCAGTTGCATTGGGTACCTATACGATAAAATATATATATATAGAGAGAGAGAGAGATACCCGCGCTTTGCCATAATGTAATAAACCACATATCCGTTATAATCATTCTTTTCTTTTCCTCATTAGTTTCCACTAGAACGGTCACAACCAATGAAACGACGGCAGTACCATTCCCTCCCATACGCTTAATACGTAGGTACGTATAATGTAGTGAACGTCCTCCGTTCATAGTGAATGGGTCTAGCCGCAGACGGTTGTACCGTCGTTACACGTCGACGCTGCCGGCCAGTGGCACATTTCGTGTCTCGGGGCAAAAAGTTTGTTGTTTTTAAAATCGTCCTTCCCCCACACGTCGACCCCTCATAAAATGTTTCCGCCTAGGACGATGGCCCCTTTCGCTTTCCCCACCCTTTAAGCGGGCCACTGGCATCGACCCTCTCTTTTTGTCTCTCTCTCTCTCTTTCTCTCTCTCTCTCTTAGTTCTATCACTGATATATTAAAACACTTTATAATACATCTATTATATTATTATATAATCACGACATACGTATATTGTCATATCGGTACCTACTGCAGTTATGTAGCATTTTAACTAGCGCCAAGGATGATCACAATTCAATCGTCCGCTTGCAGTTAAAAATTACAATGGCCGTTTAATAAAAGATAAAAACGGCTTATGCGCATATACTCAAAGGCAATCATATAATTTTTATTTATGTTTTATTTTAATATTTATCATAAGCAGCCAAGCAGATATAACATATAGGTACTCCTGGTTAGGTCATTGTAGCCTGAAGATATACATTTTATATTTATAATAATGTTTTCAATGTTATGATTTGGTACAAGTAAACTTCATACAAGTTTATATCAGTTTAATGACGCACACATGTTAATTTTTACTAAGTCATTATACAATAATTGATGATGTAGATATAAATTTAAAATTAGCATAATATTGAATACTACTTTTATGCTTATAGGTATATTATGTATATTGTACCTATAGTTTATTTTTCTAATCATATCACATCACGATTCAGACTAATTTATTACCAATAATCTGTACAGGTGCCTACATATTTTAATTTAAAAAATGTATTTTTAATAACGCACAAACCGTATTATAGGTAGGTAGTAATGTATTACGTACCTATAATATACATTAAATACATTGATATAAATTATACCCACACAATATCAATTATCATGCCTGCAAATCATTAGTTAAAATATATATTAATAAAAACTGACTTACGAAGTTACAATCATATTTATATAGATTAAGTTCGATACTTTATTTTTCATAATTAATGATTTTAACTGATGACCCAGCGATGTGTTGAAAAGGACATTAGATTATAGGCAGTAAATCTCGTGTATCATTCTCATAACTATTCGTAAACGAAAGAAACGTACCAACAACATTTTAGTAAGTATTTAACACAGTTCTGTGAAGAATAGCTAATAAATATGAAAATTGAAAGCAAATACATATCTAAAAGCGATATAAATGACAACCGACAACAATATGCATAAAAATATATTTTAAAATGTATGTATGTATATATATATATATATATATATATATTAGTAATTAATTCACAAGCACACAGTCAATATATTATTATTACTACTATTGTAATAATAGTATATTAAATATACACAATATAGCTACGTTATGATAATGATATTACCATATATAACTTTGCAGAATATTGCTATTTAAATTTACGTGTATTTACAACAATATAATATTTTACACAGTATTGATTTGGAATTAAACCAAACCGACAGCCATGCAAAACGATTAAAAAAATAATAATATTTCTTTGGGGAACATATTGTACATACCTACGTGCATTTTTACCGTAGTTACGCCAACAAAAATCTCCTTATCGATCCAACAAATATACTCGTGCATAATATATAATATACATAATGTATAGGTAAATATTAAGTATATTTAGTGCGTCATCATCGGAATCGCGCGCATCTATCTACAAACAATATTATAACATAATATTATAAATGTGTATACATATATTAGATGTAATTATTTTGTAATATTAAAGGCGAACGATTTCTCTGGCTGCGCATAGTCACACTTAGTTACGTATATACATAACACAAAATATAATATGCAAGACTAGGATAAGTTGCAACCAATTTTTTGTTGTTAAAAGTTTCCTATTTGTTTTTTTAATAATTTATTTAATATATGTGTGCCTACTACCCAATACTCAAACTGAATACAAAACTAAAATTGTATAAAATATACCAATTGAATATGGAGGCGATTAAGTTTGTATCACTTTTATATAACTTTAATTTGGATACAAATTTAAATGATGTATATAACTTTTATATGATAAAAATTGTATCAATATGTAAAATGCAGGATCGCTGTAAAATGCATGCTATTTTAAATTGGGGTTCGATTTATGTAAATTGTAGCATTAGTATTTTTTATTCCTTTATAAGTTATGTTGAAGGATATTTTTGAAAGATCAATATTTTCCGGACTTGAGACTGGAAATATAATTGTATTTATTTTTAATATTGGTCTTACTAAAATTTTATGATTAATTAACAAAGTATTAACATTTAGTAATTAAGTGCTGGTAAAAATGTGTATGGGTGTATGATAATTACTGTATAAAATCTAAAAGAATAATTTATTTGTTATACATTTTTGTATGTTGTATTAATGTATCTTTCAAAATCATTTTTCTACTTTTTGGTATTCAATTAGTGGGTATATACACCTAAAACAACACGAAATTCAATTTCTTTTAAACAATTTTATTGGAACTCGATTCGTAGCAGCCACACACACACACACACACACACACACACACACACACACACACACACACACACACACACACACACACACACACACACTCACACACAGAGACTCGGTCGAATTGACACCCACGGGGAGGATTCGCCGGCCATTATTGCTGGCACTGCGGCAACGACGCGCGGTGTCGGCGGTGCGTGTCGCCCCCCGAGCAGAAGAGCGGCGAAAAAAAAACAAATACTAATAATAATAAAGGGAAAGGATGTGGGCAATTCGGTCAATTTGACGTGCCCCAACAATGAGCGCACACCCCTATACACCATATAATAATAATAATAATAATAATAATACACATTATAATATTATATATGTATAATATACGCGTCACTATAGTATAGTCTGCAGACTGCAGTTGTGCGACGCGCCGTGGAAGACAAGTATGCGATCGTTGATCGGGTCCTGATGCAGTGCACAATATAATATTATTATAATGATAAAATATAGTAGTTCAAATGGTGGCAGGGGGTTGGGGGGGGGGGAGACCGTGATACACATCACGATTCAGGACGCCCTTTTTTTAAGCCGATAAATGTGCTCGTAGATTCGTATGATATAATGATTTACACGAAGCGCGCGCATTATTGTTAATGGCAGACCCGCGAGATAAACGGTCCCTGGGGTACTATATACACATATATATTCAATTCATTATATCATCATTGTCGTGTATATTGTATATATATTATATATGTATGTGTAATAATAATTTAATTGTGTCATTCCCCTCCGTCGTCGTCCCTGCCATCGCCGTAATCAATTTCAACGCGATTGTGCAGGCCCGATGACGCTTATTATATTATTATAGTATACCGGAGAGAAGGAAAAAAATGAAAAGGAAAATAGATTTGTATGCATTATCATCATTGTACATGCTGTACGTTTTTATTATTGTTTTCAGAAAGGAACGGAATTCGTTAAATATTTTGGGTTGAATCGAAAAGCCGTTCGACGATATAATAAAATGTTGACTAGATAGGTAGGTTCCCGTCAGTGGTGGATCTAGGATATTTTTTTGAGGGGCATTATTTTTCATATTATTATATATCATAATTTTGTAAACACAATACTTAAGATTTGATGTTAGGCCTTACAAATATAATATAACCATCAAGGGAGAGCCCGGCATCCTCGAGCTTCCCCCCTTGAATTCGCCACTGGTAACTGTGTATGATTAATATAATAGGCAAAAGTGGAAAAGTTTATGAAAAACAATTTACTCGATTTAAGTTATGTTAATAATTAACAAATAATAAATTCAATATTTTTTTCTTTCTTTTATATTTTTATGTATATCTAAATCAAAATTTAAATCCATAGGTAAGATATGTAAATGTCTGTACTAAGAATAATAGTCCTTAAAAATGGTATTACTTTAAAGGTAAAAGATAAAAAATTAAGTAACTTACTCAGAAAACTTTTACAAATTATAATATATAAACATTGTAAATGCGAATTAATATCAATTTCTATGATTTTTTAATCATCATAGCCCTCATATCTTCCAAATATCTTTATTATACACTGCAGTTTATAATTATTCAAAAACAACTTGTTTGGATACATCAACGTTTTTAAAAAAAAAAAAATCGTCAGCTTAACGATGTATAATCAAAAATGGTAGTTAAAATTTGATGAAAAAAGAAGTTTTCATTCATCACGAAACACTCTTTAAATGGCATAATAAACATAAAAGTGTCTATAAATAGTCTCAGAGAGTATAATTAAAAATTCCTAAGTTTGGAATTTGGATGAATATGAAATTGGAGGATGAAATGAGGGTGAACATAGTTGGTGAATTGTTCTGTACATAATATTTGGTACGAAATGGGCAGCAACACTATTTGCAGCCACGTGACGTTATATTATATTTTATATAATATTATTATTTATTATAATACGCGCGGTTTGTATATTATTATAGCCAGTGACGTAGCGTTGACCGTCACGTGTGTGCATAACGCGTGTGCTAATGAGAAGTATTATTATTTTATGAATTGAGTACCGTCGGATTACGGAGGAAAAAAACGTTCATTGTAACTGCGGGAATTATGAACAGCATTACATCTAGCGGTATTACTTCTGTTGTATACACACACAAATATGTTTATATATAAATGCGAGTTTGCGCGTGCGTGTGTATGTATGTATACAAGTATAAAATGAGTAGAAAAAAAAGGAACACTCTCCAAGTTTGAAATCAAGTCTATACTACGGCGTGTGTTATACGCATAATACGTATACGTATATATATATATATATATATACCTACTATAAGCTTGTTTGTGGGTTTAGTAGACAGGAGCAACAGACCGTGCTTACTGGTTGATTTTTTTTTCGGGCAACCGCCTGCCAAACATCAAACCCTATGAACGCTTGCCGCTCGTTCGAGTGGAAATCCACCCAAGGTGGACTCTTCACTTTGTTGGTCTCTTCGATTTTTTTTTTCTTTATTTTTATTATTATTATTATTTATTATATATATTATTTTTTACGTTTATATATATGTTGTTTTTTTTTCTTAGAGTTTTCGTTTTATATACACGCGTTCAGGGGACAAAACCGTGACGATAAATCGATAAGACTAAAATAACCGTTTGCACTAGCAACAATAGGGGGAATCGAGATCTTTTATAATGTGGTCTATGTGTGTGTGTGTGTGTATGATGATGACGATGATGATGCCGAGGTACCTATTGTCGAAACACAAACCGAAAACCGACAAAAATGCATAGGTATAGGTACGGCGGGTCGGCCTCTCAACCATTTCGTATCACGTCGGTTTGAACGAATGTGAAATCAAAATGGCACTGGCGTGAATATTACCCATATATTATTATTATGTTGTATTGTACCTGTACGCTACAAGTTCGTTGTAAAACAAACCCTAAAAAACACTTCGTGTCAAAATTATACGACAATAAAGATACAGAAGAACCATATCAATATACTCGAAATGTTAAAGTTATTGCAGACTTTGGGCAACCCTTTGAAATGAACACATATTTTAATATTACTTATCAAGGTATTCAACGCAATGACATTATTTCTCAAATGTCATTAAACAGAGTTTAAAAAAAATGTATTTTTTGTTGTGTTTCTTATTGGTTTAGTTAAAATGTATCAAAATACAGACTTAACTGTAGCAATTTCAACTATGTTTTAAATATTATTTTAAAAAAATGACTAACGGAAAATCATAAAATTATATTGTATTTAGTTTTTACAACACTTTTTATTTTTAATCTGACTTTATAATATTACGTATTTCACTATAATAATATTAAATTTAATAAATTCACCTACTCATTTAGTTCACGATTACAATTTAAAAAAAAAAACAACAGTGTACTTCTTGTGAAATACTTGTTATTATTTATTTTCAAATTTCACCTTTTACTAACAACATTGAAAATTAGTTAACTAAAATGTTACAATTTTTTCATAATACTATAGTGGGCACCTATAACTAATATTTTATTAAAAATTTAGACATGATGTAGCTCTTATAGAAATGTTTCACGATATTACAACAGGCGGATGCTTACTGACATGGCATATTTTTTCATGTAGAAATAAAATAGTTGTTTTATTCATATTTTACGATGAATCAAACCTTTGTACTTCTCGATTTCAGTGTACCTGTTATTCGTTTATAACAAAAATATTATTCCCTTCAATCGATAGTTTTTCCATTCAGGTCATACACCTTTAAAGAGTTTAAATATCCTTTGTTCTGATGTACGTATATATTAAGTTTATAATTTATACTTTTTGTATTGTATTTTACGTGTATCATACAAATAGGTATACAATTATTATTTTATTATATTATATTATACTTTATATTATTTTATGTTGCTATTAATTACAAAAGTTAGTTACTATTATATATATATATATTGATACACATATAGTACGGTGTGTTAGAAGACCGTATAATAACAATTCAGGTGTATAAAAAAAGTGTTCTTTAATATACCTATTTAAAAAAGAAATTAAAGTCTACACCGTGTAATGGTATTTTAAATAACTTCCGGTTGTACTCGTATTAATAACAACACTGTGAACAGAATAGGCGTAGAAATCCAGTGCGGGGAACCACATACGCCCCCATTAAGCAACGGTCATATTACGGTCTATTCGGTTGTTTTTTTTTATCATTATTGTATATTATATTATTACTCTTATTATTATTAACATATTATAAACATATTGTATATACCTATATATATATTATTTATATGTTGTATAAAAGTTAACCTTATATTTTCAGCAAGTCAACGCAACTACCTAAATTAATAGGCATTACACGGACTAGTGATGAAAATTAATTTCCGGTATTCAATGCGAGAGTTTTCGTTTTTAGTAACTTCCTATACACCTATTTGGTTACCGGCGCAGACTTCAAACATATTACAAATTAAAAATGTTTTTCACAACACTTATCCCGGGAGAAAACGCACAATAAATTTTAATTATATTATATACGTTGCTACAACTTTAAGGATTTTTCGGCATTTTGTTTAAAATTATGTAATTATTGTAGTAACATGTATATGAGGACATACTTTGAAGAGGTCATCAATATATTATGTAGTTTGTGCAATGATTTGTAGCAATACTAATTTCTGTGGGGATAATTTAAGGGCGCTAATAGAATTAATGTAAACAATTTTATATTCGTTACTAGATAAGTAGATATTTTCTAAAAAATTCATACCTACAATTTTTTCATTAACAATCCTACTTTAATTGAAAGATCACATAAAATATAACATTATGTAATTTATCACGATTTTATTTTAGCTTGTAACAATTTTTTTGGTTTAAAGCTTATTGAACTACAATACTGTCAGTATTTTTAATAATTTAAATATGTACATACTCGTATATTATAATCAAGATTTTAAAATACGAAACGTACATTTTAATCGCTGAAACAATAACTATACTGTTGTAATCGATAATTTAAGCAATCACTAAATAACCATATACAGTGTAACTATTATGATAGTATATTTTATTTAATAGCTCATATTTTAATGGAAAGACTTTTGACAATAGTTCAAAAATATAAATGTTATTTACATTTTCCGTAACGCATTTATTAATACTTATTTTAACGCTTTCGATTCATCGTGAATCACGTCGTATTTAATATATTATAGTGATCAATTATATTCTAGGTGGTCTGGTTTAATCCATTGTATGATGGGTCTTAATATTCTCGAATCTAAATCGTGTTATTATAATTTTTAAGACATCAGATTAGTTTGTTTACGTTCAAACAATTTTTACCTGCGGTAGAACACAAAATCTATTAAACACTTATACATAATTTAATTATTATGTACCTATTTAATATTTATATTGGATATTGTAAATCATTTAGAAGTGAGAATATTAAAATAAAAAAATAGTTCTTATACAGTTATTGAAATAACTCGATTATGTACGATTTATATTGTTAGGTTCTAGGTAGTTTTTATAGAATAATATATATTTTAATTTAAACTCGCATTAGATAAAACTGTTCGTAAAAAAAATTAAAAGTGACTCACTATTTTACTTGGATCATATAATATATTATCGAATATTTCTAATGAAACTAGATTATTCATAATATCTTAAAGATAACTATGAAGAATAAACAACTGCCTGTAGACAGTTGTTTTCTTACCACTCCACCTGCAAAATTATTCGCTCGCTTCCGATATTTTCCAATAAATTTATTTACTATTTTTTTTTATAGATATTATATTTTCAATGTACAATAAAAATAATTAAATAACATCGTATTAATAAACAGGTATATTTTTTCTAATTACGATAAGACAGATTCAGTTGTAGATACTGGTTTTTTCTGTTGTAACGCCGTCTACAGAGTATCCAACATGTATATTATATAGTTCTTAATCTCAAAGATTTAAACCAGTCAAATATTAAAATTTGACAATGCAATTTATAAGTACCAGCATTTTTTTATTGTTCTATTACACGTTATAAAGATATTATTATTATTAGAAAGGACTTGTTAAAAACCGCTGTGATTTTTTTTTTTAATGATATTTAACCTAACTTTAATCTAACCAAAAGTAGATCGAAATATGATTTAATAAAACCATGATTTTTTATGAGGATTAATTTCAAATACAGCTGCCTCATCTCAAAGTAGTAGCTGGAGACAATTTTTTTAGAAGTGTTGAGGAGAGATTGTCTCCTTGATCACTTCTAACTACGGTCTTATCTCTCTTGACAAGACGTCCTGCGTTCATGCATAAAGTTAAAATAATAATATAAACACTCATACATATATATTATAGATACCTGTATACTCAATGTTTACAACCTACCGGATCAATCAGTTTGAGCACGCTTTGAAGATCGTCACATGTAATTATATGTTAAATCGTTATGGTTAAAAACGTTTTAAATAATTTACGAAAAATGCATGTGTCGCTGTAGTACCTAGCTATTAATAGTACATACATACATACATACATACCTACATACAAATTATAAGATTCGTTACGCAATATGATGGTTATTCTTCTCACAAGGTTTCCACGCGAAATTATTTCATTTCTGTCGACATAAAAACGATGGTTTGGTGAAAGCTTTTACACCTTCAATTCGTTTCAATATATGACGGTATATAAGACGATACAGATAATTCAATAATAATGTGTCTCATAGCACGCGTATCTTTCGTCGTGTATTTACTTATATATAATTAATTTTGTTTCGCTAATTTCTCGGTTTGCTGATAAATCGACTTGATGGATATATAATTAATACAGATAATATGCGTACATCTTCGGTATTTCGATAAATCACCTAAATAGTTTGCGATGTTTAAATTCATAAAAATATTGCCAACCCTGTGGTCCATGGTGTGGACCATCTTCAATAATTCTTCGTCGACTGTCTTATTTAAAATATTTCAGTACCGGACTTGCTAGTATAAAATATTTAAAACCTGTGAACAGCTAAATAATATCGAAGTCTTTATCGAACTCTATAAACCACTCAGAAAAATCAACAACGGGGACCTCCTTGACGCCACAAGTGCCCTGGATAGGTGTCGATCTCAATATAGGGTCACACGACCTATACTCTTAATCACTGAATTTGGTGCAACACACAAAATATCAATTCGATCACACTGAGTGCAGCGTACTCGCGGCGATAACCATCATTATACGACGGCGGGTTACTGCGTACAGACATTTCAAAGGGTGCCCACAAACAATCTGTGACGAATCTTCTCAACTCGAGAAAATAGACCCACAAAATAGTGCTTCAAACTCGCACGTCAACCCGAATTCTCACCCCACCACAACAATGTACGGACCTTTGTCGTTTGTTGTTCCCATGCCATCGTTTCGATCAAAAAACACCCCATAACCCTGTAAACGTCACGAGTAGGTACCATTCGTTGTATCTCAGACAAATCGTCGTTATTTATTCATATAAAATGAAATAATTTTAATTTCTCTTATTGTCATACATAGGTAATATTATAAGCTTGTAATATCGGCCTTTGGAGCGCAACTATACGGTGACAATATCGCTATAATCGTTTTCAAAACGATTTCGATAAGAAATATTATTGGATGTGTTACACATACGTCTGTTTTTTTGTAATTTTGCAAATATCGCTATAACTCCAACTATTAACTCAAACGATCGGAAATGTTTGTACTTTATTCATTCAATTGGAAACAATTGAATACTAAGTATGTATTGTATCGTGTGTTGCAAATAACAATAGATGTAATTCCACACTAACTTTAAGCTGTTAATTAGCTTAAAATATCAATTCACAACCATATAGCTAATAGGTATAAACGTATAATAATACATTAGCAAATAAAAAAGTATTTTTTTTTATGAACAAGTGGTTTAATATTTACCAAAAATCTAAATATTCTTATAAATATTCACTTTAACGATTTACAGACTATAATTATGTACTTAAAGTGCTAACATATTTTATTATATTATTACGATGTGACAAATCAAAAATCACAAATTAACTTTTATATGTTTTATTTGCGATATGTAATGTAATATTTCAAATACGTCTATATAGTTAACTGTACGTTGTAGGTACTTAAGCAAGTTGCACAATGCAACGTCTAGCGATGACTTACAATTAAAAAAAAAAAAAAAAAAAACCATACTCGTTAGAAGTCTAGGATTAGTACAAAACAAGTTGTATTCCTGTAATGGATTAAATATTAAGTACACGGTGATGAAATGTGTCTACGTACAACCACTACAACGTGGGGACACCTACTTATATAATTAATATAAAGTCATGAAATATTCTTGATAAATAAAACGGCGTTATAAGTTATAATTTATAATAGATAGGTACTACAGTACAGTGCACGTATATGAGAACGTCTACGTATCGATTTACGAATAAAATAAATCGTCCAGTGGCTGCACACATATAGACCTGTATAATATATGAACGATGATTAGTGGACACGAATCTAACCTATATAATATATTATAATGTACGAAAAATAATTTTATAATACCAATATGTATAATGCCCTTAAAAAAACAAAATGCTCATGAGTGTATGAAAAAATAATTATTTTAAGTGAGATTCAAATCCCTTAAAATCAATTTTAACAATAATTATCATGCACTTTCGGTAGTGCGACACCGTGAACATCCTCAAAACGTCTATAACAATAAATGTTATGATTATTGACGTATTACGAAAACTGTAGAGACAGCTTCTATTTATGTTATCATGATATTAGCTGTTACTTATTGCCACTATCGTGTTTTAATATCATCAGATTATCAAGTGACGACAAAATCAGTGATAATATATTACACAGAAAATATTATATAATAATATTTGGGATTTTAACTTTTTAGTTTATACTATACTAAATTCACGTATATTTTTGCTATATATTAGATATAATATAATATATGAAGTATATTGTATTTATTGTATTACCGTAGTAAAATAATTATGTATTTATGTTTTTATGAAAATTAACAACAACTACAATATACTGTATGGTTAAACTTTTTCTAAAAAGACATTATTTTACTGGCCTTTTATAATTTGGAAATGTTACAATATTTTTTCACATTTCACGTTTCTTCCGGACTCACTCAATTGACAGTTAGAAATTATTCCTCAGCCTCTCAGAAAGGTCAAAAAATGTAATTGTAATTTGTTTTAATGCATGCCATTATTTAGAATGCATTATTATTTTAATTTGTTTAACATAGTTTTTAGAATTGTTTTGACTTTCCTACAATACGTATTTAAAAAAAATTCGCTACAGGTAGATTTGACTCCCACGTCTCCCTTGTGTATACGCCCCTGAGTCCGTTGCACATAGAATAGAAGGTATTATAATACTTTCTGTTATAATTTTACTTTTGAATAGAATCGAAGTGCAGTCGCCGCGCGTTTGTGTAAGACGCTTTAATATAGGTCGTACGCATACATAGTGAGGTATAATATAAATGTATACAATAATATTCATCATGCGATATTATAAGCATTATATTTTATATTTATACGAAGTGGCGGTTTGTTAGACGTGTCGATTTTTCTTGTTTCTTTGCAGCAGCAGCAGCAGCACTAACAAATCTCTAATTACATTTTTGTCCTCAGCAGACTGGATGGCGGCGACATTCGTAGTCTCGACGGCTATATTATCTTCAATATATATATATATGAGGTCGCTTCCCTCTAGTATACCGTTTATATATATACATAAGTACTGGTGTCACCATGGCCTCTAGATTTTAACATCATCTACTAGTTACATAAAAATACACATCAGTCCCGCAAGTCAACCGGATACTTTGTTATTTGTTCAAAAAATCAAACGTAAAAAAATTTAATACGCGCGGTCGAATTCACGTACACACCACACACATACAAATATATATATATAAAAACTGTACATGTATATGTGAATATGTTTATATGTAAGTATGTGTTATATACATGTACAATATATAGTTATAAACCTATCTGTACTATATAAATATATATATATAAATATGTGTTATATTTATACACAATATACATAGCTATAGTAGTTATAAACCTATCTATCTATATATATTTATATATGATTGTGCATATACATATACCACACACGCGTGTACGCATGTTGTTCTCGGTGTATATAACTGAAATCGATATCCCGCACACCAAAGATACCCGTGAAGTGGCACAGTTATGTATATGTACTTGCTGTTCACCTTTGGATTTTTTTTTTCATTTATCTGTTTTATTTATTTATTTTATCAACCGGAGGTTTCATTGTGCGTATTGTTTTTATATATATATATATATATTATATTATCACATCGTCAAGTATACACAGCTATACGTCTATAGTTTAGTATACGCCTATGCGCGTGAAGTACACGGGATATGCATTTACAGACAATAGATACGAAAATCGTAAACAAAAGTCAAACTTTTAATTCACGTGTGACATTAACAACAATTTTTAATAATGATATAAATAATGATAATAATACTGTTTCGGTTTTGAATTGGTAGTTATTAACCGAAGACGTAGTATATACTGTTGAGTCATCCGTTCTGTTTGCATAATATTATATAAATTGTAATATAATACAATAATACATAGAGTGATTCATCAGACATGCTTAGGTACACTTTGTGAATTGATTCAAATTCTGATTTTTAGAATTTTTAAATATACTTAAATTATACTTGCAGTGTTTTCAAATAAATGAGTTTTTTATACTTCTAAAGAGGATGCTACAGCATTTGTTGTCTCCGTTTTACAAGTCTGTAAAATAACAAATCTGCGCTCAGAAATTAACGTTTAACTTCTTTAGCTTTAATATTAAAATTTATCGATCTATTATGAAACTTAATAGTTAAACGAGTTATGATAATTTTTAGACTGCATTATTTTATAATTGTACAACTGATAAAAAACTTAACTAGCATAAAAAACTTGCATACAAACACAGATAAAGTACTAACAATTAAGTTTTATTTTCAATTGGTTTACTCATTATTAAAGCTAACAAAGCTAAACGTGAATTGCTGAGTGTAGATATTATGCTATGTTACGTGCTTTTATATTGATGACAAATGTGAGTGTAATAGTGTCCTCTGGTAATACAAACTTATGTTTTAAAACCAGAATCCTTTTTTCTACTTTCATTTATTTACTATTTACCAGATAATTTTTCTGGAAATTTGAATGTAACCTAATTCAAAATTAGAAAGAGTAGTTACTTAGTTATTGAAATATTTATACTAACGACTACAGTCTTTAAAAATGGTTTAACAAAAATATAAAATAGATGTAACATTGAACTTAATATTTATTATATTTCTACTATTTTAACAAATTATAAATGTTGATAGTTTAATATTAATTAGTAATTACTAACCATACTTGGTAAATCGTCCTATATAGGTAGGCAAATACCTGATCAACGTATACATACTCTATATATTACTGTATTTTCATTTTCGTTTTTTTTGTTTCGAACAATACGCGTTTTTTTTTTGCTAATACCTAGCTAGACGATGTATTTTCTAAACCTTCAATAATATTTTTTTCAGATTTCTTTTAAATGTACACAAAACCCTTTGTTTATTAATACTCTTTAATAGAAGACATATTTTAATTCCTCGACAATTTTATATTTAGAATGCATTCACGGTATTTACAACATTTATATAGGTATTTATAAATATACAATAGTATCTAATGATGATAATCATACGATTAAGATAAATATTTTTGAAAAATTAGAGTTTTACGAAATTATTGTTTTGTTAAAAAACGACAAACCGTTTATAATTGATTTTAAAATGCAAAACCAAAATTTATGTATTGAGATTTATTGAAAACCTTTAACTCGTTGTTAAATTTTTTACCTGACAACTATCAATAATTAGTGAAAGTTTGTGTTGAAAATGTATCTGGTCTGTTGATTAGGTAAGTATAGGTAAGTATAAATACTTATAACATTATAGATACAAAAAAAAAAAAATTAATAAATCCAATATTTGGTTTCATTAAATAATAGTGTAATTAAAATAATAATTTCTAGTTTCAGTAATTATTTTGGATAGCTACAAGTGTCTAATACATTATTAATAATATAATTTAAAAATATTTATCTGAAAACTAAAAATATATCTCGGTTATGACAAGTTAGGGCCTCTTACTCGAGTCTACGCAATCCAAATAGCCAATGACTTTATACTTAATGATTATATAATATTGTACTACTATATTATTAGTATAACTCAAATGCCCCCCTAATCCATGTTAAAATATAAATATTTTTACATGTTAATATTACTATAGTTATAAATACTTTTGAATTTGATCCTCTGCATGCGACCGACCTCGATAAAATACTATTTTTGTACAAGTAGTCATTGAAATGGCTGCAGGTATGGTATTTTATTTAATATACAACTATAGACACTGCGATTTGTATATACATTATTATCATAATATTTTGTATATAGTTATTTGATGTCAATGAGTTATTTTATTTATAATAACGGTTTTTGATCACAAACAAAACGTTTAGTTTTACCTGTTTTTAAATTATAAGTCATTTTATAAAATTACTATAATATATACCATGAAAGTTTTGTAAATATTTAATTACACACATATCTTTATCCATATAAAAATTATACAATATGTAAAAAACGTGAACCACAACTAACATCATAATGGTATGTGTACCTGCCTTTTATTAGGATAGAACTTATCATCTCCCATTCATATAATCCATACATTATAATCACACATAATTGTTTTAAAAAATGTTGTCTGTTGTTCAAACTTGAATTCAATATAATTGCGTTGCGGGTTTAAAATGTATTTTTATTATTTTATCCTTGAGGCGATTCGTGTAAGTACATAAAATATTTGTGTGAAATCGTTCCGACGGACTGATTTCGCCACAGAAACAAATTCTGATCAAATTACCAACTAAATCGTATAATGTTTTGAAAAAGTAAAACGTGATACTTAAAATGTGGTAGTAATGCTCGGTGAGAAGTCATTTATTTACTTAAAAACAATCCGATAACTATTAAAACCTAAAATCCGTATGATTGAAAATCATGATTCAAATTACGTACAGTTGCAGTAGGTAGTTAAGTACACATATTACGCACATAAATTATAAATCTACAGTAATAAAGAAGTACAAGTCATTGTTAATCGAGTGAATATTTATATAACCTTGTTAAAATATAAAACCAAATATATACTATGGCATACAAGGTTATTAGTTGTTTTGATACCTAAAATATTAAATTTGTCATAAGACCCATAACAATCGAACGAATTTATTTCCAAAAATATTATAATAGCAAAATAGACAAGAACTTTGCCTTAAATTACTTCTATGATATTGTACACATGAGTTTTATAATTTGTAAAAAATAAAATATGAATCCAACATACATTGATATATTTTAAGTTGAATTATTATTTGTTAATGGGTAATTATAACTCGTCATCACAATTTTATTCTATAAATATATACAAAATATTCTATAGGACAAAATAGCTAAATTAACATTTAAAGTCATTTAAAAGTAGTCACACATTTGTTTCATTTAACTAAAACGTTAGAAAACAAAGGATTCTCATGGTTCATGATGATCTAAACTAAAAAAAATAAACAAGAATAATTTTCTTAATAAATTTTAAATGTTCAAATGTAAACGAAATGTAAACGAAGAATAATGAATTTAGTTATTTTATTGTAATTCAAAATTATTATTCGTTGGACTTGAAACTTTCACGTATATTGAAATTTTAGTAAAAACCATACAATGACATTTTAAAAATTTTGAAATTAATTTTAAGCCTAACTTTATTAGCTACTAATAGTAAAATAAATTATACTATAATAGTAATATACTTGATAATATAAGCTGGCATACTTTCGTTAAGAATCGTTTTTTTGTATGCAATAAATTATAAATGAATTCAAATTTAACATATTATACATCACAGTGACTTAATAAATGACGAAGTATCATGACGGAATTTTTATAACTCATTTCATTATCTATAAGCTGAACTTGAAATCGCCCGACTTGTTTCTATAAGACTATAAATTTATAATAAAACTTTAAAATATTAAAGAATCATTTCACTAGTCAGGATTTTATAGTTTTACCTCGCTCTTTTGACGAGTATATTGGTGAACCATAAACTGAAAATATACATCACGGAATAGTCAATAATAACATGTTAATTTAAATGATTTTGGTTTTACGACTATTTGAAAATTTCGTAGTATTAAAATTTTATAATTTTTAAAAATATCAGAGTATAATAAAATAGTTTCTACACTAAACTAAATATTATAATATATCATAATTTTATATTTTATATTATATTATACAAATCATATAGTATCTACACAAAACTTAATAACTGAAAAACTACTTGTTGGAATTTTAATGAGCCATAAGCATCATTCACCAACGTTTTAAAAAGACTATATTTTTAACAATATGGTTTTCATTTTAAAAATATTTTATGTTATCAAAGCAAGATATTCCAAATTCCGTGGTATTCGACGGCGTATGTCGCGGGACACTAATCATCTTAATGGTGTTATTGGTATTCATAATATTCTTATTGGTGTTAATAGTTGAAGTGTGTCGCCATGTATTTTGATTTTGATTAGGATGTAAAAAGCTCGCGAATCACAAACTCGAATAGTCGTATAAAATATTTTAGTACCTATTTCAAAATATGTAAATCTATTATACGCATACTTATTACAATTTCAAATGTCTAATTCATAAACGAATAAGCTTGTTTAATCATCCGCGGTGCTTTGTTTATGTGGTATCGTTTGCGCCGCCGTATCGATGCCGAATTTATATATATATATATATTTATATGCTGCAATACACTGCAGCCATTATATATAATAGATATATAAATATATAGGTATGAATATTATATTATATAATATAATATTGTATGTACTTGTATACGTGTGATTTAGGTAGGTATACTGCGGCAGTTCGGTGGAGGCTTCGTGTATATAATACAATAATATATTATATAGGTAGGTACGCGGAGGCGCACAATAGCAGTGCCGAGAAACTGTCATCTCTAACCCCTTGACGGCGTGGCGTGCTACTGCACTACTACAGGTATATTATATTATATAATATGGTAGAGGAGAAATCGGAAGATTCCTACTCAGTCTCAACGGTACAGTTGTGTATATATATTATTATTATTGTATTAGACGCATTAGTAGACGTGCACGGAATGAAAGAGGAAAAAAGGCGCCCGAAATAATAGCGTCACGCCCCGCGTGTATAATATATTATAATAATAATATATACGTATGCGATATACATGTATACGCGCGCATATACGAGGGGCCCGCGAGTTTTGCGAGTGTTCCCGCCGCCTGTTAATATAATAATAATAATAATAATAATAATAATAATAACGTCGGCGGAACATCTATCCGCTCGCGCGTGCATTGTACTTGTATTTCGCGAAAACGTCTTGTACAATACAATGAATAATATTATTATGTTAGTTAGTATAGGACAACAAAAGACACAAAAGACGTCATCTCGACTTGGCCGTTTACAATTTTTATTATATTATTATTGTCGGTTCATACGCGATTTATTGTTTCATAATATATATATATATATATTTTTTTTTAATTTTTTTTATTCGTCTTGAAAAAACTTCAGCTGCGGCCAATGCATTAGTTACAATACATTTGCGTTCTTGTACTATTAATACGTTAAATATAGGTGTTTTATAAAAATAATATATTTATATAGGTAATATAAATCGTTATATTTTATTTGTTTTCAATTTATGATTGTATCGTTTTATGATACTTGAGGTTGGATTCAGAGCCCTTGGATAAACACATAAAATATATAGCTAAAACATTGAAGATTGTCTGAAACATCGGGCAGATTATGGATCAAGTGGAACGTCTGATTATTGAGCTTAAAAATAATATACAATATCTGCAGTTGCTGCTTCAATGACATCATAGAACGATTGTTTTATTGGATTTTAGCGATAAAAATATAATGTTTGTGCTCATTTATCGATATTTTAAAATATATTAAGATATTTTAATTTAAATTTGTTTGCCGAAAAATAATGTGTGTTTAGAATTTTTTTTTTTTTTAAATAATGCACGAATGAATACATAAAATGACAAGTGTAAACTATTATTTATACTTTAAAGTTTAAATACCACGACACCATTTTATAATAAATTAATAACCATTATAATAATAAATACTTAATAGCTATGGTAGTTTATAAGGGACATTGTAAGATAAAAATAGATAAATTTGTATCGTGTACGTTGTAAAGTTTAAAGTAAAGTTAATTATAGCAAAAGCACAGATATTTTTGAGAACAATAAAATGGAGATTCAATATTTTACAAAATCAATTACTTATAAAATACGATCCAAATCATTTCTTTAACGCATAATATAATATGACTATAAGATATTTTTAATATTTTTAAGTGATAATCAATAAATATGAAAAAAATAATTATACAGATACAATTTTTCATTGAAAAACTGTTCTATTCAATGCTATGAAAAACAATCTAACATTTTTAGGCATGTGTATTATTTTACGTAATTTATTTTTTTTTATGTATTGTATTCCATCAATTTTATAAGCCCGCATTTCCGAAAACCATTCATTAATCGTTTAATTACGAAATTTATCGAATAATCTATAATAAGTATAAGTACTTATACTTAGTGTGTTATCGCATTTTGCAATTGTTGTTTTAAAGGTTAAGTGTAATACGCTAATACCGTTAAGTTCTTGCAGTTGAATACAACTTAGCTGTACGATGGCGTATCAGTAAATTGGTCATCCGAAATTAATCATTTGGTAAATTTATTTACAAATAAATTAGTTGACTGTAATATTATTTGTCGAATAAAAAAAAACAAAAGCAATAAAATGTACTTATTTGACATTAATGTTAATTTGTCTCGATTTGTGAACTAATTCGGCTGAGATGGATAATTCACCTGTAGCGGATTGGATATATACACATTGTATGTTTTCGTATGTGGTTTATACAACTCTCTACACTTTCTTGATATCTCTAAGCAATCCCTGAACTTTCATCAAAATCAGTTAAAGCATTTTTTTTTTAAGTTTATTAAAAACTGCAAACATCTAACTATATAAGGACATTGTATATAAGGATTTTGTAGTACATCTGAATAAAAGCATTAAATTAAGTATTATTTTATAAAAACAAAAGAAAATTCTCGTAAACTAAAAACCAAAATATTTATAAAATGTATCTGTGAAACTCTTATACCAACCTATAAGGGTTGAAAATATATACTTAAAATACGCTTCGAGTTTTAAAAAATTTATTCAATTTAACTTTTATTGAAATCTGTACAGTAGTTTCTGAGATTAGCACGCTCAAACATACCAACTTTTCAGCTTTATAATATTATTATAGATTAATGTATACTATTTATACTTTATAGAACTGTTCGATGGAATGTGTATGATGGAATGATTTATAATTATTTACTCATTGTTGTTCTGCATAAACTATCATTGAAATTGGATCACTGTGGATGGAAACGTACTGTTTTTTTTTTCAGAATACCATAAAACAATAACAACATAAAATTAGAATTATGGCTAGTGATTCTCGAATCTCAAACAATAGTTTTAGAAGAAAATTAATTTGGTGGAAACGAAAACCAATTTTTTTCCATTTTGACGAAACATTATACCCTTTCCATTTCATTGCCGATCAATATTTATCAGGGCATCCGTGGACTAAATTGATATAGGGCCGTGACCGCCGCTTACTAGGACCTAAACGAAAAGATCATATAATATGATTTAGGTACAAAAACGCTAACACGGATGCAGAATTATATTTTTAGAGTAAAACGGACCGCTCCCTAGAAGGACTGTAGTCGGTCACTGGTGCACAAGAACCACCTGCTGAGACCGATATAAAGAAATTAAACAGGCGGTGTACCCGAACGGAGTTTGGGCTGCGTATATTTTTGTTTTTTTGAATGAACCATAAGCCTTTTTGTGGACGACAATATTTTATATTTGACAGTTTCGCACTATACTCGAACAATATTCCTTATGATTGGCCATGGTCATTGTATCATTGATGACGTTTTCATATTATAAGGGTCTTAAAAGTCTTTGAAATCGTTGGACAAAAGCAATGTGAAAACGATTAACCATAATAATCTAGAAATTCTGACTTAATGACCGAACCGAGTAATTTATTAGCTATACAACGCTGCACATGTGTTATATTCTTTTAGGGCGGAGAATAGCCTTTAGGTCTGTTCATCATATTTTGCAAATATAATCTTAATGTAGTTTAGTTTTTATAGTAATTTAAAATCTAATAATGCTAGGAACTTTAAAGATCGGCGTTTTGGGCAAAAAATCTATAAGTGTTATATGCGCTACTTTCATTGAATTTGTTAAACACATATAATAATAATAATATAATGAATGAACACAATTAAAATATTCAACTATAAAAAGTTTGATTGGATTAATCATAAAGCAGTTTTTCCCAAACACGATTTTAAATCATTTTTTTCAATTATTATTTATTATAATATAATAAATATATATAAACGAATAAACGATTTTAACCACTGCTGGTTAAAATGTACAATTGTATATCTATAAAAAAAAAATGTATTGATTTAATATAAATAATTTATGAATATTTAGAATGTAATACGTCTTATTGAATTCGTGTTATATATGTCTATATTTTTTTAGCGGTCCAGATGTCGACCATCAAGGAACGGCAGTGTTCAGAATAAATATCAGAACCGGCTTGTATAAGGTACAGTGCGCATCGGGTCACAATAGCACACTTCCTGTTACTTGGTGCAACAGCTATATTATACATAGATATATGCATATAGATACATACATAATATATTACTATGTGTTGTGTATAAAGCATTTGACAACGAATTCTTGTGGTTTCCTCGCTGGATCAAGTGTCCGATGAGCGATGACACTGTGTAATAATATTAAATTAAATATTATGCCCTGTATAATAATATACGCACACCTCAATGTAACCTACTAGAATATTCAGTTTATATTATTACCGCTTTCCCGGGAGATGTTACAACTAAGTAAAATAATAATTACCCAAGTGTACTCGCACTGTGTGATACAATCCTTCACTCACGTATATTTGTATAATATATATATATATAGGTAGTTGTATTTATCAAACACTATTTGTTCTTAGATGTTTAATTATTCTGCAGTTAAACCCGAATTGAAGTAAGAGGACAATGAAGCATGGTCCCCGAGCCTCAAAACTTCACCTCGTCTTTCTACTATAAAAAAAATATGTGATGAAATCAGAAGCGATTAGAAAAAGTTCATGTTTTGAAGTCCGAGGAAAGGGGAACATGACAACTTGATGTCACCTATTTTTTCGTGCTTGACCGTAGTAAAGTAATTTACGCTTTAAAACAAAACGAATTTTCTAAATATTGCTATAGCATAAGAGCCTTGAATTTTACCATAGACTATTTTATAGCAGCAAAATAAATTAAAATATTCAATTATAGATATTAAATTTAAAAACAAGAAAAAAATTCACTATAACTGTTATTGTTTCTACTTATGTAAAGATCGTAATCAAAATAATTTTGTAACAAGACTAATGATATTGACATCTAAAAAAGGCGACTTGCTGATAATCAACCATGATGAAATGATCGAAGAAATTTCAAATGCAAAAGCAAAAAATAAATAGTAATATAATCTGGTATTCCTATATTATTATTTATTTTGTATAATATATTATAATATATTATTATATAATTAAAATATTAATTAATCAACCTCTTTGGCAGTTTTTTTTTTTTTAGAGCTACTTTGCTGAAAACTCTTAGATCATAAAATTTCACAATAGTCTATAGTTTAATCTGAGTTTTACTGCAATGGTACAGTGCACTTTGCAAACATACTAGGAGATGCAGAAATCAAATACTTTAAAAATAGGAATACGAAACTAAGACGGATAAAACAAATTCACGTTGGCCTATATAGATATGGTGGATACTCGTGGACCATAATTCTTTTGCCACCTCATATCTAGTTTTCTGTAGGTGAGAGAAAAAAAAATTAATAACAATACCGACAGGCAATTGCACCTCACCTCCATGCCACCCCCTAAATGCCGCCTATAAGCCACTAGTACACGTGTTTATTATAGGTGTTGATATACGAAAGACTACGCGTACGTCATATATTATAATAACGTAGTGATAGTTGGCCTGCAGCGAAAAACATTTCAATCACCGTCACCTCAATTTCTCATTATAAAGGTAGGTGGTAGGTATATGTGATATTTGTAATACATAATTTGGTTTGGTTGTTTACAGCGTGTTATTCTATATGTCGTCGATCGTTCACTACATATCACGTTGGCATAGTATACCGGATATTTATAATATTAAATTATAATAAAACAAACGTTTACGCGCACCTATATTATTATTATTATTATTATTATTATACGATTATACGAGCGCGTGTGTAGGTATTATTTCTGTGCCTAGAAAACCGTGTTGGTAATTTATTACCCGTGTTAGCCTAGCGTACTGACAGTAAACGTTTACATTATATAATGACACCTTTAATACAATAAATTTCTTTAATGATTTTTTTGTACAATAAATATACTATGTAAATATATAATATATGCATGCATACAACCACATTGTGTATACAAATTATTCAAATATATAATTATATGTCTAATATTAAGCGTTTCTATGCACTACGGTACGTATACACAGTGCGACACGTCGATATGGGTTAAATTTAATCAACGTATACCTCAGTTTTTATTATTTGTAATATACCTACCAATTTGATCAACATATTGAATATTGTTTACGGTATTAGTACCATTATGATATCCACTATTGTACGTATATATTAATATATTTTAAATAGACGAAATTTGTAATAATACTGCTTTAAATGAATGTAACTGTTCGAAAATAAAATAACAAAGTTTAGAATCGTTGTAAGATAAATCTTAATACCGTAGGGTACATAGTTTATTGTAATAATCTGTATAATGTAAGGATATATGTATACTTTTACGTTCTAAAATATTCACTGCCACAGTGCCGCCAAAATACCTATTATTTGTACCAAAAAAATATAGTTTTCACACTCCAGACACTAATATTTTGCAAAACATAAACGAAAATCGTACATGTCGACAATTTGAATTCGGTTTCAATATATATATAATATAAATACAATGTGTAAATAAACATCGTGGTATATACTCTAAACTGATATTCTATAAAGCGAAGTAGGTATCATGTTATTCCAAACAAATAAACACTACTCGTTAGATAAAGTTACTACAAGATTATAATATATGTAAGTGTTGTAGGTAGGTACCAATTCTTGTTTAATTGGACAACGGGACATATTATTATATTGATAATATTGACATGCACAGGTCTCCGATTACACGTATATTGTATACATCGCGTTTAAAGAATAATATAAAATTATCGCGAGTTATACAACAAAAATCAATTTATAAGTAATATTATATTATTATTCACGAGACAGGTATTGTACTACGTAATATTTTTACGCGATAGATTATGATAATATGACACACAAACACAAGGAAATAACAACGGTAGTTAGTAGCAATCATAAGGCAGCAGGTACAGTAAATGCATGTAACTCGAGGCATGTGCTTAACGATTGTTGGGGCACGATTAATGACATTCCGACTTATTATTGCTAGAATTTCTTCTTTTTTTCAGGATACGATAATATCTATCACATCTTTTCTCGATCGTCAAAATTATTGAATGTTTAAGATGAGTTTATTATATCTTATTGATTTATAAAAAGTAATACTGTACTAACAGCTTCCAAGTATCGAATCAATCATAATTTATTCAGGAATAATTGTTGACATGATTATGTTGAAAACCATGAATCTCTACGTTAATAGATGAGAGTAAAAAAATTATTGTTACACAATACACACCTAATATTTCCAAAGTTATCAATGTTTCTACTTGTTTCGTTACAGACACATGTATTTTTAATTGCTCATTAGTTTTTGTACACAATAACATTTTAGTTTTCATCATAAGATAAATAGGTTAGTATAGAACTTTTTAAATTTGACTTATAAAATATGAATAAGTAAATATAAAGTTGGACAGTTCTTAAAGTTCATTTAAATAGAATGTTTTAAATTACAATTTAGAAGATTAAATTTTTATTCATAATTTCCTTAATTATAACTGATATACAATTTGTAAAAAAAAATGAAACATAGGCTGAATAATATAGATGAAGTTATTCCAAAAATAGTTAATTGAAAGAAAAGTCGAGAAAAAATAGTTTTACTTAGTATTTAAAAATTTTAAATGTATAATAAATATTATTGTACATTATATCTGCAGTATATGTTTTTTAACCTCAGCAGATCATCAACACCAACTGGACCCCCACCTGCAAGCGCTCTTGATATATAAATCGATACTCGCAGTAAAACATATTTTGGCAATATGCATAAATTACGCGTGTCGTATCAATCGTATGGTGTACACAATTATATAATAATATATAATATGAGACGTCGGCACGGAATAGAAGCGCCGGGCGATGAACATCATATGCAACTCCCCCATTATATTATTACTACTACTATTATTGTTATTATTATTATTATTATTATACGTTTGCGACACCCCCGAGGACAGTCGTCCAAAAAAAACACTCGCGCGCGAGTCAAGTGTTTCTACTTAACGGAGCACGTACGTACATATAATAAATTACACTCGACGCGATAACATAATAGAATCTTTAGTCCCTTTGAACTCGACACGCTAAGATGTTTTTTATCCGCGGCATATACGCATTATCGATAAGTGTTCCACTCGCGAGGGGTATTATATTATTTTCGAAATTTTTTTTCTTTTCGCCCGTCCATACACCTATAGGTATTTTATCTGTATTTTTTATGTACTCAAGTAGGCGTAATGAATGGCCGCACTCGTTCCCCATTGTCAACTGCTGCAGCGCCGGTATTTAACTGAACTGCTATACTGTTATTATATTATTTAAACCCCGAAAGCCGCGAAGATCGATGACACCCCTACGGTTCGTATATTATTTCCTCGGTCGACGACGACAATGATAATAATAATAATATTGTATACTCGTTATGTTATATATCACAGGTTTGTTTTTGTATGTATATATATATACTTTTTTATAGACCCCCTCGTCCTGTCCCCTAGCCAACGCTCGCGCGTATATACATATGTTGTATACGAGACCTAAAAGGCTGTCAACGAATTTCCAGTGACGTTTTCGATAATAAAACAATGTCGTTCTAACTAAAACAATTCACTTACAACCATTTAATAACATAATCTCTGTTATTAATACAATTTAATTATGTAAGTTGATACAGCGTTATTATATATTATGACTCGAGTGACCTACACTTTTAAGTGATTTCTCTTGTAACACAATCAACAACAATAATGATAAACAATAAACATCGAGTAATCGATAATGAACTACTGAAGCTATATTATTTTATTATGCTGACGTTTAAAATAATCAATTTAAAATGGTTTTTGTAAGCCGTCAAGTTAGTATATAAAAAAAACATAGACACAAAAATATCAGAAAAACATAAAAAATTTCTCGTTTACGTTAGCATTAATTGGGTTATACATTTTTAATTTTATTAATTTAAAAAAATGTTGTTGACGCAGGTACAGTACATCGTACTATTTAGAATATGTGATCCACGCTATAATACGGCTACCTATATATGTAAGGCACAGCAAGATTTTAAACTTTAAAGTGAACTACATTTACCAAGCTCTGGTTTGAATCGTTTGAAGGAAGTCATTTTTCATCATTTTTCATCATTTTTTTATTGCTCGCAATTTTATATTGATAAAATCACACAGCAGAATTCTAGCAAATTCTTGTAATTTCAAAAGATACATTTATCCATCTCCTATAATTTATTTTAAATAAATTTTAAAGCTCAACAACGAATTGAGCAAACAAAATTACCGAGGTAATCCTTAAGAAATTCTAATATGTAATATTTAGGCATTGCGTAGTACCCATCATAAGTTTTTAAAACGATTAAATTTTATTTTTCCTTGCTATACAATATTACCATTAAAACGACGGCTATTACCTATGTAATATTTTAAAATTTACCTATTAATGTGCTTCGTTTAATGTCTTATGAACAATAAGACACTTATTAAGCAGAAACTTATAAGTAATAAACTAATAAAGTATGTATAACTTAATAAAGTAGTTTAAATGTTTATAATACTTATTATTACTCAATGCAAAGCCTTGCATGACATAATATGTCAATATGAGAGTTGTTCCGCAAATTCTACCCTATACAATATTATGTACGATTTACGTGTGAGTGGAAAAAAAAATCGAATAAAAATAATATAAATACCCGTACGTATGTGTATGTGTATACACACACACACACACATACACGTTACTCGCACAAATATATATATTACGTATAAATAGGAACATACATTGGAGTAGAAAAGAAAAGAAAAACGAACATCAGTAAATAATATCATCATTATTGTATAAGGTTACAGCTTACGTCGTCGCGTAGTCGCTGTGGCTTGGCAGGAGGCTCCACGTTACAATGGCTAAAAAAGATAAGGGTGTACGTATGTGTGTGTGTATATATAAAAAAAACAAACAAATAATGAAGAAAAAGTAGGTGAAAAAAAATAGATCGAAAGATCTCGATAAGAAAACATTACAAAACGATGAAAGGCGCGTAATATAATCCGGGATCTTATCTCGTACAATGAGCTAGTCACCGAGCTGCCGCGGGAGGATAAAAAAATAATAATAATATAAAATAATAATAACGCGCACACACACACACGAACACACGTACTCGGTCCATCCATCGTATAATATATGGACGGGGTGCTGAGTTGGAGGGAGGGGGCTCAAAGGGATGGTAGGGGGGGATAAAAAGAAAAAAACAGACCCTTCAGGTGTTCGGCGAGCCAAAATCTTGACATCTACAGCAGCTAGTAGTCTATTAAGACCTCGATACGGTCGTTAAGCATTATTGTTGCACAATGCATGTCTTAAATATACACACACACACAATCTAGACCGGTATAGGGTTGATTGTTTCGCATTTCATCCTATAATATTATATATTGTACAGACCATTACCCGCGCGTTGTGTCCACTTTTTTTTTAACATTTCGTCTTAAGCCCGGCGCGGTAAGCTGCACAAAAGCCGCGATGCGATAACGGTAATCGCGGCGCACTGTCTGCCAGTCAATTTATTGTTGTTGTTTTTTTTGTTTTTTGTTGTTGTTGTTACAAGTATGTATAATGTATAGTGTATGCAAGTAACATTATCTGCATTGGAGAAGGCGACGACAAGCAGTTATTACTGCAGAAATATTCGTTACTATCGAAGTATATATATAATGTGTATATAATAATACGTATACGCATTGTGCTCACGCTAAAAGATATCGCTACAATCAAGAATTTCATCTGGAATACCTTTGATTGAAATGTGGTGAAAGTGGGAGTTTTTACCCTTTTAGGTACGCACACGTCCAGAACAATTTATTTATTTTTTATGATAAAGCATTTTTTTTCTGCAGATTCGAATAGACTATCTTATACCAAATATGAAAGATTTTATAAAACCGTTTTTGGATAATAGACTTTTTCTAATAATTGCAAAACTTACAAAATTAGTGGAATAAATTGAAATTCACGAATAATTACTGTTTTTACGATACTTTAACTAAGTTTGCCTTATACTTGAGATATTCCAGATCTTATACAAAAAAATGACAAATCAAGATTAAATAATTTCGTTATGTAATTGACATTGTTTTGTATTATTTTGTATTATATAAATATACAACTGTAATTATTAAAATAAACTACAATAACAAAAATAAGAAATGTTATTGTGAACCGATAATCAGATGTCTTGATTATTTATAAATTTTAATTCATCATAACCTATCAAAAGTGCAATTTGTAGAAAAAAAATAGGTGTTGTCGTGAAAAAAAAAAAGTAAATTATTGAAAAGGTTTGAATGTTAATATTTTTGGGTGTGGTTTTAAGATGGTACACGGACCGGGAATATAATATTTATTAGCGTGCGAATTTCACCGTCCATCGATCAGTTAAATCTTTTTTCTCAAAATCTTTTCCCTCATAATCATTTAATTGGTATTACACAGTTTTTTCCAGGAATGGGAGGCTTAAAAATATGTCCCTCCCTTTTCAATCCTCGACGGGCGCCTGCTGTAACTGGTGAACATTCGTCTTCTATATAATAATAATAATATATATGTGTCACGTGTTTAAACATTTATTATAAGACGAATCGTTCTTTCGCGATAAAGGTTTCGGCCTAGTAACGCGTTACTTTATAACATGATGTAGGAATTATAATAAGACGCACCATCCACATATTTTAAAATATAATATCAAAGACGGGTACATGGGATTTCATGTAGTGTGCTTTCTCAGTTTAATATATTATACATGACAACTGTTAATTGGAAAATCGAATATTATAAAAAAATATATTTTATTTATTTTCATGTTACACATTTTACCCATAAGCAATAATAATATTTTGTAAATTGTAAGTAAATCGAAAATTTGAAGTAGGGCAGAATTTTTTGCGAGGTCTGCAAACCCTGTGTTTAATAATATACCCGGAAGTTTGTGATATAAATATTAATTGTTACGTTTAAAATAATTAAAATATAAATGAATTCGTGCCAACATTCAAATTTTTAACATCATAATAACAATTATATTATGCCTACCTATCACTTGTGTCTCGTATAGGTTGACTCACTACATTGTAAAACAAGTATATCTACTATTTTCAAGTTCACGATAATTGCATCCGAAATGCACGTGCCTAACCGTTCTAGTTTATATTATTATTATTAAAGTATTATGATTGGTGCGTTTAAAATAATAATGATAATAATATGGTACACGCGTGTGATCGTCGAGTATTATAATTCAAGTTATAATTTCGTGGCGTTTTTATAATAGGTTTTTGGAAACCATATACATTCATTCTAAAAACATATGGTTGATTTCATTATAACCGGTTTTTTCAGGCGTTATAGTGTGGCCAAAAAAATACTGATAGATCGAATCAAATTACCGATATAGATGGAGCGTATGAAAAATAAAAAAACATTAATAACAAGTTTGAAGTAATTGGACTGCGAATTAGAAACGTCGTCCACAAAAACACTGTACATAAATCGGAATTTTCTTTCTTGACTGACTCGTACACGTACAGGAACACAAGTCTGAACTCTGCATGTACAGTCGCAGAAGTTTCCAATCGGACTTGGTAAAATAATATTCCAGCAATACGTATTAATTAACACACACAGAATAAACACGAGTAAGACACCTATTATACCAACAATTAGTACAAACTTGCAATTTAATTATGTAACAATTTTCAACTTTAGAATTAAAAATAATTAATGTGATGAAAATAGGTCAATGCATACCGAGAAATAATATTTAACTTATTTTGATATAAGTAAAGAAAACATACTTTGTTAAATGAGTATTTAATTCATTTTAAAAGTCTCCTCTATGTATTGTTATATTGATAATGTATTTTTTTCAAATAAAAACTAACTACTACTGTTATACTCATACTTTTATGCCGATAGAAATGAACGATTGATATTTAAAAACAAATAAATACATCAATTCGAGAGCTTCATATATTGTTGCTCATAATATTTGCTAATACTTGAAAGATATAAATATATTATTTTCCTTGTTTTATTCTTAATATATAGTTTAGCGTATTTATGTATTCCCTAAAGCGATTAACTCAATCAATGTAATAGATATATGTTATTCAAAAAATAATCCTTTATTATTGTGTGTATATTTATCATATATGTGTAGTACCTATATAATAATTATAGGTAATTAATCATATTACGTGGTCAATTTTTCATCGATGGCCAATAGGAACCAGAAGCGTATAATAGTTAATAGATAGTCATTAGTCATATAATATATATATATATAGATCAATTATTAATATCGGAACTTTATAAATAAATATTAATTATCAATATATTATTATAAATTGCTAATCGATTGGCCAATCTAATGTTGGCACTCTTATCAATTGATGCCCTCGGTTGGGTACTATTATAAAACTTATTTTTTTTTTACCTACTGTACGAGTAGTACAAGCCCTAAGCTGATAAACTAACAAAAATACTTTCACGGTCGATAACGCGAGTAGGCATACCTATATGACTTCGATATTGTTTGTTTTACACTAATTAATGTTAATATGTTTGTCTTGAAACTGTCTAGACAATTTTTGATAGTTAAACGACCGGCTAATGTCGAAAACATCAAGCATACATTTAACATCGTGTCCTGCGTCGTCAAAGTGACCCAAGGTCTGATTTAAACACTGATAAAAATGAATTTAACGATTAATCATAAATTAAAGAATATCCGTGCCCATACCATACTTTTGTGTTGTTTTACTAATACGTGGTTTGAAAATAAAAACCCAATCTAAAAGATCTCAAATTCGAACACTATCACTATACTTTATGAACGTTTTGTTACAAATCCGACAGCAATATTATACTGCAAGTACACATATATACTTAACTCTATTTTATATAGGAAATATTTTCAAACCGTCTAAATTATGAACCTCTAATTATGCTCTATATTAAATGCTAGAAAAGTTACTGTTTTGATAATTATATTACCCTTCATTATTTTTGAATTATTGTAAAAATAACTTATGAAGAACTTAATATTACATATTACTCAAGTCTTAACTATTAAAATTAAATATCTTATACATTTTTAAGCACAATAAAATTATGATTTTGACGGTTTTTCTTCAAACTTAAACTTTGAACAATTATAGAATCTTTTGATTTGGAAAAAAAATAATATTTTATAATTTGAAAAAAAAAGTAAAAATTGCAGTTTTTTTTAAATAGCTCATAAAGATCCAAAGTATTTTAAAACTTATATCTAAACAATACTAATAATATGTATATTTGTCAAAAATTTCGATTGTACCTATCTACTAGTATGATTATTCATTTTTGAATTATAATTTAATAAAAAAAAAAACAATGTTGACAAATTCTAGTTTTTTTTTGTAATTTTTTCGTTTTTCACAATTATTTGATAAATGTTTTGAATATTTCACTGTTTACTTTTTACTTTTACTTTTTAAGTACCAACTTATCAACTATCATCCATTTGCTACCAAAAACCACCCTCAAGGTTTAATATTGAAACATTTTTAACGCATCAAAATGTAATAGATGGTACTTAAAAGAAAATTAAATACAACAATATCAAACATATATAAGTATATATATATATATTCTTTGATCCACTTAGTTTTTAAAATCACGAGAGTATGTATTTATTATTATTGTTTATTAGGAATATGTCATCCACCTAAGTTTATATAAATAAACTCTGATCGCTATCATATGCGCATCCGTATGCATTTTTAGATGTATACATTCATTTGAAAAATGCTGCGATCATACGTAATAGAATCAATCCCATCGCTTTTTCGAAGGATTGGTTATAACTTATAAATTATAATAATTTAACGCATGTTTGCTTTAACGAACACAGTTGTTCATCGATTGCTCAATATATACTATAAACTAATATACAACATTTTATTTGACAAAAAATACTACTTGTTTGATTCATTGTCAATTATTGTAATGTTTGTTTTTAAGTATCGATTGAAAATTTCACGAAATATTACAATTAGTATTATTTATTAATTTACTATAAAAGTATAAACTATTGAATAATATACAATATTTAGATCATTTAAATTTTCATTTTCTTTCTAATATTCAATTTATACACACATATATTTTATGTTATAATTTTATTCCTATCGATGAATATTGTATTAATTTATAATAATATATGTATGTATGACGCATATTTATGTCTGATGACACTATTTTTAATAGAAAAAATGATGTGATCATCAACATTGACCGAGACTTTTTGTAACAAATTGGATCTATTTGGTACTGTTGAGAGGTAAAAATTGAAAATACTTAGTTTGTTTTTTTTTTAATGATCTGGATAAATTTAAAAAAAAATACAATTATTTATAAAATATTTAATTTTATTATGTATTTAAATATTTATTTTGTAAATTTAGTTAACAACAAATTAAACCATCTATTCGCTCAGAATTGTTTTCGTGGTACACAATGACTTATCATTGAATTAAAATTTAACACGTCTTTTATTACAGTACGTTTATTTAATGACAAGCAGGCCCGTATACAGAGCGGGGTTTTAGGGGTTCAACCCAACCTCCTGAAATTTTTAAAGTAGGTAGATTATTTATAATATAACAAAAACTAACTAACTAGTTTATGTATTAAAAATATTTTGACTCCCCCCCCTCGAAAATTTATCCTGGATACGTGCTTGATGACAAGGTACACTCAACTTCTACTATATAGCAAAGCGATTGTCTAGTTTTCTACTTTTTTATTTTAGAATAAAATAATAATTATGTAATACTTTTACTTAAGTAGCAAATGTTTTTTAAATACTTAATACTCGTGTGCCGCCACTGGGTGACTTTCTCACCCACGCCTCCTGACACCTTCTCGTTTACTTATTGTACGTATTATATTTATTTTATAGAGATTGTAAATTTAAAAAAATTCTTTTTTAATAATACTTATACACATTTTTATTAAGTAACTCGCCATTAAATTATTTATCAATATAACATAAAACATTTGTTAGTATAATATAATTTCCTTTGTGTTCTAATCAGTCAGCGGTAGTCAAACTGTCTGGTATCCTACTATCAATAAAAAATTAAATGAAAATATAAATGTACCATATTAATTTTTAATAATATACTACACATCTAAAAATAAAATAAATTAATACTACGCATTACATAATTTGTTTTGTCATATTATTTTTATTACTTATCTATGTACGAGACAAATGCAGCAGCGGCTATACAATGATCTGACAAACGACATTTTGATCACATACAGACAGGCTATGTAGACTGCGATAATGCTGAATTGCGTAAATTTAAATTATAAAAATAGAGTTTTGTTTAAACATTTTCATTTAACATTAAGTTAAAAACATTTTTAAACTTTTATTTTATTTTTAGAATACTGAGTCGTATTTAATATAGGTATTTTTCTTGTTTTTTAGAACATTAAAATTCTTAATAATTCTAGTTATAACATTAGGTATACGTACGGCCGACATTGAACTTTCCACAAAATAGTTGAAAATTTAATAATATTTATTATATTATTTCACGGGAATAAAGTCGGTACACACAACACTATAATAATGATGATATTTTATATATATATATGCATAAATATTATAATAATGCATTAGAGACGATGATGAAGGTGTGTGCATATCGTACATATAACGTGTTCCCTGTGTACTATAATATAATAATATTATATTTGAAATATGAAATATGCAAGTGTGCGGGTACTATATTATGTATTATATATAGAGAGAGAGAGATGTATGTACTGCAGTAGTGCTGCGCGGCGATGGCAAAAAGAGAAAAGATAAAAAAAATATGTTTTTATGTATATATGAAAAAAAAAACAGTAGAAAAGGAGCATTGTGGTTGAACAAACACAAACACTGCATATTATAAACGAACCCGAAATTTCCATCCACTCTGCACCGGGGTCCCCTCGACGCGTTTTTTTTCCTCTCCGCCGTCGCCACCGTCGCCGACGTTTGTTTGTTTAGCAGAGAGACTACCGTGGTATATACACACACACACATTCGTCACTCGGGCGCACGCGGTTTTCTCTCCGTCTCTCTCTCTCTCTCTCTCTCTGCAGTATCTCTCCTCTCGTCCACTTTTTTCTTACACTATCCCATCGCCCCGTCTCTCTCAAATCTTCTATCGATTTCCCCGCTCGATCATTCGTCTCTCTCACTCTCTTCTGTGTGTGTGTGTGTGTGTGTGTGTGTGTGTGTGTGTGTGTGTGTGTCTCTTTCTCTTTCCGTATACATATATCCGCGCGTATACACACACAGATGAGGGATCCTGGCGCCTGTCTTTATGTGCCCCCGTGTGCGCACACCCACACAGCCACACACATAAGTATATATGGCATAAGTATATACGCGGGCTAGTGTGTGTATGTGCGCGACTACTACGTACGCGTGAGCGCTGCAGACAACCCATCAGACGCCCGATCGTTGTATGTATTCTCTCCCGTCCGAATGGGGTGGCGTGCACGCATTTGTACTATGTGTACCTACCGTCGAGGGGTGATGGGGAGGGGTCGTTTTGAGGGGTTAACGCGGGGGAGGGGGTTTCCTTTTATTTCAGCCAACGTCGTGTCGTCGTTCTATATATCTTACAGTATATTGTACAGTGTGCAGTGTAGGATATAATGTGTGCGCTCGCTAGTATTATATGCATATATATATTTATATATAGGTATCTACGCATAATATAAAATGTTTTTATGTGTTTAATAACATTAATAATATATGCAAGCTAACTGGTGTATATATAAGACCTGTGCCTCGCGCGCATACTGATAATAGGTATATATTTTATTATTTTTATAGAATTGTATTGTATTAATGCATAGTGTATAACAAATATCAATGTTTAATTACTCGATACGATAAATTATGCAACAGGTACCATAGATCATTATTTTGTACAATATCATATCATACTACAGCCCTTTCCAATACATACCTGTATTCCAGATTAAATATTTTGAAACATGCTATTAACCACTCTAAAAATATAATAGATGTTTTATTATATTATTGTTAGAGTTTATCGACTTTGTCGATTTTATTTAATTGTCGTTTGTTGATTAATTCGTATTTATTTCTACAATTTTAGCAAAGATTAATACATCAGCTATTATACATGATGGACTTCGTGATATAGACTTTATTTTACGGAGAGAGGTGTGTTGGTTTCCATTCGTGTATTTTGAAGATGATTTTTGTACGGTAGCTCCTGTAGTCCTGTGAATTTATTGAATGATGTATGCAATATGGCGTTTAACACATGGTGATACATTTAATTTAAGACTATTTACTATAAACGACTCACAAGTTACGAATAGTATATCATACGAGTAATAATAAGTATGATTGTCCGATGAAAAATTAAGAACTACTTACTGCGCGGTTACCTGTTTACGACTGAGTATTCATAAATAAGAGTAAAGAAAATCAAGTCCGTTTAATGGCGATAAACTGCAAAATCTCAAACTTTACACGATGGTTCTTTTTATTGAATTGTCATTAAGTCTACAATGCGTACCTAATCTGAAAACCTGTTTTTTTCTATAAGTATAATATGTTGTTACAGTTGACAACACTGCAAATCTACACAATTGTATATTTTAAAACTCGTATAGCATACGATACTCATAATATATAATATAATATCAAATTTATTTGATAACAACGAATTATCAATGATGATTTATCATTAAATTCAAATTTAACAAATCCATTACATATTTTTCTAATGAACTACTCAATGGTGGTGTTTTATGGATTCCTCCGTTTTGATAATATCAATTCCTCTGGCTATCGATTCCATATACGCATATATTATGTAGTATGGTCAAAAAAAATATTAAATAATAAGTACAATAGCTTGAGTACTAATATGGGTTATTTTTTTTATGAAAATTAATAAAATTATAATTTTTTTTAAATAGTTACTTATACATTATATAGTTTTAGTGAATTGTACGTTAAGTTTAATATACTTTCAAATTAATAGTAGATGTTTTATCAATACAATAAATAAAAATTAATAATATTACATAAATTGTTTGGTATCTCGTCGCCAATTTTTAATGAAAAAGTATTTCAATAAATGAGTTGCTGGAATCAACTTGTAAAAATATTTAGCCAGAGTCGATAGCCGGTGCAATTGATAGATTTCTTACAAGTAAAAAAACATAATTTCGTATGTATCAATACACACCCACAGTACATTCAATATTTACAACTGTAAAAACAGCAAAACAGTTTGCTCAATTTTTTTAAAAATAAAAATACTCAACTAATGTGTAACTTACAACAAATAACGATTGAAAAACCAATAGGTAAGTTTTGAAATTTTTATAAAAAAAGAAAATTTACAAACATTTGTTAATGCTATAAAACCAAAGTATTTTCAATGCACTTTATTGAAACTATCAAGTATAAAGCACTAAATCAGAGAAAGGAAAAAACTAAAAACTACAATAATTAAAAATCAAAAATAGCATAACGGGTATGGCAACCCTGCAGTACTAATGACAAAATATTATTACAATATTCACTGTGTCATCGTCATTTTTTAATCGCGTTTAATAAATCATAATAATTGGACACCCGTTTATACACACGTGGTAGTTATAGGTGAATTCCATGTACAGTCGTCAAATGCCGCCCTGATAGTATGAAGTCGTGACGAACATAAAAAATATGATGTGTCGATCGTAAACACGCGCGGCGCCAAAAAAAGAAATAAATCAAAAACAAAAACGTTCTCGATTGTACGTTTATTTTTTACCGATATAAGGTATACGGTTATACATTCTATATTATACCTAATATCCATTACGCTGCGAGATAGTTTCGTATATTTGTACTGATTACGAATGACGAAAATCGTACAATACAATATTATTATCATTATATATATTATATTAATATGTACGCAATCGGCTACAAGCAGTGGTGGCGGGGAAGAAGACGACGCGACGACCGGGTTTCGTGTCGGCAAAACAGAAACGAAATATTAAAATATATATAATATATATACCTATATAAAACATTAATTATTATTATATACACATACATACGTACAATGCAGACAGGGAAGATCGAGAGGACTCGAGATCTTATAATAATATGCGCGTATTATATTATTACTATATACACATACATTATAATATGTATACGCATATCGTCCATGATCGATAGTGACGTCGTACTTCGTCCGGTCTTTAAACGATTTTTTTGTGTTCTTATTTTTTTTCCATTCGATTATACATCATTATGCCTAACCCGTAAGTACTGCCGCCGAACGCACATAATAAATGTAATATTATGCGCGTTATATACGTATATTAATACGACGCTACACCCGCACATGTCATTGTATCCGTCTTACAAGCCTAACGAATTTGCGTTCATTATAAACAATCGTCTGTTGTTAGATTTAATACTAGAGTGAACCCACCTATAATCAGTTATAGATAAAAATATTATCTGTGATTAAATCTTAGCAACCTAAGCGTTGGATAAAAAAATATTCGAAAATCATAAAAAAGTTCATACACATAAGTATCATACTTTATTTCTACAAAATCAATAATTTATATCAATTTCGTAAAATATATACATTTAAATTTAAATTTAAATTAAAACTATGATAAATGAATAATTGTAGAGTTGTAACAACTCACATTACGATATTCAACAGATTATTGTGATATTTGGGCCTTGGAGTTTTTGTCTGTTTGTTATTATCTACAGGCAATTTGTCTGAATTCACATCACTCAGAAATGAAATAATATTTTTATTTACTAGTTTAAAAACTTTTAAAATTAAAGTAATTGAAGTCATTTTTGTATTTGCGTTACTATTACTTACTATATTAAATTTGTACCTAACGTACAATTTTCATGAAATTTTTATTCAGTAAAGTACTTAATTGTTTTAGCTTTATAATAAGATAATTACTGTTTTCACCTATCTACATATCATGCCTATAAATTTATATTAGCAATACGTCAATACATTATTGGTATAAACATGACTATAGAAATCAATAATATGCTGTACGAAAATCAGTTGAAATACGCGATAATATACCATCATTTTTATTAGCTAGTAATTCATTTTTAAGTTATATTTTGTCGAAAACACCCTTCTCCCCCGTTCCTAACCTAACTTTCTTGTAGTTCATCCTACTACAGTTCTTTAAACAATATCGCGTACCAATATATTTTGTTATAGTTTAAAGTTATTTGTTCTTATAAAAATCCATAGTACTTATCTATATTAGAGATATTGGACATATTGTGAAATAGAAATTGGATTATCCCGTAATGTTCATTGATTAAACAAACTAATCTTGAGACTTCAATAGAAGCAAATTAAAGTATGATTTACTATTTTTATGTCTTTCGCATATTTTTTTTTTTTACTTTATTCAAACTTGGACAACTTCTTATTTGTGTACAGGACTAAATCATAAGCTTATATAAACTATACTTTACTAGGTTTTTCTCGAACTTTTTCATCTGAGTCATTAATTTTCTAGATTTTTAATTTTTCGAGTACCTATCGATGTTACATATCGATAATAAGATTTGAAAAAGACTAGGTCGAATTTCTTAAAGGCACGTTGTATATTTAAATCACACTGAAAATACAGCAATTTAAGTTGTTTGGCTATAAGTTAATTACAACTATAATTTAGATAAAAGTAGCTGAGCTAAAAGTTAAAAACTTGTTTATTCGTTGTACGAAAACGTAATGAGTTGTAATAATAATAAACGTACAACATATACGATTGAAAGTCGACTATCACATAATATTATTAATCGCATTCAATGATCAATTGCACAGGTCGTGGCCAGCGAAGTACGTGTGACGTGTCTACAGTTCTACGCGGCGTCAATTTTACTGTATTAGTATTGCATATATAGCTTACGAGTTCGGATAGGTCAGTGTACGCGTATGGTAATCGTAAACGGGTATATAGTATTTCAAGTACATTATTGTTCTGTCTTTGCACAGTAAGTTTTTAAAGAAAGGGGACATTGGATAGACTTATTAGATTTTGTCAGAAATTGTTATAAAATTATTATCTTACCATCAATTAGTATTTGATTTTAAATAGGTAGCCAATTACCGTTGGTATTACCGGGTTTCACTACAGTAGGTTAGCTCGTTATAGTTAAAGAAAATTGTTTCACGGTATTTATTCTCTTGTTATAATCTCAATAAAGATTTAAATTTCATATATTTATTTTCATTAAATATATATATAATTCATGTCTGTAAACTTTTTATAATCCTGAATACTTAAAGGTCTTAAAGTCTTCTTCAAAAGTTCATAAACCATAGTAGGTACAGGATTATGATCTTGTGGAATGTAATAGTCAAACGCAGTGGGTTCGACTGGTTTGTGCTAGATACCTAAACGTGCTTCCCTATTCTGGAGTCTCATGATCTATGTGCCAAGAAAATTCTACATGTTTTTTTTATTATTCATTATGAACTATATTTCACAATCTATGAGTTAAATCTCTACAATAATCGAAAGTGATGTGTTTGAAGAGTGGTTATATAGTCTTGCACAAAGAATCCATTCATTGATGAAATTCTACACACAACAATTAATAATAGTTATCAATATTTACCTCACTATAATACTTTTTACCTAGTCACTATATAAATCACTTTTTGATATGTATCTCTCATATCACTTAATCAATATCACATTATATCGACATAAAACAATAATTAATTATTATCGAATAACAAGCAAATACCTATATAATTATAAATAGGTAGAACAAATAATTAACATCTTTATTATTTCCGCATCACAACGGGTTACGTTAAATAAAATCGAGTAGTGCCTGTTTCGAAAAAAAAAATAGTTAGACGTTAAACGTCATGTCTGAACAGTAGTTCAACACTTCAAAACATGCCAATTATTATAGTAAACACCACCCCTAAATACCCATACGTTGCTTGACGGTGCATATTATTTAATTACCTGCTATTAAAGGCACCGCGCCTGTTTAATTTTTATAAAACGTCTTCGTGATCGGTTTTACCGTAAAGGTAGATACGTAAGGATATTATACTTAATACGTGGAGTATATAATAATATAATATGCACCAGTAATTATTACTAAAACGATATGTTTATCGATAACCCCGTCCGAACCGTTGTAAGACAACACCGTCGCGACCAGCGTATTTCGTCGTCACGAATATTATATGAATATACACTCCGCGTTTTATATTATTATTATATACTCGATTTCAACGCGTCATTGTTGTGTATTATAATATAGTGTACCTATACATTGGTGGTAGTGATAGGGGTGATAGTGGTGGGTCTGCGTTAATGATATATAGAGGTCTGTTTGAAATAATAAAGGACCGTGTATAATACTCATCATCAATCGCCACGAGCAAAACAAACGTATGATTATAATATTATTGTGTACGCGAACAACGCTTGTGATGTCCATGAAACCGATGACGATTCGAATCATACCAATTCTATTGATCGGGTATTATTTATTCGTATTTTAAATATTCTCTCTATACGTATATCATATTATTACAGACTATATTATAGAACATTGGCACTGCAACACGCCCATACACTTTTCACACACTCTACAGCAATATGATAGTAGAATATATTAATATAACGTGCATGCTGCCTAGAGGTTGGTGGATACACTGCTAGATTAAATGGCTAGCGAATGGCCGCCATCCAGGTCGGATGCACCTGCACATCTTGTCACTTCGTGAAAACACGCATTGCTAAACCTAATAAAATTTAATATACTGTGCGAACTACGAGCTAATTTGCTGTGAAATTAACGTTTAACAGAAATAGAGAACGGTTGTGGTCGATCTTTTTTTTTTTTTTAATAAAAACTCATAATTAATATTATTATCGATTAACTGTGAACAGCTGCTGCTTACTACATTGAACTGTTGCCGAATTTTTGATGCGTATAAAATACATAGCCATGTATAGGTGCATACATTATTTTAAAAAAAGTTTATTTTCCATAAAATGTTTAGTGGAATTAAAAACAGCTCATCACTCATCAAACTTATCCCAAATTATCTTCTGACATTGAATCAAATTCTTATTTTTGGAAGTTACAAGTACTTATACCTAGAAATAAAACCACATTTTCAAATACTTAGATTTTTTGCGATTTCTTCTTTTTTGAATGAATTTCAATTTTTTTATATAGGTATATAGTGTTAAGACTTAAGAAAATGATTATTTTGAAAATTTGAATGTACTTGACTATGGAAATTTAAATCTTAACGATCAATTTCTGAATTATTACACCTCAAATACTATAAAGACTATACTATAAAATACTTAGAAAATGTGGGAAATATAATGATTTAAAACCAATTTTAATTTATTTTAATTTATGAAAATCATCAAACTATGATACCTACAACCTACCTACTTATTAGTCTATAAATATTGCTTAATTTACATATATATTTTATATTGTATGCAACACCTTTATTAAGGACTAAACATTCAATTTAATAACTTTTAATTGTCAATATTTTGAAACACAAATCATCTGATTAACAATTTACAATAACAGAGAGTGAATTTTATTTGAAAAATTAAGTTTTATTGCAATATGATACTTGGCTACCCTAAATAAATAATATAAATTTATAAATGGTGTAGTACAATTTTATAAATTATATCTTTTGAAATTTCTTTAAATTCCAAAAATTGAAATTTGAATAAATGCATTATTAAAGGATAAATGAACATACGTATTTGTTGAATCATCATGTAAACGTAAAATTAAACTCAATTTTTTCATTTATTTCTTATTTTATTAATTAACTGTCATATATACCTATTTTTGTCGATCTGTAATCTGAAATAACCTGTATAATAATGATATATGTACTAAGGTACTATGCTAGAATAATAAAATTGTATTATCATCTGCAGTAATCAAATTCAGTTGGCAGCTGCAGATATTCTCAATCATCATAAACAATTGCGGCGTCGAAATTATATAATAAATATGATACTTTATTAATACGACCAAATAGTAATTAAAGTTATTATAAATATAAAGAGTAGCACATTTACATTATATTTACAAAATTTCAAATATATTATAATTTGAATAATACAAATTAGCATACTAATATTATTTTAAAAACCCAAGAATGTTTTTAAAATGTGCTTTTAGTAGTTACTTTTTACTTTTTAATCTAACCACAGACCAGGGATGTGTCTCTCTGCGACTTGCTCTATAAATAACTTTAAATTATTTATTCACTTAATTACTATGCAGAGTGTAAATAGTAAATCATAATAATACATGGTGTTATTCACACATTACCGAAGAAACTGATTATTTGGTGGATGGTGGATTGGAAAGTAAAACATAATACCTATACCTAAACCAATAATGAATATTTAAGTTATCGATACAATGAAATGTTTCTAATAAAATACTTGTATTTATTTTGTAATAAATATAGGTATAGTTACTAGTTTTTAGTGCATTTTTATGATGTTAACGTGTTGTATGTAAATAGAAAACTGTATTATACTTATATTACCATTGTAATATACTTATTAAACCAATATAAGTGTAACAATATTGTAGCTGCTTAAAAATAGAGGAAATATGTCACCTATTTTTATCATATTGATAAAAATAAGTGAATAATTATTGTTGACTATAATTTATGCATAACAAACTATTTTTTCTCGACTCATTTTAAATGGTACCAAGGTACCCATATTTTTGATAAAAGTTAGTATTAATTTAACGCTGTTTTTTCAAAAATGTATATAAAATAAACCTGCAAGATCCAAAAAAAAATTATGGTACGTTTCCAAAAAATCGTAATAAACAATGCTAAATAGATTTGGAGTTTTTTAAAAATAAAGATTTTTTTTTAATAGCTTCAAAGCACGCTTAAAAGCTGTACTATTTCCATCTATTCATTTATAACAAACTGAGACTCAGTAAATGATGTATCTTTCTAACAATAACCAATACAATTGTTGAATATGTTGAATTAAATTATGTTACATAATATATACCGCTAAATTTATGGATATACATTTTAAAATTTGTGATTACTTACATAACGGGCTGAAAATATAAATAGTAATAAGAAATTGGAATAAGGTTATAAGAAGGAAGAGATCCAATAGATCCATTTTATTATTTATTTTACAATTTTAATGACTGACCTATTGTATTAAAAAATCATAAAGTTCTTCATAATTAGCTACTTTTAAGATGGTGTGTTCTGTTATCTGATGAGTAGGACATTTTTTAGGTTAGTGGGATTGGATGGTCGAACAATTTTGCATGACATTTAAAAAAAAAAATTAATTGATGGCTCTCTCACATTTGTAATTAGAGGTCTTTACGTAAGATAGGTTTGTACTTTACTGGGGACCATTTTCGACTAGTCAACCTCAATGATATTACTTGGAATAGTATTGTAGCGGGCCTGATATTTAATAAAATGACGAGAATATTAATATAGTCTATAGATAGATACGCGTCAGTATCATAGGTACATACAGTTTAGGTATTACAAATTATTAAATTTAATAAAATTACATGAACAAAATTTCAATGAAATTAAAAAAAAAAACACACAATTTATTTATAAGTATTGTCTCTGACGCAGTCAACTTTCAGTCAAAGCGTAGCAAATACGTTATACGTACTAATAATTATATTCAATAAAAAAAATTCACTTACTGAAATTCCTCAAGTAGTTAAGTACCTACTAGAAATTGTATATCAGTTTAAATACTTGTCAGATTGATAATAACTTCATAGGATTACTAATCGTATGTCTATCCAGATCGGAACACATCGCAGTGAAGTCATGAGAGAAATGCATTTACACAGTAATGAACAAAGAAGGAAGCTCGTCCGTCGTCGATAATCAAAAGCAAACATCGTATAAATAGAAGAATCAATCCTCTTTCAAGGATTAAAAATTAAGATAGAAGCTATTGAATATAATATTAAAGTTCTAAACAATATGTTAGGTTGTATTTTTATATGAACATAGCTTTTTAAATTCATCTAAAACTTTTTAAGTAATTTTTCCTAAAAACAAAACAAAACTGTTTCCTAATTATAATAGATACTATTTAGAAATACATATTGCAATTGATTAAAATATAGTTAAGTATTTGAAACTCATTAGACTACTCACAAATAGGTACTATAATATCACTTTTTGATAAGAGCCGCACCGAGTTTTAAATAAAAATAAATAAAAATTAAACAGTCCATCTTTTAGTATAAATTTTATAAGATCGTTTTAAAAAGAATTAATTAATTAAGAAACCAAAAAATGTTTTCCCATCAGTTAGCAGTAAAATTAATTCTATGTTAAATAACTCAGATATTAAAGTATAGGATGTGTGTGTATGATCAGTCACATCGTTGCGGGTGAGAATTTTATAAGAGGGTAACAGAAGATGATTTTTATATGATCAACAAATATACTTGTATTATATAATACATATTGTTTATATGCTTTATGATATTATGAATGATAGAATCAAAACGGAAATGTTGTAATCGAAAATAGTTTACTAAATACATTTATTTTTTACTATAACCGTCCATAATGATCGATTGGACTTTTGTATTTCCTATACATACTACTCGTTGGAATAAGTCTTGATTTATGTGCAACGAATCAATGTTGGCGTGGAGGTAATTTTTTGAGGCACTTGACTCAAGACAAAGTAGGATTGGTTGATAAATATTCATATATATGCGTGTTAAGATGGTCCGGAAGTAGAAAATCAGTAAAATAAAATGTATGTTCATTAATAATATTTATTGTATGACACAATACATATTAGCATTTAACCTTTTTTTTTTAGTCTAGTCGTAGACTTGGGTGTCGAAATAAATATTGAGCCTTGAAATATTTAATAGTTCACGCCACCATTGGCTGCCTCTATTACCGAAATCCGAGCATGCCTAGATTTCGCGTACGAGTAATATATGGACTGTAAATTGCGGACAACGTGCGTATTCGAACTGAGAACTATATCGATGTTATTGTTTCGCTATGCGGTACTTGCCGCGTGGTCGTATAGTTGACGCGATATTTGTTTTACATTATCGTCACTTTTATTATTATTATTTTTTTTTTTTATATTTTATGGTCGATTAATAGATGTCGTCGGGCACTCTGGCACACGAGCGGTTTCGAGATAAATATCGCATGGTTAACGACTGTGTGTCCGAAACAAATTTACCAGTCCTACCGACTTGTCATATTGAATTATCTGCTAACCTGTCCGACGCACCACTTCATTAATATGCCAAGCTATTATTCCATGGAAAAATAATAAAAAGGTAAAACGATAATTTACGGGCACACGTATCCCGCTCTGTCGTGTGTGCATATGTGTGTTGGACAGGTTTTTCAACGGTATATTATATTATTATATACCTTTGTGCGCCGTCGTCGTGTTTATAATATTCGACTTTTTTCCTTGTTTAATTTTATTTAATTTTATTTTTTTTGTTCATCTTTCGATCTCCGAACCGCCAGTCCGCATCTCACTACAGTCGATGATCGTATACATGATATGGTGGTGATACACGTGCGTATTCCCCGGACAGATTTCGAATATTCGGTCTGATGACGACAATATTATGTCGTACAATAATAACAATACAGATTTGAAATAAAAACAATTATATCTATATGCTAATTTTTATAGATACAGTTTAAGTGAGGTTTTAATTGTTTTCTTATCTAGTAGGTATATATATATATATATATATATTATATTATGTATACTGACATGGCACAAAACCAAGTGTACAGTCTTGAGTGTATGTCGTATGAGATTAAAAAATTAATTATTTATTATAGACGTCGTCCAAGAACCGATTTACAACAGTTATATATTAATTCTTGCGAGTCATTTATTAAATGTAAAATATTATTTTATTAATACGCCGAATTTAAATGTCCTAAAACCATAAAAATTTCTAAAAAATACTTTTTAAACGAAATAATGCGCTTAAGAATTACCAACTTTTTTTATAGGTATGCAATTATGCAAGTAATAAAAGACGATAGCTTAGCTTCAGCATTTTTAATTCTTTATTTTAGCTAAACTAATGAATATAATAATACAAAAACAAAATACAAAATTTATAGGTTCATGCGCAATTAATTAATAGATAGTACGTTGGAAATAAATGCGATTATGATGTATCTCCAACTGACCATGCAGTTATTTGTTTGAGTAAGACACTACATTTCATGACCACTGGACACAGATTAAAAAGTTATAATATAAATAGTACTAATAATTGGTACGGACGGACAAATATCTAAAAGCTATTAAAAAAGATAATAAAAAAAAACATTTTTAATTTTCCAATTCACATTAAAATGTTGTAAAATGTTTTAATATATGTACTACAAATTTAAAAATGACTGGGAATTCAAAAAATCATGAAAAACGTCGAAAAATACAAAATAAAAGTTTCACTTTTAAAGAATCTGTTACAATGGAACGAATCATGTATTTGTAATGAATATTCTTAAACTTATAGAGTAATAAAGTAGATACCCAAAGATAATACACGTTGAATTAAAATCCAAACCCTAGTTATGACAAATTTTTTTTTATACTTTATTTTATATTAGTGATAATACTTTTGACGAAAAATTCAATAAATGTCTATAAATTAACTGAGAAAGTTTAAATATTTTATTTAGATTAAACTAATATACTTATATACACATAAAATTCAAATTTTTGTGTATACTATTACGACATTCAAAAATGTACAATCTATACTATAAATTAAATCTAAAATAAAATATATTATCATTATTTATATTTTCAATAAAATATTAAAAGGTAAAATATACAAACTTGACAATCGTATGTTTTCATTTTTGTTTAAAAGCTAGCGTGAAGTTAAATCTTATTATGTTTACGTTGTATATACTAGTAGACAATGATTGTCAGCCATATTGGACATGTTACCTATTTTAGTTGTTATTTATTTTTTGCAACCCATATATTTTTTTTAAAAAGCTGGTTCATAGAAAATAACTGATATATATATATGTGTGTTTTTTTAATTATTAAAAGTATATTACAACCCAATTCTGAAGCTTACGTGACCCAAAATTAGATCGCTACCCATCGGTTAAAGACTACTGGTATATTTGTACCATTTGAAGAGTTACATATTTTAATAAAAAATAATAATAATAATAAAAAGGGAAAATGTACAAGAAAAATGAATGTTATAAATTGCAAAAGAAATATCATAGGAACTCTACAAATAATATTATAATGTCCATCACTCAACGCGTTTAAAATATATATACCTATAATATTATTATACAATCTCCAAAAATATCTAATTTCATTCTTAGCACCGTAGTCTGTGTTCGCCTGGCAACGGTGTATTTGACGTAACTTTGTCTTCAGTTCGCATTTGGCAATGCTTTGGGATGCACTTCCATTCAAATCTGTCCTATATTTTTTTTAGATCGTATGTACCACGTATGCTATATAGAATACATGGCGACGTACAATATTTCGGGTTTTATAAATAGATGTTAGAATGTAATCCGACCGTGCTCATCAGTTCTCCCCACGCAAAGCAAAAATTGGCTCTTATATTCGACACAAACAAATTGTTTCGTTCAAATTTCGTCTAACAATATACTATTGATTGTGCGGATATCGGGATGTCCGCGATACTTATATTATCTTATATTATATTAAAGAATATTTATTTATATTCACTTAAAAATATATCTATAGCCCTACCTACAGATTTCAGTTTGTAGAGGTAATGATGATATTTTAAAACGATCAAACAAATAAAAGAAAATTACATGTTATAATCTTTTATACTTAGTTAACCTATATAACTTGTAAGCTGTATTATTGTTATTGTTTTTAATTATCCTAACACATAATAAATTATGTATATTATATTGTATGTTGTTTGGAATTTATATCATAAGAATTTTAATGCTGTAACTTAATATCTGTTTCAGAAATATTTTTGTACATTAAGTGACAATTGTGTACTATATTTTTTCGTTAAATATTTTTTATGCTTACGCTTGAAATTTTTACATTCGTTTTATTTTTACCAAATATTTATACTAGTTTTTTTTGTTTGCAAACAAAATTTTGAACTTCGTATTTTTATTAGTTAAATTTAAATTCTAACTATATTATAATATAGCTTATTAGGTACTATTCGGTAGGTACTAAGTAATATTGTAATAAACAATCAATAACATTTAAAAAAATGTATGTAATTAATAACTATGATGGTATTTTAATATTCATTTAATTAATTTCAAAAGACTTAAACTAGCGTCGATGGCCTCATGATTTAACATGAACTATGTTAGGTTAGGTATAGTAGGTATAAAAATGGTAGATTTTTATAAACAACTACTAAAGTCATTGCCGGGATGCTTTCGGTAAATGGTCTTCCCGCTCAATTCACACAACTGTCAATTTTAATTTTTGTTTTTTGAATTTTTTCTATTATATTAAAAATATTGAACAGTTTATTAAATTGGTACAATTTATGTTATGTTTATAACAATTTTTAACTAGATAATACGCTAAATAATGTATAGTAAAAAAGGTAGGTTCTTATTTAAAGTACAGAGGTTTTTAGAAACACAGCACACTTTTTAAATAGTACAAAAATCTCAAAAAATTTTAAATGTTATCTTGAAGTATATTTTAATAATTCCATTACCTAATCAGAATTTTAAGAAATTCATTATAAAATTCAAATATGTATAAATAAACATACTTGATAAATCTTCCTGTATAATATACAATATATATAGTTATTAAATATTAAAATACAAATAACTAATAAGCAAAACCACCGTATGAATACGCATAAATATTATGAATTATTATTTATGAATAGACCACATTAAACGACACTTAGTACTTAGTAGTCAGCAGAATGAGTGAATTATTATACTAATGAACACGCAATAATTTACGACAATTTTGACTTGTGAGTTTGATATTTTGCAATTTATCGTTAACACTGTTACAATATTATTAATTTTACTTATATTTAATCGTATTATAAATAAAACGTCATACTAATATTATATTATAATATACAATTTACATAATAAATATCGTTTAAATATAATCCCGCATTACGTTAATGACCCAAAATTGATTAAAAATATATATTAATTGCAGAATAGTTGACAAATGATAAATAAAATATAAAAGTAATAAACAAATGGCTCTTTGATCTTTCGACGTAAGACACAAATTATTAAGAAAAAAATTATTGTTTTTAAAAGTAATTTTTGGTCATTACAAAATGACATTTTTGTTAATAAAATTATACCTATAATTAATTTTTTTTTTCTTATTAATAATTTTTAAAGTTTTTTTCATATTTTTACATAGAGTGTTTATATTGTTATAATGATAAATTCTATATGTGTTATTATATTTTGATACAAAACTGGATCTATCTGATACTTTTCGGAGTCAAAAGTAAAAATACATGTAGTATCTTTCAAAATCATTTGGGAAAAAATGGATAGTACGAGAAATTTTACGGAAAACTAATTTTTGGCTAATTCGATTTTGCTTGCAATTCAAAAATAAATTACCATATAGAGACTCGAAATGTTCACAAAATATTTATATATATTTATGTATCAATATTTTCAAGATTACAAGTTTTGCGTAAAGCCACTATCATTTTTTTTTTTTTGAGTGATTGTAGTTCAATATTTGACGACATTGACGGATTGAATAACCAAATGTATAAAATAACAATTTTTGTTATTATTCAAAATATTAATCCTCGTAGAAACCTAAAACTTAAATGCTATAATCCCATATAATAATGATAAATATGCATACATAATATGTATAAATCAAATCATTCGAAAACATCATAGGGTGGATTCTTTCATAAAAAATGTTTTTCCTGTCATACAATTTATTTTTATTATATAATATATCAGTTTGATATTAATTGTATTTTACTTATAACTAATTTTAAAATAATATTTTTTTTTTTTATGGAATGATATAATTTTCAAGCTTCTAGCGGTCGGTGACCATCTGCACCCTTTTAGACAAACTTTCACCGAATACCAACAAAATATGTACAGATAAGCCATCAGATAAAAATGTCTTCGACTGGTTGTTCTCAACAAATGATATGTATTTTTACTAACCTAACCGAGAAATATTCTTCTTCAGAATATGAAATTAATAATGTATATCGACATTCAAGAAAAGTAAAAAAACTTTAAAAATAAATATTATATGTGATAAATTAAAATTATGTAAAGCAATATTTTTAAAACTTAAATAGTTTTTTTTAAATAATTAGTACATTAGGTTAAAACTCAGAAGATTATATTATTATTATTATTATACAATAAAATTTAATATGAACTCACGTAATTAACAAAAATAAACTATTAGGTTTATCTTTGCATTTATTCAAGTAAAACTATACCTATACCTACTTTGATAAATATCTAATTACTTAGTATGAAAATAATTATTTAATTAAATGATATGAAATAAAATTTCTTTAATTTTCCTTCGATTCATAAGTACAAGATTAAAATTAAAAAATGTTTTTCAAAGTTGTCTAATACACCCACAAACACCTGTTTTAACGAATACTGTGCTTCAAGAGTTAGCTCTATACGTATAATTGTATTGCTCGTTTGCACATATTTTTAATTTTATGAACAACGATTAATTAATAATTATTAAAATATTAACTTTAATATGAAGTAGTAGGTACTAGTAGGTACTAGTAGATACATAGACGTACATATAGATGGTCCAGCGTGTATTATGTATCACCTGCGGTTTTAATTTTATCTTGGAAAATAATTTTAATAAATAAACATTACATAAGTAATATATAATTTTCTTCAAAACACTAAAAATAAATTACAACATTTGAAAATTGTTTATTTTTCTCGTTATGATTTAAGAAAACTAAAAGTACGGTTCGTAGTTGTCTTCTATAGATTTTCCGGTCATTATGTTCATTACCTACGTACAAAGAAGAAGTATTAACCGATAATCAAAGTATATAAGGATTGTATTTATAATTAAAAATTCATCGATTTCAATAAAATATACATTTATTGACTCACCAATATCTTATATGAGTAATATAATACTCAATATCATTAAAATAATATTATCATAAAATATATTATTTTACTATTAATAAAATAAATATACAGTTAAAGAAATGACCGTGGACAATAAATGCATTTTTATCATAGAGTACTATATGTAATTTATATAATTAATTAATTTCACTTATAGTTGAATTGTACTTAATGATTTTAAATAATAATGATAGATGTTAACTTTATAAACTTAAACTATCGAGATTTTTCACCTAATACACGTAGTCTTAAGAAAACTATCATGATTCGTCCATACGACCATACAACATCGCAAGATACTCCAGGCGATAGATAGCGACGATATGTAGTACGTTTTAAGGAAATTGACTGATACGAATTCTCCTAGCGCCAAATTCTAGGAACGAGAAAAATTAAATATATACCTAATGATCATAATATATCCGTAGTAATTATGTAAATATATTTTTAACGTAGAAATATGTCATCTGTCATAACCAATAACCATCCACCGATATACTGTATAATGGTTAAATAGGTTCGTGGTAAAATAAATAGTTGTTTAAATTAATTTTAATCGAGATATTTTAAAAAGTTCACTGTATTATAAAATAATAATATACCTATAAATGACGAAATGTTTTAAGTCCACGATCAATATTTTTGAAATGCAAACAAAATAACTAAAAACATTACTAAGCTGATATATACGTAACTAAAAATCGTTAATTGTTGTTTATATAGTTTAAACGTCAAATTTATTCGTAATTTGAACTTAAAATAACTCTTTATTTTACTTTCTATAATACATTATACATCCAATAGTTTTTGTTTAGGTAAGTATTTGAGTTATAATAAAATATGTAGTAATATATTTTACTTTTCACCAAATATAATATTAAGTTTAACATAATAAACAAAGATCAGTTATAGATAGAAGTGTAATGCCAATTTATCGACGGGGTGAAGGCACGAGTAAAATTGTGCCCTAGGGAGCGCAAAATGCATAAATGCGCCGCGGTATTGTATACTTCGAGCAACCCAACATCCCAAACAGGCACGGTACACTTGGAAACGCTAACGCACATCAAAACTCACGAGCTTGATAATAATAAAAATAATAATAGTATAAATAACAATATTATTATTAATAATAATAATAATAATAATAATAATAATAATAATAATAATAATAATAATAATTGGACGTTAATTTAGCCCGTGCCAAGGCTATGGCGGCGGGACCAGACCAGAAATGCCAGGAATGTTGAACCTCGTTGACCCGTGACCCGGCGAGCGCGCGCGCAACACCATTGTGTCCGTCGTCGTCCTTACTCCTTTTACGGGTGATGCGTGCGGTGGTCGTCTTCGTCGTGATGATAATAAACGCTTTTTATTTTTTTTATTTTTTCACGTAACGGATAACAGGTTTCCGGGTGGGGTAGGAGGAAAGTGATGGAAGACTGGGGAGGCCGCCGTTTTATTCTCTACCACGGGTAAGCGGGAAAGGATAGTGGTGGTAGTGCGAGGGGGACTGCGTTTGAGGAACTCTATGGATCAGATAAGCGCCGTACAGGATCGGATTGTATGTGCAAACGAAGGTATCTACACTTCACAGCCAGCTCTTTGAGTCATGTCCCCCGCGGGGAATTGACAAGCGCGCGTCACGTACTGCTGTTGCATAATATTATTATGGTGTACCGATGTCGTCGTCATTATTAATTTATTATTACATCGATAATGTATAAGTTTTATCACAGTACAGTAACACGCGTCAAACCCAGGAGGCCGAAACGAGCGGATTGGTGGATATCCTGGAAAATATTATAGGGAAAGGGTGAAAGACTTAAATATCCAATAGCATATTGACCCGGAGAGTAAAGTCCCCAACCTCCTAACAAATTTACCTTTAGTAGGTACAAACAAAAACACTACATTCTTCAAATATAATATTTGTTATATATTAAGTATCTAGTAATTTATAAAAAAATAAATAATAATATATATTATTATATTAAATGCATTATTTATTATCATTTATAATGACGAGACGTGACTGTTAAGCAATAAAAGGGACTAAGGGAATGAATTTAAAAGGAAAAAAAGAGAGAAGAAGACCGAAAAAGAGATGGAGGCAGACCCCTATGAAATCATGGTGGTGTAAGACAAGTATGATAGACTCAAAAATTGTAAGAAGATGAAAAATATATTATTCATTATAAAGTATAATCAGCATCATTACAAATGTATATTAAATTAGCCCCACAACTTTGTCTAATCCTCTCATTTATAGTACTTTATACCGGATTATGTATTATAAATTGCAAAAATTAATTTGTATGTTAAACAATCTGTGAATCTATTCTGTATACATTGAATAAAACTTTAGTGCTAAATCAGTATACATACCTCGTAGTACAACGCGTTATTTTCGTTACGTTACTATACCCAACGCTGCATAAATACGTAGTTAAATGAGGAGGACAGGTACCTATAATAAAAATAGTTTAATAATAAAATGTTGTACGATTATTTTCCGGTGATTTTTATTTTTAATGACGAACTGACAAAAACAATTGATTTGGGTATAATTGTTGATCTATTTATTAAACTTTTAGTATTAGTTTTTATATTTTTAATTGATCTATAATTCTTGAATTATTTGTTTATAAGCATTGAGTATGTTAAAAAATCAATCTCATCCATCCTCGTGAAAAAATAACTTGACTGCCATCGAATATATTCGTATACCTGTGCACGGAATAACTCAGAAAAATTATCGTGGCCGAAATTACATAATTATTAAGAATTCCTACTTATCTGCTATTACCAGGCCGAATTGAATGTCGACTTTTTCATTATCATAGAGTCACTGCAATAATCGCCGATCCAACAAGATAAGTACAAAAAAATAAAGTAGTCGTGAGCCAAGTTTACATTTTCCCATTCAAATATACAAATGTGAAAACACCGAACACAATAAACATACCTATGTGTGTCCATCGTATAACTTTAATACCGCAATATGTCACAAAGCTAATGGCTGGCTGATTTTAGTATACTATTAACAATGATCGGCACTAATAAGTTAAAATTTTAATTTTTTTTTAACTTTTTTTACTTAATAAGTTAGTTAATTTTCTAATTAAATTAAGACCTTTCCTAGTTTTCAATTTAGTTAATCAATTATTGAAATATCTTAGTTTTTATTTAAAAATAATCTGTAAATTTAAAATTAAAAATGTTTTTAATAATCTAACGACCTTGTGTTCACTTAACATAACTATTGAGTTTATAATTTTCATTAACTTTCCCACCTTTACAATTAAATATATATTATTATATCTATAGGTACTTATATTGTTATTGAGATAAAGTATGTTAACTCAGTTTAAATATAAATAATATGTAAATATAAAAATTGTAGCTACGAGATCTGAAATCTTCTCATATAAAAGTACTATTATGTGATTAATTATTATCGTTGTTGCCGCGATGATATTAAAGTCACGGAATGCCATTGGCAATAGGTACCTATACAGATTATTATAACGTTAATGGACACAAATTTGACACGTTATGTGCTCACGTTATTTGCAGGTACCTACATACCATATAATTATTATAATCTAATGCCATGATTTATTCAACGGTTTACTACTGACTTACGAACTGTAGTTTATTTTTTCAACAATATTTTAACTATTTAATTTGTATAATCCTAACACCACAATAATACTATTTAATTTTTTCTGCAATCATTTTCAATCAATTCATCTCAAAAATAATATACATTAGTAGCATATTTAGACCTTAACTTTTTTAGATGGTAAGTTAAATTTAGAAGACTTTTAAAAAAAAAAAAAAAAAAGTCATTTTAGAAAAATGACCATGATTAAAAAATACGGGAAAGAGGCTTAACCAAATTAGGTATTCAAACGTAAAATAACATTATTTCCAAAATCGATGAGAGGTTTTTTGTTGCAATTAAAAAAATATTAATCGTAGATACTTAAAATTATTTTCATCAAAACGTATATTATTATTTTCTATACACAAATATATTTTTGGACTGCTTATACAAACGCCTATTCATATCATTCTAGGATACGTATTACGTTGATATAGATAATATTAACACACAAATTATATGCGATATTTTTAACAAAAATTTATTAAATCTAACAAATTAAAATAATACTGATTATTTAATACGATATTATATGGTATAAACTACTCTTAGATATACATAGATGCTGATTTACCTATATCGGTTATCTTCGTCGCTCAAAATCGTTTCTTCGTTTACAAAGATTTATCATTGAATTCAAATTTAATACGTCCCTTTGCAGTCATTCATTTAATGAACAAGTAAATATGCACACTCGAACCTATATTGAACTGATGTAGTTAGTGTACCGTAATTTTTTCTGTAATATTTAAATACAATATATTAATAAATAATTAAGAATAATTATTGCACCGACGTAAAATGTATTCTTTGAATTGTGCCATTTCAATGATATAAAAGGTGTAGGAGAATAAACGATTTTTCTATTTTTTTTTTACAAAATAAAATGGGGTAAGTTCTAGGATGGCTTGTTAAAAGAATAATAGATCAACTGCTCCTGTCCCGAAATAGGAAGAAAGATGTTTTAAGTTGAACAGGTTTAATCATTCAAGTAAAAATAACTATATCTAATATCTATATCATTAATTGTAAAATTTAATGAAAAATTTAACTAAAGAAGAACCTAAAATTTTACATTGGTCCTAGTAAATTTATTTGGAGGATCGGTTGATTCCAAACTTGCTTCTTGAGTTTTAAAGACTCAAACCGCCACTGGGTAGGTTCATCACCTTTTAAATCTCATTTATCAACATAAACGCTCGTCGTATGATATAGGTATGTAAAATATCTTAAATGCATTATAAAATATAACAGTATTAAAACATAGCAGTTTTTCATATATAAACTCGATATTTATTTGCATATATTATTTATATTATATATATATACACTTCAGTACGCCACGGACGTGGAACTATAATATAATATAAAACTCGAGGTTCCCTTCGGGCGTGATTGTTAAACGTTATACTATGTATCGTGGACATGTGTACATTAGATTATCGTCATGATCCTGTAAATAACTGTAATCGTTAAAAATAATACCACTCAAATATTGTAAGTAAGTGTCTCGCGTGAATATAACGCGATGTTTTGATTACAATCTGCTATATACCTACGTAATACCTACATCTATGGTATAATAATATACGGTATATAATATTAAGTACCTATATGGTATGTAATATGTTAAAAAACCAATTTTGTCATAAAAAAACGAGCTAGTAATCAAAATGCGCGTACCAAAAAAACCAACCCATATACGTGCGTATATTATTATTTGTTTGAAATTTAAATCTCATGCACGGACCGCACGTATCGCTGTCGAAAACTAATTGCCAAAACATATAACACTGCAAACCGTCGCTATAAGAACGCGTGTGCCGTATTTATAATAATATATAAACTACAGATTGATGTACTATAATCATTGGGCATACCAAAAATGCCACATGTTATTTTTTTAATGCATTCAAATTGCTTACCTTCAATTTTCAAAAATATCATTCACTAGAATCACTTCTTAATTGAGATAGTGACTCACATGTACTGGAATTGCTTTCGATAGATATTATAATTTTAGTTTGATTCTCAAATATTAAATTTTTTTTAAATTGAAATTAATAACAATATTATGACCACACATAAGATGATTAATCCAAAAGAATATAGATCTCTTCTGATACTATATTAGGACAAATTAATATGCTAAATAAATTTCATAATAAGTCAATGTCGAGTATTATAATTATAAATAATATATACAATTATGTAATTAATAACAATTCAATTGGTCTATACTGCGTAAACTTTTATATGAATATAACAAAATTGAATAAATACATTTTTTAAGGTGATTCAATATCGACCGTTTCTGTCTTTATCTATAACACACGTGGAACATAGAAATGTAGAGAGTCGTGTTTTTTACCAAACGTATACCGATTTATTTAGTGAAACGATATGAAATTTAAAAACAGTTTTTTTTTTTTTTTAAGCCTTATTGAGATCGACATTTTTATGTGCTTTTATTATTATTATTATTATTATTATTATTATTATTATTATTATTATTATAACTTCTTCAAAAATTTAAATATAACAATATTTTTATTTCTACTTTTTTAATTTAACTTTAATAATTGCATGCTACTTATTATTATAATATATTTTGGGAATTTATTATTTTATTATAAACATTTTTTAAATGTACTTACATACTTGCCTCCCTTACGCCAGGTGTGTTATTTTAATTGTATATATAATAATATGTTAAGAACAACTGGTAGGTACTTACCCGTTCGAGTAGCCAGTTTGAATGTATTTGAATTGCCTTCAAAAACTCCAGGATACAATTCAAATGAAAAAAAATAGATCCTATAACTAAATTAGATTTGAAGACCAATATTTGTGTGCACCCCAATTGTTATAAAATAATATTTTGTAGTTTATTCTAGATTTATGTCTTGTAACCCTATAGTTAAAGTCGACGATGGCTATTCTGTAAATCATAATAAATTCTTGATTCGAGCTGATAAACAAAGAAATCAAGTGATTCGATAACGTGTTATAATTGTTCTAAAATGAGTTTGTAAAGTTATCGATATTAGGCGTATTTACTTTAACTATTAAATGTGCAATAGTTTCCTCCTGGATCCATCCTTGTTATTATTTATCCATGGTCTTTAGTCCATTCCACTGGAAATGAGTTATTAGTGAATAATATTAAATCCAAACACACTGAATTTTCCAATGAACATACTATGTTAGGGCTCAAGCTATAATAAATTATAAAACTATCCTCGTTGATTTAATTCAAAATTATTGAATATAAGTACTTGTACTATATTGTTATTATCATAGCAAATTAAAAGTGTATAACATAAAAGACGCGTAATATTACATTCTATAATATCGTTGTTTAATGATTATTATTGTTTAATGCCACGCGTCTTGTAATAATATTACTTTAATTGAGATAAAAAAAAAAATCGTTTGAACAGTCATTTTTTCTTCTTCCCAAAGCCGTGCAGGTAGGTAGGCAGTTATATACACATACATTAGGAATAACGTGATTATGTATGTATAATATACGCTGCACTACTGCAATAAGAAATTTGAGACATTTTAGCCGCCGCTGCAGATATATATATCTACAAATTACACAAACACACACCACATACGTGCACACATTACACGTAAACAAACAAATTAAAATATATATATTATATAAGCACATAAAAAAAAAAAACACTTGAATATCTATATATATATATAAATTATATACATATGAGATAATATTATATATTATTCACAACCCGCATATAGAACCAGCATTATATGTAGGTATGTATATGTTTATATATTTATATATACATATTTATTATTTATATATATAACTGCGTGTGTGTATCCGTATATATTATGGGTACATCATCACCACTGCCGCGCCGCTTAAGTTACAGCCTTCGGCGAGCGCACACACACACACCACTGTTACAGGTAATTTGTCCGATGGGTTTTTATGTTTTTTAAGTATTTTATCCGACTGATCTAGACACACAGACGGGCGCGTGCTATACCTATACGTATATATATATTCATATATACCACGTAGGTCCTAGGCGCGTTTAATATAACTTATATGTATATATTTGTATACCACACGCACGACGTCCGATTTTACAGTGATACAATCCTATTTCAGAAAAAAAAAAATATATGTATTTCATATAGAGCGGGAATGTTCACGCCGCAGTGACAAATGCGCATAATACACGTATATAGAAAAATGTTTATTATTTAAATGGGTGACGGTTGTTTTTGTATACTATGTGCTGACGACGAACGAAAAGAAAATAATAATAATAACAAACACGCGTATAAAAACACTCTGTGAGACTGTACATTATAATATTACGATGCACGTGGAAACGATGAGAGACTTCGTTATTTTTTCTTATTTTAATCTTTTTTTTTAAGACGCATCCGACATCGTTCGTGGCGGACTGCGGTCTATTTTATAATTTAATGTACAAAAACAGTAGATATCGATTATAAAAAAAAAAGTCGACTATTAAGTCGGCACTAATAAATAGACTAAAATATGTTAGTTCCGACATTTAAACGTTAAAGCCTTGCCCAAAAATTCAGAACATAAGATTTTAAAACAGTTCATAGTAATACTTTATATATATTTAATTTTTGAACGAAACAATAATATTATTATAGTTTTTTTTTTTTTTTTTTTAAATATTTACGTCAATATATAGAGATCTAATTTTTATTAACATGGCTGTAGATTTATAAAAAAATTCATTATTTTAAGTTAACTGTAAATGTAAAACATTAAGTTTTTACCACAAAGTTTGAATTAGGTACTAATGAAATCAATTTTGAAACTTTTATCTTGAACATTGTGTCAATAATTTAATTAATAATAATTATATATATTATTAATTCCATTGCACTATTTACCTATTGTTAACATTTTTTACAAATAATGTTTATAAAAAATGTGAAGGTATGACTATATGTTACGATGAAGTTGATTGCTTATAATTTATAAATTATTGCTAAGATTCCGAAATCAAAAATAATATCAATATTAAGGAATTCCGTAATAAACCGGCAACTGGACGGAGACGGTATATAACATTTGTATTGTTAAAATTAAAAACGTTAAGACTATTTTTTTGTGTTAACTGTTTAATAAACTATGTTTAAATTATGTTTGGTTTTATTTGACAATTTAAATAAGGGTGGTGCGGCAGGCGTATCTACCCATGGGATTACTTTAAAAAAATTGCATAGTCTTCCTATTCCCAAATTTAAAACTCAATTTATATCTATGGTTAAAACATATAATCATTTTAGCGATTAAGACCATATGTCTGTATTATCGTGACACAATTATATTATTATTTGTTTTATTTTGTTTCATGATCCCGTATAACGTCTATATAATTTATCACTTTATCAGTAATCCGATACATAGCTATATTTTTATCATGTAGGTAATAATAATTAAGGTAATGCAATTAATGCACTACATACTGCTTATTCATGTTCTGTTTTAGTTATGGTTAGTCAGTTCGTGAACTTCAAACTGAGTAAACGAAAAGCATTGACCATTGAAAAAAAACAGTATTTTAATTAAATTTTCATTTTCACAATATATAATTAATTTATAATTAGCACCTACCGCTAAAATTCTAACCACTATTTTTATAGACAAACTTGATGAATTTGTTAGCTTAGATAACTACGTTATGAATTCAAAGACATTAAGTAATGAAATTATTATTTCATTTTAACTTCGACAGAAATTAAAAAAGCAGTACAAATAAATATCCATTCAGCAATCAGCTTACAAAGCTTAATATAAAAAATCGTTTGACTAACCATGAATCACTTAACAAATAAGTTAGCAAAAAATAACCCAAGGAAAAGTATATGAAAACAAAAAACAATTCAAAATTATAATATGACTTTTATAAATATATAAAATTTAAAAATATATTATGTATAAATGTATAATTGAGTACTATTACTTACAGAAGTTCTATATTGATTATTATTTATTATGATACGAAAATGTAAAACTTTTAATACAAATAAATGTTGAAGTAACCATAATACTATAGTTATAGTTTGTATATTATCAAACTAATTACTTTTATCATAGATTAAACATACTCTAGTATATTTAATTTATGCTTATATTACGTCTTACCGCATACAAAGACGAAATTCACTGTATACATGATGTAGGTAATACTACACTAAACTTTGTAAACTTTTTTAAGAGATTCGATTTAAATCTCTAGTTCAAATCATCTACCTTTAAAGTTTAAACGAAATACCCGCTTAGTATTTTATAAATTCTACGTTTGGTGTGCAGTTCGCACTTTCGCGGACACTGATCACTTACGCATTAAATACGCGTATATATGACCATTTTTCCGAATAAAATCATCGTTATATTTTGATTTATTTGATGCTAAAAAATGAAATTTATATACATTTTTCAATAATAATTTTTATTAATATAATATAAGATGTTGAAAAAATCATATATTTTCTCCTTTTGGATGTACTTAAGTCTTATATTATTATAGCATGCATAGTTCTAGGTAAACTGGTTTTTTAACGTTTCCGAATTATCGTTGTGTTCAACAAGTTATTTTTAATGAGTATAATAATTAAAAAATTATATTATTTATATACATTTTTATTATGTTGTTTTTCGATGTATTTGATGTTTTTGCATTTAATACAATGCTATATAGGTAGGTATTATATTATGTATTATATTATATACATGCTTGGTATGTACTTAACCATATTGCAATTTAGTTAAAAAAACATTTTGGTGAATATTCATGTTCCTAAATAACAATTCCTTGATTATTCAAAGTATATACATACATTATGATATATACACATACATACATACACATATATTGCCATATATGTATAACATTTGCATATATTATGTAAACATAATATAATATTCGTTAAGATACAAATTGTATTTAATTTATCACAAAAAGGCTTAACCAAATATCTTATAAATAAATACAACTTTAAATTACCATAAAGTGTATATACATTACGTCATTACACACATATAAACATATATTATAGTATTTAAAAAACCATTTTAAATAATGCCTATTTAAAATAAAAGTTTATTTGTTTTACGTATCTGTCACACTAGTTTTTTAAATATTAAGCAACAAAAATATGATTACATCCTTATGGTTTATAATCTAACGTAAATCGTAACATATAATAATATTCCAGTATATACTAACTATAGACTTTATATAGATAAATGCAAAAGAAATTATTAATTTTTAAGCCAATCCATTATTCCTTAAAAAAAAATTAAAATACCTAGATACCTACTATTTATCTAGTATAATTAGTAAATACTCTAATATCTATCTATAGTGATGTATTAAACATTTTATACTTAGTTCAATATGTTTAATAAAACAGTTCTTTTAAGTTAGGTATACATCTGATATGTATATAATATTTAGGTATTCCAATGCACTTCACCAACACAGCACGTGTTATGTGTATACTCTGTATAGTGTATACGTATATATATATATATATAGTCTAGCCCCGAATTGAGCCATCGTTCAAAATATGGGGCGGATATGAGTATCTGATTATAATATTATGTTTTTTATGATTATGTTAATACTAGCATTAGTAGAAATATAATTGAATCAAATTATTAACCATACAGTATCGTAGCTGTAATCAAATTTTAAAAATCCTTAAACGTGGTAGGCCAATACCTTACCTATCTGATCGTATCTTAAAATTGTATCAAATAATTATATAATGTACGTGATACTAATAGCGCAGTAAGGGATGAATAATTAGAAAAACGCAATTTTATTCAATTAATTATTATAGTTATTATATTATTATGTAATTATACAGTTATGCCTTTATAAATCGTACGAACATTTTATTTCATAATAATATCTGTATAGACGACGTGTACAATTATTTCTGAAGTTAATGCAAAACAACTTTTTTCTCTTTCAATTTTGCCATCCTTTCAACCCAATATCTAAAATTATGTGCACTTTGAAACGTTTTATAATGTACTAATTACACCTGTACAATAAGTTTAATACTATTATGTAGAATTTAATGAAAAAATAACAGCATTAAAAAAATTATTTGTATTAAAATAGATTATAACTATTTCAAATTCCATGAATAATTTTGTAATACAAACACAATATAAAATAAAAAGCATTTTGGACGCTGATAAATGATTAATAGTACACAACCACTGAAATTAGAGCAATATTTATTGTGTATTTATAATACCTACATTATGCTTCATTATTAAAGTTAAAATACGAGAAGGTACATATAGGCGTTGGTTTCAGGTGCAACAATCGAAATCAAACCAGCCCATTTCCTATTTTTTCTGAAATAACAATTAACCAAAAATTACCTTTTTACTTCATTAAAGAACCCGCAACGAAAACAAAATAAAAGTGATTAATTATAATAAACTAATGTATACAGTATTATATTTATAAGTTATTATTATTTCATAATTATCATTATAATATCGAATAATTATCATTAAAAAATACATCACAACAGTACAACATAATATAGCTATAACTAATAAGTAACAACAATATAATATATATACTATAATGATATTATATACACGATCATATTATTTAATTTTCTATTTACATAATAAATTGATAGGTTGTCATATTTTCTCACTATTACATAGTGAGTACTAACGAGTACACATGAGTAAGTATTAAGAATACTTGAATACTCAATGATATAATAGTATTCCTAAAGTATACACTATACATACCGATAACCGATACATACCTAATGCGCTTTTAAAATAAATTAGCTAAAACTGACTGAAATTTACAAAAACAATTCGTTGTTAAATTTTTTTTTTAATGTTGATAAAAATATTTAAGTTTGGTTAAAAAATTTGAAACTATAATTTAGGTTTCCTGCACATAAATTGGTCTTATAGAAATTTAAAAATATTAAAAATACATATGCATGATTTTTTATAACCTTATAGAACTCAAATTTTGATCAATTTTATAATTTATTTATATTTATTTGAACATTTTTAAAATCATCAATTTATATATATATAAAAACCTAAAAAGTTCGAACAATATTTAAGCATAATTTTTTTATAAACGTTTCAATATCTCATTTGTACGAAATTACAATTTTTGTTATATTTTGTAATCCAAAAATTTTATTCGTGGATACTAGAACTTTTAACGTAGGTATATTATTATATTATTTTATATTATACATAATGAAATTTTTAAAGTGTTTACCTTAATATTAATCTATATATAGCTTGAATCATTCAACGGTAAATCGATATTAATTTATAAGTTAACAAGAATAATAATATACTACCATATCTATATTATGATAAAAACATACTCTATATTACAATAATTAAATATTATATAGCACTATAAAAATTCAATCTAAAATTAATTCAAGTTACTGTATATATAATAGTAAATATATTATTATAATAGCAATATAAGTTAAAAATAAGACATATTATTAAATCATAAAATAGCTAGTTTTTTCGTATTCAATGAATTATCATTTAATTAAAATATAATATATATCTATTACACTAAGTTACTTAATTCAAGGTACACTTGACTCCTACTATATTTTAAGTATACCTATCTAATATAGTATTATATTATTGTATATCTTTACTATTTAAACAAAAAAATGCATGTCTTATGATATATTTAAATGAAAATATGTACAAAGCTAGATGTCATATCATATTATGTCTTTAGTTCAATTTTCATAAAATTAGTCTTTGAAAAAAAATGTATTTAAAAATTATACAAATTTATTTTAAAGTAAGAAAAAAGAACAAAAATAATTTACCTTATACAAACAGTAAATGTATTCTTTTTAAAATTATCAGAAACTTCTTTTCATGAAATGATAGTTTAAAAAATACTGGTAAATGCATTGTATATTTTATTATATTTACTACATATTTTATAATTTTATATCATATTATACATACACCCTAGTCCTACAGAAATGATCTTGCTATTTATATATAAATTTAAAATTCAAAATTAAATAACCATATCGTGATTTCAATTACATTCTTGTTATTAGATGGATATTTTTTCATTAAAAATTAATTTTCTTAAGCACTTACGTAATAAGTATAATATTTGTATATTTAATATTATGTTCCAGCAGCGTATTTGGGAGATCAATCCCCTCCCCACCTTGGTCTTTTTTTCTATCATTAAAGAGTATACCTAGACACTAAATCGTGTTAAGATTTACTATCTTAGTGTATTTTTCATTTTTGTAAATAAAGTAGAAAAAAAATTCAGTTTAAAGGTTATTAATAACCTATTATTACGTCACTGAAACCGCTATGCCGTAGCTAGTGCGATTTCTGTCAGATTACTATTCTATTGTAGCTGTATACGGGCCGCACTAGATGCACTAGCAGGTGTATTACTCATTAGTCATTAGTTATTACTTATTACTGTACAGTTGTAACTTTGTAATATAAAAACAAGATATTTTTAGACTAGCGGTAATTTTAGATTAGAACTAAAATATCAAAATCAATTTATTAAAATATTGGAATGGTCAGATGGTCTAATATATTCCACGTAATCAGACTATCGGCATTCTTATTTGTTTGGAAAAACAACATTCGTATTCGTAGGCTAAACACGAGCGGATTGTCATTGTTGTGTAATGTATAATTTTGATCTTCGGTGTTAAACTGTTGGTTTTAATTTGAAATGAAACGAAATACACTAGATTATTTTTTTAAGCCACAACAAAAGAAGACAAATATTCACGTGGAAAATGAAGATGTAAGTAAAAGAAGAATTTATATTGTTAAATATTATAATTTATAATTATTATAGTAAAAAAAAATGTTTATGATACTATTATTTTTGTATTAAATTGCTTATTGTATTATTGGATATAGGTGGGGACCATCTTTATGTGTGACATTCAATGGCTCATTCCCTCCCTATAACAATTCTTAAATACGCTGCTGTTGTGTTCGGTATACTAACCCAACTGTGTTAATGAGTAACGGCCAGTTTTATGAAAATAATTTATATTTACGTAGGTAAAACATATAGTTGCCCCTTAAAATAACTGGCGATTTCGATCAGTCAACCTTTGAAAAATTGCTCAGAGTAGTATTTGCTGCATGTGCTGCCGCCGTGCACATGACTGGTGTAAGTAATAAGTACGTAACACGTGGACAGATTTGAAAATTGAATTCATGAATTTTGTTTAAAATTGAACTACAAATACTTTTTGAAAATAAACAAGAAAAACAAAAAAAAAATAAGAAAGAAGAATTTTTATGCAAAATGTTTAAGAAAAAAATCTATTTGTTTTATGTTGTAACTCAACAAATAAATTAGTAAAGAGATTTGAAATTTCAACAAATAAATATATTAGTATTTAGATAAAAAATGTTCAAAATATTTTGTCATAATTATATATTTTTTACATTTTTTTTTTTTTATCAATTATTATGAATAAAATGATTTTTCTCGAAATTCGTTATAATTGCCTATATAAATCCCCTTTAAAAGGAAGTTTTGCCTTCCTATGTGATGAATATTGATAGAACAAACTTAATTTATTAAATTTTGAAAACAATTATAATTATAATATAATTATTATATTATTGTTAAATATTTACAGAAATGTATGAGAAAAAACTTGCTTACAAAACTTAACTAATTATTGTGAAAACTTTTCATAATAATTTCATATTTATACAAGGTTTTAAGATTAAATAATGTTGTGTTTGTTTTATTATATTATCACATGTTATGTTCTATTTATTAAACCATTACTAATAAGAACATTTTTTTTTAAATTTTATAAAAGAGGGTTACTCTGCTTCTAGAATTAAACTTAACTCCAAAAAAAATTAGTGTCCAATATTTTAACAAGCTTTAAAATAAAATTATCTACAATCTAGAACTTTTAATACAATATCATAGTATAATAACTGAAATACATAATACTTACTATAATGTACATGTATTTTATTCACTTTACACATTACCTACTTTAATTTTCGAATTTAATAAGCAATGAGTGAAATAATATTTCTAAATTTTATTAGTATAAGAAAGTTACTAACTCATAAATCAAAATTAACTGTTGATAAATTTATTTTTATTTTCTACCACCTACTCATAAATTTAATTTTTTAATTAAAATGTATTTGTCTAAAATAATATGATTTAATTCTTTCAGATTTGATCAATAAAAAATCAAATCTTGAAATTGAAGATGACAATTTAAGTAATATTAATACAATTTTAAAAGAAGTAAATAAATAAATCAAAATAATTTTTGAATCCTAGTGAAATTATTTAACAGGTAAATTTTTAGAAATTAAATAAACAGTAATTTTGTTTTTTGAGGCTTACTTTCATATAACATTTTTGAATTTATACATTTTAGTTATTATTATAGACACAGAAACCACTAGCAATTTCAAAATTTCACTTGGTTTAAGTTATGGTAATGATATAACATAATTAACATATTTTGTAAACAAAATCTCTGATTAAGACAATTAAATAGGTACCTACCTATACCAAGGTAAATGTAGAAACACTGAGAAAGATGTAATTAATAAATGTGATTTGGTGATAGACAATAGACACCAAACAAATCTTTTATTTTGTACATCAAGTAAGCAAAAAAATCTGTTCATTATTTTGTGTAATACTGAAAAATCTAAAAAATTATGTGAGCGACCTAAAATAAATATATGTAGGAATATATCTACCTAGTTATAATTGTTTTCTTATGATAGTAATTCAATTTCTGTGGATTGTAGCTTATATAATATGTATATATGATATTTTCCTTACCAATTAATAATTATCCTATTAAATAGATATACTAAATTAATAGCTTTAAAAAAGATTATTTGTATTAACTTGAAAGTATTTTAAAAATTCAAATAGTTTGCAATGAAAAGTATTTTGGAAAATTGAACTAACTTTTTCTACTGTATAATATTAAAAAGGGGCAAAATAGGAAAACGTCATTCAGCAAGTCACTGTAAATTGTAATATATGTTTTAAATTTGAACTTATGGATAAATCATTTCATATGAAAATGATTCTGAATAAAGACTGAACTGATTTTTTTTGTTAGCCTATAATACGAAGTATACTTCATATTTTTATGTTTTGTTTTTGATGTTGCTATTAAAGTAATTTATTTTACTATTGGTACAACAGTAAGTTGATTTAGTTTTTATCAAAAACATTACAATTCTTAAATTATTAATACTTAATTAATATAATAGTCTATATTTACTATATAAATTTGTCAAAATTTGATCATAAAAAATTATTAATATTACCTTTCATAATCCATACTTATTTACATTCTACTTCTCTGCCTTTTTTATGTTAGCAGCACATTTTTCATTATTTAAAGGAATATAACAAAAATATATATTATAATATTTTATTAAATTATTTATATTAGTACCAAGCATTGAAAAGATTTTGACCATGTTTAAAATTGTATTATGTGTATAGTTTAGAAAGAGAATTTAGAAAACCAGTTTTATGTATCGTTTCAATGAAAAAAATTTGAAAATGTATCTCTTTAAAAGGCATCAGAACTTTTCCTGTAAGGCATGTTTTTGAGCAAAAAAAAACAGGTAACGATTATGCTCCTTAAAATAAAAATTGTCACACTGAATCCAATAATGTTTAAAATTATAATCAAATTATATTACAATTATATTGTAATATTTGGCGACATCATTTTCTAATATAAGTCCCAATCCTTAGGCCATGGCCCATTTGTGGGTTCAGGTAGCATGACAATAAACCATGGACCATAATATAATATTAACATTACTAATATCTATATTTTTAGTTAAATAAATAACAATATTATTATATATTTGTACTATACAATAATATTTCTGGTTATAAAAATACTTAATCAATAATAACTTAATAACACAATTAACACATTAAACTATCCAGTTTATTGCAAATATTGACTCTCTTATAGGGGACAAGCAATATCAAAAATCTCAATAAATTGTTTACTTATATCTAGTATGTATTATTGTAAAGGGAATGTGGGGGATAAAACCACCCACAGATCATTCCAGGGTAATACATTTTAGCACTCCTTAGTTTAAGATTGAAACAAAATTGGTGGTCTACACAACTAAAAAGGTTGAGAACCGCTGGTATAGATATAATATAATTATAAATTTTATATAGGTACACACCATAATGAAGATTTAATATTGTGACAAAATAACATTTTTCAATGTACTACATATTTTTATTTGGAGTTGACAAAAATTTAGATGTTTCTCATAACAATAAGTATTTATCTAAAAATGACCATTAATTGACCACCGATTTTAAATTGTATTTCTATTTAAAATTGATTATATAAATGTCAATAATTTTTCACTAATTTTGCTGTGACACTGGTAAAATTCCTTAGCGCTTTAGTACCCAACACCAAAAAATATAATTTTTTTTAGCCATTATTCATTTATGTTTTATGTGAATTAAAAAGTAACGCATATGCTCCACTCCCGAGAAATAAATGAGTTGTAAAATAATAATATCATAATAAATATATTATTTTAAACACCTATATATTATAATCAATATTTTGAATTCTTTATGATAATCCGTTTATTTTCGTGATAAAGTTTGTGATAACGGCAACATCGTTATCGTGCGTGCGTGGACGCGAAACGATAAGCGTCAAGCAATAACTGAAAATCGAACCGATTGCTGCAATCCGCCAGGTCTTAGGTCTCTGCTACGTTCTGGTGCATTGAACTGTCAAAGTGGCAAAGTCCTTTGGCTTTGATCATCCGCGTTGTTCACAGGACACTGTTCATGCGCGTATGCGATCATCGTAACCGTTTACGATTCCACCGGATACTGTGAAAATGGGTAAGAAGAACGTTTGCGTGGTGGTCTTGGGCGACATTGGCCGAAGCCCAAGAATGCAGTATCATGCACAGTCTTTGATCCGCCAAGGTTTTGACGTTGACATCGTCGGATACACGGACAGCCCTGTGCTGGACGATCTGAAGGAAAACGCCACGATTATCAGTGTCCAGAAACCGTTTCCGTTTGACGAATGTGAGTATATTTACTTTACTCAATGTTTTAATACTACACTCCTGTCCCATACTAGTATAAAATTTCCAATTTTCTAATAAGATTTCACAATTGTTTTTTACTTCTTTGAAAAATCGATTGAATTTGACCACATCCGTCATTTACAATCCCACCCTAGCATTGTCATAGATCATAATAGTTTCTTGTTAGGGTCGCAACATGACTATACATTCTCTTTGTACTCCACAGATGTTCCACGGATCATAGCATTCCTGTTTAAAGTCATATGGCAAACACTGACACTATTTTGGGCCATATTGGTGAAACGCAAATCTGATATCGTTCTAGTTCAAAATCCGCCTGCGATTCCAACACTCGCTGTTTGCTGGTTTTACTGTCTGCTCGTCAATGCAAAATTTATAATCGACTGGCATAATTATGCATACTCAATACTTGCTCTGACATTAGGTTCCAATGCACCTCTGGTAAAACTTTCCTTATTGTATGAACACTTTTTTGGCAGACTAGCTGATTCTAATCTTTGTGTAACCAAAGCAATGAAAGAAGACTTACATAATAAATGGAATATTGAGCAAGTATTTTTGCAGTTACAATGTATAAATACTTTTAATTTGTCAACAAAATATCTATGTTGTATATGTATTTCAGAGCTACAACTCTATATGATCGACCGGGACCACAGTTTAAAACAATAACATTAGCTGAAAAACATTATTTACTAGAAAAAATGAATTTAAAAGATTTCACTGAGCTATCAGAATCTGGAGAAATGCGATTAAAGTCCGACCGGCCTAGTCTACTTGTGTCCAGTACTAGCTGGACTCCAGATGAAGATTTTTCAATTCTATTGAAAGCTCTACAAAGTATACACAAAATTACCTACATATATTACTGATTTATTTTAATCAATTGAATGGATCACTGTTTAAATGTATTTGTTATTCTTAAATTTATCTTGCTATTATACTATGGAAATGGTTCTGGGTAATTGTTGAGGAATATTTTACTATATGTGTACGTCAAAATCTCTATTTATTTTAAGAGATAATTAAGTCACCACAATATAATATACATTTTGTGTTTCAGAATACGATGAAAGTGATGATATCTATCCAAAACTTGTTTGTGTTATAACCGGTCGAGGTCCATTAAAGTGTCACTATCAACATATGATTTCAAAATTAAAGTGGAATAAAGTTTCAATCATTACACCTTGGCTTGAGAATAATGATTATCCACTTCTTTTAGGTAATATTGCAGGAATATTAAAATAAAATATATTATTTTATAAATAATATATTTCCTGAATTATTTTAGCGTGTGCCGATCTTGGTGTATGCTTACATGCATCCTCAAGTGGTTTAGACTTGCCCATGAAAGTAATTGATATGTATGGTGTTGGCTTACCTGTTTGTGCATATGATTTTAAATGGTAAACTGTTAGAAAATTCTAATTATTTGCAATAAATTATACCAATTTTTTTTAAGATTTTTAAGAAATGTTTTTTTTTCAGCTTAAATGAACTAGTTCGACATAACGAAAATGGTCTTGTATTCTCTAATGAAAATCAGCTTGCAATGCATATTATGACATGGTTTAAAAACTTCCCTTTGCAGATCTGTGAGAAACAAAGTAGATTTTGCAAAGAAATTGATAATTTTCGAGCAGTTGATTGGCATACTAACTGGATGAATAATGCGTATCCAATTTTTTCTAATGACAATGAATAGCTACCATTTGTATGGCTATTTATATTTAAAAACTTAATTACATTTGAATTCCTTTATATAATGTAATATTGTAGGTATTTATTTTTAATCATGTATTCATACAATGAATTTGTTTAAAAAAAATTAAATTCCTTCCTAGGCAGCATTTCTAAGAACGTCATTCCCGAAATCTGTTTGATTTTAAAAATAAGAATTATTTTAAAGATAAAATGTTTACTTCATAATATCTTTAATTTGTTTACCAAAAATAATTAAATATTTAATAGAAAATATTAAGTGTTATTAGATTAGTGATATAATAGTTAATAGTGAATATCTTAAATTAAAATAATTTAATTAGTATAAATTTGTTTTATTTTGTACACATTTATTCACTTTTACCACTTTTTCTAGCTATCTCATACACTTTGTTGTTTATACAAAATACATCATTGATAAATTTGGTTACCTAACACCTTTAGCATAACGCATATGGATAAATTATATTTTTGGTTTTCTAATTTAGTATACAGAATATAGATTATTTCCTGTATATTATATTGACCATTTAACGGCAGCAATTTTTCATCAATCAGGAATAAGCTTAAAACTTATGTACTTAATGTACTCTTTTATTTTAAAAATATCAAGATAATTGGTTGAGTAGTTTCAGAAAACATACGTGACAAAGATTTATATCTTCACATTTATGTAAATATAGTCAGCTCTTACCAATAAATCAACCCATCAGCCCATTTTTCTCAGAATTTATAGACAAATATTATAAATCAATAAGTATTATAATCAAATATAGACAATGTCACTCAGAAATAATATAGCTTTCTACTAGTGAAAGAATTTTCAAAATCCGTTCAGTTGTTCCAAAGATTACTTCCTACAAACAAACTCATAAACTGCAACTTTATCTCTTTATAATATTAAGTATAAATTATGAAGATATTTTCGCTAACATAACCTTGCATATTTAACCTATTAAAAATATCTTATATAAGGTTAATAATTCTAATGCCTATTAATATAACCATATTTTTTTTATAAATCAATAAACATGTCAACATAGTAATTTAATAATGAAAAACATTAGATACACTTCTTAAGAATATTTTAGTACAATATTTGTTTTCTCTCTCAATATTAGTGCATCATACTAGATAAAAATGCATTCTTGTAAAATCATTGTTTATAATTTTTTGTATAATTTTAAACTTAAAGCAAAATCGCAAAATAATAGATGATAATATTTTTAGGTTTTATATTTTATTATTATTTGACTTTATAATAAACTTTAAATTATTGTAAATTTAAATAAATAGGTATTAAATTATTTTGAGACAATATTTATACAAATCTATATGCTAAACCCTCAGAAATATTATTCATAAATTTTATAATGGATGATGTTACTCTGATTGCTCAAAAACTTAAAAAAATAAAAAATAATTTTAATTAAATTTATTTTAAGATGCTTGAGAAACCAAACTGGATACAAATGGTGCACTGTCATCTTCTTAAGTTAACTGTTCATATAAATCATAATATGTATAAAATCATTTTAAAAACAATTTATTGATATATGTTGAATATTTTTATTAAAATTGTTACTTGCTTATGAGAATATCTAAAGAAGAGATTTGATTTGTATTATCCATTTGTCCCTAACATTGTTTTTCACAACCCAAAAAAATAATTTTAATATATACATAGTTCTTTATCCATTTCTGAATACATAAATACATAATACTATTTAAATACTATACAGTTTACACACATACAATTTTATGTTTTTTTTTCCTGATTACTGTGTTACAAATGTTACAATAGATATATGATTTGTGGCACAAATTCAATAGATCATTTTATTGTTACACATACAATTTTTTTGTTCGTGTAATTTATCACGTTAAATATTGATTATTTTGAATTAAAAATTCAAATAAATAATGGAAAGTAATACAGTTCAAAATAATTTTAAATACCATTTATTTATATGACAATAATTATTGACAGTAGTCAGTAATGTATGATAGGTAGTGTTATTACACGGTAGGTAACAATTAAAAGTTGTTTGATACTATGTAATAGTGACAAATCAATGTATCAATAATATCAGACAAAAGTACAAGACACTACCTATTAGTTATAACTTCTACCTTGTACAGTTTAACGTATACCTATTGAAATAAAATGTTAATTTATCTAATATATTTTACTTTACCGAAGACCCGATAGCATCACACAAAACAATCAATGACTGCATCGGCACGCACTACACACATATATACTAGGCTGAAGGATTATATTGTTATTATAATTATTATAAATTTTGTTAAGGTACCTAATCAAAATATAGTTATATCTATATGGCGCGAGTGTGGAACACCATGATAATACACATGTATTTAGCCGAATAGCAAAACATAAATACGATATTGGTATTTCACACCATAATGTTTTCACTGTTTTCAGGCATTTTAAATGAATATGGAAGAAGTAAAAATTTTTAGGTAAAAATATCAGGCTTTGGCAATTTACGTTAACGGATTAAAAATAAATTTACAGTAAGAGCGAGAGATCCGCAAACTTTAGAACTAGCTATACAATTAGCTGGACAAATAGAAATCAAACTAAATTATATATATTATATATAGAATTACAAAAAAGGCAAAATAATATTAAAAAAGAGCAAAACTGAAATAATAATAATAACGATAAACGTTGGTCAAATAAATACCAAGATAATAATAATAGACAGAAAATTAATATTGATAATAATAATTATCGCAATAACAACAGTAGGTACCTAACAATTTTGCTAGGAATAATAATAACAGCTGGTAAATAAAATCTTAATAAAGGCGGAAATAATAATTAATAATCATCAATATAATAATAGGCAAAATAACTCAAGATCTTTTGTGGCAGAAATAATCATATTGCACATGATTGTAGAAGTAATGGGCAAAATCAAAGATATGGTAATAATATTCGCCTATTTATTAATCAGCAGGCCGTAGGGTATACCTAATGTAAGGCGCTGTTGAGCATTGTTTACGATATTGAAAACATTTTTGAGCTGTTGGAAATAGGAAATACCGTTTTTTTGATATTATAATGATATTACAGTCTACAATAAGGAGGTTGGTGAAATGGTTCGAGAATTATATTTTTCAAAAACCACCTTTACCATAATTTTTTGAAAATTATGCGTATAATGTTAAGTATGATGTTAAGTGATTTTCAAATTTTAAATATTACTTATTAAATTATTATACCAACGTTATATATTACCTATTTTAAAGATTATTTTTCGGAAGTTGATTATTTATACTTGCTTACACCGAACATAGACATAGTTCCCATGTACCTATACGATTCAGTATTATGTACAGCATAGTATAATACATTATTTAAATGCGTTATAAATATAATATTATAATAGGTATATGCGAGTCTAAGTTTCTTTCGATTCCCCCAGCACTCGGCGCCCCTGTCCATTAATAATTATTTTATAAATCGTCAACTTTCTACTCATTATTCTGGTATATTGTATTCATATTTGAAGTATAATATTAATTTGTACTTAAAAAGCCCAGAAAATGTATTACTTCAATTTTTTGCCGTCCTATACAATTGTAGTTCATAACAAATTCAACACTCATCGTACGTCTCGGTCCCCTGTATTATCCAATTTATTGTTTACTATTATATTAAATTCTTAGGTACCTATAATTAAAACTATTAAAACTAATTTTTCATAATTAAATTACACAATCAAATTCTATATTGAAATTTATATATATATTATATACTATATTGAAAATGTTTTGGTCAAAACATATTCATTTTTGCAAAGTTTATTAATATTATATTGTTTTATTAATATATTTTAGTATATTTATATAAATAATAATATTTTTACATTTAGAGTAGAGTTATAAAAAATGTGACCTATGATAGAGGGATAGGTAGAAGGAATTAAAATGTAATTAATAATTATTGTAGTAAGATAGGACACGATAGTGCTAGTTGTTATAGTAGGCAAAGAAATGAACGTAATAATGTAAATCAGACAGGAAACGGATAAACGGCAACAGCATCCGTTTGAATGTTCGATCAATCAAATACCCGTAGGTCTGCCAGATGAGGAACAAACGTACAGCAATGTTTCAATATAATTTCAGTAATTAATATTAATCAAAATAATGTATCATTTCAATCAACCTAGTTTTAAAACGCAAAATACATATTTTTTAAACACCGATACCTAGAGTATCAATTTAATAAAAATTAATTAATTAACAGATAAAACGTGAAACTCTATAGTTAACGAAAAAAAAAATATATATTTAAAAGGAATAAATAACAAAATAGTATTCACCAATCTACCACAGGCAAAATTACAGTAATATTAATATTAAATAAATATGAATTTAAAACCGATTTTTATGCAATGAATAAAGAATTCCCAATACCAAAAGACAGGATTCTAGATCACCACTTCCGTGTTGCAAAATAACACAGTAATAGATTTCGCGAATAATACGCCAACTATAAAAAACAATATTAAACGAAAATTAAAATAAAATATGTTTTAGATTAAAAACGCGAACGGAAACGGTAGTATCTATAGTCTATACCAATATAGCCGATCTAAATATAAAATATTATAGACTGTTATCTTGGTTATTTAATTTAAAAGATTTAAAAGAAATTAGCGAGATGGCGCAAACAATTAAAGGAATATAACTACGAAATATAAAATATAAAACGGGAATACAAAATTCTAATGTAAATGCTTTTAGTAGATGTAGAATACATAGTAGATATCCAAAAAATAAAAACGAAAGTTACGCGAGCTATCTAGAAAAATCGGAAACAGCTAAAACAAATAAAAACTTAAAAGAAGTGAATGGAAACTTAATAGAATCATCCACGGTATATTATATTGTATAAAAAATAGAAAAATATTAAAATTTAAATCGGGAATTAATTATGATTTCATTGAATACGCAAGTTCGGAAATAATAAAATGTTAAAATCAAATAAAGAAATAGGCGACGTAGTAAAATTTAAATAAGAGGAAGGATACATTATATTTATAATAATTAAGAGCAAAAAAAACAATGTATGAGAATATTCGATTAGCACTATTAAATTTAAAATATTTTTACATTCTTTAAATAAACTAGCTATGAATCAAATAGGTAAGAAAGATGGTTTAGATTGAGCAAAAATAAGATCCATGATTAAATAACGAGTACATACTTGAATATTTCGTAGTGCGCTAATACAGATTTAGAAATAATAATTTGTAGGTACTAAATTAGAATATACTATATACTAATGAAGAAAAATTAATTATATTTAAATAATTGTGTGATTTTCTGTTAAGAAGTCATACTGGATTACACACAAATAGAACAATTAAAAATATTAAACTGCAATTTAAATAATTTAATTGGCTGGGGTCAAAAGTTTAAAACAAGAAATGAAAGAGTTTATAAAAAAATTGTGCTTCATGACAAACGAATAAGACAACAAATAAATACCAACGTAGAAACGAAGTCCTATAATTATTACTAAAACAAGTTATATATCGTTTGAAAAAATATTTATGGATATAATAGTATAGAAAACATAGTAGGACCTTTAGCAACAACTGCTATAAGGCTATAGGGAATACGTCATATATTATATTGACAATGCAGGGTGACCTAACAAAATTTTCTTTAGGTGTTCTGACTGTCCCGTTGCCAAATCATTACTCTGAACACCTAAAACTATTTTGACACGTTAAGGTACAGATTGACAAATGCAGTAGTAGTAATAATTATTATACACTTTACTTGAACTCAGAAATTCCCCAAATCTGTATAATATAAAATAATATAATATAATAGTTATAACTTATAAGTATTAAATAATTAATAGTATAAACATGTTATTAAAAGACGTGATAATGTTTGAAGTAAACAGTATTTAAGTGAATATGTTAATCAAAATACAAAATCGTATCATTGAGTTAATTATTTTTATTTAGGTTACAAGTATTAAAAATATATATTATATTAATTCTTAATTTTATATTACTAAACTTTTAAATGGATTTTTAGTAAATAGTCTTAATAAAATACTATAATAGGTAATTTAGTTTTTAAAATATAATAAGTACTTGATTTATTTTTCATAAACTTGTTTTTCGAGATTTGATCGATGCGAAGTTTTCAATAACATCATCAAAATTGATAGTTCGTGTCATTTTATTTTCTATTGGCAGTATAGCAATTCGATAATCTTTCTTGAGTCATGGTTGAACGGAGATATGTTTTGATTAGTTTAAGTTTATTGAATGATCTTTCTCCAGACGCAACAGTTACAGGAAATGTAAGTAATAGTCTGTAAACGATAACTAAATTTGGATACACTGAGCTTAGTGCATATGTTTTTATGTCACTTAATATGTCTAAATAAGTTGCCATTTTTAAATTAGGTATAATCGCTTCTCCTTGATACTTAAAACATTCAATTTCATTCACTAATTCACTATTTAGGTCTGAACTATATTTTAAAACTAGATCTGCGGCGTGTTTTTAAGATCTTCAATTGACAACGTATTAAGATGGAACCCAAAAAGAAATTAAAAATCGTTAGCAATGTTCAACAATGCTTCAAAACGCCAAGATATTTGAGAAATTAAAGTATCCATAACTTGATTGTATTCCAATTATTTAAGTTCCTGTTGTATAGTAAATGTTGAATTGGATACTTGTTCACCATTCATGTTCTTATTTTTTTTGGTCTTTTTGATTTAAATATTATTGGAATTTCAGCTTCATTACATACATTATTTGCTAAAAATTTAATATTTTCTGATCCTTTATTTTGCATTTCTTCCAAAGCATTTTTTAAACCCATCACAATTTTTACAAATAATAATAATTCAATTAATACACGCACAAAAAATTTACCACAATACCTACTTAAGTTTTAATTTTGTAGTTATAACTGAAGGAATTTGCTTTTTTTGATTCAATGTGAAACTAAATTTAATTTCAAAATTATTTTCTACATTTGTTCCTGTTATATCGATGATTATTTTATCATTATTATTTATTCAATTATTTTACTTGTACTCTTACAATTGAAACTACACCTACAATTACAAGTACTCCTACAATTGTAAATACACATACAATTGCAAGTTTACCTTCAATAAAAATGACACATACAATTGATAGATGTATGAACAAGATTATTGATTATGAGGATGATATAATTATTATTAGTGACAACGAAGATGATGATTCTAATTTGAATTTTGTTGAAATTGATGATAATGAAGAGATTAATAATAAAATTAATGAAATTGATGTAAAGGATTATGAATCTAATATACTCATGGAGCTTAAAAAATGGCACATACAATTGATAAATGTATAAACAAGAGTATTGATTATGAGGATGATATAATTATTATTAGTGACAACGAAGATGATGATTCTAATTTGAATTTTGTTGAAATTGATGATAATGAAGAGATTAATAATAAAATTAATGAAATTGATGTAAAGGATTATGAATCTAATATACTCATGGAGCTTAAAAAATGGCACATACAATTGATAAATGTATGAACAAGAGTATTGATTATGAGGATGATATAATTGTTATTAGTGACAACGAAGATGATGATTCTAATTTGAATTTTGTTGAAATTGATGATAATGAAGAGATTAATAATAAAATTAATGAAATTGATGTAAAGGATTATGAATCTAAGATACTCATGGAGCTTAAAAAATGGCACATACAATTGATAAATGTATGAACAAGAGTATTGATTATTAGGATGATATAATTGTTATTAGTGACAACGAAGATGATGATTCTAATTTGAATTTTGTTGAAATTGATGATAATGAAGAGATTAATAATAAAATTAATGAAATTGATGTAAAGGATTATGAATCTAAGATACTCACGGAGCTTAAAAAAAATTAGCATACAATTTTAAACAAAATGAGTGATCATTTGACAGGAATTAAGGTAGTATAGTTTTTACATTTTAAAAAATATTTAATTAATATTATTAAATGGTTTTGTAGATATTTGAAAGTATTTTATTTAACAAATTATCAATTTGGATGATGCAAGGAAATATTAAAACTAAAAAAAATACAACTATTAAAAAGATTTACCAATCAATGGAAAACAAAGTTTGACTGTTTGTCACATAAAATAAAAACATTAGTAAATAGTACATGCAGTAATAAAAATACAAGACTTATCAATATTTAAGATAAAAATATAATGGTAAATTTGAAATTCCTTATTTTAATGTTTAATAAACAAATAATTATATCCTAACCAGCATTATTATTATAATAGCGCTTTAGCCAGTATATTTTTTCTTATTATTATTTTATTTATTTATGTGATTCTGCTCTGATCTTATTCTTATTGTTGTAATTTTTTTATGATAAGAACCATTTACCATATTTCTATTGTAAAAATGATATTGTAGTTCTGAATTTTTCACTCGCTTGATCTTTCTTATTCTCACGGTAAATTAAAGACAAGTCATTATATTCAATTTTATAATATTTAGCTATTTTTTTTTTTTTCATTAAGCTAACTTATATTTATGATAATAATAATTTTTATTTTATTTTATTATAATAATTTAGTGTACTGTTTAAAATGGATATCAATTATTCATATAATTTTACTAGCTTTTCAATTTAATGTTATACTTAAAAATATCATAACTGTGTTATAGGATACAATATTATGTTCAAATATTGAAGTTGACAAGCAACCAAATAATATTGGTGTAAAGGAAAAAGGTTAATCAAACTATCTTGCACAAACAATAACTCAAAATTACATAGGATTAAAATAAACTAAAAATAAATTAATCTTAATTTTTTGTTTCAGTTTCCACAGAATTAAAAAGTGATAATACACCAGGCAATTTGAAAACTTCAAAATTATGCCAACAATCTTTAAAGAGTAAAAACAAATACCTATCTGAATCTGATTCTGATATTATGACAAGTAAATCTGAAGAAATAAAAATGAATATATCTTCTACACCAGTGAAGGTTGATTTGATTAAAGATATTCGATTTAACTATTACTGAACAAAATAATTTAACTTAATCTGACTCTAGTATTAAGATTACTCAATCTAAAGTTAATGAATCAAATGAACTTTTTACTCCAGTGTTTGATGTTACAAAAGCTTTAGAATTAAGCCTGAAATCATTAAAATGAAAAATATCTAATTTGATTCAAAATAACACGAGTATTGAGATAATTAAACCCAAATTTGTAAAATGTAATGAATCTTTTTGTCTAGCATTTATTGATTCAACTATAGATAGTCTACCAGATATGATGGCTTCAAGACTTGGTCCAAAATTATTAAATAGTCAAATTAAAAATTTTACTTGTCATAACACTGCTATTTTAGAAATTGCAATGTGTTACCTAGGTATATGTCTATAGTGTGTTAATGCATACTATTTGTAATCCTTTTATTATTCTTATAGGTGTGTCCCACAGGACCATCCTTAGAATTTGAGAAGCCCAGGGTAAAAATATTTGTAAATGTAGGTAGTCTAAGTAAGTATATTATAGCTTAGGCTGAATACGTTACAGACATTTTTTGAAAATATGAATAAACTATTTTGGGAGGTACCTATAGGAACATTTACAATTTATACACATGGCCATAATATTATAGGTCATACGGGCTGCAGTGCTTTCGGTTGTTCGGTACATAGTTCACAGAAACACGTGGATCATTATACACATCATATAGAACTATAGAAATATTATTGAAGCGCTAACTATCTGCAATGTTAATGATTCACATCGGCAAAATAAAGTATAAATGAAATAACTGTTGAATGTATACTTATATTAACGACTATCTAACTCGGTAATAACGATGAGATCGATAAGTTTATAATAGTACGTTCTTTATTTAATTATTAGATTAGGTGTACGTATGTATATATATTACACACCATGTATATATATATATATATAATATAGGATCGCTGAACGTTGAACTGCTGCCATTCATCACTATACTATGATAATATATTATAATTATTAATTATTGTTGTATTTTTTTCCCCGATAAGGTCTGCACAATATATTGTAATAATTTATTGTATTATTTGTATTATACGTAGGTACCTACATAAACAAAACGCACGTCAATGCAAAAACTAATGACGAGGAATGTCGGTCGTGTTAAAAATGTGTTAATAATATTATATTATATTATATTTGTTATAATATGTTTAATACTGTTTCTTGATTGATATCAGTAAATTATGATAGCATTGATAGCAAATATATTACAGTCACTAATACCACTAAAACATTGTTCATAACGTTCATATTATTATTATAAACTTAAAACCGTTTGGTTAATACTTAGGTATTTTATATCTATTACATTCACGTACATATTATAATATGTACCTATAGAGTGAATAAGGTACCTATACATTTATATGACATATATACATCGGTAGATACATTATGTAATGTGATAGTACCTACTACAATAATCGTTGCTTGGCTTGATATTTTTGATTATGATCAAATGTTGTTACCGGTTACACGCGTAACATATTTATTTACAATTCATACTGAGGTAAATAAATAAACGGTTTTAAATTAGCAACTAGGTTATAAAACAAAAATGGTTTTTAACGGACACGTTATATTATGTGAAGTAGTTATTGAAATAATATTATACATTTACACCCACATATTTAAATATAAGTATTATGTATATTATGACTTAGGTAATGTTGACTAAATTATACTAAATATAAAACATTTTCGTTTACGCATTTATTATAAAATACAATTTAATTATTATACTTACTAGGTACCTATTACAGTTTTTATTTATTTAATTTATTTTATAATATACTTAAATTGAACTTAAAGGTTTATAATTTTAATTTTAATGTGTAAATTAAGCCATAAAGATCATATTATAATATTATATAATATATATTCGATTATTATTATTACTAAGGAACGGATTTTATTATAAATGCATATTTTTATTGGTATGAGATATTTTAAATCTGATAAAAAATGTGTACGATTTAGATCATTCTAATTGAAATAAACCCAAATTTATTTTACATATTTTTACATATTTGGTAAATACGTACGTATTTTGTACATATTTTCGTAATTTTTGATTTTTCCATTGATTTTCGACTACGTTTAACATTATCTGCTTCGTCTAAAACAACAAGATATGTGATTTTTGATAAAGATATTTTAATAGGAAAAATTCAACAAGGATCTCTGGAAATTAAATTTATTCCTTCTGGTATAGTAAATAATAATTATGCCCCTATCATATTTATTGATGTGGAACGGTCTTTTAACCAATACAAAAGTATTCTCCGACCAAACTGTCGTACTTTTTTATTTGCAAACCTACAACAATACCTATGTTGTTTCTTATTGCCTTGTTCCGGAATAATATTCATAACCTTATATATCTAAATTATATTACTTTTATTTAATATTTATAATTATAAAATATTTATTTTTTGGTGATTTTCAATACTAATACATTTTTTCAATATTTACATATTTTGGAATTTTTATTCCATATTTTAAGAAAAATTGGTACATATATATGTACATATTTTGACTTTTGTATTACAATAAAATCCGTTCCTTAATTATTACCAATACCAAATAACGAGTTTAAGCAATAATAATAGGTTATTATTATATTTAACTTCAAGTAGGCATATTTCTATGAACTAATTTGTAAAGCTATCTGCAGAGGATATATTATTTGTGTGTTTTGAACGACTTATTTTTTAGAATATTTTTATTTGGGATTATCCTTGCATTTTTGTCTTGTTTTATTGTAATGGTTTAAGAATTAAATTTATTAAATAAGTTACCTAGTTTTATAAAATAAAAAAATTGAAAATTGTCATGGTTTTATATTCATAGTTATACGAGTATTATACATTCGAAGTATATTTTTTCAAATTAAAGCATTTTTAATACTTAATATTATCATAATAATAAGTGTATATTTTTAAATACATATCATTTTATTTTAGTGGTATACTGTAATACAATTAATTGTATAAATTTCGTATATATGTATATAAAATATTTTTAGAGTAAAAGTTCCGGACCTTACAAGTTATTAATAAAAACTTATTATAAATTATACTGTAGTAGTGCAGTATATTATACATAATAAGTAATAATATTATCTAATAATGTCATATTGTTATGTCACAATCATCAGACTTAAATAGTTAAATAGTTGCCGATCATAAAATACAATATATTATAGTATAATTAATCAAGTTTATATTTATTAAATACATTTAAATAAAAATATTACACAATTATTAATTTATAAGGAGATATAAATCAATTTTGTGTATTCGTGTTGAATGTGATGGACAAGAGGCTAACATTTAAACTAGGAGTATTTCGTAGATTGACCGTTGTAATATTTTATTATAAGAAATTATTATTTTTTTTAAGCATGAGTTATATTATCTGCGTAGTCAATTAATTACCAGACTAATATTTATCTACACATACGAAATTAAATATTTGATAAACCATGTTATTACTATGCTAGCTGTAGTAAACTATTTTACTATAACATCGATTATACAGAATTGGAAATTTAAAAAAACTATGTTGTTCTAAGATTTAAAATAATTATTTCAGAAAACAATCTGAATACATGAAATATGCGAAATCAGTTGACACGATCAGAACTTTTAAACGACATGATTTTTTTTCTTGGAGACTTAATAATATCATGTTAATCTGTTTTCAGTACATAATAATTAAATCGTACAGTGAATGAATGCATTATATTAAATATATTATTAATCACTCCACAATTCACAAAATAATACTAATTACTGTAATTCTCGTATATATAACTATTATAATTAATTATGTATAATTATTTTAATCTTAAATAATTTAATTTATGTATGTCGAGAACAATACACGGTGTTCAGTATACCAACTGTATAAAATACCAAAATGTCTATATATCAATATTATTACAACAAAAGCGCCTTCGCTCTTTGCCCTTTACACAGACATACAGTATTATATATTTGTGTGTTGTGTCGTGTCGCGTTTGTTTGTATAAATATTAAATACCTACCTAATAAACGTTAATACGTTGATAACACGTTATAATAGAATGTGTCGCATCTTACAGATACAAGTTAAATATATATTTCTAACTCTAGAAAAACACTATTCAGACGATGCAGTCTGAATAAAGCTCTAGATCAGGAGTCTTCAACCTTCTTTTGCAGCGGGCCACGTATTATTTTTTTTTTATACTCGACTATTCGTGAATATACTTAAAGGTAGTATACTACTTGTGACTTGTAACGGATACACCATACACTTACGAAATTTGAAATGAATTATATTTAATTATTATTTGAGACGATCGTAACATGAAACTGGTACCGATATCTATAGGCTATAGTATACATCTGATTTTTGGTAACAAATTAGATATAATTGTAATAGGTTCTAATTCAGAAACAATTTTTTTTTTATCATTTTTATATTATAATCCTAAAGAAAATTTACTCCAATATACGATACACATGTTTTTCATAAAATGGAAATATTATAATTTAAAATACCAATGTCAGATACACACTTCAGTATACTTGAAAATATTTTAATCAATTATTATGGCATACCTAAATAGGATTAAATTATCGAAAAACAACTTTTATTTTTTTTCGGAGTGCTAGTAGATTTTTCAATTATTAAATAATTCAAAATTTTAAAAATTGTTTCTTTTATATTCTCTTAAATAAATTATTAAATTTACAACATAGAACAGCTAGGATATGTTTATGAGTTTAATTTAGGTACTTATAAAACACCCTACACTTTTACGATAGTAAAATATAAAACTTTTAGGGCACACGTAATTGACGTAACAATAATAATAATTAGAAAAAATCTGATCTATTACAGATACAATTAAACACAGTTATGTGATTATTTTATTCATAAATTCCCTATCAGAACGCTAAATATTTTGTGCTCCAAAAGTTAAGAATATATTATGTAAAAAATTATGGGCAATCTATTCTTCTGCAGTTTTTCATTGTGTAATATTTTTGTACGTACATTGCAATTTTTTATTCACCCTAGTTCGTTCCTCCATGTCCAGTTTAAATGCGAATTTGTCAAATAATATCAACTATGTTTTCATTTTTTAAATAATATATTCGTTTTAAAGGAACTATACATTTAGTAGTATATTCGTAACGGCATACAGCTTTAATAGTCTATACTTAGTCATTATATTAATATATTTCTGTAGCGTACATTTACATTGTGTCATTAATTTAAACGTAACAACATTTTTTACAGTGTTGTTTATTATATTTATTCTTCAAAATGTTCACTTCACTAATTAAAAGTTTATATTTTTCAGCCAATAGAAAAACAAAGAATTATCATGTATTTTTCTAGATACTGGATTATTAAATTTATTAGATATAAAGTACTAAGTACGTATGTTTTTCATTTAAAAATAAATGTTTTGGATGTTAATCGTATACGATAATATATATGTATATGTATATAACTACGTCGAATGACGATATTATACTAAATGTTAGCAAGACAACATGATAGCATGGCAGGTATCCAGATTTATAAAAGTAGTTGCGGGTAAGCTAATAAAACATTTTATCGAATCTATCAACTTGCTGTACAACGCTTTGTACTGTTTATAGGTAGTATGTTTAATACTTTTCTGTTATCCCTAGATTAGATTAAATAATGTCGGCATTACCAACAATCACTAATATCGTCGTATATATAAATGTCCCAAACAGTACAAATTTTATCGATGTACCAACATTCATAAATTACTTTGGTATAAGACGATATTAACCGGTATTTGTTAGCATTCACAGTAAGTCAGTAACATATTATTATGAAAAAAAAAACCATAAACAAACACAACATGTCACAGACCTTGCAACTCAATTAATAATCATAAGACACCTCTTAAAATACGAACAGACTGTAGCTGCAGTGACGTATATAGGAGAGGTTAGGGGTTCAAACCCCGCCCGAAATATATGGTTGGTACGGGCATTGATTTCGATTGTAAGATTGTATAATTAATTAGAATTTAAGAATGAAATTTTTTTTTACACCCCCTGAAATTAATTTCTATATACGCCACTGGACTATAGGCCCTAGAAGATGTTTAAATGCATTCGATTATATTTTATAATGATATACTTAACACGAGCTAAACACACTGCATCGTGTTTTGTTCGCATGACACGCAGGATACCCGACAGACAGATACAAGCGCAGGAGAGGTTGACCGCAAACTATATACCTATTATTATAATAATATCACTCTTGTCTAGGAGAGCTGGTCCCCAGACTGACAGAGTGACAGGGTTTTGACAGACGCGGCATCATAGTGCTTGAAGCAACACCTCTCTGACTACCGCTATATTATTGTGTATATTATTTTTATTTTATTTTGAATTTAGTCATACTTCAATAAACGTAAACACTTAGAAAGCATTCACCGAATTGTGTTGAAATTATTCCAACTCCGTCCTTCGGCCTATATCACGTTGGAATTGTTGTATTCCATAATATCTTTATTATCTGCATTATCAATATTGTAGTGTACCAATAAACTAATCGTTGTGCAGTGGCGATGTAGCCGCGGTATAAAGAAATAATATGTTGCAAATAATTGTGAAGTGTTTATTTATTGAAAATATTCCGAGTGTTATAATCACAAATTATTCTATAAATGTTTTACAATCAGAAAATTAGACTAAGTTCTAGGGACTGATTCGTGATGTAAACTTACGCGAAGGTGATGCTTGTGCTAAATCTGGTAAATCACGTATATCGGCTCTCTTTCATAGTCGGTTTTCCCCTTCCTACTTTTCTCCGTAGGCTGTAGTCCTGTCCCATCTGGTCTACTGATCCGCATCATTTGTGTTCGCACGTTATTACGTAGTTTAGCACGAGGATGTGCGACCTAAATAGATTGTGGCAGGATAACACTTCCTAGTTCCTACATATCTTGTTCGTACTTATCCGTACATTATGGTATACCTATTACCTACCCAGTCGTATTGCTACTGTGTAGTTTCTGATATACGAACGAATCTGATCCGTTGTTAATCAAATAAGGACTATTATAATATTATTATGTCACGGATCTGGTGTATTTTTGGAAAGCTGGATTTGTTAGGCCCATCTCCGCTTTTTATGTTGTTGTTCAACTTTCGCTTTTCCTTGTTATATTCTTGGCACCAGACACAGGATATTTGGTCGTTTGGGTATGTAGTAGTAAGTATTACTACTGTTTACTATATCATGTATCGTTAAACACCTAATGTATTCTTATTCTTGTTATTACTATCATTCAGATAATCGTCAGATCACGTAGCAATATTTCTTGTATTCTGTATATGCATTCACAACCGGCATATCATTGAACTTAGAACCGTATTGACGTCACGGACATTATTTTTTTTTTTTTTTTTGGAGCGGTTGCTCCAAACAATATTATTCTATAGATATCATTATTGAATAAATAATGACTTTATGTGTTGATTTTAATTCATTGTGATAAATTTACAATAGGTATGCTTTACTGATATACTCTAGGATGAGTCAGCCACAAACATATAGAATTATTCTATATATCTGTGGAGTCGACAGATAGATATCAAAACGTACACCATTGTTGACTGTTATATGCGTATTATGGAATAGAGAAACTGAGAAAATACTATTATCGGCATTGGGGAAGAATATTTTTTTTATTTGGTCATTATTGTCATTAAAGCCAAATAATTTTATTTATTATGTTCAAAAATATCACTGGTATTCAATAGTTATATTGTCATTTATTAATTAAGTGATTACATGACAAAAAACAATATTAACTAAATATTATGTAAAATGTTGATTTTAGAACCAAACTACCAAAGAAGACAACAATATTGTTAAACACATTGTTCTTTATTTTTTTTAACCACAATGTATTTTCCAAGTTAAACAAAATCTAAAATTATTACCTATCTACATATTAAAAATACTTTATTTTTGTCAAACAGTGAAGTAGGTAGCTAAGTATTTTACAAAAATGTCGCTGTCAGAATTCGTACTTGTATGACAGCCGACAGGTATATTTACATATATTATCATAATATCATACCTCAATTGATTCTTAAAATGTATTAAAATAAAATAAAAAAGTAACGAGTAATTTAATACTTTTACCTCTATTACAGAAAGTAATTAGAATTACTATTAAAATTAAAAAGTAATTAAATCACCAATCACTATCAAATCATTTAAAAAGTAGTGTTGTTACATTATTTGTTACTCCCAGACACAGATTATATTAATACGCGTATCAATATAGGATATTTATTTTATATCATTACAAGCCGGAACTACGGAGGTCATGGGTCAATTGATAATATTGTAAAATACCTACATGTATAGGTACTTAATATCGATATTTATTCATAATAATAATAATAAAAAAAGTTAATCGTAGGCAGGTTTTGATTTAATATCCGAGCGATTGGGTAGCCTCGATGATGTTCGCCCTTATGGCGATAAAACGTTCGTGACGCCACCGCGTACAAGTCGCGGCAAAGGAAATACAATCGTATAACGTCAACAACACGTCCGTGACAGTGGCGGGACATCGTTATCTCATTATTTATTTTTTCTTATCAGTTGCCAATTATTGTCATAGTCATCGTCGTCGTCGTGCGAGCAGCGTGTGTCGGACGTCGATGGTGGTGGTGGCGGCGTCGGTGGTCTCTGATTTGTATCGCAATCTCACTACATAACGTCCAGCGCGCAACGGCGCGACGTTTCACTCGTTATTCCGCATCGCCGCGTTAATAATTATTTTAATTATAATATAGTAATCATCCAATCATCATCATAATAAGACTGTGATTTGTTTTGTATGTCGTAAAGCTGTTGTACCCACAGCGGCAATCGAACCACGACCGCGGACGTGAGACGATTTCTTTTTTAGTCTCTTTCGATTCTTCCGCTCCCTCCTCGCCGTTCAGTTCACACGCCGTTTGTCGGACGATCATTGGAGGCAGTCCACGCGGAAAAAACTACCTTTTGATGGACGATACCCGTCCGACGGTGTGTTGTCGTGTCGGTTGATATTTAACATTTATTTATCATCAGTGTGATCGTACACTAACCTACTGCCGTATAAGTACTTCGCCTTACGACATTTGCATAGTGTTCGAGTAAGTATACTTTTAATTTCTTTTTTCTGACATTACGGATCGTTTTGATTTCACTTCTAATGACCAACAGACATGGTGCACCGGTTTTTTAAATTTTTTTCTCACTTGGAATTTTATATTTAAATCTACTCGTAAACACACTGAGTCTAGTGCCTAGTTACATGCCTATCGCATTACAATTACTGCTCAGTAATTCAAAACTATCCTAAACCCATTGATAATAATATCAGGGCTTTTAGATATGGACAGCTGCTTTCCGTTATTATTGCCTGTTCAAAAACAAAATTCATAACTATTGTATACCATTTATCTGGTCATACTCGTAATTTGATGATAAGCCATGTTTGGTGTTTTAAATTTTAGTATTTTAAATATCTTCATACTATACTATTGACTTTTTTTTAAGGTGTTACAGCAACATAAAAATATCATTTGCTGTGTACAAAATATAAGTGCAGTTCCAATGGACATCCAATTTAATAGTTATGAGTACCATATGATCAGGAAGTTTACTTCCATGTGTTATGGTAGTAAATGTAATCTTATTGACAGGATCAAAATACGCAACAAGATTAGTGTATGGCATGAAATATTGACATACTTATTATCACCTGATGGCATCCTCAAAATTTATAAGGTTGAATGTACACCGGGTGAGAATAATGACCTCGTGACATCTGATTCTCTACCAAATTATGTGGTAAGACCTATATTTTATTTAATGTTTATTTAATCCAATTTTACTAGTTTTTCAATTTTTTCTGTATACCACTCACCTTCTAATGCTTTAAAAAAGAACAGTTGAAAATGTCAATAGTTATAAAAAAATTATTAGGCGCAAAAAACCTTGGTACACATTTTCAATAATTTACATAAAATATAAAATAATATTAGATCCAACGCAAATATTAATTAATAAAAATAACAAATTTATTTGGTGTACTATTATGCAGCATACCAAATTTTGTTAACCTCTGCTCCATACAGTAGGTATTTTCTTTAGTTACCTAGTGCTATTCTATTGTTTCCTTATTTAACTAACAGCAGTTATAAATACTATTTATCTTAGCAATAAACAATTTATACAATATTTACATACTAGTAAAAGGCTTTTATTGTTTTTACTCTAAATAATAAAACAATCTTGATCATAATCCATCATAAAATATTTGTATGAATTTATTTTCCTTAATGAAATTAAAATAAAGTGTTTAAAAACATTTATTTATCAATTATTGTATTAACTATTTATTATTTTATTAACTTTTAAATTGGTCGTTCATCAGTGGCATAGCCAATGGGGAGGGCTGAGCGGGCTGCAGCCCCTCGTAATATCAAGAAAATACAAAAAATATTTTAATTTTTAATGGTCTAAAAATCACTACAAAAATCTTAAATTGTATTTTACAAAAATTGATCAGCCCTCAAAAAAAAAAATTCCTGACTATGCCACTGTTGTTTGTAATTTTGTACTGCTAAACTAGACTTAAAAATATTGATGACTTATTTTACCAAGTAATCAACTTTATTTAAATTAACAATTGTTATTTATCAAAATTATGTTGGCTATTTATGAAGCTATTATTAATTTCTTACAAAGCATAACAATTATATTTACATTTATTTTTTAATATATATATATATAATCTATGTTACAATATTATGATCTAATCTATTCAATTCAGATATAAAAATGTTTATAAAGGGAAAAATATTTTTCGTTTGAGTAGTTGTAAATAAAGCAACAAATATTACGATACATTTAATGTCGTAAAATATATTGATTAAACAATATAACATTGATCATTTTTAAATTATACTTTTTAAAGAGTTTACCAATAAATGTATTAATTTTGTTCACAAAAAGTAACAAATTGTGTTTTTTCAGATAAAACGGAAATTAAAAGCTGTGATACGTGGTAATGAGAGTCATATGGTGAGCTCAAATGTTCCATTAAATGTAAGTAAAACAATAATAACTAAGAGTTAACACTTTGACTGCCAAGTGTCTGCAATGCGGGCATTTGATAATCTTTCTCTGGATGCCACAGCCTATTTAGAGAGTTACTCATAAATTTTTTTCAATATTTCCAAAACTATAACCATCAGAAATCAATGATAGCGATATCAGTATTCTTATTTTTATCTCGCCAATAAGATTATAGCATTAGATTAAAGTGTTAATCGACGGGAATTTTTTCATCAATTCTATACCTTTCAAATTTTCAATGCTTAATTGTCTTCTCTATGCAATGGGCCATATCATATGTATCATTGTTCAGCGCTAGCATAACAAAGCTTATTTTGAAAATACATGGGATGTGATAGCCCGTAGTCACTTAGCGTATAGGTATTATGATAGGGTGACAACAGGTGACCACATTTTCAGTGTTATTACTAGGTTCCAGATGACCGCTGGCAGTCAATATGTTAATCATCGAACCAATATTAGCAAAAAAAATTTTTTTTAATATTTTTAATTGTAAATTTAATTAATAAGTAATTGATATTTGATTTATAATTTAAAAGTTTAAAGCATAATGTTTTTTTAGTAATTTAGTATTTCTTTAAATAATACCATGGTTTAATTTTATTCTTATTATTTACAGTTAGGTTATCTATTACTAGATGATCCACGTTACATAGAAAAAACTATAGAAAATTATCCATTACGTTTACTGACA